>OY992501.1:16688820-17930538 GCA_963921215.1 Scoparia ambigualis
CCAAACTCTAAATAATTGTTTTAAAACATAAAAGGCCTCACTACAGAATGGTGTTTAAAGTTAACCAAGCGTTCTCGTTTATTCTAAACGTCTTCGTGCTTATATCTTTTTAACTACATATTGGCAAAAAGTAACAGCTTCTGTTTTATAGTAGTTTTGATTTAAATAAAATAAGTAATAAAAAAGGATCTGACTTACCTTGGTTTTGACTAATTTAGGATTTTCTTTGCACATTTTCGCGAGTGTGTGATATTCTCCTCTGGCCGCGCATAATATCCACTGCTTTTGTTTGGGGTCTAATGGATCGGTCTCGCTTTTCTGGTCCAACTATATATCACGTGAAAAAAATTAACACTAATCAGTACCTATATGGGGTAAAAACGGGAAATGACTTCAATTTAATGTAATAAAAGTACTTATAAATTTCGTTAAGCCTTCTTTTGTAGTGATTGCGTCAAGAAGGTTTAATGCCGGCACTTCACTTGGCGTATCGTGTTCGCGTATTTGCATTATTTGTCCGAACACAGCAATGTGTAGACGGTCTATTTGAATACATTTGCTTTATTTGCACGAATATGGCAAAGGGAAATCAAATAAGGCAAATATTTTCGTCGACCGTCCACACTTGGTTATTCAAAAGCGCGCGTACGGCTGTCCTGTTCAGTCGTGTTCAGTTTTTTATACGTAAACGTAGTAAATGGATTGGACAAATGAAACCGAATTGCGATTTTTGGAATTATACCAAATGCATCCATGTATTTGGGACCCCAAAAATTCCTCTCATAAAAACAAAAACGGACTGAACGATGCATGGATCGATATTCAAAATAACTTAGGAGAACCCTGCACAATAAAAAAACAGGTGTTGGTAAGCCGCATTCAGGTAAATGTAATAAGCTGCTGCCACTGACGTGGCAGTGGTCTGTTGTCAACAGTGATCTGTTGCATTCAATTTGTTTGTCAACAAGCAAATATTGTGTAATATTTGAGTTGTTTGCCCGTACAGTCCATGTGTGGATGGCTTGCTTGACGCCAAGTGGAGTGCCAGATTATTTGGGCAAACAACGATATCGCCACACGAACACGCTAAGCCAAGTGAAGTGCCGCCTTGAGAGGCCAATTACATCTCGACTGTGATTTTTGCGTAACATGGCCAATTTTGGCGTTCTTGATCTCAGCAACAAAAATACATTAACAATTTTGACTTATTGAATAGCGTAGAATTGGCATAGTTCGTAGCGGCCTCGCTTTTTGTAAATTTTGCTTAACTTTTAAATTAAACCCAAAATTGCAGAGAAAGATTTTATAAAATGCGCGAAGGCACTTTTTTGAGCTCCTGGATTGAATTACTGTTCTAAACAAATGAAATAAAAAAAAATAGAATGTTATCTCTTATACAGGGTGTCCCACGGACATGCCACATGGAGGGAAAGTAGGTACCTTGAATATTGTAGATGGAACATTTTACTGAAAGAAGACATTATTTGAGTTTAAAAAACAATTTAAACTGCATTCATAGATATTTAAATAATACATGGTTGAACCGGGAATCGAACCCGTTACATGAGAAAAATAATCATTCTGTAGCTTTATCATACCGATCGAAAGGCTTCATCATAAACATAGTGTCACAAATAAAAGGAAGACCATGAATTTTAACATTTTTAATACAAAATTAATCAATTTATGTAGGTATGTATTTATTTCAATGTCAGTTGTAATGTCCTTACGGCAATGTCAGCTTTTCATTTTTCTGAACAAAATTTCACATCAAACGTTAAATTTCATTGTCTTTCTTTTATTTGTGACACTACGTTATTTAGCAAAAAATAATCCTTATGATGAAGCCTTTCGATCGGTATGATAAAGCTCCTGTAGCTTATATGATTATTTTTCTCATGTAACGGGTTCGATTCCCGGTTCAACCATGTAATTATTTAAATATCTATGAATGCAGTTTAAATTGTTTTTTAAATTCAAATAATGTCTTCTTTTAGTAAAATGTTCCATCTACTATATTCAAGGTACTTTCCCTCCACGTGGCATGTCCGTGGGACGCCCTGTATAGTCGTATAGTTCGCAGCGGCCTCGGAATTTTTAGATATCATATAGAAAAAAAATCTTATTCTAAACCAAAAAACTACGAAAATCCCTTTAAGTGAACTGTGAATTTTTCCTATCTACGAATAATTTATTGAGCAAAGTTTATACCAGAATAATCGTTACTTCATGAGGAATAAAAATTCAATAATGAATTTCTTATGCTATTTCGATAAAAACGATAAATTATGCAACTGCAAAATTACTACAAAATGCGATGCGCCGGCCGTCCGTAGTCAGCTTACTCTCGCAGAGTGGAGATTTGTAATATTAAGCATGAATTTATTATCCTATTTCGATAAAAACGATAAATACAACTGCACAATTAGGTACTAAGAAATGCAAAAATGGGCATTTTACACAAAAATCACAGTCGAGATGTAATAGGCCTCTTAATTATTTTATATGTTCTTCAAGATACAAAAAGTCTTCAAAACGTTATAATACATAAATATACCATGAATTCGACTTCTTTGCTAATGGGACTTAGCTCAATCTATATCAGGACCAGCAGGGAATATGCAAAGTTCCAAAAAACCATTTTTATTAAAAGAAAAAAGAAGGCTTGCATTGCTACAATAAGTAATTTTTAGTTGCCCATCGATTAAGGATCATTAATTTAATACATCAATGCCGTAGAACAACCATTGTTAAATCATGTTACAAAAAAGTTCCGTACTTACAGATACTCTGTCTTCCTCGTCCACGCCCTGTGAATAAATAATTAGAGATGAATATAACTATGAACTTTTTTATTACAATAATATGGGATGCATACTTCTTCAAATACATATTATAGATTTTACTTTCCAGTGCTCATAGCCCATTGGCCATTGTGCCATTGCACAATGACGGAAAATAACGAAATTTACTTAAAGGTACCTATACTTAAACACTCCTTTATCAGGAACTGTTCTGATGTGTTCATTCATAACGATCAGTTTATTATAATAATATGAAGGAGTACATCAATGCGCTCAGCGACCGAAAACAAAATATTAGAATTATAAATAAAGATGATATTTACATACATAATAAATATCTTAACGACACATATAAATTAATCGGAACCTAATATTTCAAAATTAATAAATGAGTACTTATATTGTGAAAATAATATTTTGAATTAATGGTCAATAAATTCGAATTCTCCCGTCTTCAGGCTTGCGCTGCGATTGATGCTTTATAATAGCCATCGTAACTAATAAGAGTTGATAAAGATAATTAGAGGACGTAAGTGAAATATAATACGGTTCATTTTCGAGTTGCGTAGTTACGGAGTTACAATGTTCATCGGCGGTGCAGCGGGCGTGCGCTGCGCAGCATGACCACTTTACCACCTGTCGTTACATATTTATGTCTACACTATTGGCTTCACTGTTAGGGACTTTGATATTGACAAGATAACATCCTTAATGTGATGTGTTTGATTTAATAATAAGATTAAGTTTGTGCCTCTTTCGTTTTAAAATTTCGCGTTAAGACAATTGAAACTGGATTGTGTTTGTCTAGCTTAGTGGTTCGATTTGAACAAATAGTGATGTGCTTGCTTGTTGCTGATCGATCCTATTTATATTACGCAATTCTTTTTAGGTCGATATGAAACGTCCAAAACAGTCAAACATGGTCTTGTGACTAAACTGATTCCTATTAAATATTCTACAGTGTGGAACTAACTTATAGCTGGTTTACAATTTGATGCTCTCTATTTTATTTGCAATAGGTAATTGGTTTACAAATATTTTATCCTTATCGAATTTGGCCGTAGTATAGTCTCAGGTAGAGTCCGCAAGATAGAGTGTGCAGATTTAACACTTCCCAGGCAGTGTCGATTTTGTTTGTAAAGATACTTTGGACAGCGTTAGATATAGATTATTACAAGACGGTGCCCGGTTTCCATCCAATGTCGTCCTTATTGTAGATTATCATCTGGCCAATGAAGTTTCCCGTTTTAAATACAAATTGTAACAACCGCAATTGGCACTATTAAAGGTGCAAAAAAGCTTTTTGTGCAAGTACAAACAGTTTTAAATTGCTGAAAAAGTATTAGGTAATAGGTACTTACCTACTTACATACAACTTGCGAGCTTTATGAATTTCCTTTTTAATTTTATATTTTTATATCTAAAATTTTTCAAATTCATAGAATACAAGGTAATTAGATTCATGCAATGCAAAATATTTAAGTTCGTCAATAAACAAAGAAATGGCTGTAGCAATTTTGATGGAGCTACACCAAAAAAATAATAACTATCACTACGTACCTTAACTATATTCAATTTTCTTCTTAATGGAAACAATGTTGTATTTAGACAAAACCTTCCTACTTTTATTTTTATCGGAACCCTAATGTTGGGAGAACGCATGCGACGCTCGGCGGTGCGTCGTCGCCGTCGCCTCGCCGCCGGTGCCTCGCCCCGGGACACCGCTCGTCGGGTGTTCGCACTGGCCACATTATGATGGCGACGGGTATTACGATCGATACACATCACTACTCGGCTCTGTGCCGGTGCTGTCACATTCGGTACATTCACCAAATAAAACAAGCGCTTGTATTGACAATTTGAACCAGAAAATAAGACAGCTTGCAAAAGGACATGCCACTGTATTTATTTACAAAACATTATTTCCTGAAGAACAGTAACATATATGAACTGCTTTTCTAATGCAATAGTTACAAAATTCAAGTTTTGATTGACTTGGACAATCAATTGTTTTTCTTTTAGTAGGTACATTATGCATGCCTCAGTTTTATCTCATAATGGCTGACAGCTAATTCATCTGTTCCTATTTTCCTTCACTTCGACAAGCCTCGTTAAGTGTGGCATCCGCGTTGTTGATGGCTGCAAGTGATTCTCAGGCCCGAATAGCGGAGGGAACAATGAAATCGGTCATATTTTCCTGCCAGACCGCAACGGACCGTGCTGGCTTATCTGCCGCATCGTGCATAACAACTAGAATGCGTTTATTCAAAACAATGATGACGTATACTTAAAGCGAAGCTTATTTTCGCTACCTTTTTGAAGGATTTATGGCGGTGCTTGGAGAAGATAATGTACAAAAGATATCATAATGAAGCAATGCAAGATATTATCTCTTATGATATTTAATTATCAACATTATAATGTGAAATAGTAACGGACATTATATTCAAAGAAATTTTTAGTTCATAACCAAAAGAAATGATATGATAGATTATGTCAGTGTTCCTGAAAGTTTATGGAACGCTATAATTTTGTAAGTTGTTACTTAGGGCATAATATAGGTACATATTACCTAACTTCGATAGTTTCGCCAGAAGTTTCTAGCTGGACCGAAAGTGGCAATTGGCAAACGAGAGAACGCCTATTGTAAGTACTTCGAGAGTTACGACCTCGAGTTTGATTGTAGGTACTTGCAGTCTGGTGAGACTTGCAGTCTTTTCTAAAATGAAATTTTTAACGTTCACATATAAACTAAAAGCGATAAATAGGTAAAAGTACCTACAAATGAAGTAAGTATTATAGAAGTAAAATGAATTGAAGTAGTCTGGTAATATAGGCGTATTTAAACCATAGCATAATTTTTATTGTATAAATTGCATAGGAATATATACTGTTGGTTTTTAATTCGTTTTCAAAGTCAATGTCTAATCATTTATTTGATAAGATTTTGTAAATCTCCACAAGCAGTTATTTACTTTAAAGACTGTTTAAGTTCAAACTAAACTACCAAAGCTACCACCAATTTGGACTTTGTCAGAGCCGTCTATCGAGAAGAACTGACAAGAAATGAGAAGTCCCATGGACTTCTCTTATCTCCGTCATATACTTATACCATTTTTATTGTATATTTATGTACGGCTTGGTTAATGAGAACCAAGTTTAGCCCACTTCAGTATTTCATTCAACACACATGTGTCTGCAGCATACCTAATACCTACCTACTCATGGATCTTATAATAATAATTACTAACCTTTCTAATTAATACTTACACGTTTAAAATGTATGTTCCGAATGCAGTATTTTCGTTCGTCCGATATTTTATTATAAGTAATTAAGCATTTCTCCGTCATATACTTATACCATTTTTATTGTATATTTATGTACGGCTTGGTCAATGAGAACCAAGTTTAGCCCACTTCAGTATTTCATTCAACACACATGTGTCTGCAGCATACCTAATACCTACTTACTCATGGATCTTATAATAATAATTACTAACCTTTCTAATTAATACTTACACGTTTAAAATGTATGTTTCGAATGCAGTATTTTCGTTCGTCCGATATTTTATTATAAGTAATTAAGCATATAGCATTTACGACTCTTGTTGACTCCAAACTTTGGTACCCCAACAAGCAAAAACGTCATATAAGTCAGGACTTCAACGACTTTAAGTTGGATAGCAGTCTTATAATACTACTGAGATGACTGCTAGGTCCTATAGAAGTTTTAATTTTACTTTTTAGTCGTGCGACGAATATGTTATAATAAACTGGTTATAGCAACGTCGGCAAGACTAAAATATACTACGTTACATTAAAGTTTTAGCTAAAACGTCAGTACGACAACGCAATAGCCATACTAACGTTACAGTCCATTAAACGTTTTCAACTGGCCATATTATTTGTTTGGAAAACCTTTATATGACATTTGTGCTACATTACATTTATATAATGTAGCAGTTGTATACACGTTTTTACAGTGACGTTTATGCACCGATCACTATTTTGTTTTACAGCAGTCAATGTAAGTCAATGACTTGGTTGTTTATTTATAACTCAAATATAACCTTTAATTACGCGATGTCCTTTTAATGTCATGCCCTGACTTAATTCAACCTTGTAGTCGCATTTGAGTCAAGTTTTGACTTTAAAGCGTCTTGCACATACAACCGTGGCATTAGTCACAAATGTTGAAAAAGAAAAGTGTACAACACATGAACAACAAGAAGGTTCAGTATAGGTATATTTATTTATTTTACTATAAAATTAACTATAGTACCTATGTACTAAAATATTGTGTAACTAAATTAAATAAACTAAACATGACTAATCATCAACATGTGTCATAATGGAGTGGTACTTAAGAGCGTTTACGTCCTTTTGCGCCGTTTTGCTCAAAAACTGTACTTTTTAAACCTCTTAATATCTGTTAATACTTACTTTACAAATATGTTAAATACTTATATCATTAGGGGATCTTGTAGTCGAAATAGTTTGTTGAAAACATTTTTAAATTTATGGATATTTTGGAATTTATAACACGATAACTGAACAGAGGTTTTCATAATTTGACTTTCCGCGTCAACTTCGAAGCTTAAAAATGTGTTTAAATTACTAACAAATCTAATAACAACATTTTTTTTTCAATTTAAAAGATCCTCAGCAAAATAGTTTGTTGAAAACATTTTTTGATTTTGGTTACTAACAAAAACTATAAAATTCCAAACATTGTGAATTTTTAAAGAAATTATAGGTGATAAAGTGATTGTTTTCTCTAATGTACTAAATATATTTTAGAAGATAAAAGCTTTATACTATAGAAAAAAGTGTTATTTAAAATTTTAACAAAATTGTTTTTACAAAATAAGCTCTATAATTTTTCTACAAATATTTTAAAACTACTCTAAAACTACTACAAAACCCTGCGCTCCACTCGCTTCAAATCAGTCCGCCGCGAGGCCTCTGAGAGAGTGGTCACGTCGCTCGACGCTCTGCCCGGCGCGGTTGTCGACCTTTCCGTAAGTTCGAAGATAGTGCAAATTTATAGCTTGATTTGCAAATCTTAGTACTTTGGTGAGTAAATTATTACAAGCTTTTATTTAACTTGCAATCTATGTATGTCTTGTTCGGGTGGAATTTTGCAACTCAATTTTGACCCACTTCCCGTTTATTGATTGAGCTGAAAATTTGCATACATGTGTAAATCGCGTGACAATGCAATTTTATGATTGACATGGTGCTGATCTGATGATGGAGATGGAAGGTGGCCATTGAAACTATGCAATAAAATAGCACAACCTAATCGAGTTTGGGCTCGTTTGAATCGTCTTGACGAGTAATTTGTCTTTCAATGGTAACCAGGGTCTGATGATGGAGCTGGATGGTGGTCATAGGAACTCTGTAATAAAACGACGCAACACCATCGAGTTTTGGGCTCGTCTCATTCGTCTTGACGAGTCCTTTGTTTTTAAATGGTTACCAAAGTCTGATCTGATGATGGAGCTGAAAGGTGGTCATAAGAACTCATTGAAGAAATGACGCAACCCCATCGAGTCGCGGCTCGTTTGATTCATCTTGAGGAGTACTTTGGTGCTAGATGGTAACCAGAGTCTGATGATGGAGCTGGAAGATGGCCATAGGAACTTAGTAATTAAACAACATAATAAACCCATCGAGTAAGGGCTCGTTTAATTCGTCTAGACAAGTACTTTGCTGCTAGATGGTAACCAGGGCCTGATGATGGAGCTGGAAGGTGGCCATAGGAACTCCGTAATAAAACGACGCAACCCCATCGAGTTTCGGCTCGTCTCATTCATCTTGACGAGTACTTTGGTTTTAGATGGTTACCAGGGTCTGACGATGGAGCTGGAAGATGGCCATAGGAACTCAGTAATTAAACAACATAACCCCATCGAGTAAGGGATCGTTTAAATCGTCTAGACGAGTACTTTGCTGTTAGATGGTAACCAGGGTCTGATGATGGAGCTGGAATGTGGCCATTGGAACTTCGCAATGAAATAACACAACCTAATCGAGTTTGGGCTCGTTTAAATCGTCTTGACGAGTAGTTTGTCTTTCAATAGTGTCCAGGGTCTGATGATAGAGCTGGATGGTGGTCATAGGAACTCTGTAATAAAACGATGCAACACCATCGAGTTTCGGCTCGTCTCATTCGTCTTGACGAGTACTTTGTTTTTAGATGGTTACCAGGGTCTGATCTGATGATGGAGCTGAAAGGTGGTCATAGAAACTCATTAAAGAAACGAGGGAACCCCATCGAGTCTCGGCTGGTTTGATTCATCTTGACGAGTACTATGGTGCTAGATGGTAACCAGGGTCTGATGATGGAGCTGGAAGATGGCCATAGGAACTGAGTAATTAAACAACATAACCCCATCGAGTAAGGGATCGTTTAAATCGTCTAGACGAGTACTTTGCTGTTAGATGGTAACCAGGGTCTGACGATGGAGCTGGAATGTGGCCATTGGAACTTCGCAATGAAATAACACAACCTAATTGAGTTTGGGCTCGTTTAAATCGTCTTGACGAGTAGTTTGTCTTTCAATAGTGTCCAGGGTCTGATGATAGAGCTGGATGGTGGTCATAGGAACTCTGTAATAAAACGATGCAACACCAACGAGTTTCGGCTCGTCTCATTCGTCTTGACGAGTACTTTGTTTTTAGATGGTTACCAGGGTCTGATCTGATGATGGAGCTGAAAGGTGGTCATAGAAACTCATTAAAGAAACGAGGGAACCCCATCGAGTCTCGGCTGGTTTGATTCATCTTGACGAGTACTATGGTGCTAGATGGTAACCAGGGTCTGATGATGGAGCTGGAAGATGGCCATAGGAACTGAGTAATTAAACAACATAACCCCATCGAGTAAGGGATCGTTTAAATCGTCTAGACGAGTACTTTGCTGTTAGATGGTAACCAGGGTCTGATGATGGAGCTGGAATGTGGCCATTGGAACTTCGCAATGAAATAACACAACCTAATCGAGTTTGGGCTCGTTTAAATCGTCTTGACGAATAGTTTGTCTTTCAATAGTGTCCAGGGTCTGATGATAGAGCTGGATGGTGGTCACAGGAACTCTGTAATAAAACGATGCAACACCATCGAGTTTCGGCTCGTCTCATTCGTCTTGACGAGTACTTTGTTTTTAAATGGTTACCAGGGTCTGATCTGATGATGGAGCTAAAAGGTGGTCATAGGAACTCAGTAAAGAAACGACGCAACCCCATCGAGTCTCGGCTTGTTTGATTCATCTTGACGAGTACTATGGTGCTAGATGATAGCCAGGGTCTGATGATGGAGCTGGAAGATGGCCATAGGAACTGAGTAATTAAACAACATAATAACCCCATCGAGTAAGGGCTCATTTAATTCGTCTAGACGAGTACTTTGCTGCTAGATGGTAACCAGGGTCTGCTGATGGAGCTGGAAGGTGGCCATAGGAACTCTGTAATAAAACGACACAACCCCATCGAGTTTTGGCTCGTCTCATTCGTCTTGACGAGTACTTTGTTTTTAGATGGTTACCAGGGTCTGATCTGATGATGGAGCTGAAAGGTGGTCATAGGAACTCAGTAAAGAAACGACGCAACCCCATCGAGTCTCGGCTTGTTTGATTCATCTTGAAGAGTACTATGGTGCTAGATGGTAACCAGGGTCTGATGATGGAGCTGGAAGATGGCCATAGGAACTGAGTAATTAAACAACATAAAAACCCCATCGAGTAAGGGCTCGTTTAATTCGTCTAGACGAGTACTTTGCTGCTAGATGGTAACCAGGGTCTGCTGATGGAGCTGGAAGGTGGCTATAGGAACTCTGTAATAAAAGGACACAACCCCATCGAGTTTTGGCTCGTCTCATTCGTCTTGACGAGTACTTTGTTTTTAGATGGTTACCAGGGTCTGATCTGATGATGGAGCTGAAAGGTGGTCATAGGAACTCAGTAAAGAAACGATGCAACCCCATCGAGTCTCGGCTTGTTTGATTCGTCTTGACTAGTACTTTGGTGCTAAAAAGAAAGAAATTAAAATGTATTTTCATTTCAGGTTATCGAAGATGAGGTTCCACAAACAACAAATAAGGTTGAAGGTCGAAGACTAGTAGATTTTCAATACTTTTTTGACCAAATTAAAATAGTAACCACAATAGAGCCACAGGATGTACAATTGATAATTTACAAGTGATAAAAGAGCATTAAGTAGGCTTATTATCTACATTTTTAATGAAGTATAACATTTACCTTTTAGATAAGTCTAAAAATCATGAAAAATCTTGTTTACATAAGAAAGGTCAAAGTGTATTTAGTTGACAATACAGCCTGGTCATAATTATATTTTCACATTATAGTTTCTTAGTCAATTATTTTTAAAACAAATTAATTTTACGCTTGTATGATAGCCTTTAACAGCAGTGTCTTACAGACAAAGGTACCTACTCAAAATTTATGTTGCGTTTAAAGTAATATTCTCTTACTTTCTTTGGAGTTGCTCGAGTGTGTCATGCTCTCTCAAAGTGTCTCTGCGTGGTGGCATGTGCGTCGGGTCGTTACGTTCCCTCAAACATGGTTAAACGAAGCGATAGCTGATTCACATGTCATACTCGTGAACGGGTGCCGCCTGTGGAGGCTGGTTTGCTCTTGCAATCTTATTTTTTACTGGTAGTATTTAATGGTCTTACTTTTTCTTGTTTCAGAGATACTGTAAGACGTTGTTTATTTTATTTTATATCGAGCAATACTTTTTTTAAACGCAACATTAATTTTGAGTAGGTACCTTTGTCTGTAAGACACTGCTGTTAAAGGCTATCATACCAGCGTAAAAATAATTAGTTATAAAAATAATTGACTAAGAAACTATAATGTAAAAATATAATTATGACCAGGCTGTATTGTCAACTAAAAACACTTTGACCTTTCTTATGTAAACAAGATTTTACATGATTTTTAGACTTATCTAAAGGTAAATGTTATACTTCATTACAAATGTAGATAATAAGCCTACTTAATGCTCTTTTATCACTTGTAAATTATCAATTGTACATCCTGTGGCTCTATTGTGGTTACTAAGTTTTTTAATTTGGTCCAAAAAGCATTTAAAATCTACTAGTCTTCGACCTTTAACCTTATTTGTTGTCTGTGGAACCTCATCTTCGATAACCTGAAATGAAAATACATTTTAATTTCTTTCTTTCTAGCACCAAAGTACTCGTCAAGACGAATCGAACAAGCTGAGATTCGATGGGGTTGCGTCGTTTCTTTACTGAGTTCCTATGACCACCTTTCAGCTCCATCATCAGATCAGACCCTGGTAGCCATCTAAAAACAAAGTACTCGTCAAGACGAATGAGACGAGCCAAAACTCGATAGGGTTGCGTCATTTTATTACAGAGTTCCTATGGCCACCTTCCAGCTCCATCAGCAGACCCTGGTTACCATGTAGAAGCAAAGTACTCGTCTAGACGAATTAAACGAGCCCTTACTCGATGGGGTTATTATGTTGTTTAATTACTGAGTTCCTATGGCCATCTTCCAGCTCCATCATCAGACTCAGGTTACTATCTAGCACCAAAGTACTCATCAAGACGAATCAAACGAGCCGAGACTCGATGGGGTTGCGTCGTTTCTTTACTGAGTTTCTATGACCACCTTTCAGCTCCATCAAGAGATCAGACCCTGGTAACCATCTAAAACCAAAGTACTCGTCAAGACGAATGAGACGAGCCGAAACTCGATGGGGTTGCGTCGTTTTATTACAGAGTTCCTATAGCCACCTTCCAGCTCCATCAGCAGACCCTGGTTACCATCTAGCAGCAAAGTACTCGTCTAGACGAATTGAACGAGCCCTTACTCGATGGGGTTTTTATGTTGTTTAATTACTCAGTTCCTATGGCCATCTTCCAGCTCCATCATCAGACCCTGGTTACTATCTAGCACCAAAGTACTCATCAAGACGAATCAAACGAGCCGAGACTCGATGGGGTTGCGTCGTTTCTTTACTGAGTTTCTATGACCACCTTTCAGCTCCATCAAGAGATCAGACCCTGGTAACCATCTAAAACCAAAGTACTCGTCAAGACGAATGAGACGAGCCGAAACTCGATGGGGTTGCGTCGTTTTATTACAGAGTTCCTATAGCCACCTTCCAGCTCCATCAGCAGACCCTGGTTACCATCTAGCAGCAAAGTACTCGTCTAGACGAATTGAACGAGCCCTTACTCGATGGGGTTTTTATGTTGTTTAATTACTCAGTTCCTATGGCCATCTTCCAGCTCCATCATCAGACCCTGGTTACCATCTAGCACCATAGTACTCTTCAAGATGAATCAAACAAGCCGAGACTCGATGGGGTTGCGTCGTTTCTTTACTGAGTTCCTATGACCACCTTTCAGCTCCATTATCAGATCAGACCTTGGTAACCATTTAAAAACAAAGGACTCGTCAAGACGAATGAGACAAGCCGAAACTCGATGGGGTTGCGTCGCTTTATTACAGAGTTCCTATGACCACCATCCAACTCCATCATCAGACCCTGGTTACCATTGAAAGACAAACTACTCGTCAAGACGATTCAAACGAGCCCAAACTCGATTAGGTTGTGCTATTTTATTGCAAAGTTTCAATGGTCACCTTCCATCTCCATCATCAGATCAGCACCATGTTAATCATAAATTTGCATTGTCACGCGATTTACACATGTATGCAAATTTTCAGCTCAATCAGTAAACGGGAAGTGGGTCGAAATTGAGTTGCAAAATTCCACCCGAACAAGACACATACATTGCAAGTTTAATAAAAATACATGCAATATAATATTATACTTACATATTTCATGCATTACTTACGCCCATATTAAAAAAAATAATCGAAGTACCTATTACGAAAAAGCAAATTCGATCTAACGGATCAAAGTGAGTGAGTTTGACTACAGTGAGCAGAACTAGCCTATTCTACACACACAGTCGCGCGCGCTCACAGCTCTCTTCTGTGTGCGTGATATTTGGACTTAAAAACCTAAACTTGAGGTCTCGCGCTCGGCGTAAACGCTCTTAAGTAAAAAAATAAGTCAAGCCAGACTTTTTGAAATTGGAGGTATTATAGTAGGTACTATTTTTCAGTTCCTTCAGGAAGGAACTCAGTATAAACAATAGTCACATTCATCTTGCACAAAATGATAGTACACCGAAAGCTTTAAACAGTTGTGGCACTAAAATTCTTTAGGTGGGCATTCACGGTCGCGCCCTCGCGTCGAATGGAGTGGTATGCATCTAAAGTTTTATCATGAGTGTGAAACCTATTGGACTGATGTAAAACTCAAGATTTCCATTCGCGCCAAAATCCACCGCTCTGGGCCGTGGCGTCGCGCCGCGGTTGCTCGTGAATGTAATTATTTATTTTGCACTCAGATCTCGAAACAAAACCATAAATCAGTCTTACAGGTGTAGTTACTTGACTCAAATAAAACGTTTTTGTCATTCAAAAACACCTGTATGAACACAATATAACAAAACGAGTCGTTGTAAAGTTTTGATACGACTAGTGCGCGATGAAAGTGGTAATTCCATAACGTTCACACGACTTTTGAATGACGTTAACGAAGTCATCTTGTGACTTTTGTATGGCCATTAAACAACAATGTAGGTCGTATTAATGTGACTCTTTTCGCGTTTAGCAAACGTTATTATAACGTTAGTGTGACCTTGCTTTTGCGAACAGTGGTAATAAGATAACGTTTACTAAACTATTGAACGACGTTAAATTGTTAGTTGGGACTGTTTTAACTTAAAAAATGGTAGGTTAATATTAATAAGTTATGCTTACTACTTATCCTCTTTATTCATCTTATTTTTAATAAGATATTTTTTTACAATAACACAGATATATAAAAAAACCTTATCATTACCTACAATCATCTTATTTTGCCCCACTGTAGGGCAAAGGTGTCTGTTTCTTCTTTTAAGGTAAATAGTAAAATTAAAATTACCTATTGTGTTACTACTCCTTTTATATTAAACGATTCGCGGGATCTGCTTGCACTTGACCAGTATTTAACGAATCCTTTAAGTATAAACCGTCGCAATAAAGTTTTACGCAGCGCTTAGCACTAAAAACGAATTGTAATTCCAATTTAGTACTCACTAAACATTGATGCCGAGAAATCATGAGATTGACTACTGAAACTACTTTAATCTTAGATTAAATCCATTGAAAGTTACCTAGATACATATATTATATCGGTATATTTACATATACCTACTCGATGGCGCAGCGGCTAGCGCGTTCGGCTTGCGAACTTGCCCGTTTAGCAACTTTCGCAATGCCTGGTCGCTGGATGGGTGACCAAATTTAAAACATCTCGAGCTCCTCCGTGCTTCGGAAGGCACGTAAAGCCGTTGGTCTCGGTTGTTGTCGTAAGATGACAGTCGTTAAAACTCACCAACCCGCATTGGGCCAGCGTGGTGGGTTATGGCCCAATATCCCCTCGTGCATTGTCCACGTGGCGGGCCTGTGCCCAGCAGTGGGACGTTTATAGGCTAATGACGTGATGACATATACTTACTTATTGTTAACAGTTTTACCTCTATTTAAGCATTCGTGTTTGTTGCATGCTAATTGAAATAATTTGATTTGCTTAGGTTAATAACATAATTTTTATCACATATGCTATATTTTTATAACAGATTTTATTACAGCCCATTAATTTTAATCCAAATATTTCTTGTTTTATTTTTTAAGGTTAAAAATGTAAGTAGTAAATAAGGATACATAGTTGAAACCGTTTTTAAACTCTCTCAAATATTACTCTTCATTATCCGTCGTGACAGCTCGAAACACGCGAATACTAAGTATAAGTATATTAAAATAAAATACTTTAAACTAACCCAATCCAGTCCGTAGATTTTTTGGTTTACCAAGTCTATTCGTTAACAGTAAACACCAAATTAAAACAAAATGATATTTACACAGCATTCACGTAACAATAGTGAAGTTAAATGACAACGTCGTTAGCAAAGAGCACGATTGGCCTTTTTTTGAGCTTTAATGGCACACGTCGCACGTGCGATCCGGCGTCACACGACAACAGGCCGCGGACAATCGACCGCAAGTCACGAGGCGGCGTTCAATGCGCGATACATTATGAATAATGAAGTGAATATTGACTCGCCATCTATTCGTCGAACGAATCCTAACGGTAATCCTATCTAGTGATGATGAAATTTGGTTTTGTTTCTTTTAAAGCTCTAATTTTGTTCAGGTGAACACATTATGATAAGTACCTATGCGAAAGGTAGACTGTGAGATCCGATTCTGTAATCGGCTCTCATCCGAAGGAAGCAGATAAAAAAATGTTTAAGTTCTTCCAACTTAAAGTATCCCTTTTATAGCGCGGCGCGGCGAAAGTGGACTATACGCTTTCGTTAAATCTTTGTAGATTAATTTTTTGAATGTATTCAGTTTGATGAGCGGAAGCGTAGATTTTATACATATCGTCGTTCTATTTCAGAGTTGATTTATACGTTAGGATCTTGCTGGGACGGGTGGCAATGTGGTGTATTAAATATTAGTGAGAAACGGATAGTTCATTTAATATTTAGTAGCTTCCGCGGCATAAAGTGAATTTCAGCTATAACAAACTCGTGCCAATCGTGTTGATTAGATGGAAGTGCTGTGTAAATAATTAAAATAGTTTGAATTAACGGATTGATTTATAGATCCAATTAGGTTTAAATGGGTAGATACTAAACTAATTCTAGTGTCACAACAACAGAGATAAAAACGTAATAAAGAAATAAGTAATTAGTGCTATGGAGTTCTTCATAGCACTAATTACATAAAAGTTAAAACATGTGCTCGCTCTTGTAATAAACTACAATGTGAAGAACGCTGTACAAAGCAATTGTCAAGAGCATTAAGAGCGCGGGGCCGTGCGCGCGGTGCCTAATATTTGTCATTAAGAACCTTTGTTGTTTGCGTTGGAATAACCCCCGCCGAACACTCGTCCCATTCGGATGAGTAAAAATTATTATTATACAAATTTTTGCACCACTCTCAATAAACATACCCTTAGACTGTTTTTCAAATGTGTCCTTTGGGTGTAGTTTCGGTGCTAAACTGCTAATTCAAATTGATATATCCCAAAAACGGTAGATAGGTAGCAATTTGTCAACAGGTGGGGCTAAAAGACTCTAAGTGCAAAAAGTACGCGCATTACAGATTTACATTTAGCTCACGATCGCCAAGTGCGATCACGAAAAAAATGTTATCGATAATAATCGGATAGGACGTCGTTTTGACCGCCAAAGGGCCATGACGATGGTTTTACAATTCAATTAGCTACACCAGGTGTCGACGGGCAGGAAACTTTAACCCACACCGGTACGCAACAATTTAATATTCAAAAGAGTTTTATTAGACCAGATAACGAAATTCATAGTTATAATATTAATTTACAGTTGGCCTTTTGTACCAGCTTAAAGGTTGAATAATAATTTGTTTAGAAGTATGTAGTTAGAAATTACAATATTTATAGTAGAGGGTTGTTGTATAGACTCAACGTCATTTCACACAAATTATACTCTTCACATAATTTTGTTACAAATAGGTTAAATGTTTAAATTAGTAATTAAAATATAAGTAAAGAACAATCATTATGATAATTCAGAGGACATGCCTAATCTTTAAAATGGCAAATGAGTTTTCAGGTTATTATAGAGTTCTTATCTTATTTAGCTTTAAATGTTTAATCAACGACATCTTTTCTGGTTTCTTTACTATTAACTCTGGTACTTTCCTTTTCTTTTGTAGTCTGCTTAACCTTGAATGTCTGTCCTATTTTTGTACGTCCGCGTAGTGATAAACCACGAAAAAATGGCACGCCCCTCCACTTTGTTTTGAATCACATTGTACAGAAAAGCAGAGTAAACAGATAAGTAAAGTACTAACTGCTGAAAAGATGCTATAATGTACCAAAAATACGGTTATTGTCATGGATAACGCATCTCATCACAATACTTTAGCGAAGGAAACACCTAAGTACTTACTTTAAATAGTTATAAACCATATAACGCATTAATGGCTAAAAATAAAAACATACCTTTTGACGAATCCTTGAAAGAAATCGATCTTTACGATATCATTATAAGAAACAAATAGGACAAAAGGGAATTGGCTATTGTTTCTATTGCAAAACAGTACGAATGCTTAATTTACAATTAAGTTTACTAAAAAAAACAAAACCGCCTATATATTTAACTTCATTATAATAACAGCAATACTACAAAGATGAAATATAATTAGGAAACCATGCCGTATGTTAATGATAATTGCTTGGCTAACCATATAATTTTCATTTGTGTGCTCGCTGGCTGATAGCAAGGACGAATTATCTTATTAGTCTATGCTGATAGTAAACAAATTTCAAATTCTCGTCGATTTATTGTTCGACTCAATACTCGACCAGTCATAATTAAAGTGGCCGCGCGATGAAGCGGGCGTGTGCCATACAAAAATGTCAAGAGGCCCTATACTAATAAATTTGTGACTTACGTTGACTCAATATATCGTGCAACGGATCCATGTTTTTGTTTGGGTTTGGTCTACGGTTGCCATAGCTGCAAAATTCACACATCTGCACGTAAACACCGATGCACTGTAAATATTATTTAATTTGCCTTTAACATTTTTTTCCAAAGTGTTTTCGGCGTACCAACCACTAGCAATACTACTTCGAACGCAGTTGACAAGAGTTTCGATTCTTTGTCGATACTTACTATACGTCGTGCGTCAGTGACCCTAAAATGCCGGAGACACTCTCTCCGAGTGCCCTATAATACACGCTTCGGAGAGGTACAACATAGAAGCAAGGCTAGGTCAGCAAGTGAATTCCCAAAACACTCATTCATACTAAAATTGTAAAAGTTAATAAACGCTATAAAAATTAATGTAACAGATTAAGAGGCCTATTACATCTCGAATGTCATTTTTGCGTAAAATGCCCATTTTCGCATTTTGTAGTAATTTCGCAGTTGTATTTATCGTTTTTATCGAAATAAGATAATAACTTCATTATAAAATCTTTATTCCTCATGAAGCAACAGTTACTCTGGTGTAAATTTTGCTCAATAATATTATCGTAGATAGGAGAAATTCACAGTTAACTTATAGCGATTTTCGAAGTTTTTTGGTTTAAAATAAGATTTTTTCCTATGTAAAATCAATGATATCTAAAAATTCCGAGGCCGCTAAGCACTATTCGACTATATAAGAGATAACATTATAACTTTTTTATTTCACTTGTTTAGAACAGTACTTCAATCGATGAGCTCAAAAAAGTGCTTTCGTGCACTTTATGAAAATATTTATCTGCAATTTTGGGTTTAATTAAAAAGTTAAGCAAAATTTACAAAAAGCGAGGCCGCTACGCACTATTCCATAGCTATTCTACACTATTCAATAAGTCATAATTGTTAATGTATTTTGTTTCTGAGATCCATAACGCCAAAATTGGCCATTTTACGCAAAAATCACAGTTGAGATGTAATAGGCCTCTTAACAAAAAAAGGGAATACTGTATATAATGTTTATATAAGTACAATAAATTTCCTTAGCTAATAAATAAGTAGATCAAAATTGTAATAGTAGATAATAAGCAAGGAAATAAATGTAATGTAAATGTACTAAAGCAGTAGATATAAGGAATGTAAAAATCTGTAACGAAATAGTGTTAAGTAAAGAGCAGTAAGATGTCAAAATAATTTTAAGATAGCTATAAGAGAAATACTACAAGATTTAGGAAATTGTATAAAATTATTGATCCTAATTAGGAAATAAGAATTAAGATAACCATAAGGATGGCTGTAGACTAGCCAGGCATCCTACCCGAGTAAAGTATTAAAAGCGAGAAGTATGTATGTGACGCATTAAGTATGGATGATAGAACTGGAATGAATGCTAAGCTAATACGACTCCAATCATGTTGCAGTAGATAAAAAAAAATATCTCGTCTAACGTTATCGAAAAAGCTTTAAGCAGTCTGGATATAGCTAAAGGGACTGAAAAAAACAATAAAGATATCTGCAAGTAGTGTGATGTTTTGTGTGTGGGAGTGTGTGTGTGGGTGTGAGTGCGTGTGTGTGAGTGCGTGTGTGTGGGTGTGTGGGCGTGTAAATCCACGGTCACACTGTGGGTTTACACGGGTGTGTGTGTGTGTGTGTGTGTGTGTGTGTGTTTGTTTTAAGTACCATACGAGGACGTGGGCCTGAATACACAAGGCACATCCGAGGACGTTTTCAATCCGAGGACTTTTTCGTGGGTCCTCGGTTTGACTTGACTACGGCATTGTGCTCTACGTGCGATTGTGAACCTTCCTGTATACTTAATAAGGAAAAGTCAAGGAATCCTCGGATTGGTCTTGAAAATTTCGGTTCACACACCGACAGAGTGTGAACACTAGGCGGCGCCACTATCGATTTGTACACACTCGTTATTACATTCGACTCATGTTTGTTGTACTGTGTGAGGACTTATGTGTAAATTTTACACTCAAGACCTCGTATTGGTGTCAGTACCTGACAGTGTGTATTAAGGTCCTCATATTGATACATTTTCACGTCGTGATCAAAGAGTGTTGTTTTTCCGTCTTTGTTTTGTAAGAACGTAAGCAAAGTAAGTATTTTCACAAGCTTTTATTGAGTTTCACCTGTCAGTTTGCAAATTAAATTTCATCCACTTCCCGGTTACCGATAGAGCTGAAATTTTGCATACATGTGTAAATCGCGTGACAATGCAATATTATGATGACATGGTGCTGATCTGATGATGGAGCTGGAAGGTGGCCATAGGAACTTTGCAAAGAAACGACAGAATCTCATCGAGTTTGGGCTCATTTGTATCGTCTTGACGAGTAGTTTGTTTTTCAATGGTAACCACGGTCTGATGATGGACCTGGAAGGTGGTCATAAGAACTCTGTAATGAAACTACGCAACCCCATCGAGTTTCGGCTCGTTTCATTCGGCTTGATGAGTACTTGGTTTTTCGATTGTTACCAGGGTCTGATCTGATGATGGAGCTGGAAGATGGTCATAGGAACTCAGTAAAGAAACGACTCAACTTCATCGAGTCTCGGCTCGTTTGATTCGTCTTGACGAGTACTTTTGTGCTAGATGGTAACCAGGGTCTGATGATAGAGCTGGAAGATGGCCATAGCAACTCATTAATTAAACAACATAACCCCATCGAGTATGGGCTCGTTTGAATCGTCTTGACGAGTACTTTTGTGCTAGTATAAGTTTAATAATAACTAATAATAGGTAATGTACCTATCTCACGATATGGGATTATTGTGACGTAGACGAATATGGTTAATTATCGTTAAAGATTGCAATGTAGGTACTTATACAATGATATTTTTCTTATCAGGTTTAAATTATTATTTTATAAAAATATTTTTTTCTTTAAATTTAAACGGTTTATTTAGCTTGCCCTGTTTATTTCTTTGGGTCAAATCTAGTAATTAAAATTAGACCCACTTCCTGTTGACGGATTGATCTGAAGTTTGGTACGCACTTTTAGTTCTACTAAGAATATAATTTAATTTATTTGGTATCATTGTAAATCCAAGATAGCCGCCGCTACAAAATGGCGGATTACATATTTTATCACTACATCCTCAATAGGGGTATCAAATGAAAGGGCTTGATTAGTAGAACAGAGTTCTCTATGAAATAAAATGAGAATCCAATATGGCCGCTAAAAAAATAGCAGGTTCATTTTTCTTATGACAACCCCTTCAATATGGGTATTAAATAAAAGGTCTTGCCTAGTAGAATAGATTACACTATGAAAAAAATTAAAATCCAATTTGGCCGCCAACAAAATGGCAGGCAAATTTTTTTTTCACTACCCCTTCAATATGGATATCAAATGAAAGGGCTTGAGTAATAGAGTACTGTTTAAAAGTTTTGATATATTTTCAAATCTAAGATGGCTGCCGGAAATGCCAGATTTCATATTTGTTTCAATATGGGTGATGGATATCAAATGAAATGGCAAGTTGAATGAATTAAAAAGAATGAGAAGTATGATATACTTCTCATTCTTTTTAAATCGTTGTAACAAAATTAAAATAAAAAATAAAGATTAAAATGATGTAGACAATGTTCTAAAAGCTAAAAAATTATTCTGTATGTTCTAGGTACCAGTCATCAAACCACTCTCCTCATCAATCTAGGGCATTGAACAGACAAAAAAATAAAATCGTTGGGCGTGTGAAATTTCTATCAAGTGAACGACTTTTTTTTTGTCTGATCACTGCCCTTGAATGCCCTAGATTGATGAGGAGAGTGGTGTGATGACTGGTACCTAAGACCTACCGAATGCTTTTTTAGCTTTTCGTACATTGTCAATTTGTCAACATCATCTTAATCTTTATTTTCAATAATAACTTCAAAAATTTCTATACTATTATTTTTTAAATAGACTTCAGATCATAACTTTTAGTCCAATCTTCATTATTGACGACCGCTCTAGTCGAGTGGCTCGCACGCCGGCGGACTCTTATGTCGCCATCTCTGAGGTCCCAGGTTCGATTCCCGGCTGGGTTAATGCAGAATCAGAGAAATGTATGTGATGTTGTCTAATATTTTTAACGAACTTGTGAAAGGAGTACGTTATCAATTCGGTTGTATATACTATGTTTCTTTAATGTATTTTCAGGTTACACTGATTTGGATGTTTTTTTTTGTATCGATAGGTTTTAATCGTTACATTTAAAATATGGTGAAGATATGATGAAGACCCTTGGCGACAGGCAACAAAACTCCTCAATGACGAATGATCAAGTTGTGATTGGTTATTGTATGAAATACAAAGAAAGTAGCTGGTACCTATGAGTAGACAAAGGATCACAGACTTCGTAGATACCTTATGGAACTCCTTAATAACCGACAGTACATGTATTGTGATTGATTATTATGTTGAGTACTAAGAAAAGTAGCTGATTACCTAATCAGCTACTTTTCTTTTACTATCAACGAGCTAAGTATCCATATGGAACTCCTCAATGACCAACAGTACACATATTGTGATTGGTTATCATGTTGAGTACGAGGAGAAGTAGCTGGTTAGGTAACTATCAATGAGCAAAGGATCTCAGACTTCACAGATACCATATGAAACTCCTCAATTACCGACAGTACATATATTGTGATTGGTTATCATGTTGAGTACGAAGAAAAGTAGCTAATTAAGTAACTATCAATGAGCAAAGGATCACAGACTTCACAGATACTCTATAGAACTCCTCAATGACCGACAGAACACATATTGTAATTTATTATAATGTTGAATACGAAGAAAAGTAGCTGGTTAAGTAACTATCAATGAGCAAAGGATCACAGACTTCAGAGATACCCTATAGAACTCCTCAATGACCAATAGTACACATATTGTGATTGATTATTATGTTGAGTACGAAGAAAAGTAGCTGCTTATGTAACTATCAATGCGCAAAGGATCACAGACTTCAGAGATACCCTATAGAACTCCTCAAAGACCAACAGTACACATATTATAATTGGTTATTATGTTGAATACCAAGAAAAGTAGCTGGTTAGGTAACATTCAACGAGCAAAGGATCCCAGACATCAGAGATAGCATATGGAACTCCTCAATGACCGACAGTAGACATATTTGGATTTATTATTATGTTGGATGCAAAAATAAGGAGGTGGTTTGGTAACTATCAATAAGCAAAAGATCCCAGACTTCACAGATACCATATGGAACTCCTCAATCACCAACAGTACACATATTGTGATTGGTTATCATGTTAAGTTCGAAGAGAAGTAGCTAATTAAGTAACTATCAATGAGCAAAATATCCCAGACTTCACACATACCATATGGAACTCCTTAATCACCAACAGTACATATATTGTGATTGATTATTATGTTGAATACGAAGAAAAGTAGCTGCTTATCTAACTATTAATGAGCAAAGGATCACATACTTCAGAGATACCCTATGGAACTCCTCAAAGACCAACAGTACAGATATTGTAATTAGTTATTATGTTGAATACGAAGAAAAGTAGCTGGTTAGATAACTTTCAACGACCAAGGGATCCCAGATTTCAAAGATACCATATGGAACTCCTCAATGACCAACAGTACACATATCGTCATGGGTAATCATGTTAAGTACGAAGAGAAGTAAATGGTTAGGTAATTATTAATGAGCAAAAGATCTCAGACTTTACAGATACCATATAGAACTTCTCAATGACCGACAGTACACTTATTGTGATTGATTATTATGTTGAGTACGAAGAAAAGTAGTTGGTTAAGTAACTATCAAAGAGCAAAGGATCACAGACTTCACAGATACCCTATAGAACTCCTCAATGACCAATAGTACACATATTGTGATTGATTATTATGTTGAGTACGAAGAAAAGTAGCTGCTTATGTAACTATCAATGCGCAAAGGATCACAGACTTCAGAGATACCCTATAGAACTCCTCAAAGACCAACAGTACACATATTATAATTGGTTATTATGTTGAATACCAAGAAAAGTAGCTGGTTAGGTAACATTCAACGAGCAAAGGATCCCAGACATCAGAGATAGCATATGGAACTCCTCAATGACCGACAGTAGACATATTTGGATTTATTATTATGTTGGATGCAAAAATAAGGAGGTGGTTTGGTAACTATCAATAAGCAAAAGATCCCAGACTTCACAGATACCATATGGAACTCCTCAATCACCAACAGTACACATATTGTGATTGGTTATCATGTTAAGTTCGAAGAGAAGTAGCTAATTAAGTAACTATCAATGAGCAAAATATCCCAGACGTCCTCAGAAAGATGTCTCCACAAGCGTTGGCAGTGTATAATAAGTCCACGCATTGGTCAAGAAAAGTTAATAAATAAAATGCTGCAATAACGTTAGACAAATAGACCTGATCATTAACAAAGTGTTTTCTGTTTCTTTCTATCGTTCTAAAGTAACAATACAAGGTCATTAACATGGTTTTTGAGAGAGTCCTCGGATGGGTCATATAAAACCATAGTCCTCGAAAGGCCGTCTGTACAAACAGGGGTGTGTGTGTGTGTGTGTGTGTGTGTGTGTGTGTGTGTGTGTGTGTTTGTTTTAAGTACCATACGAGGACGTGGGCCTGAATACACAAGGCACATCCGAGGACGTTTTCAATCCGAGGACTTTTTCGTGGGTCCTCGGTTTGACTTGACTACGGCATCGTACTTTACGTGCGATTGTGAACCTTCCTGTATACTTAATAAGGAAAAGTCAAGGAATCCTCGGATTGGTCTTGAAAATTTCGGTTCACACACCGACAGAGTGTGAACACTAGGCGGCGCCACTATCGATTTGTACACACTCGCTATACACTCGACTCATGTTTGTTGTACTGTGTGAGGACTTATGTGTAAATTTTACACTCAAGACCTCGTATTGGTGTCAGTACCTGACAGTGTATATTTAGGTCCTCATATGGATACATTTTCACGTCGTGATCAAAGAGTGTTGTTTTTCCATCTTTGTTTTGTAAGAACGTAAGCAAAGTAAGTATTTTTACAAGTTTTTATATAGTTTCACCTGTCCGTTTGCAAATTAAAGGAGATAGGTAATTTTGGGCCACAATGAGTTGTTCGTTACAGAAATAAAAATGGTATAGAAAATAATGTCTTCTTATTGTATTATTATTGGATTCTAAAATAAACCTGTAACACTCCGCAAAACCTAGATAAACAAATAAAACGGATATTCGAAAATAACACTTAATCATATTTTGTAAACACACATCTAGTCAGTAACAAATCGAATTATCGAATTCGATATACTTTTTTCTAACTGCAAATACTTATTGAAACAGTATTTAATTTAAAATAATGAATATACCAATACGTTAGTTCTTTTATTTTGTAGACTATCTGAATTAACAATCATGATAATAAATACAAAAAGAAAAGTAAAATATTAATTTAAATCGATTTTTAAAATCGATTAAGTATTGAAATGTCATGTCAGGTCTTAATATGTCATTTGTCAATACGATTGTCATCCATTCATTCATTCTCTTTGCTCTATGCATTGTAGAATATTTTGTGCCGGCTTTTCTTTCTAAATAGTTATTTTCTCACGACATTTTATGTTAAATTATACCCCTGAATACAGAATTAATCTAGATCAATATAAAATAAGCTTAAAATTCTTGTAACTACATAAATAACTAAGAAATAGTGTAAAAGCAGAACAAGGCATTGAGGTAAGCAACTCACGTGAATCCTCTATAACTCTAATCTGCGGAGTTGTACATGCAAAATAATGATACATCTGTAATGCTAACATAATTCCCTTCACAATGCAGTAATTGTTATGTCTGTAACACAATTTAATATAATGGCCCAAACGTCCATACAAGCTGCCCTATCTCCTTTCATCCACTTCCCGGTTACCGATAGAGCTGAAATTTTGCATACATCTGTAAATCGCGTGACCATGCAATATTATGATGACATGGTGCTGATCTGATGATGGAGCTGGAAGGTGGCCATAGGAACTTTGCAAAGAAACGACACAATCTCATCGAGTTTGGGCTCGTTTGAATCGTCTTGACGAGTAGTTTGTCTTTCAATGATAACCACAGTCTGATGATGGACCTGGAAGGTGGTCATAGGAACTCTGTAATGAAACGACGCAACCCCATCGAGTTTCGGCTCGTTTCATTCGTCTTGATGAGTACTTGGTTTTTAGATTGTTACCAGGGTCTGATCTGATGAAGGAGCTGGAAGATGGTCATAGGAACTCAGTAAAGAAACGAGGCAACCCCATCGAGTCTCGGCTTGTTTGATTCGTCTTGACGAGTACTTTTGTGCTAGATGGTAACCAGGGTCTGATGATAGAGCTGGAAGATGGCCATAGCAACTCAGTAATTAAACAACATAACCCCATCGAGTATGGGCTCGTTTGAATCGTCTTGACGAGTACTTTTGTGCTAGTATAGGTTTAATACTAACTAATAATAGGTAATGTACCTATCTCACGATATAGGATTATTGTGACGTAGACGAATATGGTTAATTATCGTTAAAGATTGCAATGTAGGTACTTATACAATGATATTTTTCATATCAGGTTTAAATTATTATATTATAAAAAGCATTTTTTCTTTAATTTTAAACGGTTTTATTTAGCTTGCCCTATTTATTTCTTTGGGTCAAATCTAGTAATTAAAATTAGACCCACTTCCTGTTGACGGATTGATCGGAAATTTGGTACGCACCTTAAGTTTTAATAAGAATATAATTTAATTGATTTGGTATCATTGTAAATCCAAGATAGCCGCCGCTACAAAATGGCGGATTACATATTTTATCACTACATCCTCAATAGGGGGTATCAAATGAAAGGGCTTGATTAGTAGAACAGAATTCTCTATGAAATAAAATGAGAATCCAATATGGCCGCCAAAAAAATAGCAGGTTCATTTTTCTTATGACAACCCCTTCACTATGGGTATTAAATAAAAGGTCTTGTCTAGTAGATTAGATTACACTATTAAAAAAATAAAAATCCAATTGTGCCGCCAACAAAATGGCAGGCATTTTTTTTTCACTACCCCTTCAATATGGGTATCAAATGAAAGGGCTTGAGTAATAGAATACTGTTTAAAAGTTTTGATATATTTTTAAATATAAGATGGCCGCCGGAAATGCCAGATTTCATATTTGTTTCAATATGGGTGATGGATATCAAATGAAAGGGCAAGTTGAATGAATTAAAATACAAAATTAAAATTAAAAATAAAGATTAAAATGATGTAGACAATGTACTAAAAGCTAAAACATAATTCTGTAGGTCCTAGGTACCAGTCATCAAACCACTCTCCTCATCAATCTAGGGCATTTATCAGACAAAAAAATAAAAACGTTGGGCGTTTCTATCAAGTGAACGATTTTTTTTTGTCTGATCAATGCCCCTAGATTGATTAGGAGAGTGGTATGATGACTGGTACCTAGGACCTACTGAATGCTTTTTTAGCTTTTCGTACATTGTCAACATCATTTAATCTTTATTTTCAATAATAACTTCAAAAATTTCTTTACTATTTTTTTTAAATAGACTCTCATAACTTTTAGTTCAATATTCATTATTGACGACCGCTCTATTCGAGTGGCTCGCACGCCGGCGGACTCTAATGTCGCCATCTCTGAGGTCCCAGGTTCGGTTCCCGGCTGGGTCAATGCAGAATCAGAGCAATGTATGTGATGTTGTCTAATATTTTTAACGGACTTCTGAAAGGAGTAGGTTATCAATTCGGTTGTATATACTATGATATGTTGGCGCTTAAGGCACCAACATGCGGCGCAGGGAAATGGAAATATAGGATAGTGGGGGCTTACTTGGTTCCGGGCTGTGGTCACAGTATCGTGCTGGAGCTGAAGGCGGCTGGCGCTGACCACGGGCGGCGAGGTAGTTGATTTCCTGGCGCACAGTCACTACACGAAACTATTCACTAGGGCAGTTCTTTAGGCGTTAGGCGTAACTTTACACATATGCTATTAGTGGTATTGCTTTATGTGCACTCTATTCCTGCGCAGAGACAGCTGTTATTCGTTGCGCTGTGGCGCAAACAGTTTCTTTAATGTATTTTCAGGTTACACTGATTTGGATGATTTTTTTTGTATCGATAGGTTTTAATAGTTACATTTAAAATATGGTGAAGATATGATGAAGGCCCTTGGCGACAAGCAACAAAACTCCTCAATGACGAATGATCAAGTTGTGATTGGTTATTGTATTAAATACAAAGAAAGTAGCTGGTACCTATGAGAAGACAAAGGATCACAGACTTCGTATATACCTACCTAATGGAACTCCTTAATAACCGACAGTACATATATTGTGATTGATTATTATGTTGAGTACGAAGAAAAGTAGCTGATTAGGTAACTATCAACGAGCTAAGTATCCCAGACTTCATAGATAATATATGGAACTCCTCAATGACCGACAGTACACATATTGTAATTGGTTATCATGTTGAGTACGAGGAGAAGTAGCTGGTTAGGTAACTATCAATGAGCAAAGGATCGCAGACTTCACAGATACCATATGAAACTCCTCAATTACCGACAGTACACATATTGTGATTCGTTGTCATCTTGAGTACAAAGAAAAGTAGCTAGTTAAGTAACTATCAATGAGCAAAGGATCACAGACTTCACAGATACTCTATAGAACTCCTCAATGACCGACAGTACACATATTGTAATTTATTATAATGTTGAATACGTAGAAAAGTATCTGGTTAAGTAACTATCAATGAGCAAAGGATAACAGACTTCAGAGATACCCTATAGAACTCCTCAATGACCAATATTACACATATTGTGATTGATTATTATGTTAAGTACGAAAAAAAGTAGCTGCTTATGTAACTATCAATGCGCAAATTATCACAGACTTCAGAGATACCCTATAGAACTCCTCAAATACCAACAGTACACATATTATAATTGGTTATTATGTTGAATACAAAGAAAAGTAGCTGGTTAGGTAACATTCAACGAGCAAAGGATCCCAGACATCAGAGATAGCATATGGAACTCCTCAATGACCGACAGTAGACATATTCGGATTTATTATTATGTTGAGTACGAAAAAAAGTAGCTGGTTAGGTAACTATCAATGAGCAAAGGATCCCAGACTTCACAGATACCATATGGAACTCCTCAATGACCGACAGTACACATATTGTGATTGGTTATTATGTTAAGTTCGAAGAGAAGTAGCTAATTAAGTAACTATCAATGAGCCACATATCCCAGACTTCAGATATACCCTATAGAACTCCTCAAAGACCAACAGTACACATATTGTAATAAGTTATTATGTTGAATACGAAGAAAAGTAGCTGGTTAGGTAACTTTCAACGAGCAAGGGATCCCAGATTTCAAAGATACCATATGGAACTCCTCATTGACCAACAGTACACATATCGTTATGGGTTATCATGTTAAGTACGAAGAGAAGTAAATGGTTAGGTAACTATTAATGAGCAAAAGATCTCAGACTTTACAGATACCATATAGAACACCTCAATGACCGATTGTACACATATTGTGATTGGTTATCATGTTATGTTCGAAAAGAAGTAGCTAGTTAAGTAACTATCAGTGAGCAAAGGATCCCAGACTTCACAGATACCATATAGAACTCCTCAATGACCAACAATACATATATTGTGATTGATTATTATGTTGAATACGAAGAAAAGTAGCTGCTTATGTAACTATCAATGAGCAAAGGATCACATACTCTATGGAACTCCTCAAAGACCAACAGTACACATATTGTAATTGATTATTATGTTGAGTACGAAGAAAAGTAGCTGGTTACCTACTTTCAACGAGCAAGGGATCCCAGACTTCAAAGATACCATATGGAACTCCTCAATGACCAACAGTACACATATCGTCATGGGTTATCATGTTAAGTACGAAGAGAACTAAATGGTTAGGTAACTATTAATGAGCAAAAGATCTAAGACTTTACAGATACCATATAGAACTCCTCAATGACCGACAGTACACATATTGTGATTGATTATTATGTTGAGTACAAAGAAAAGTAGTTGGTTAAGTAACTATCAAAGAGCAAAGGATCACAGACTTCACAGATACCATATGAAACTCTTCAATGACCAACAGTGCACATATTGTGATTGGTTATCATGTTGAGTACGAAGAAAAGTAGCTGGTTAGGTAACTATCAATGAGCAAAGGATCACAGACTTCACAGATACCCTATGAAACTCCTCAATGACCGACAGTACACATATTGTGATGATTATTATGTTGAGTACGAAGAAAAGTAGCTTTTTTTCGTACCTATCATTGGACAAAAGATTATAAAGTCATTGTCAAAATATGTTTATTTAATAAACTCAGTTAATAATTACTTTAAATCGTATAAATCTTTTTAACCTACCACCAATTCAGGACATCATTTTTTAACTGTTTCAAAGAACGGGCGCAAAAAACAATAGCGCACAGAAGTAACAACATTTACAAAAAAAAATGTCGTTAACAGTTCATAAAATACAATACATACTCATCATATACCAGGTCATATAATATATATATAGATACAAAATACAATAAGTATATAATAGACTTCAATGGTAACTTATGGAACCAAATAATTGGCTATTGTACAAAATATATAACAACGTCGGTGGTTAGGTACATAGCCGTAGTCAATTAACAATCACTACGACGAAAGCATATGCATAAGTTCGCAATGTAGAAAACAACAATGCTGATAACATAGTCGTCATAAAAATAGAATGTCATAGCCTGTCATAAAAAATATCAACATTTTTAGTAATTTTAACCGCCTCTGTGGTCTAGCGGTAAGGCCTTAAACCATGAGGTCCCGGGTTCGATTCCCAGCGGGGGTACTAACTGTGCTCGGTTTGGTTAGTGGTAGGTGTGGCGGCCTGCGTCGCCACATAATTTTTTATCCTCACGTATGGTTAAAGAGTTTGTAAGCGCATTCCAAAACGCGTGTAGATCCGATAAAGATAATACGACATCCTCCTTCCAACATATACGTAGTATAAATCGTCTTGTATGTTTTAGAGACAATAAGTTAATAGTAATGTAGGCACTATAAATATACAACATCACATAAAGAGACGCAGTCGTTATTAACCATCACCATGGAACCTTCCATCATCACAACCTCCTATAACTCACCAGACGGAACAGTAGGCCTTGTTCTAAGTCCGCCTGGCTATAGCTACCACCAACTTATCTTAGTATGTCAAGGCGCCATAACAACAATGTTATCAGCAGTTCGAGGTAAGATAGCCAGTTTCTTAGTGGTTAAGGATACCGGGAATAACGCGATTTCACATGCCTTATCATCACTTAACATAAATCAGGTCAGGTCAAGTAAAGAGCTTATGTACATCAGGGCCACATCGAATGTTAATTACAAAATAAATGTTCTCGAATGGTACTTAAAACATGTTATGTTTACACATTAGTGGTCCTCGCTTTATACATGCGGGACTCGGAAAAACGTCCTCATATTGTTTCTGTACAGTCAAACACACGGTCCTCGAATTGTATTGGATTCAAGAGAAAGTGTGTGAAAATGAGTCCCCGGATTGCCATGTGTAGTCAGGCGATTGGGTCCTCGAAAGGTACACACAGACGTCCTCGGAAAGATGTCTCCACAAGCGTTGGCAGTGTATAATAAGTCCACGCATTGGTCAAGAAAAGTTAATAAATAAAATGCTGCAATAACGTTAGACAAATAGACCTGATCATTAACAAAGTGTTTTCTGTTTCTTTCTATCGTTTTAAAGTAACAATACAAGGTCATTAACATGGTTTTTGAGAGAGTCCTCGGATGGGTCATATAAAACCATAGTCCTCGAAAGGCCGTCTGTACAAACAGGGGTGTGTGTGTATGTGTGTGTGTGTGTGTGTGTGTGTGTGTCGCTAATGAGTTTGTATGTGTGCATGATTATCATTCTGAGTCTTTATTATAAATTATTCTTTCAGTCTCAATATAATCAAGAGTCAAAAGCCAGTCTCTCATAACTTTTTAACACTGCTTTATGTTCATGGGATAAATGTTATTTGCCTTATTCGCAATATTATAAAGTCTAGAGCTAATTATATAAAATTGACGTTTTGAAAGAGAAATCTTGTGGTAAGGAGTTTTTCTTTTACTGCGCTTTTGATGGGGAACATATGTTATTCCTTGATGCTTACGAAGTATCGTGTGTATAATAAACGTTTGTCTAACTGTGAGTACTGAGCATTATTGATAGAGGAGTGACGATAATATATTATAAAGTATATACACATGTATGTATATGTGTATGTATACGCGTGTATGTTTATAACATATTGAGTTCGCTACCTCAGGGCAGAGACAATTCTCACCTGTAGTAGTTATTTTTTGATTATTTTGTTTTGTATTTGTAACATCATAATGATTGCTACCTACTTGTGGTTTGTTTAAGGAAACCTGCTGCAGTTTGGCCTTACTACCTAATGCTTTACGTGTAACATTTTTCTTACAATTCATGTGTATGATAACTGGGCATAATATGGAGCTATAAAATACTTAGACAAGCAGCAAAGTGCTGTTTTAATGCATGATTTTGTCATCTTAGAATCAATGAAATAACTGTTTGTTTATTTTAAAATAAAAATATTTATGATGTTTTTGTACTCTAAGCTTTTAAATGATGCATCATTTACATTACAGGTGTAGAACAAACACGTTTGTAAGAGTTATAGTCAAAATATTTGTTAATGATCGACAGACAAGACGGCAGGTGAGGTCCGGTCCCCAAACATTTATAATGATTCTAAACAGTAATTATCAGAGCAAATAAAATACTTGCTTCAAATACAAAATGATACTTAACAAGCTTAAGATATAATTAAAACGCAATTACAGAAGTCTTCGACCGATAAATTAGAGAGTAGTGCTTTTTATAGTGAGACGATAAGACAGGAGGTGATAATACTTTTTACAGCTTGTATCTTATTTTGAATTTGTTTGTATAACGTTTACAATATCAGGGTTAGGAGCCCGAGATATAAATATAACTATAAAACCCTCACCAAGAGCATCGTGGGGATTTACAACAACTAATCAACAAATAGATTACTAGTTGGTTTAACTCATACTGGAGTTTTAAGTAATTTTATTCTTTTTTTTGTAACACCTCGGTAGCCGAGTGGCTAAGCCCTCGGCCAGATAATCAGAAGTCAAGGGTTTCAATTCCTAGGTCGGTCAGTGCGTTTCGGATTTTTCGATGCGTAGCCCGGAAAAGTTACAATAATAGTTTTACAAAACACATCAAGTTAATGGCAATCTAACATTAGAATTTTAAGGCAAAATCAATAAAAGTAACACATTAAGTCAGTCACTTACGTGTCTATTACAAAATCGTGACCTTTCGTGCGTCGACGACGGCATCGTTATAAATAGCTGTCATTCAGCAATTTTTGGCGCCATGGTAAAAGTTGTCAATATTTGTATTATTCATCATTTAGTTTTAGGGCTTTTCAGTTTTAGAGCACTCGTGACAAGTCACCTTTATTTTATGCGTATTAAAAAAAATAAGAAAGGACAACATAAATTGCAAGGTTTAGAGCTGTCTGGTGGCGGCACATTATTCAAAGAATACTTCCAAGCCATCTCTACCTTTGGGTGTCGTATAACGGTATATGGCGAAGAACAATTTGAGGACTACACATACATACAACCGCATAAAGCTGAGATGGGCTCACCATCTATCACGCTGAGTGCAGTAGTCATTTGGTGAAACGTGGACTGTGGCTATGCACTGCTTTTGCAGTCCTCATTGCTGTCTTTGACTAACCTTTTGGGGTTGATATGTAAGATTTAGATGTATAGGTATTTATCTCTGCTAATTTATAAATTATTATATGTCATTAAAGATAATTAAATTTTACAGGGTTAAAGTTTTAGAAGAAACTTTAATAATACACAAGCCCAAGTAGCGAAACGATCGTATGTAAGATCGTACAAAGGTCATGAAATGCAAACGTTTTGTTAAAGCTTCTTCTTTGCAAAATAGAGGTCATGCATGGGATAACCTCTATTTTGCAAAGAAGAAGCTTTAACCCCTTGAGCACCGTAAAACCACAGAATAACTTATTAGTTATTCTGTGGTTTTACGGTGGTAACCTTCTGTACGGTAGAGTACTATTGTACTCTACCGTACAGAAGGTTTCTTGTAAAAATGTATAATAAAGTAGTTTATAATGTCCCAAAAAATTACACGCGACAATAAAATGGGTAGAGATATAAAACGTTTCTAAGTATTTTAGAAATTTCTATGGAAATAGGGTTGTCTGAAACTAAAAATAAATTACAACTATGTGAAATACTAAACTTTGTCGTTATCATCACAATGTATCAACATTACTTCTGATCATAATACGACAACGATGACGATATCAACATTGATGTCGTCATTACCGTCAGTGTTCCGATCAAATTCACTGATAGTATCATCATTCGAATGTGGTGCCGAGTCGACATGGATAAGTACGTTATCCATTGTTGGTTTTAAAAGATTCAGAACTTTTTCTGGAATGACAGAATGTTTTCTTATTTTTGTCTATCACCAAACCAACTGACATAGTCGAAAAAAAGGGTCAGAAGACTCTAAAGCTCGGTGAAATAAGTCAAGGACAGTGGTTTTACGGTCTAATTTGCGAGTGTGATGTTTGCGATCGTAATGCCAAAATTTGTTCCTCGATTCTCCGGCTTGTTCTGAGAGCATGCCAATGGGTAAGGAAATAGAATCTATGATTTTCGCACCATGTATCAAAGAAAAAAAAAGACCTGATATTTCATAGAATCTATTTCCAAACCTGACGCGTGATCTTTTCATATGAAAAGACTTGATGCAACGGTCGAACATAATACCTAATACAAAACAAAAATGCGGAGTTTTTTTTACTATTTATCGCCTGTTTAATAAAATCTACCTTTGTTATTTTTACACTGAAATATTATATTTTATAAAGTTATGATATGAGTGATATAGAGATGTAAGTAATATAACGTACCAAAATTAACGATGTTATTGATGGGTAGAATTAATTAATATGACAATTTAATTTTCATAGATATGCATGTGACAACCCTTAACAAAAATTTAAAATTCATAGCTCATTACCCCTTCATTTTAGCTGATATTTTATATATTAATGTTATTATATGTAAGTTATATCCACATAGAAAAAATGCAACAATTAAGTAACTGTCCCACAAAAAAATAGTTTAAATATTTTGGTAAAAACATTAATTGTATTATAATTACCGCGGTTTTTTGGCAAAGTTATAGCTATGAACTTCTTTTATGAGAAAATATTTTTTTTATTCGCAAATAATATATCTGATAAAAGTTATTGCATTTCTATGGTTTCTATGGGTTTTTCTCGAGAATCAAAATAACTCCAAAAACTTTTTTTTAATCAAATCAAATCAAATTAAAATATCTTTATTCCTTAGACTTCATAAAGCACTTAGAATAGTCATATAAATAAAATATAAGTACATACTCAAATGAAAATTATTAAATGCTAAATCTGCGGAGCTTAGATTCACTTTCATCACAATATCTTGAATGGGAAAGTGAATTTAAATTTCAGTTCCGGCGACTTCTTGAGAAGAACTGGCAAGAAACTCAAGGCCGACTCTTTTTAATTGCCAATTAGTTTAATAATATTGTTACCATTAATCTAAATACAATCATCAACATAACATAAGAAGAGCAATTCAATTCCAAATACTTTTATCATTTATGTAATCTGAGATAAGATAATAAGCCCTTTGACATAGTCTAGTTCTAATATATTTCTTAAATTTACCCATGGATAATTTTACCGCGTCGTTTGGAAGTTTATTGTAGAAGCGTATACATTGACCTGGGAACGAGTTAGAGATTTTATGGAGCCTACTAGTGGGCACAGCGAGTTTGTTTTGATTTCTTAAATTTAATTGATGGAGATCACTGTTTTTCTTAAATTTAGTTTGATTTTTATGAACGTAAATAAGATTATCATAAATATATTGAGATTGTAATGTCATAATATTTATCACCTTGAATTTATTTCTCAATGTCTCCCTGGGACTCATCATATAGATAGCACGAATAGCTCGTTTCTGGAGCACATAAATTGAATCTATATCCGCGGCACTACCCCAAAGCAATAAACCATATGACATAATGCTGTGAAAATAGCTAAAATAAACTAACCGCGCAGTGTCAACATCGGTCAGTTGACGTATTTTCCTCACAGCGTAAGCTGCTGAGCTGAGTCTACCTGATAACGTTTCTATATGTGGGCCCCATTGTAAATTAGAGTCTAATGTTAATAAACCAAGGAAGACAACCCTATTGACCAATTCCAATCTCTCATTGTCCATCACCACACTGGTTTTTAATTGTTTGACATTTTTTGTAAAAAATCTAACATATTTGGTTTTACTACTATTTAAAAGCAGGTTATTAGCACTAAACCAGTTTACTATTTTTGAAAGAGCATTGTTTACATCGTCAATTACTGATTGTTGTCTATTTACCTTAAAAACTAAAGAAGTGTCATCTGCAAACAATACTATTTCATGATTATTTTTTACAAGATGAGGTAGATCATTAATGTACAAGAGAAACAGGAAAGGGCCCAAAATAGAGCCTTGAGGCACCCCCATCGCCACAGCTGATCCATGAGATCGCTTTCCATTAACATCTACTCTCTGAACCCTATCACCCAGATAAGAAGTAAGAAGTTCCAAAGCGGTGCCTCTTATACCATAGTGGTGTAATTTTCTGACTAGAGTTTCATGCTGCACACAATCAAAAGCTTTAGATAAGTCACAGAACACCCCATAGGCGTCCCGTGACTCCTCCCAAGCCTCAAATATACATTCTAGTAATTTTACCCCAGCATCACATGTTGACCGTCCGCGAGTGAATCCGAATTGTTTAGTGTGCAGTAGATTATTTTCGTTAAAGTATTTAAGTAACTGAGTGAGAATTATTTTTTCAAAAATTTTACTTAATGTAGGTAGTATCGATATTGACAGGGAAAGCAGAAAAAAAATTTTCAAAAGCATCAGCCACCTCAAAATCTGACTTGGTAACATGACCATTGATACTTAATTTAAACTCTGAATCCTTTGTTCTACCCTTCCCAGTCTCTTCATTGATAACCGTCCAGGTTAAACTTCGGTGTCTTTGTCATGCCTCTAAAAAAGTAACAACTATCAACTATCGAAAACACATAAACTAGGCGTGACCGCAACTAAGCTATAATTACACACTGTGCTGCCTGGTGCCGGGCGAACGTACCTAAACTGCGGAGTGACACCCCCCAGGTAAAACTAAACACAATTGAAAATCAATTGTTTCGCGACCGCCGGCGGTCTTATGATCCATGACCTATTAACAAAACTTTTGTATGAACAAACGTTTGTAGAACGCGGTTTTGATGCACTTTATACGTCTAATCATTTTTACAGTCGTTATATTGCAGCCATAAGGCAGAATATTTAAATATACGACTGCCATAAGATATTGTTTACAAGACTAACACATCTTACTAGCATCATTGGACGTCGTTCTGTATGACTAATAAATTTTAGTCATCATAAAGCTGGCTTTTCTATGACAAATTAGTCTTTCAGTCTTACTATTTAATAACTGCTTTTTATCATAAAATCACAGTGAGTTTTTGGTAGGAGTTAAAACATTTAAGTTTTAAAGGAGTATATTTTGACAACTCGGTAGCACGACTATGAACGTGAAGCAGATGCGAATATAGATTTATTGACAAATATGAGTTTTTGACAAAATTTTAAATGCCCCTTTTAAATTATTGATAAGTAATAATAAAATTATACTTGGTAAAATATAAAATAACAAATTAGTTATATCAAAATCGTTATGACTTATTTATAATATAGAAATAAATAGCTGAGCGTTTGTCTCGCTAAAACTCGAGAATGGCTGAACCGATTTAGCTCATTTCGATTTTGAAATATTTGTGGAAGCTCAGGGAAGCTATAAACGGTGATAAACATAAATAATAAGTAAAGGAAAATACTAATACCGACAATTTAATTTTCCAGTACAAAAATTGTTCCTAGCTGTGAAATATGATGTCCGACCTCTTTGGTCTGTTTTGTTGGAATACAAAACAGTTCTGTTTCAGAAATAAAAAAGTGTAAAAGTGGACTTCTTGGCGGGAAAGTGAAGCGTCATGTCCGCAGTTTTGTTTTATTTTATTTAATTTGTGTTTCGTCGGAATTAATTTATAATAATAAATAAAATAAATAAATAAATAAACTTTCCTACACTCACACCAATTGTCTAGCCCAAGAGAAGCTTCATTATGAAACTCGTTAAATGGTTACTAGACAACGGATAAACATACTTAAAATACTTAAATACATACTTATTATACATAGAAAACACCCTGACCCGAGACAATTTAGAAAAACAATAATTTCTAAATTGACCCGACCGGGGATCGAACCCGGGACCTCAGAGATGACGACACCATGAAAACCGGTGTACAAACCACTCGACCAAGGAGGTCGTCAATAATGACGGATTAATAACTGTTAAGTGTACGAACGGTTTTGTTTTGTTTGCCAAAACTCTTGCACGTTCACGAGAACGTGCAAGAGTTTTGGCAAACAAAACAAAACCGTGCAACATCACTTTTCAGATTCTATCAAGAAGTCCGTGTGAGATCTCAATTAAATCCCACAGCTTTATTGAGTTTCAAGGGGTTTAGAGGAATATCATTTACCATCAATCGATATCTTATATTATCACTCATTATCATCTACTTTAAGCAATTACTTATTAACTTGACACTGTATATGTGCTGACCTAAAAATTATGTACTTATTAAGTTTTGACCATATTTTTCACAAATATAATGTAGGTGATACGAAGTTCACCGGGTCATCTATTACAACATAAATATTACGAACTCTCTTCGTTAACGCTGATCAGTCGTAAGTAAGGCACGACTTGATTTGGAGCCATTGCCGTATATTTAGGGTTCTCCTAACTTTTAGCTACAACACAGTCATGAATATGACGGTTGTATGACATCAAATCAATATAAGAGTCTGAATACTGAATTGTTATCGGAAATCATCTTTAAGGGGGATTAGACGGTCAGCGAAAATTCTGGGCCCTCGCGGGTGTTGCGCGGTGCGTGGTCCGTGGTAATTCATAAACGCCATTCACATTGTTATCAAAAAGTTAATAAAAATGTTTAGTTTTTTGGAAATCCAAAACAGTCAAGAAATTGAAAAGGTGTACCTATATGTGTTTATAGGACTTATTATTGTAAAACACGGCCGTAATGTGCATTTATATAAAAATTTTAGAGGTAACTTCAGGATCTTTTTCTATTTAGCAGATTGTTTCCAATCGTGTTTTGGAAACAGTCATCCCCTCACACATACGTTTTGTAATACATAATAAAATTTTAGTGCGAAATATCTAAAATATTTTGAATAACAGCTAATAGAAAACAGCCAATTTTTCCGTGTTCACCGCCTAACTCCCCTTAAAACAATTCAGTCTTTCAGAAGTTTTAGTAGCGACTACTGACGACTGACTGACTGAGTATATACATCACAAAACACCGGAAATGTTTCCCCTTTGTATGACCTAGAAATCGTTATGTGGGTGTTTCTACGTTAAGAGGTAGCAACGACGTATTACATGAAAAAAAAACAAATATATTTCGAAAAATGTAAACCAGCAAACATATTTTAATAAAACTCATTGTCTCCTTTTATGGCACTAAATTTCATCCATTTAAATTGCTTAGTATTGCTACAATTGCACTGAAACCTAGAAAAATGTCTCTTCCCTGGTTGGACCCTTTACAGTATTTTCAGTAAATCAGTCACTTTTAAGTACTTCTAAATAAAATAAAATAGGTTTATATTATGAATCTATGCAATAGAATAACTAATTATTGTTAATCCATTGTTTTAGAATTCGAATACATACGAGGGGCGTTCAAAATATTCTCGGTATGTGGATAAAAACAAACAAGTACGAAAAGTTTGATATTTTTATTTTTCAATATACTCCCCCCCTATGTTCATACACTTATAAAGATCGATCAATTATTTTTTTTAATCCCTCATAAAAATATTTTTTATCTTTGGTGTAAAAATGCTCCTCCACGGCCGTCTTCAACGCTTCATCGTCAGAAAATTTATTTCCACGCAGATCCTTTTTAAGATTGGGAAACAAAAAGAAGTCGCTTGGGGCTAAGTCCGGACTATAGGGTGGATGAGTAACAGTTTCAAACCCACATTCAACAATAGCTGCCTTGGCAATATGAGCAGTATGGACAGGGGCGTTGTCATGCAGAAGCAGAACACCTTTGGTTAACTTTCCTCGCCTCTTTTCTTTGATCGCATCTCTTAATTGACGTATAACGTTAGCGTAGTACTGCCCTGTGATATTTACACCTTTTTCTTTATAATCGATAAGCAAAACTCCTTCACAATCCCAAAATATTGTGGCCATGACCTTGCCAGCTGACGGGATTACCTTGAACTTCTTGGGATGAGCTGAACCCTTAATGTGCCACTGCATGGACTCCTGTTTGCTCTCTGGGTCATAATGATGAACCCAGGTTTCATCTCCAGTAACTATTTTTTGCAGCACCTCATCGGGATTTTCACCACACAGGTCGATAAAATCTGAACAGCAAGCCACACGCATATCCTTTTGAAGAAGCGTCAGCATTCGCGGAACCCATCTTGCACTTACTTTTGACATATTAAGATGGTCATGTATAATGTCATGTACGGTACCAATAGAGAGATTGGTTACTTGAGCTATAGATTTTACCTTCACTCGGCCGTCTTCCAATATAAGTTTTTCCACTTTATCAATATTTTCTTGTGAGGTAGCCACTACAGGCCGGCCAGGTCTAGGGTCATCTTCAATACTCTCCCTTCCACGCTTAAATTCGCTTGACCATTTTTGAATAGTAGATAAAGAAGGAGCAGACTCACGGTAAACACAATCCATTTCCTCTCAGACAGTATGTTATAAGTTTTTGATACTAAGTTTTCTTTTAAGCTTGTTATTGAAGGATTGAAAAGATGGCAAGCCAATTAAGTACATTTAGCATTTTCAGTTTTGCGATATTATTTTAATATTTTTGTTATAGATCATAGTTTATATACGCCAAGAAGAGGAATAATAGTATTCTGCGTCAAGAAGTTATGGTGATTTTTGTTATTTTTTGTTTTTGCAATAAGATTTTTAAGCGATAATCAGAAGAGGAAAGTGTTTCGTGCCAAGAAGTTATGAGGGTTTACGCATTTCGATTTCCCATACAAACTTCCAAGTCGAAACTATTAAAAACTGTTAAGCTAATTTTGATGAAACTTCGCATTCTAAAGTAAAACACAGGGATCTAAATAGTTTGTTGAAAACATATTTAAAAAACGTTTATTTAGCTGAGTTATTGCGATTTAAAGTCCACTATAGAAAGTTTAAAATCGCAATAACATTCAAATAAACGTTTTTTAAAAATGTTTTCTACAAACTATTTAGATCCCTGTGTTTTACTTTAGAATGCAAAGTTTCATCAAAATTAGCTTAGTGGTTTTTAAAAATTTTGGCTTGGAAGTTTGTATGGGAAATCGAAATGCGTAAACCCTCTTAAGGTGATTTTTGTTAATTTTTAGTTTTTGTAATAATACTTATGTTTAAGCTATATGCTACCAATGAATATGATGATTATATCTGACAATATTAAGTAAAGATAGTTTGACAAAAAAGTCTGATTAATAATTAGTACAAAAAAGTTTATTAAAGTTGATTCCTTTGAAATACAAAATATTTCATTTAAAAAGCCGTACATGAAGTCTCTCCCCTGTTCAAATTGTACCCTACCCTGTACACCATGTCCCTCCCGTGTACAAGATATGTCCCCTGGTACCTTCTAAAACAAGATAATAACGGTTAAATAAATATAATATACTATTATTTTATAATATAATATTATATAATATGATGTCAAATTGAAATTTACTATTATTAAATTAAAATAAGAAAATTTTTGTTATGCCGCCATCTCATACAGCCGAAGACCTCTTACAGACGTAGAAACACCCATGTCTAAAACCCTATGATGTTATGTCATAATAACGTTTGTGAAACTACATAATTACAGTAAGTATATCGTATTTAGAGTAAACAGCTGTAACAGTAACTTTAGTAGAACGGCAAGTCATAAGCATTGCATTTATAAAACATTTGCAGGTACAATAAGTCACAAGAGCTTAATTTCTTATAACCAATTTGCTACTTGGGAGTGCTCTGTAAACAGATTGTAACAGTTTACAGTCTTTTTGGGTCTTTGCTTGCGGTCACAAGACATATTCTATAATTTGCAGACTACCAACAAGCAGTACAGTGTAATTAACAACGTAGGATGTAGACTACATTTTGAATAAGTATGTTGTGATGTAATAGACAAAATATTTAGTAGTTTTGTGAAGAATTATTCTTGTCAAAAATGTTTAACGTTAAATAGCTTATTTTTTATGTGTTCATATGAAACGGAACACTTTATCTTATTAAATGACATTGGATGTGACTTTTCTTAAGCTATAATTAAAACTTAAAAGGGCGCTTAAATTACTGGTTAACGCTGATTCCTGGGGAGCCTTTTTTAGCAGTGGACAGCAAAAGGCTGATGAGACTAAGACTTAAAATGATAATTAATGCTTACCTGTGGGCTGAAGTTGCCTCCCAGCCTGTTTGTTCTTAACACATCACTCTCAGAAGCCATTCTATTGAACATTTGTTTTCTCTCCTTAACTGAGATTTTTTGCTCATTATCAAGCAACATGCTCTCACTTCTTGAAGTTGTCAATGGCAGTGGCATCGGTTCATCTTCTTCAAGTGTGGTTTCATTAGGAATTGAAGTTCTTAGACCAGCTTGTCCGGATATACTAGATCGTTTCTCAGCAATAGCTTTGTCTAATGATTTTTTACGAGGATGAACTTTTGGTGGAACATCTTCAGCGGTAAATACAAAACTTTCTTTGGATTGAGATGGTGTTATATCCATAGGAGCACTTCTAGAGGCAATTTCTTGATGATCTTGAATTAAATTGGCTAGAATGCTGAAATCTTGGTTGAGTTGCACTGGTGGTGGTGGTCGGTATGGAGGCTGTGAATCAATGTTGACTGTAGAAGACGCTTCTACTGCACATTGACTTTGTAATTCAGGAACTTTATTTTCACAAGCATATTCATAAGTTTTATTGGTCCCTTGCATATACTTCTTTTTCAAAATAAGTAGCTTTTCATTGTTTTGATTTTTTATAATTGCAAGTGTATTCACATGTTTCTTGAATGTGTTTCTTGCTTCATCTATGAAATATTGCAAACAAACTAAATCTTAGTTAAAGTTGACAGGGAGAATAAAAAGTAATAGAGATTTTTTTTTAATTTTAAGATACTCTGAATAGTGGAGTATTAATTCTTGTATTATGTTAAAAGTTACGAAGAAGATGAATTATGGTGTATGTGTAGTGTAGCTTAGGTAAGGTAGTCTGTAAAACGTGTGGTGGTCAGAACATAAATAAATAGGTAAGTTAGTTCATTATAACATTTTTTATTGTTGGGTATATTATTAATACTGTTATTCTAACTTAAACTATGATGCTTTTGAACATTTGCTCAGTTTTTCAGAATTTTTTTTTATAATTTCAAACTCAAAAAATAAATTGATTCAATAAACTTACCCAATCTTATGCGCTTTGAACCAAATTATGTCAAATCAAATCAAGTTAATCCTTTAAAGAAAATTTGTTTTAAACTTTATTTGTTTATACATTATTTTTTTTTATCCTACGCTCGTGTTAATTTTTCACTCAAAAAGTAGACTATAACGTCTCTAGGGATCTATCTCTATACTTACTAAAATTAATCAAATCGGTTAAACACTTTAAAGCATAAAAGAATAACAAACAATCAAACAAACTCACTTTCGCATGCACAATATCAGTAGTACCTACATTGAAATAGTTCTCAAAGGAAATTTTATTAAACTATGATTACTGTCCTTAGTCTGTACATTGTTCATACACATTGGTTATAGGTATTTCAACTTAGACATTTTTTGATGTGAAAGTTAATTTCTTCCAACTATGAATATATATCTTTTTTTGTTTGTTACTTGAAAAGGAATTTAACAACCACAGATTTATTAAAATTATATTTGTAATTTTGGTACTTATGTAATTATCATTACAAATAAAATAGCTATGGGTGCATGCATCTATGTGATATGTGTGTGATGTTCAGTTGTTTTTATTAGTGTCAAATAGCAAAACTTTTTGAATTTTGTGGTCTTGTGGTTGGTGTAACTGTTGAGTAAGATTCTATTAGATAGCATTTTAACAAAAAGGTAACCAAATTTTATATTTTTATCAAATGGAAGCAAACCAATTACTCACCTCTCATATCAGGATTAGTAAGGAACACTTTGAAATGCTTCACTAACTCATGATTTGTAACTTTACCATTATGAGCTAACATAAACTTAAGTATTTCATCAAAACTCAATTCAGCCGGTGGATTCATTATACAAATTCGTACTTTACAAATATGTTTGTTATTACGAAAATGGAATAAAAATAAAACACAGTTTACGAACTATGATACGAAATGTCAAAAACCAAGTTTCTCTAGATAAACTTTTTCTTTGTCTCATTCGGAAAGGCAAAGGGGTCTAGTCCGTACAGCCAAGTCTTGTTTTATACTGTAATTTTAATATTTTCTGTCACAAGCTACTTTTTTTATTTTTTTATTCTACAACGGAAAAGCGCTTGGCCTTCATCTCACCTGATGGTAAGTGACGATAAGGCCTAAGGTTCCGCGTTTCACCCGGAATCCTCAACCACTGAGGAACTGGCTATCTTATCTCTAACTGTTGGAACACAACAATGCTATAAACATCGTTGTTATGGCGACAGACTAAGATAAGATGGTGGTAGCTAGCCAGGCGGACTTAACAGCCCTACCACCAACCAAACCGAGCACACAAAAGAAGATAATACTAAAAATACTACTACTACCTACTAATCTATTATTTTATTTTAAGAACCATAGAATAATAATTAAAGCATATTATTCTGAGATTTGAACACAAGCCAGCTTGATAATGGTAATAATTTACATAAGTACTTACTCATATATTTTTTTATAAAATTGATACAAAATGAAATATACTTACATACAACTCCTTCATATTTCATTTCTTCATGACAACTTTTTCAATCTTTACACTATTTCAAAAGTGACGTAGGTACCTAACGTCGTTTTTTTTAATTGACCAACGTAACATCAGGTAATTATAATATTCTAAAAAAATACAATCAATGCGGTTTTTATTAATTGAGATCTATGTTATCAACTTATTATCTATCATATAACATCAGTCTCATTGCGTTTGGTGATTTAATTTTGTTGGTTTTTGCCATTTGGTATGCCACTTGACGAACTTCTTTTGCCCCGAGCCCATAAAACATTAAGGCGCATTGTTTAATGTAATCTTTTAACACTAGTTCCTGGTCTTGGGAAAATACTGCATTGACTTCGAAATTAGGAACTAAGTTAGTGTTTTCATCCGACTGGATTTTTTTAGCGTACCTCCGTAGCGTAGGATATGCCAAGTGACACTCTTTAGCGGCCCTGCGTATGCTTGCACCATCTTTTATAAGCTGAAGTGCTTGCACCATATCATCCTTGCTATGCCCCCCAATCTTTCTTTTCACTGCCTTGTCCCTTTCTACCGACCTCAATAGATAGGGTATCGCAGCTGGAACTACGGGTCCGGTTGTGTTTTCAGAGGTACTACGGGGTTCCGGTTCAAGCCCCCCGCTGGTCGCGCCTTTAACCAGGCGCCTCCGGCGGGATCCGGACATGGGTTGGACTCGTAGTGGCGTGTGGTTAGCTGTAGAGCTTGGGAATGTTCGTTTGTCCTGGTATTGTGTGCCAGGACTTCCAAACTCGTGCACAGCGAGCGGGGCCTAGTAGCGGTCTCTGAGGGACCAGAAGCGAAAAGTCCTGCGGGGAACGTGAGTTTCCCTTATAGTTGGCAGCTTTGTCCGGTGGTTTTCATTGGACATTGGTGTTGACATCTCCGGTACTAGTCTGGATAACTAGTAGAGGCGGCCTCCTAGATGCCGTAAGTCTCCGGTCCAGCCAGCCGCGTAGGACGTGGGAACTGGCTAGGCGCCCGGATGGGTTCCGAGAAGTGAGTGTGCTTACTACTCCGCTACCAAGGTGGACACTTGGGAGTCGACTTTAGAGTCGACGACCCTAGCAGTGGCAACTGCGAGTTGTGCCCTTCGTGCAACGAGAAGTCAGCGAGCTTGACAGCTCCGGTTACCTATCTGGACAATAGGCAGTGAACTACACGTGTTCACGGGGATACTCTCCTGAGACACTAGTCTTATGAGTACCGAATGAAGAGCGCGCTGCGGCGGGCACTAATTTGGCGTCAAGACCTAACGTTGGTGGTCTCCTGCGCGAGTGTTCTACTGGCGCAGGGACGTCTGGCACTTCTTGCATAACCTAACGGTTGGATTCGAGGTGCCAGTACAAATAAACTTAGTGAAGTAAGGAGAGGGGATGCCTTAGTTCGACCCATCCTGAAGCAAAAAAAGTTGTATCTATTTAACTAATTTGATGTTGAACTTTGGTACACAGTGAACCATCAAGCGGTACACACTGAACCACGGTTCACTGTGTACCCTGCAATACTGAGTCACTGTGTACCACCTACGTTATTTGACATTTGATGTTGAAAAAAAGCAATTGATCAAGGAATATGTTTAAAACATAATAACAGTAATAACCATATTATTGCTAGATAGTGACTTTACATGTATATAAAATTCGGTACGAAAAGCTCAGAAAACACGACTTTGAAGAAGAAAAGCAAAACTTACCTATTTTTGACTTTTTGCGCGGGAAAACACAAATCGTCGCACCACACGACCGCTTACAACGGGCGCTCGCCCTCAACTGGGGACCTGGGGAGTGAGGGAGACGTAACGAAACACGTTGCTACGTGTCGGTTCCATGATCCGGTAACTACTAGTTTTGAATATAATAATACCGATTCTCTGTGTACCACTGGCTAACTGTAGCCCACCTGACCCTACTTATGTAGGTAAGTGTTTGCTATATGTAGGTTTGCTAAAGATAAATACAATAAGTAATATAAGTAACTAGTTATTGTATTTATACTAGTGATGATAGGTTGATCATTTTTAAACATTCCTATTTATGAACAATATTTCCACGATTTCAGGCCATATGCTTCATATAAGATTCAATTTAAGTATATTTAGAACAGGCTCTTTGTTTGTTCTTCTTTCAATTGGTACAAGTTTCATGTAGATACGTTCAGTGCCTAGTTAATTAGTAGTAAAAAAAAAACAAAGTTTATGAGCGCGTTTTTTTGGAAGCGGCAAATTCGAGTTGTTATTGTACGCGCGGCAGTAATGCACAATGTGATAGGTGGTACTTCTAACCTGTTAAGGCTAAGTACTACATCTAAATTCATCGACAAAAAATTAATATGGACTTAAAAAAAAGTAATTTTAAATCACAAAATAATTAAGTAAGTAATGATTTTTTTCTCACCAAAGAATCTCGAACATACGAAAAAAAGTAATTGATTAGTAAGCCAGTGTCATTAGCTACCGTTTGCCATTTTTTCATGTTTCTCCGACGTATGAAACCTTTGATATCGCATAAAGCAAAAATGGTCATAAATTATAGGGGGAGGGGGTTAGACCCCCATATAATTTTTTTGGTCGATGAATTTAGATGGATATTACTTAGCCTTAACGGGTTAGAAGTACCACCCTATAACCAAAACCCAGCCACGTGCCATGCCATCATAGCTTTAACACATTGGCGGACAGTATTCCAGATCCAGACACAATAAAAGTTTTATTGATACTGCTATTAGCAGTCTCTAGTTTCCTCCAAAGTGTTATCGCAAACTTAGTTACTCATGTGGTTCTTCTCTGTACTACAAGCACACAAGGTCTCAACCGTTAAAAAAATACTTTTCATGTCATATTTTTTATATTTTGTTTTATCTGGATTTAGTAAGTATTAAAGATAATTAAAAGCCATCAAAAACATACCTACTTGTAAAAATAACCAAGTCTCACAACTCAGTTCTTCTACCGTAAAACGTTGTGAGATCCATGTAAGTAATACAAAGTCGCTTGACTCGGCCATCGCATGAAAACACAATTTATCTCACAAGTAATCATTATCATCAGCCTATAGACGTCCCATTGCTGGGCATAGGCTTCCCACGTGGACAATAGCACGTGGGAATATTATGGATCTCACAAGACTAATACCTAGTTAGATTATTGTTTTCTGAGGTTTAAGCGAGCACTACACATTGAAATGAAACACTTTTTTACGGATTAACTCGCGTTTAATTTACTATTTAGGTACATACATAGTTTTTTATATTATCCTGACATTTCGAACCCTTTACAGGGTCTGTGGTCTAAGAGAGACCCTTAAATTAGATTGTTTAGTGCGATTGCCAAGTCAACCGACTTGGTAGGTATTACCTTCATGAATCACACAACTTTTTACGGTAGAATAACTAAATTGCGAAACTTGTTTTTTTTGACGTGACAACGTCTTATAAATTGGTTTGCCGGGTGACACTTCAAGAAACTGCGTTACGCTCCGCTCACGTTATGCGCTCACAATGAGAGCGAGTGAGAGGCACGCGTCCCTTCCACTCGGGCATGGTTAGCCCGCCTAAGATTTTGTTAATATGAAATTCAGTGCGAGATTCTTTGTATAAATTAATGTTTTAAATATAATTCTTTGTATAAATAAATGTTTTAAATTGTTACTATTATTTCATCCTTCTTCCTACTATACGAATGAATATTCACATTAAAATTATTTTACCACTCAAAGTCGTTGTCACGTAAAACTTTTTTACAGGTAAGTTTACCTAATAAAATTTTGAGTGCATCTCATTTATTTTTATAGATGGTCCTAGTTCCTTTCTAGCACTTACCTTCTACTTCTTGAATACCAACAACGGATATTTCATTATATTAAACTAAGTATACAATAATAATTATATAGGTACACTGATTCATTCACTGCAAATGTAACTTTGTAATCCTATATTATTTATATGGGATTACAAAGTTATTTATGCAGTTATTGTATCTAGAAAACAGGACCTAAATTGCAAAATATTTTAGTTTTTCATTGATTTATACACTAAACACAAATTGTATTCTAAATTTGAAGCTTCTATGTCTGCTAGAAGTACCTTAGAGTATTGATGATTGGTCAGTCAGAGTGACAAAATTAAGAAACTTTGACTAAGTAGTTATAAATCTGAAACTACCGGGTTAAATTGAATGAAATTTAATATATACCGTGTTTATACAATGCCTGCTTGGTAACTAAAAATTCAGGCTTCTAGTTTATCCACAACGAAGTTAAGGTGGTCAAATATGGCCGGAACTACTTCAAGAAAAGAATGGTAGGTACGGCCATGCCGCTTTTTTGCATGACTTGGCGGGAGCACTGCCGCCGCCGCTTCAGTTTTTGCTCTGATCGAAAGCCACAGATTGCATTTTGACTTTTGAGTCCACCGTAGGTATCTAAAGTAGGTATTACTTAGGTAACTTTACGCACCTATCGATAATGTTTTCCTGAAGCACATTTGCATACATTTGCCATGGTTGCCTTTATGGTGTCGATTTCCTAGGTGACTTTGACTTGTAGTTGAAAAAGGCAATCAGCCAATTATGATTAAACTATATGTATAAATAAGTATTTAAAATTATAATTTTATCAGTCAGGGTTAATTTAAATGGGTTAAGTATGTCAATTTTTATCAAAACTGCTTATCGTAAGGGAAATGTTAAGATGATAAAAAAGCCTTTACGCAACATTGTTTGAAGACAATGTTTGGAGAAGTAGGTAATTTTGATTTTACGATCATGTTTTTATAAATACAGATTTCATGTAGTCCTAATAAGTACCTCGCACAATTTTTTTTTTATATTGTTATGTGTGTGTGTGTGTTCATTGCAATGTAAAGTGTTTGCGTAAAATTCAGTAAACAATAATAATAGGTAAGTAATTATTGTTTCATGACGAAATCTGGATGCACGGCAGGGCCCCCGCCAAGTCAAGCAAAAAAAGCGGCACGGCCGTACTATCCTTTTCTCGAAGCAGTTCAGGCCATTTTCGACCCCCTATAACTTCGTTGTGGATAAAACTAGAAGTCTGAATTTTCAGTAACCTATCAGGCATTGTATAAACAGGATAGGTATATATAAAATTTCATACAATTTGAACCAGTAGTTTAAGAATTATAACTACTTACTTAGTCAAAGTTTCTTAATTTTGTCACTCACTAACTGACCGATCATCAAAACTCTACTTCAAGCAGACATAGAAGCTTGAAATTTAGAATACAATTAGTGTTTAGTGTATAAATCAAGGAAAAACTTAAATATTTTGCAATTTCGGTCCAGTTTTTTAGATACACCAACTGCATAAATAATTTTGTAATCCCATATAAATATATACAATTACAAAGTTACATTTGCAGTAAATGAATGAGTGAACCTGTATATGTATACTATAATATAATGGAATATCCGTTGTTGGAGGAAGAAAAAAAAGTAGGACTATCTACAAAAAGAAATGAGATGCCATCAAAAACATACTTTTAAAAAAACCAAGTCTCGCAACTCAGTTCTTCTACCGTAAAAAGTTGTGAGATCCATGTAATATACCAAACCAAGTCGGTTGACTTGGCAATCTCACAAAACAATCTAGTTTATAATGTATGTACTAGGTACCTACTACTTGTGAGATACATTGTGTTTGTGTGATGGCTAAGTCAAACGACTTGGTATTACCTATTACATGGATCTCACAGCTTTTTACGGTAGAAGAACTGAGTTGCGAGACTTGGTTTTTTTTACAAGTATGTTTTTGATAGCTTAGTTATTATCCGTGTCCGCGCCTTAGTCCATGCTAACTAAGAAGCGACATACTGAGCCATTTGTGCGGAGCAGAGCCACAGACACAGGAAAACAGCGACATTTTAAGCCGCCGCTACCACACGCTTGGCAAACCTCAACAAGCCGTCACAAATTCAAACGTGTGGATAGAGCGTTTACAAGCGCTTATAGCCGATCCGTTGAACAAATCACAAATCCAAATATTTGTAGAGGTTAGGAGATTGCGGCAAGTGGCAAGCGTGCGGACGCGGCATTATAAAATGTAATGGCTATGTTGGACGCCCCAAGTACCTTTTTTTTCCTAGACAGGAGGAAATTCTTTACGCATACCCGGGGCCCGCACGTGGGGGCCCGGGTTATGTGGGACTCTCCCCCCAACTCCCGCTCCCCCGTCCAGGCTCGCCTCAAGTACCTACCACTTGATGGCCCAAGTCGCCAAGGATCTACACGAGCTCCTGCGAAAACCAGCGATTGGCAAGAGACCGCGGAAAACAGGGAGCAGTGGCGTCACCTTGTGTCGAAGGCCTATATTCACTTCGGGTCACCGAGCCAACGCAGTAGGTATGGAGGAACTAAGTACTTAAGTCTAAAGAGAACTATATTTTGTTTCTGTTATTTAAGATGTTCATTTAACCCCTTAATAAAAATAGTCCATAGAGTTCGTAACTGTTCCGCTGACGATTGATGATTGACCGATGATTTTTAGTATAATTTGACAATGAAATGTTACTTTGAATTTGTGTTTTCTGTTCTATTGTAGAATGTATCACAAAGGTGCCTCATTATTTAATTTAACAAATTACAATTCTATGTAAGTAATTAGGAGATACACGACCCAACACAAGTTCTGTCTATGACTATTGGCAAGTGATGTTTGCAATGGCAAACTGTGAATGCAAATATTCTTGGTTATGGTGATTCGAGCCGCGAGCATAGTGCAGAAGCCGCTTTATTTATATAAAAATCAATGTACTAATACTGTTTCTTTTAATTTTTTTCTAAAATTTAATTAATACATTTCGCCCAATTAAACCAATAAACCAAATCAAAGATGACGAAACCGCCGCCGTGTCCGCGTTCTCCGCAATCCGGCGGCTGCGTTGACCACTCCGACAACGAGGTATTGGCACAGAATACTACGTATTGGTTAGACCTGAAAAAATTTTTCAACGCTTTTTGACTTTATGTTTTTATTGCAACCCTCTTAGAATTTACATCCTTAGAGATCGAAACGAATTTTTTTTTCTCACAGTGTTATGTTGTCACTCAGCAACGCGTAAGTACAGCAAATTGCGCAGCCCCCCTAGACAAGTGGCAAACGCTTCCCTCCCCCTGTTTATTCATAATTCGTCGTACACTGCAGTGTACTGTGCCGATTGCTAGTGATAAATACAGCAGCGCGTGCGCGTTGTACGACGAATTACAAAAAGACACGGGTGACCGTTTGTAACTTGTTTAGGGGGCAGATCTCTTAAAGCTAGGTGTTAGTGAAAAATGAACATAACACGTTTTTAGAATTAATGTTTGAAGTAGTAAACAGTGAAATTAAAAGCTGCGCAAATTATGAAATATTGTTGAGGCTTTATTCTGTGGAATATACCCGATGAAAACACCATTTGATGAAGTTGGCTTGATAGAATAAATGTTGCTATAAAACAAAAAAAGTAAAAAAAGTTTAAGAATTTCGACAGGTCTAAGCAGGCGGGAAGGTTACGCAGCAGCCAAGTACTTATGCGGAAGATGTTGGTTGGAATCCCACCTGAGGTAGTCGTTTTTTTCAACGTTTAAAGCAAAAAATATAAAAATTACGAAACTAGAGGTGAGTTACAATTTCGCCGCTTAAAATGTCCATTTAGCTAAAGGAGCGTCTTCACTGAGCATTATAACCCTAGCATTTTTAAACGAGCAATCGCCGGCAAACAATAAACTCTGCCCAGCAAACTAAACCATTCACTTTTGTGCAAAACTATGACAGTTAGAGTCGAACATCCGAGCTTTGAGCACATTGAGGTACAATAAACTAGAGAAGACACCGCGAAGCAAGTTTGTGCGCAACTAAGGCACATGAGTAACTACCATACAGAGTGCAAGCTCTCTAACAACGCGCAAAATTCATACCTATTCTGTTAGGGCTGACACCCGTTTCAAGTGTAAAAAATTAGGGAGGAAAAATAAAATAAGGTAAGTAGGTAGAGGTACATAATAAAACGTGTATTTCAAAAGGTATAAAATAAGGTTTAGTGTAATTTGACACATACCTACTTAATTTAAATGATTTCAAAGATAACGAAACGTTGAAAAAATTGTCTTCTGTGCTGAATCGAACCCGCGTCCTCCGCAAATAATCAAATATTAATTTATAATCTATAAAGCAGTCTTATCTTAACTGATTGTTTAAAATATTAAAAAAATAATTATCCTTATTTTTGCCGGAATTATTCATACACACGGTGCAAGAGTTGGGAATTATGTAACTAACCCGACTTTGTTTAATATATTTAGATTAAACACTAATATAAATAATTAACCGTGTCGCGTAGCCGTGAAAGAATATACTACCACCCCCTCTCTTCCCTTGGGTGTCGTTAAAGGCGACTAACGGACTAAACACTGTACATACATCCAACAGCTTAGAGCGGCGATGGGCTCACCACCTGTCACGCTGAGCACATGTGCAGTCGCAATTTGCTGATAAGTGGACTATGGTAGAGGACTGCTTTTGCTGTCCTCATTGCCTAGTCTCTGACTAATTATTATTATAATTATATTTTTTTTAATGCTATGTTTGTTTATTTAATGTGATTTCTTTTTGGAATTCTTTGTAGTACTGAGTCAATTAACTAAGGTTCATATCATTTTCCCGAAATTACTTCTGATTATTTTTCATTATTGTCATGTTGTGTTTGCCTATAATGTTATGTAATGCATTGATTTGTAACTATTATTATTCACATTACCATTTTGGATATAAGCTGTAATGTAAAAATGTTGGTAGACCTAATAGCTAAAATAAAAAAAATGTGGTAAAAAAACCTTTTTAAAGAAGGAGCTTTTATTTAAATGCGCTAAAAAGAAAAAAATAAACTTTTACTTTAAAACTTTTACTAAACACTTAAAACGTCATTACACAATTTGTAATGATATAAAATGTTGTCGCGAGATTTATGTACTTACTCGTATTTTCTTAGATTGAAAATTTTAATAGTTAAAAACTATCGCATCAATAAATCTCGCAACAACCTTAGTTATCATATAAATTGTGTAATGACGATATAATTTGTTATTATAGTAAAAGTTTTAAAGTAAAAGTTTATTTTTTTTCAATTTAGCGCATTTAAATAAAAGCTTGTTTTTAAAAAGGTATTTTACTTTTAAATTATTTTTTACTTTTTAGTTATCCTTGGAAACGTGTCCAGGGATAACTAATTTTCATCTGTTCATCTCACTGAACGTGTAGGTATACTACAGAATTTATTCACGTCTTCCAAACCACCACCACTCACTACCTCTCAGAACGGTCTATCCATTAAGACGAATCAAACTCGACGCGATTGTGTGCTTAATTACTGAGTTTCTATGGCCACCTTCCAGCTTCATCATCAAACCCTGGTTACCATCTAGCACCAAAGAACTCGTCAAAGCAAATCAAACGAGCCCATACTCGATGGGGTTATGTCGTTTAATTACTGAGATCCTATGGCCACCTTCCAGCTCCATCATCAGACCCTGGTTACCATCTAGCACCAAAGTACTCGTCAAGACAAATCACACGAGCCCATACTCGATGGGGTAATGTTGCTTAATTACTGAATTCCTATGGCCATCTTCCTGCTCCATCATCAGACCCTGTTTACCATCTAGCACCAAAGAAATCGTCAAGACGAATCAAACGAGCCGAAACTCGATGGGGTTGCGTAGTTTCATTACAGAGTTCCTATGACGACCTTCCAGCTCCATCATCAGACCCTGGTTACCATTGAAATACAAACTACTCGTCAAGACAATTCAAACGAGCCCAAGCTCGATGAGGCTGTGTTGTTTCATTGCAAAGTTCCATAGCCACCTTCCAGCTCTACAATCAGGTCAGCACCATGTCATCATAATATTGCATTGTCACGCGATTTACACATGTATTCAAAATTTCAGCCCAATCGGTTGAAGATATCTGCTTCAAAATTGAGTTGCAAAATTCCACCCGAACAAAAGATAGTAAGTACATACATTACATACATTGCAAGTTAAATAAAAGCTTGTAATAAATAACCATTCGGGGATAAAAGTCCTGATTATGTGTATGTATGTATATAAATATTTAAAACACTGTAATGGTAAAATCCCAAATTCGTCAACAAAATCACTCGAATAACTGAATCTCATCTAATGCGCGCGAACGTGTGGCCCTGTCCGTCATACCACAACTGGACCGGCGCAAACCAATTTTTACCACGGCGGCGCGTCGGTGAACCTGTCGGTGAGAGGTCACGGACACATCGCCGCGCTTATGTATGAGTACACCTACAGCGGGCCGCTTATAGGCAGCTTGCATTCTGTAGGGTATTTATTCATGTGACTAAGGTGCAGCCGCAAGGTCCACAATCGCTTGAATCACTCGCAAACACTGAGGCGTTGGCAGCCCATGGGCGGAACCTTGTCGTGAAGCGACATTTAAAACATGAAAAGAGGAAAAGTGGATTTAACAATATTTATATAAATTAAAAAGAACAAAAAAAAGTGCAGGATGAAGTGGATGTAGATGTGGAGTGAATGAAGATGGAAGGTGATGATGGTCAAGATGTAGGAGGAGATGTAGATGCAGGCGCTGACGCAGAGGCAGGCGCAGATATAGAGGCCGGCGCTGACGTGGAGGCAGGCGAAGGTGTAGAGGCAGGCGCTGATGTGGAGGCAGGCAAAGGTGTAGAGGCAGGCGCTGACGTAGAGGTAGGCAGTAGAGACAAGCGCTGCTGTAGGCGCTGCCGCAGAGACAGGAGCTGATGTTGAATCAGGCGCTGCCGTAGAGGCAGGCGCTGACGGTAAAGCAGGCGCCGACAGGCGCTGCCTTAGAGGCAGGCGTTTGCGTATAAGCAGGCGCTGCCGTAAGGGCAGTCGCTGAAAGGCGCTGCCGTGAAGGCGGGCGCTGGCGTCTAAGCAGGCACTGCCGTAGAGGCAGTCGCTGGAAGGCGCTGCCGTGGAGGCAGGCGCTGTCGTAGGTGCTGCCGTAGAAGCAGGCGCTGGCAGGCGCCGGCAGGAGCTTTCTTATAGGCAGGTGCTGGCGTTGCAGGATTCTACGAAAACACGATGTAATTTGAACTGAGGGGACTAGGCCTCACCCAACTAGCAAAGTAGTGGAATAAGCGATCAGTTACTCCACTAAAGATCGAATAAATGTTGAATAATGGCTACCGAGTGATCATATTGTGCTAAAGATGCGTTCGTGTGACTGTTTAGCTATTTTCCCTATTGTGCGCTATAATTATGACGTATAAACGTTCATTCTACGTACTTATACCGCAACTATTCGACAATCGTGTAATAGTGTCTATTACTCGTTTATTCAACATGAGTTTGTTATAGTAGCGCTATAAGAGCATTGAATTAGCTATTTGTCTGTGTAGGTCGCAACTATACAGCCACTACTAAACGTTCCGTTATCGGAGCCAATTTGCTGAATAGTTGCTACCCGTTTATTAAAAAGCGTCATGATTACTCATACAGCGTTATAAATCGGCTAGTCCAATAACAGCTTTTAGATTACAGCTACTGAACCAGAATTGTTTTCAATGCCATTATATCACATTTATTCAGTACAAGATGCAATAACAGATTTTTAGTGACCTTTAGAGCTCTAATGTGAGGATATTTTCTTAACCACTCTGAAGATAGTGGTTCCGTACACAATTTATTAGTTCACGACAATCTTGAAATTCATGTTTAATTAATTAAATTGATAGAATACAGTGAAGAAGTCGACTGTCCAGGCTTCACTGTTTGCAATAGAAGTTGATAATAATGAGTTTTTGAAGATTCCTGTAATTGCAGTTCAGATGTTGAAAACCCAGAGAGTTTTGAAAATAAACAAAACAGAGAGATTTAGAATAAAATGTATTTTTCTCGTATTTAAATCTGTTTCCACTCTAGATCTGTAGCACCTTTCTAATAAAATAAAATGCGTTTCCTGCCATGTGTTCACATTCATAATTACAAACAATCATCTAGAAAGAGAAAAAACTTCAATCATTTCAGTATATATGTAATAAAAAAACAATTTTTATTACATTTTTTATTGTTAAACTCTTATTTTTGTTAAAAAGTAGGACTTACTATGTTCTGCTTTTTTTGTTTTATTTTTAAAATTAACACGGAATACACCATTATTTAATTTATAGACGAACAGGAAACTGAAACTGAAATAAGAGTTTATGATATGATATGATAGTGTATGAAAATTATAAGAATAAAGGTAGCTAAATTAGTTTACTTTAGATCTAATCATCAGTATAAACCAAACGCAGGAATCTCGCGGCAAAATTTAGGCTTACAGGCTTTTGGTGCATTGACGAAATACAACTAAATGCTTACTATTACTAGGTATCTGTCCACACCTTATTTCATAGATAAATACATATTTCCAAAACATCTCTCACAAATAAATTAAAATAGTCCTATTCCACTGCTGCGTCACATTTTGTATGAGAATTTGAGTATTAAACACATAATACGGATGCAAATTTCAATGTTTATGTCTATTTATGTTAAATGTACCTATCCTATAGTAAATAAATCAGAAAAACAACAAAAACAAAAACAAAAACTAAATCATGGGAATATAAACTGTACAATAAAATGTAACCAGCCGTTTTCAGCCGCTAGTTATTGCTAGAAATGATAATAAGCCAAATAAGCCGTTTCTAGCCGCCAGGCTAGAAATGTTAGTAACCAGCTTTACATCTATAGTTATATCTAACCATTCAAGTTTTGTTACCGACTTTGAATCAGGAACCCTAAAATAACTCCATTTATTAAATATGGTGGAACAGTGTCGCAGTTATTCAACACATGATCGAATTTATGCGCTATAACAGCAATCTATTCACTAAATTCGTGTAATTTATATATTATTTTAATTTTTATTTATTAATGCAACGTTTTTAGCAGAGCCCATAAATATATGTGAATTATGGCATATCACTTTATCTGTAAATTAATTTCGCAAGATTTCTACACCTGTACACGTACAGCCATACTACAAAATTCATATTTGGTTGAGTACTTCCATTACTATTGGATAATAACATAAGGAGGAGATTGGTATTTGTTCACTCAGTTGCAGTTTCATTAATTAAAGCAGAACTTTTTGGAACAACAGTATTTTATTCGCTTTTATTATTAAAATATCGATTTGTAGCACATCGGCAACCTTTATAGCATTATTTTGTGGAATATTGGAAACCATGTAACTTTAACTCCATCAAATAGTGCAGTAGTTGCCGCGACAATGCTATTACTGCTCTAAAATGTGTTAGGTTTGCTGTTAAATCACATCTATTCCATAATTAGGCGATTTATTCCACAGTTACTCTGCTTCTATTGCACCAATTAGTGGAGTAATTTGCGCCTAAATCCCATTGAATACACGTTGACTCCACATCTATTCAACTTATAACGACGCTCTTAAAGAACTGTTTAGTAAAACAGGAACGTTGCCGTGACTGTTATAGCACACCGTTTTGCTAGTTGGGTATGTTCCTTCCTTTTCAGAAGCTGAAGTTGAACACAGGGGACTAGGCCTTATGATTCTTCCTTTTCAGGAGCTGAAGTTGAGCTCAAGGGCAAGGCCTTATGATCGTTCCTTTTCAGAAGCTGAAGTTGAACTGCCCAGTCGTCGGCAATGAAATTTCGATTACTTTTATAAAACGCTGAAATTTAGATTGCCTAATATAAAAATGAAAAAGTCGGGAAGGTTTGATTATAAATATGTTTATAGGTTGCATAGCAACGAAGCTAAAAGAAGTTGTCAGTTACGTGAAAACGTCACCAAAACACAATATCCAGTAAACAACAAGATACGACGTGGAGTTGCATGAGGTAAAACGGTGGTTTTACCACAACCTTTGTGCGCACAAACTTGCTTCGCGGTGTCTTCTCTAATTTATTGTACCTCAATGTTGGAGCCTCAGAACAATAACTAAAGCATAGAAACCACGGTAAAAGACGAGCTAGACAACAGCTACCTTACTCATATGACTTCATTTAATTCTGTAACGAGAGTGAATGAAACCTCTAATCCACATTCGTTTCTTTTTTCTAGGTTGTCACAAGGTAAATGTCAAACGGATGTAATTGGATGTCTTTATAACACCATCAGATTAAATGTGTCGTTACTTTCTTTTTTTGCTGTGTAAATAAGAGGCAACCTAACTTGGTTACATTTTAATGACGGATTATTTTCACGCTAAGTTGTAGCTCCTCTCAGATAAATTTAATTATTTGCAAGGTATTCTTCCGAAGAAACTTATAAGCTAGCTATAGCATTGTTAGTGATAATTATGCGTTACATGTGACAAAATGTCTTGTGTGATTGAGGGCTGTAAATCCCTTATAAGAAGAAAAGAAAATAATCAAGAGACAATAACTTTTTATCGGTAAGCTCAGACTGTTTTCGTTTTACCTAAACATAATTAATGGCATGAATCTATTAAAACACACTTACAGTTTATCTAAATAGTCATCGTGTCCAATTCTGTGCTGATATAAGGCATTTATCAATGAAATTTTGTTCAAATGTTGAAGGTTATGTTTTTTCGCCTAGTGACGTGCATTTCTATATCGATAAATCAGTATTTTGTGTAAGTGGTTTACACCATCTATCTTTAAATTATGATAGGTATACGTATACGCCTCATTTACAACTTGTTTTACTTTTAACATGATATTAATAATTTATAACTTTAAAAGTACCTAGGTACCTATTGAAAATTAAAAAAATATACATAATTGAATGATCTTCTTGATTACTACTACCATCTACTACTACTACCATTTATCTGCATTTTCACTAATTTTAAAAATTCTATATTTTGGTTACAGGTTTCCAAAAAATTATGATATAAATAAAGAATGGCTACGGCCGGCGTGTAAGAAGACTAAATTGGATATGGAATAAACGCAGTCATATATGTTCCAAACATTTTACGATCAATCAATCATGAACAATGTCTGCGACACATTTGTACCAACAAGCATTTTGAGCAATCGTGTTAATCATTCTCAGAATATAATTTTACACTTCAAAATTATCTTACACATTAATTTAAGCTAGATTTTAAAATATTTACAATTTAAAAAGAAAAAAAAAATAAACTAAATTACAATAAAAACTATAAATAAAAGAATTGCCCCAGATCATCCCCATCAGGCAGAGTACCCAGTACACTAGCCGCATTGCCGCGCTGGATGGCGAGGCTTAGGCGTTGACCCAGATAGCTGCTGGCACCTAAACCCCATGGTCCCAACGTCTCTAACCCAAACGGCTCAAATATGAGATCTCCAGTCAGATTCCCATACTTGCGCCGTTTGGGGTTCTCCGCAGTATTGGAATATTAGTAATATTATTCTCTAGAACAAACTTTCGATGACAATTACAGAATCCTTACCATACCTAAGTTATATTTTACAATATTAATACCAAACAGGAATTACAGGAATGTGCGCCTCGTGACAAATTATGAAGCTTTTTAACCAAAACCGTCTTATTTAAGAGGTAGTGATTTAATAAAAATATTTTAAATATTTATTTATAAGTTTTTTATTTCCTTAATAATACTTCATATTTATATTTTCCTGTACAGTTTTCAGATGTACGTTCAAAGCATAAAGTTCAATATCCATCTAGTTAATTTGACAGATAAGGGTAGGCCGATGTGACACTGGCTGTACACTGCTTTTCGTTATTAACTCGCAAAACTCGTTGAATTCAAAAGTGATCACTTTTACCGTTAACAATTTGTTGGCCTAACAATAGAACGAAAAGTAGTGTACACACGGCCACTGATCGACCTACCCAAATCCGTCAAAATATTCCAATCGATATTGAACTCTACTTGATTGATATTAAAATGAAATTTGGTTGCGGTAATTTTACATACAAGGATATAGATGTGACGCTGGCTGTACAGATAGCGTCATACATATCGCCCTACCCTACCTACTCTGCGACCTACTAATCTGTGAAATACCTGCAACCGAATCTCAACCTAATGTTGCAGACTACTACAACTTGTAGTCATAGAGTTCAATATCGATTGGGATATTTTAACAGATTTGGGTAGGTCGATCTGACGCAGCTGTACCTACAGTGATTCAATATAATATTGTAGGTGTTTTTCTTGTGCACCATAACGTAATTTTTTGAAAATTTGTCTGATTTAGTTTATATCGTTTCCAAGGCAAACGAAAAAGCCGACAATGACCGAATTAGTATGTTAGCGTCGGAAGACAGGATTTGTATCGTTCTCCATACACTTCTGTCATTCTGTATCGTTTTCTCGTGGAAGTGCATTTTGTGAGTAATGTAGTGCGTGTAGTGAAACGCAACGAAATAATACAGAATGACAATAGTGCATGGAAAGCAATACAAATTCTGTCTTCTCGATGCTAACATAATACTTCGGTCATTGTCAGCTTTTTCGCCTGCCCTGGAAACGTAATATATTAATAAAATGAAATAAATTGACGGCACGCTTATCCTTCGCCTTCATATTTATTTACATGTATAATATTTAGTTTTATTTTTGTCGATATAAAATGCCGATAAATGACGTGCCTAGTGTGGAATAAACTAGTGACCACCTACACAAATTAGGACAAGTCAAACATTCTCCATCTCTTTTTAACTCATTTGCATGACTCTTAAGAAGAAGAAGGCTGAGTATATATATACTATACGTCTTTGCTTGCTATTTTAGCGTGGTTTCTATGCTTTAGTTTTTGTTCTGAGGTTGGAGTCATAGAATAATAATGCTTTAGTTATTATTCTGAGGTTGGAGCACTCATTTCAAAATGACGGATAGAGCGGTCGTGGCATCGACAATAACACGTTAATACTCGGACCAAATATTACATGGACAGAGTCTTACGACGTTGCCGCTTTTACATACGTGTATCAAAGTAAAGTATTTGTATCTCTGTCTGTATGACTGTAGTGTGATATGAGTAAAAGAGATAGTGAATGTACGTTTGGCAACGACGCACTGTCGGTGTGAGACGTGTCATTTCATGACCGACTACTAGGTCAAAACATTGCTGGATTGTGCGAAATAATAGTGAAATATTAAGAAATCTTAGTGTTTGTGTTATTTGTGTAATATACAATTGACATAATGTCTTGTTCTGCTGTTTATTGTTCGTCAAGAACAACAAAAGGAGGTGTGAGGGACCAGGAATTATCATTTCATACGTTAGTGATTTCTCATAATATGTATGCTTTACTATGAGTTTTTTAATAATTAAAACGGCAAAGCATTAATTTTTGCTAATTCTAAATCATACTATATCGTACACTATTCATAAGAATCAGGTTTTAAACCTTAATTAAATGTAATTTATAGGCTTTGTTTTTGACATAATGATTAGTGATGTACGTATTTGTGTATCGAAGCTTTATCGATATTACTAATATTCTTTTTATTATTCTTTTTTTAGGTTTCCAAAATGCCCGAAAATAAGACGTGAATGGGTTAAAGCTATTAGACGTGATAACTGAGAGCCTACAAAATATTCAAGGCTCTGTTTCAAACATTTTGAAAAATCTTTTTTTACAGTAAAATTTTAGCCTTAGTTCAAAATTGAATCTTAATAATAAGGGCGGGAATATGAAAAGTAAAAAGTATTGCTCTTCACTTTACTACACAAATTATTATTTTTTATTTGTTTGTTATAATAGAAGGAGGCAAACGAGCAGGCGGGTCACCCGATGGAGAGTAATCTCCGCCGCCCATATATAGACACCCGCAACACCAGAGGAATCGCAGATGCGTTGCCGGCATTTAAGGAAGGAATAGGAATTGTGAGCGGGGGGGGGGGAGGCCTCCGGAACCCTCACTGCCCGAACGAAACACAATAGCACCAAGGGCTATTATTTCACACCGGATATTAGCGTGTTACCAGACCAATCGATCGATCGTCGATCGATGGTAGAATGGATTAGTCGACGTCGATCAATGTCGATCGACAATCGACCGGTAAAATGGATTGGGTGTTAAATCGAGCTGTTTGATTAGACGCACCGGCCGCTTTACTTTTCTGAGTGGTAGAGCCACGCTGCGTTGCAGCACGCATTGGGCCGGCTCGCCCGGCGTAATACCACCCTCTCTAATATTCGGCGTGAAATAATGGCACTTGGTGCTGTTGTGTTTCGTCCGACTAGTGAGGGTTCCGGAGGCCTTTCCCCCCCCCCCCCCCCCTCCTCCCAATTTCTATTCCTTCCTTAAACCTATTCCTCCTCTAAAGGCCGGCAACGCGTCTGCGATTCCTCTGGTTTTGCGGGTAGGTGTCCATGGGCGGCGGTGATTACTCTCCATCAGGTGACCCGCCCGCTCGTTTGCCTCCCTCTTTTATAAAAAAAAAAAAAAATTATTTCGTGCCCATGGATAATAATCGTAATATTAGATTATGTTTATGTTGATAATAATGAGTGATGATAATATGAACGTTTAAATACTAAATGATATTCCCCCAAACACCTTGGGAAGCACTTTAGATTAAGCAACACCGAAAAAGGGGGGAAGGGGAGGGGGAGGGGGAGCCAAAGTGCGAAAATGCATAGTTTTCAAGATATTTTTATTTTGAGGTTATTTTAGGTTATTTTTAGGAAAAAAAAACAAATATTCTACTAAGTTACCATTACCGTACCCCCTCCATCCCCCTCCTCTCTACCTCCCTCGAAACTACTAACCTCGAAATTCATGACAATCGCTACGCAAAAAAAAAACAAAAACAAAAACCGCTGCTTAAAATGTCATTTGGATAAAATAAGCGATCGTTGGCTTTAAAAAACGGCCGCATCCAGATTCTTCTGCGTTTGCGTCTCCGTAATAATAGTACGAGCAACATCGTACTGGCCAAGAACAACGAGTCCTTTTCTGAATACATTTCGCTGATGGAATTTAGCCAGGGTTAATCGATCAACGTCGACCGACCGTCGATCGATGGGTTAGACGAACGGTATCCGTCGATTGATTTAAGTTACCACACCTATCGATCAACGTCGACCGACCGTCGTCGATCGATTGGTTAGTCAAACGGTAGGTATCCGTCGATCGATTAAAGCTACCAGACCAGTCGATCAACTTCGATCGACGTTGATCGATTCCGTCGATCGACGGTCGATCGATTGGTCGGGTAACACCCTTAGTGAGAGGTTGGTATTTACGCCGGGCGAGCCGGCCCAGCGTGCCCGGCGTGCTGCAACGCAGCGTGGCTCTACCACTCAGTCAGTGTCACTCATTTAGCACCACCCAAGGGTCACGTGTAGGGTCTAAACGGTAAACCTACGGACGTGAGTAACTTTAACCCCAAATTATAATAACGAACTAGGTACACACCACATTAAAGTGATTATATCGATATACTAGTCACATCTTTACTCACGCACACACAGTGTACACACACAGTACAGATAGAAAGCTGTACACTAACAAAACACGGACATGCTAAAAATCCAAAGACTCTGTCCATTGTGATATTTGGTCCGAGCGTTAATACGATAGACCAAGAAGGTCACGATCAAGCAACTGTTCCTTGCTTACAGTGGCCAGTAATATTCCTACATACATTAATTCATTTCATTATCTAAGTACTCGCTTTCGAGCTTTTTGTTTGAGTGAACTTTCATATCCGCGAACAGCGTTGCGACGTCGTCCACACCGCAGCCGAAGTTCGTGCTTGCGTGTAAACTTTGTAAACGCTCGGCTCAACGTCCACACCACTCGAATATTCGTCGCCGAATGCTCACTACACGCGAATGCTCTCAGTGATTACGCGTCTTAACACGAATAAATAGTAAATAACAGTCTCACTAGGCACTCTGCAAGTTTACCGTTGAAAATTTGACAGTCTAGCTTAATCCCAAACATATGCCTGTCATACCTATACACGCAACGAAACTTTAAATTTAGTAGCTAGTTCCGGACTTCCCGCTTCTGACAAGAATTAGACATTTAACTTTTAATTGGCCGCTTGTACGGTCTTCGGGAACTTTGCCCGCCGTAAGTGTTTAACTATGTTATGCGCTACGCTTTTAATAACGACCAAAGTTGAGGTGGTTTCGGTTGCATTATGATATTAATTTGTTAATAACATCAGCATACAAAATAAACACGTCATATTAATTGGATTAAACTTTGTAGGTAGGCATATAGGTAAGTAGTTAGGCGATGAACTTTTCAGTTTATCGAATAACGCCCGAAATTAATAAGATTTTTAGCCTGCTAGAGTGAGAAATTTGACATAATTTCTATAGACTATAGCTTGAGTCATAAATTTGAATTTAGTAGGCTAAACGATCTATATATATATAGGTAGTTATTCTGAGGTTATTAGTTTCGGGCGTTAGTCTTTTCTCCGAAAAATGCTTAACAACCATAATATTGACAGTCATACACTATTTCCGAATTGTATGTTACATTGTTTAGTACCACCACGTCATCGAAAGAGTTAGGTATATTTAACACAGTTGAGATCACAGTACAGAAGTTCTGTTCGGTGTTTGAGATGCAGGTCAAGTGCGTAAATAAAAAAAAGTTGACGACGCTCCAATGAGACATAGATACCACGACATTCTCTGGAATGGGACACCATAACAGGTAGATCCGCAAAAAAAATTACGTATACTTAGTAGAATTTTATAAAATACTAGCGGTCAGCCCGCGTCTTCGTCCGCATAAACACCCCGTACTCCGTGACGAATTTCTAATTTTTTTCACTAATACAAACCTTTCAATTACATAAAAATAAAAAGATAAGCTGAATAGGCGCAGCCGTTCTGCAGTAATGCGCGAACAAAAATTCGTGGCAATTGATATTTTTTATAAATTTACAGTTTATTACAAAATACCAAGTTCTAAGCTCGTTTACTGTCCGGGCTGCGCAGCTTTGGAACAAGCTTTCAACAATCATCCAAGATAGTTCGTCGATTACATCCTTGAAAGGCTAAGTCAAGGACCATTTTCTGTCATCAATTTCATTGCAATCATAGGTGCTTTATATCCTGTGTATACTTATTTTAATTGTATTATTTATTATATTAGTATTGTAATATTATATTATTGTTTTACTACTAATTAATATAGCCGTAGTAGTAGTAGTAGGTATAGTAGGTAGGTATATAAACATTTTATTTTTACTGAATTTTATTGTAATTAGGATTAATTAGTATACGCTGCTTTAGATTTACCAAGCACAAGTCCGATCCTGTATGGAATACTGCTGCCACCTCTGAGATGGCAGATTATATGTATTGTTTTGTAATAATAAAAATTAGATAGTTTGCAATTTTGTTACTTCCTTTCAGATATATATATAAGCTCCCATTCCACATTAGGTTGGCTGGAAGAGATAGTCTCTTTTAGATATAAGTCCATTGTTGCTCACCATTGTCTGTACATTATTTTCTGTATGTGTTTCAGTGCAATAAAGAAACTGAACTTGGTCTGCCACCGGCAGCGGGGATAGACCCAAGCTATCGGTGGTTAGGGCTGCAGAGTGAGGAACATCCTGACAATACGTGCCGTGTCTTGACGCCTTGGAGTACCTGCCTTCTGTATCTGACAATTGACCAAAACTTTCAGTGAAAGCCTCTCAGGTGTTGATCGAGGCTCTTAGCTAAAAAACCGTTTGCCGAAACGACTATCGGTACAATAATGGTTGAATCCATATATATCCCACATGGTGGTAACCTCGTCAGCCAAGTCAAGGTACTTATTTAGTTTGTAGTTCTCATCATGAGGTATGGTGATATCAACCAATATTGTCCGGCGTTGAGATCGGTCGATCACCGCGATATCAGGCTTATTAGCGACAATAGTCCTGTCCGTGTAAATAGAGCGATCCCAGTAGAGCGTTGCATGACTTATATTACGGCACCACTGATTCAACAAGGCCATATCCAAGAGCAAGTTGCTGGTGAATTATTCTGGCTACTTGGTGGTGTCTGACCAAATACTCTCCGTTAGCAAGATGAGAACAACTGGAAATAGATTGTAAGAGTCATTCTCCTGGTCTCTCAGTGTTTTCTACCGGAATTACTACTTACTACGGAGAGTGTTCTGAAGAACTTTGTGATCTAATCCCGCCCTCTTCTTTCCACTCCCGAACTACACGTGCTGGTCTTAGGTCTTAATAAAGTATAGTTGGATTCTATAATAAATTGCAAAAAATAAAGATCAAATTTTAAAATCATACATCAATATTTTTTTTATATCAATTACAAAGTTGCTGGATACATAGTTCCACAGAAATTTTTCTTTCTTTTAAGTCGGTAATAGTGGTATTGATATGCTCATCGATAACACATGTTTCTTTCTTTTGTTGTGATATTAGACACATTTTAGAAATTTTTAGATATCATTGATTTTATATAGAAAAAAAATCTTATTCTGAATCAAAAAACTTCGAAAATCGCTTTAAGTTAAGTGTGTATTTCTCCTATCTACGATAATATTATTGAGCAAAATTTATATCAGAATAATAGTTACTTCATGAAGAATTAAGATTATGTAATTTATTTATTATCCTATTTCGATAAAAACGATAAATACCATCATAGTGTGCAGACTATCAGCACTCGTACCAAAAAATTTGGCTAGTCGTTCCTCTGTAAGACCATTCTTTGCCGGCGGCGGCTTTGGGATTCTTTGCCGGCGCATATGTTGTCCAGCTCCTACAGTCCCGGGTATTTTGATTATCTTTAGGGGTATTTTAATGAATGGGTGCGCTTGTTACCGTGCTTGTTCCACGGTGAGGAGCGCTCTCTTTATTATGGACTGCATCGGCTGCTTACCATCAGGCAGGACGGGTCACTATGACGAGTCACATAAAAAAAAATAACCTTGAATTTCTCAACAAAGTACTGATATAATTCAAAGCTAGGCAAAACCGTAAATAACTCAGACTGTCGCCTTGGAAAAGGCCACGCTTTATCCTTATAAAACTCTGCGTGGCAGAAACACTATCTCGACATCCTGATTGACACAAGACGGTTCACTGCCGCATACATGACATCAAAAGGATTTTAAAGTTATATCAATTTTAAATAACTCTAAAATCCTCACCAACCATGAATCCGGCACCGAATCATAAGCCTTCTTACTTATGGTCAATCCAGCCTACCTAGCATGCGCAACACGAGATATGTCGCGGACGATATTCTCTCTTCCTTCGATGGCGGGGACAAACAACGATCTCGGTTACAGTTGTCAAAACTCGATAAAATTATGTGACATGTTAGGGTTGATAGACAAAAATACCACAGACAAACAAAAACTACTATTAACCCTATTTCTGACATATCGTGTATAGGACATAACACGAGACGGGTCGAGAAAATTTTCTCGTGTTGCGCATGCTAGGCCTACAGGCCGTGGAGAGAGTGCCGTGCAGAGGGACTCCTCTGCCACGCCGAATCTTTTGGCAGATGGTCATGCCAATGAAGAAAAGTTCCTTTGTTATCATTATCATTGTTATTTAAGTTCTCATTAGGGTACAAAGGACAGTTCGTAAGGCTCTTTTTTCCCTTGATATCCATAAGTCGAGTAGGCCTCCTTTTGGCAGTTCCTCCCATTGTGCTTCGGACGTGTGCTCCTGAGTTGGCGCCGGATCTAATAACGCGCCTTTTCCGGCTCTCTTACACTACTGGAATTGTCCCGAGTTTTTGGAAGACAGCCCTTGTCCACCCGATTCCCAAAAAAGGTCCAACTACAGGCCAATAGCCATCACCTCTTTGCTCTCTAAAGTAATGGAGTCCATTATAAACCGCCAGCTCTTGGGGTACTTAGAAGAGAATCAGCTACTAAGTGATCGCCAGTATGGTCGTTATTTCGTCGCGGTCACTCGGCTGCTGATCTTTTAGTGTACCTTACTCACCCATGGGCGGAGGCAGTCGAGAGTAAAGGGGAGGCACTGGCAATTAGCTTGGACGTAACGAAAACCTTTGACAGGGCTCTTCTCTCTAAACTTTTATGCTAAACTTCCATCATACGGGCTACGGCAGTTTCTTCTGCATATTAATGACACGTTTCGTAACAACAACATTTTTAATTATAGGGTTACACCCACTTGCCAGAATTTAATTTGCCATAATTTCATCTGCTATACTGGTCAACAGACATAATATTGTTTCTCATCATTTCATATGTCATACTCATTGTTTACTATATTAGTCACGTGCTAGAAACTTAGTTTCCCATAAAGTCAATTTCAATAACATCATTTGTTATCATCATTGTAAGCCGTAATTATCATATGCCATATCATCATTTGACATCGAAATTGATTCTAGAAAAAAATCATAAAATCGGTTTAAACTAAACGATCAATAGGTTTAGGTTTAGATAGGTTAGGTTAGGTTAGAACATGAAAAACAACGCATGAGCCGAGCGAGCGAAGCGAGCGTGCCGCAGCAGCGGCCGGCGAAGTGCCGGAAAGCCAATCGCTGGCGTTGAAATATTCTGTTGAATAATATTATTGCAATTAATAAAATGGATAACAATACGTAGGGCACTCGTATCATTATGGAATCTAATGTACGAGCAAATAAGAGTATTTCACAAACTTTTTTTATACAAACAATTCGGACAAATGAAATTCGGGCAAGTAAAATTCGGGCATATGAGTATGTTTGCTTACATATATATATATTTAAATATATATATATATATATATACAGTCGTGGTCAACTAATTAGGGACAATCTCTAGTTAAGCCAAATTGTGAATTTATTTACAATATCTTAACAATATTCCATATCTTTTACACGTAAGTATAATTAGTCATTGATGTGCCCGATTATACAAACAATAACAACTTCTTAAACATTAAACCTCTTTACAGTATAGCTGATAGATTATCAGTGTGCTATTTGTTCAAAGAATGCTGGCTGGCCATTTAATTAGGGACACTGAGATATTGCGTTCTATTTTCAAAATTTGAATCTCAATACTTTTTTATTTCTTCTTTTATTGTTTTGTGGTAGTTTTGGCGGCAATCCAGATTTTTAATTTTAAGTTTTGAGAATTATTTTGAAGAAATATGGGCAAAAATAAAAGTTGCGATCCAACACTACGAACAATTATCATGAAGTTTGTCGAGCGTGGTTGGTCATACCGAGGGATAGCAGAACATTTAAATTGTTCAAAAACTATGGTATGCAATGCAGTGCAACATTTCAGGCGCAATAACACAGCTTTAAATGTGCCCAGGACAAAAAGATCGAGAAAAACAACTCCGCAAGAAGATAGAATGATAACCAGGTTAGCTAAGAAAGATCCGTTTCTAGGCTCTATTTTAATTAAACACGAAGTGTTTGGGGCAGACGAAAGAGCCGGTGTATCAGCGAGGACCGTTCGACGACGTCTGGTAGAAGCAGGGTTGTTCGGAAGAGTGGCTCGCAAAGTACCGTTGTTGAAGAAAGAACATAGAAATGCTCGTTTGGCGTTTGCACGTAAATATGGACATTGGACCTACGCCCAATGGCAACATGTATTATTCTCTGACGAGACCAAGATTAATTTAATTTCTTCAGATGGAAGGCAATACGTACGGCGTCCTGTAAAAGCGGAAATGAATCCAAGATTCACAAAAAAGCAGGTGAAACATGGCGGTGGAAACATTAAAATTTGGGGTTCATTTTCTGGACGTGGAGTGGGACCTGTGAAAAAAATTCAGGGTAACTTAGACCAACATCAATACAAAACAATATTGGAGGAAACTATGCTTCCCTATGCTGAGGAGCATCTCCCTATTATATGGACGTTTCAGCATGATAACGACCCGAAACATACCGCCCGTTCAGTCAAGTCGTTTCTTACCAGTCAGTCAGTATCGGTGCTAGATTGGCCAGCAAATAGCCCGGACCTCAACCCAATTGAGCACCTTTGGCACGAAATCAAGAAAAAAGTTTCAACTTATCGTACCACAACTTTAGATCAACTTAATCAAGCTTTTTGTGAGGCATGGGCAAACATTCCTATCGAAACATGTCAGAAACTGATAATGTCTATGCCACATCGGTGTCAAGCGGTAATTACTAACAAAGGTTTTGCTACTGGGTACTGATTTTACACGTAATAAAATGGAGCTTTTAAAAATATTATAATACTGGAGATTATTCGTTTTGTTTAACTCTATTCATCATTATACTTTACTGTCCTTAATTAAATGTCCAGCTACATAATTATACCTTAAAATTTAATACATGTTCAACCTTTGATATTAAATACTTTTTTCTATTTAATTATTCTCTTATTTACAGCCATTTATAGTATAGTAATCGGACCAAATTATGCAAATAATAGGTGCTGAAAAATCAATAGGGTTTTATATTTATATGTACATAACCGGTTATCGCTCTTCACTATCTTGAATGTCCCTAATTAGTTGACCACGTTTGTATATATATATATATATATATATATACATTCTGTGTACTAAGTATAGGGAATTGTTCAATAAAACAAAAAATACAAATTATTCATCTAAATTTAATTTATCGCCTTCAAAGTAAGCACCATTGCTTGCAATACAACATCTCCACCGCTTCACCCAGTCCTCCATACATTTTTCGTAAGCTACTTGCGGAATGGCCTTCAGCTCATTCAGCGAATTTTCTTTTATGGCTTCTATCGACTCAAAACGTTTTCCTCGAAGTGGTAATTTTAACTTGGGAAATAGAAAAAAGTCAGACGGAGCCATATCAGGTGAATACGGTGCTTGGTCGAGAACTTTTGTTGAATTTTTCACTAAAAACTCTTTCACAATAATGGCTGTGTGTGATGGTGCATTATCATGGTGCAGCATCCATGAGTTGTGTTGCCACAAATCTGGACGTTTTCGGCGGATACTCTCACGCAAACGCTTCATGACGCCTAAATAATATTCTTTATTCACTGTTTCTCCCTCTGGAAGGAATTCGGAGTGAACCACACCACGGTAGTCAAAAAAAACTGACAGCATCACCTTGATTTTGGAGCGACTTTGCCGCGGTTTTTTGGGTTTCGGCTCGTTTTCGAGACGCCATTCTGAAGACTGTTGGCTTGTTTGCATGTCGTACTCATAAACCCATGTCTCGTCGCCAGTTATTATACGTATAAAGGTAGGATCCTAAGAAGCTCGGGAAACCATGTCTTCAGCAACATGTATTCGCTGCGCTTTTTGAACAAAATTGAGCTCCTTTGGAACTAATCGAGCGGCGACGCGTTTCATGCCTAAAATGTTAATGAGAATGTTGTGGACGAACTTAAAAGATATGTTCACCTCACTAGCCAACTCTCTCAAACTCATACGTCGATTTTCGAGCACTAGCTTCTTGATTCTGTCGATGTTTTCTTTGGTCGTAGCGGTTGAAGGTCTACCAGAACGAGGCAAGTCTACTACTACGTCTCGGCCTTCTTTAAAAGCATTGTACCATTCATATGCCCTTGTTTTTGATATACAAGATTCGCCGTAGGTTTTTTGCAACATTTTGAGCGATTCTCCACATGAAATATCATTCGAAACACAAAATTTAAGGCACACTCTTTGTTCAACAATATTTTCCATTGTAAAAATCACCGAGGACTCAAAACTATGACCAACAAAAAGTGCAGTTTTAAACAAAGTAAATGACAGATCCCACTCAAATTTCGCGCGGTAAATCAGTACAGTGCTACCAACATGCAGTAAAAAAATTAAAACGAACTCTTTTACGAGGGTCTTTTTATTGACATATTCCCGATACTTTTTACACAGAGTAGTATATATATATATATATGTACAATAGACAGCCATAGCTATGCGGACGACAGGTACTGGGGATACGCTCTACACATAATACTTTCTCGGAAACGCGTCATGGAGAGCCTGAAGAAACTTGTGACTAACACCGAGAACATGTTAAGTCATGTCTCGAATTGCGGCCGACGTAACCTAGTCCACTTTAACCCTTCCAAACCACAAGTTTGCGCATTTACCGTGAAAAAACATCCCTTAGTCGTACCTCTGAACTTTGAGGGAGCTCTCCTTAATGCCAACCCGACTATTGGAATCCCTGGCGTCGATATTTCGAGTGACGTTCAGTGTCGGGGGTCATTTGGAAGGTAAAGCTAAATTAGTTTCGAAAAAGCTGGGTGTGCTTAATAGAGCGGGTCAGTATTTCACGCCGGCCCACCGCTTACAGCTGTATAAAGCCCAGGTCAGACCGCATATGGAATAATGCTCTCATCTTTGTGCTGAAGCACCCCAGTACCAACTCCTTCCATTTGACCGCATTCAACGCAGAGCTGCTCGAATTGTCGACGACGTGGCTATTTCAGGTCGGCTCGATCCACTGTCTCTTCAGAGAGACGTTGCGTCTCTTTATATATTGTACCGCATGTATCATGGGGAGTGTTCTGAGGATTGTTCAGCTTAATCCCTGTCGCTGATTTACTTCACCACACTACACGTAATCGACTGTCATTCCATCCACATCACCTTGATGGATGGCGGTCTACTACTGTGCGTTTTTCACGAAATTTCTAGTCTCGAACCAGCTCTCGGCGGCAGTATTTCCGTTACGACTTAGGGATCTTCAAGAAACAAGTCTATTCCTTCCTTAAAGGCCGGCAACGCGTCTAGGATTTCTCTGGTTTTACAGGTGTCTATGGGCGGCGGTGATCACTCTCCATCGGGTGACCCGCTTGCTCGTTTGCCTCCTTCTTTTATATAGAAATGGTATAATCAGCCTATGACTCACAATTGGGATTAGAACTTCTCACACGAATTATAGGAAATAGGGATATTGGGTTATCATTAATCATTAGGATGATGACATTCTACCATGATCGATTTTACCACTCGGTTTGTTGAAACTTGGAAGATCGCAACCCGAACAAGCTAGTCGATATGCCATTGAGTATCTCTCCTCCTGTTTGTGCTACTTTTCTTTTCTGTTCTGTAGTTACCACACTTTATCACTGTACCCTATAATACAATCAAATAGAAAAACCTAAAAAAATTAGCTTCGGTAGCCGAAAAGCGAGGAACCGTGGTTCAATCTCTACTAGCGAATAGCGTTGGTATCCGGCTGGTATTTAAATAAAAAAACAAATGTACTTTATTACACAAATCTCAATTTTTCTTTCGTAATCGTTAAACGTCTAAACTCTAGTATACGAGTATATACCATAAGTCTTTTTGGCACATCTTAGTCTCAAAATGATCCGCGATCCTTCCATCAAAACCTCATGTTCAAAAATTTTACTTGATGCTCGGTGCTCAACAAGGACTTAAGTCGAAATTTCAGATGAATTTTAGATATCCGATGTATGTTAACAATAATTATTTGACGACCTCCTTGGTCGAGTGGTTTGTACACCGGTTTTCATGGTGTCGCCATCTCTGAGGTCCCGGGTTCGATCCCCGGTCGGGTCAATTTAGAAATTATTGTTTTTCTAAATTGTCTCGGGTCTGGGTGTTTTCTATGTATAATAAGTATGTATTTAAGTATTTTAAGTAAGTTTATCCGTTGTCTGGTAACCATTTAACGAGTTTCTTCGAAGCTTCTCTTGGGCTAGATAATTGGTGTGATTGTAGGAAAGATTTATTTATTTATTTATTTAATTATTTTATATACTATTATAATATTAATGTTTTATTTCTACTTTACAATTATAGCGCAGACAAAGACTCTACCTCTAATGTCACGCGACGAGACTCACTTAAGCTCGCACTCATAGAGAAATCCGTTAAAAGCCAAGTCCAAGAAGCACTTTGTGGGCCGGCAGAGTGAGGATGACTGATGCTACGTCTCTTACGCTGCACCAGTTGTCCTCGCGCCTGGACCTCATTTCCACTTAACATCAGGTTGAGTGGGGTCATTTGCCGGGCTAAATATAAAAAAAAAAAAAAAGTCCTATAAAATGACAACAAGTCCGAAGTGAGAAGACTAATAGGACTCGAGCCTTGTACAAAAATTTACTGGTGGTTATCAACTGACTTTTAAAAAAGGAGGAGATTCTCAATTCGCCGGGAGCTTTTCTATATATTTCCCCGATAACTCAAAGACGGTTAAACAGTTTTTGGTTGGTTTCATTTTTATCAGGTCAGGATCTGATGATAGAATCCTAAAGAAATAGAGGGCACTTTTCGAATATTATCGCCGGCACACCTTCAGCGATTTGGATAGTACTTAGAATAACTTGTGCATTTATCCTCGGAAAGCACCGTTTAGTAAAGTTGAACTTATTATGAAGACCACAGGCTGCCACCAGAACTAAACTTCTAAATACCAAATATTTTGTTTGCTACACGATAACAAACTTTAATACAGTTGCTAAGGAACTTATGCTCGTCACAATGCATCATAGTAAAGTAGAGCTTTAATGGTGAAGCACCAAAAGAAATATATTGTAAAAAAATATGAGCCGTTGACAATAGCACTTTTATAGCAGTATTATAGTATTTTTACCGCTAGACCTACTAACTACTTAACTAGGATTTAACAAAAAGAAAAAAAAAATTATAAAAAAAAATGTTTTTAAAAAAACAAAAAGGCACTGTAAAGTGTAAACCGGCAATAACAAGAAAAATTTACCGTCATAACTATAAGAACCCTAAAAGTACAAAGTAATATAAATAATTTACCTACATACTTTTGAAGACGGTGGTTTATTGTAGCAAAACTCTTACTTCTCGGATGTCTGATTAAGTTCTTTTATGTTCGATAGTTAAAACATAAAATTCCTTATAAACTTATGACCTTTTTAATGCCTTTCGATGCAAGATATACTAATATTAGAACTGGCAGATCGATTAGATCTTATAAAATATTCAGCATTTGGAGTCTAGTTGTCACAATCTATGATTCAACACCATTTAGTCTTTATAGCTGCGTTATTGTGCTAGAATATTTCAACTTTTGGGTCAAATAAATAATAAATTCATTAAACAACAATTTTAACTTTGCATCGTGGCAAAATTCTAGATGTTTGAGTTAAAGTATCACTTAATTTACCTCATGCACCTTCTTATTTATGGGATTAGGAACGTAGGGAAGTTCATTTGATTGCAGAATGTTATTATGACTAACTAGAAATTCACGCACTTAAGAGGCCTATTACATCTCGACTGTGATTTTTGCGTAAAATGGCCAATTTTGGCGTTATGGATCTCAGACACAAAAATAACAATTATGACTTATTGAATAGTATAGAATAGCTATTGGAATAGTGCGTAGCGGCCTCGCTTTTTGTAAATTTTGCTTAACTTTTAATTAAACCCAAGATTGCAGAGAAATATTTTCATAAAGTGCGCGAAGGCACTTTTTTGAGCTCATCGATTGAACTACTGTTCTAAACAAGTGAAATAAAAAATATATAATGTTATCTCTTATATAGTCGAATAGTGCGTAGCGGCCTCGGAATTTTTAGATATCATTGATTTTATATAGGAAAAAAATCTTATTTTAAACCAAAAAACTTCGAAAATTGCTATAAGTTAACTGTGAATTTCTCCTATCTACGATAATATTATTGAGCAAAATTTATACTAGAGTAATTGTTACTTCATGAGGAATAAAGATTTTATAATGAATTTATTATCCTATTTCGATAAAAACGATAAATACAACTGCAAAATTACTACAAAATGCGATGCGCCGGCCGCCCGAATTCAACTTTTGCCCACAGAATGAAGATTTGTAATATTATGCACAAATTTACTATCCTATTTCGATAAAAACGATAAATACAACTGCGAAATTACTACAAAATGCGAAAATGGGCATTTTACGCAAAAATCACATTCGAGATGTAATAGGCCTCTTATCGATGTAGCCTTTATTTAGTGACAGTTACTGGGTATAAGGGGACTTTGAAATCTGACCGATGAAATGCTCTAGTAACTAGAGTCTAGTTGATTGTTAGTTGATACGTTCATGGATAAATTTCCATGGACACGATAATATTCGTCCACTTTTAGCATGCGCAGGCTGTGCTGTGGGCTATCTTTGTGGAGAGGTTTGTTATTGTTTCAATAACAGCAAATAAATAATTAAATAAAACATCTTATTTCATCATTAACACCTATTTTTATAGCAGAATTAATCTTTCCTGGCCAGTAAGCTGTGCAGCAGCCCTCTGGTTGGCTATCAAGCCACTGACTCCTATGATACTGTCTTGTATTATAAGAGTTCAGTGCATTTTATATCACGCCTGTTTCCGGGAGAGGTAGGTAGATACACTTATATTGGATCATTCATTCTTGTAAGATTCATCTAAATTATATTAAAATTAATAAGTATAATAAAATACTGTGTTCAGGTAACATTGGTTTTAACATACATACATACACATATCACGCCCGTTTCCCGGAGCCAATAGAGGCCAGAGCTTTCCATTTGCTTCCATTTTTTGGTTCACTAACTGCCGTACTCAGAGACGTCAATAATTATGTTTTAATGACAATTAAATGTCTCTTCTTCTCTATTTAGCACTATAGATAAGAAAGTGACAGCAAGATACTTAATTGTCTATAAAACTTATTTGACGTCTATATGTACGGCAGTCGCTCTCATAACGTTCGTCATACATGCTTGTTGGTTTACGTCAAAACTGGTTAAACAAATTTACGTATATTTACGCGTGATACGTATAATTTAAATTCAATATACCTATTTACAACTACCTAAAATAGAAACTATAAATAAAAGAGTTGCTCCTGATCTTCTCCGTTAGACTCGCGCTGGCGGCATTTTCTAAGTATATGGTTAAAGAGGCTTTTTCAGTGCATTAAATGAGTCGAAGTTTTGTTTTGCGAGAATACCGTCATCTTTTTCCATTTCTCTGGTTTTTAAAAGGCAATATTTTATAATTCATACTTGCTATTAAAGCACTACCTTACTAATAGTTTAAAATATTTATCAGGAAAAATGAAACTAAGTATCGATCTTTTAATTTTTGTGCAAAACAGCAATGTTTCGCTGTTTGAGTAAGATTATTAAGCATTGATAATTTCTAGCAAAAATCTTAAAGTAGCATAGTGAACCGTGTAAAAAAAACAACTACCTCAGGGACTCTAACCCACGTTTTCAGTATATCGGGCGGCTGCGTGATCGCTGAAAATTTCTTAAAATAGTAGGTAAGTATGTATAATATCAGCAGCCTACCGGCGCCTTCGGCCACGCTAACTTAGAAACTTAGAAGCACCGCCATGCTTTCGCTATTTTGTACAAAATATCTACAAATTATTAAAAAAAAACCTTAGTCCTTTATATCAATAAATCACGCTCGGAAAAGGAAAGGAGAGATCACTCTCTATCAGTGAAAACCGCGTAAAAATCCATGGCGTGGAAGGAGAAAGCGGAGTAAACGGCGACTACTTTTATGTAACGATGATGATGTAGCAGGAAATGTATACACAGTTTCATGACTTAATATTTCAGCTAAATAACTTGAATTGTATTGAGGTAATTTGTATTCATTGTTTTTTTTTAATGATTTATTGATTTAATCTGTTTTTTATTTATATGATTTATTTATTGGATTGGTATGAATAATATGTAAATGTAATTTAATGTCGATAGATTTTTAACTTCTTGGCATATTTTAGATTATAATATTGTTATTTAATATTTAATGAGCTTTTTCCACTTGCTGCGCCCTTACAGGGTGTCACATAAACTGTACAATTTTGTAACAACTTGTTTACTTTGTGACATGCAATAAATGAAATAAAATGAAATGAAATTAATAGGAGAGACCAGTGATTTCACGAAAACCTAGAGACATAAAATGCTCAGGAAGCTCGAATGGGATTCGAACCCATGACCTTTGGATTGCCGGTCCACTACTCTAACCGCTGAGCTACCAAGACCCCAGAAGACTCGCTGAATTTTTCCTAGTAGTTTGATTTACGCTGCAAGCAGCGGTATTACGTCACTGTGAAATCTACCCTCACAGTCGAAAGAAATACTATTGCTAGTATTTAACAATCGATAAAGACGTAATTGCTCATCATATTTTCTAGTAAACATTTTATCCTATTTTTATATAGCATTGTGAATGCAAATTTTAAAATGCATGCAAAATAATAAAGATACCTAGAGACATGTTTGTGATAATACAGTTTATGAAACCCGAGTATATAATACGAGTATCACTGAAAATATATTAGTAAGTATTTACTATTTTGTCATATCACTACACATTTTTAATAGGAAGGTTTGTAATAGAAAAGGGTATTCGACATGTACCGTGATTTCTTGGTATCTCTAAGGATTTCATGAAAACCCTGGTATCATCATTTTCCTTTGACACTATGAAATTTAGTCCTTTAACGTTCCACTGCTGGGTACAGGCCTTACAAGAAAACAAAAGCATAGGTATATGGAGCACATGCTCACCACACTCTAACGGCTGTCACACGACAACTTACTGTGAAAATGGCTTTTAACGTGCCTTCCGAAGCATGGAAATTTACAGTATTGAAGAGTGCGCAAAACCACAAAGTTGACGATTAAACACTAATTATATACATTTGTACAGTGTATTTTCATTTTAATAATAGATAAATACTATTAATATTTGTTCTGAAAAAAATAAATGTAGTTTAATAATAAAATATTACTACCTAATAAATTAATAGACCCGCGTGAGTCGGGGTTTTTTCTTTATGTAACAAGGTGTAGCTTTTTTTTATTTTTTGATAGCATTGTATTTGGCCACTATCTCATCTGATGGTAAGTGATGATGTGGCCTACGGTGGAACATGCTTGCCTAGAAGTAACCCGTTCACTCGTGTTTTGAAGACCCCAACATTGTACCTTATAACATTATGAGTATAACTTAGGTAAATCATAGCATATACACTGGCCCACTGTTGGGCAAAAGCCTCATTGAAATCAAGTCTTTGCTACAATTGGCCCAAACACCACACTCGCCAAATACTGGTTAGTGATCACATACCTAGGCTCAGCAGTACAATACGAAACACACTTTGCTGGAACTTACATATCGACTGTGATTTTTACGTAAAATGCCCATTTTTGCATTTTGTTGTAATTTGGCACTTGTATTTATCGTTTTTATCGAAATAGGATAATAAATTCATTATAAAATCTTTATTCATCATGGAGTAATAATTATTCTGGTATAAATTTGGCTCTATAATATTATTGTAGATAGGAGAAATTCACAGTTTTAACTTAGCGATTTTCGAAGTTTTTTGGTATAGAATAAGATTTTTTTCTATATAAAATCAATGATATCTGAAAATTCCGAGGCCGCTACGCACTATACGACTATAACAGAGATAACATTGTTTTTTTTTATTTCATGTGTCTAGAACAGTAGTTCAATCTAGGAGCTCAAAAAATTGCCTTCGTGCATTTTATGAAAATCTTTCTCTCCAATTTTGGGTTTAATCAAAAAGTTTTGCAAATTTTACAAAAAGCGAGGCCGCTACGCACTATTCCAATAGCTATTCTACTTTATTCAATAAGTCAAAATTATTACATTAATTTTTTTTGAGCTTCATAACGCCGAAATTGGCTATTTGACGTAAAAATCACAGTCGAGATGTAATAGGCCTCTTAAGATAAAACACTACGTGGAAGTGGCATTCAAAATTCTCATAAAAAACACAGATCTAAAACAGAAAACCGACGTTTTGTAGTCCCCTGTTTTCTCCTTCAGAACTGGACCAATTTTTATGTTTTCTTCAGCAGGCATCGGTTAAAGAAAAAGTTTTTCTACGTCTGTATTTTTATTTTTTTTACAACAAATGTAATTTATTTAACAACCAGGAGCCTTTAAAATTTAGCTAAACCACCCGTTTTAAGGCGTCTTCAAAACATTAAGTGGCTGGTTAAAAAAATCAAACATACAGACATAGAAAATCTCTTTCTTTAACCGATCCTGGAAAAGTAATAAAAATTGGTCCAGTTCTTAAGGGGACTACGAAACGTCGTTTTTCTGTTTTAGAGCTGTGTGTTGTATGAGAATTTTGCGTGCCACTTCCACGTAGTGTGTCCTCCGGTTATCGGGCCGAGCGCATAGCACTCGACCACCGACTTGTGTATAACTTACGCGTTGCCAAATCTGAGGCCTTTGTTAAGCATTTTGAAAATAATTGTCTAACAACTTAAGCAGACAGTTATATCTGTCAATGATAAAATTGGCCCTTAATTATCAAAAATAAAAGTTCTGACTCTCTGACTGACTTTTTGACGCGTAGCCTGAACCATTGGGCCCTAAAAAACTGTTTTTTTCCTGCGGTTCCTTGTATGATGTCCACAAGAAATATAGCCGGATTTTTATAATTTACACTAAATCATGGGATACGGATACGGCAAGGCACGCGGGCGAAGTTTGAGGCGAGCACTAGTATAATATAAATTTAAAACCGAACAAGTGCGAGTCGGACTCGCCCACCGAGGGTTCCGTACAAATTTGTAGGTGCATATTATAATATATTTTTTTCATTCTTTATCAAAAATCGAAAAATTTAAGTACATCATAAAAATAAATAATTAAAAATCTGTTTAAGCGTGCCAATAAAGCCCATTCATATGATACCCCATATAAAACGGTTAACTCAATTCAAAATTTGGACCTCCGTTCCTGGCACACAGACCCTGTTTTTAATGACTTAATTACAAATGTATAGTTTTAAGATTTTTCCCTATACTTGTAGTATAAGACGGTAATACTTGCCAAATTTCATAGTTCTAGGTCAACGGAAATTACCCTATACATATTGATTCCCTTGAGATTGTCGAATTATACGGTTTTTCGCAATAAAGACCCTGTTTTTTATGATTTAATTACAAATGTTATTTTCAGATTTTTTTCTATACTTGTAGTATAAGACGGTAATACTTGGCTTTTATAGTTCTAGTTCAACGGAAAATACCCTATAAATTTTATTTTCCTTGAGAGTGTCGAAATATACGTTTTTTTTGGCACAAAGTCCCTGTTTTTTAATGATTTAATTACAAATGCATAATTTTCAGATTTTTCCCCATACTTGTAGTATAAGACGGTAATACTTGTAAAATTTCATAGTTCCAAGTCAACGGAAAATACCCAATAAATGTTGATTCCCTTGAGAGTATCGAAATATACGTTCTTTTGCGGCATGAACGGCCGTATCTTTGATTTACGTTAACTTAGGAGTTTGATTTTTTCACAGCTTCAAGAGACTAAAAACCTGAGTAGGTACATATAGCGTTTTTATTTCAACTGGATACCTCCAAGCGTTCCCAAGATAAAGGGTCCTGGCAGACAAACAGACGGACAATAAAGTGATCCTAGGTTTTGTTTTTTCCTTAGGAGGTCCGGAACCCTAACAAAGTGATCCTATAAGGGTTCCGTTTTTTCCTTTTGAAGTACGGAACCCTAAATGATATTGTCTGACTCATTTATAAGCAAATTTCTACAGAATATACAGTGATTTTCCCAGACAACATTGCAGGCTGGCACTATTCGAATAGGTTTACTATTTAACAACGTTCTTTAGTCTATTTCGCTATCATTTGATTAGTATCAATGACTATTAAACAGTGATGTGATAATGAAGCATTTAATTTAAAGAACAGTGCCGTTAATGAATCATGTATGGCTTTTTCCAAACTTTTTCATGTGTAGTATAGGCAGCGCTTTGATTCTGTTACTTTCTCTATACTTAAATTGTAAATTAGTACAGACCACAGTCAAAATCATCCAAATTATGACATTCGGGCTATTGCATCAGGCCAATAAATGATTGGCGTACGATAGTTCGATAATGAAAATTACTAATTATCCCCGAAGGGTTAGTCAGTGACTATATAGGCAACGAGGACCGCAAGAGCAGTGCACTGCCTATGTAGACCAGTGGTTCTTAACCTTTTAGTCATGAGGGAACATTTGACAATTTCTGTACTGCCATGGACCACTCTTGGCATAATATACTTGTACTTACATAAACACCTAAACTTTAGGTATTTATTCACATTTAGATCCTAAAGAGTTCTTTCTATCTATTTATAAAAAAACATGCATACAATTATTCAAAGCTTAAAACTTTTTATGATAAATTCACATTTAATTCCAGATTTTAATGAGAATTTTGTGATTGCACACTCTTTACTAACTTCTGAATCCTTTGTTCTGAGTCCTTTTGAATATTTCTGAGTCCTTTTCCTATTTATTAGGATTGGTCTGTGGACCACCTGGGATTATTGCTTCAAGGGACCACCAGTGGTCCACGGAACATCGGTTAAAAACCACTGATATATACCATGGAATCTGTGAATGCCGCAGTCCACGTTTCACATAATAACCAACTGCATGTGAGCTCAACGTGACAGTAGGTGGTAGGCGTAGGTGGTGAGCCTGTCTCCGCTTTATGCGGTTGGGAGTATGTGCAGTCTTCAGTTCGTTAGTTGCCTTTTATGACACCCAAAGAAAGAGATGGACTGGTAATTAATCTTTTAATAATGGCCCGCCACAGCCACGCTCATCAATGAAAATTTCAATCTCTACAAAAAGTTTTAAAAGCTCATTTTTCGTAATTCTGAACTACTAAGAAGTATTTTAACTGTAAAGTGGTTTAGTAGTACCTTGTACAAGAAAACTTTAAGCACTCAACGTATCTACATACTCATCGACTTCTTTTTTGTTGCAATTAGTGATAGTAGATAAACATTATGACAGCTTTCTAAGTCTTTAAAACAGAATTTTCCTGTAAATAAGTGCTTAGGTGAGCGAACAGTTTTCATTTAACAGACTGTGTTCATTTTCTTTGGTTCGGTTAGCGGCAAGATTAAAAGCGATACTGATTTCTCGTTGATCAAAATTTCGGCCAGTGTTAAGTTATAATGATTGCCTATGGCCATTGGAGCTGGTGCGAGGAGTTTTGCAGAGCTACGGCCATATTGCGGCTTCGAACGGACGGCGGGAAATCGCAGCCGCCCATGGGAGGCGGTCGGCGCTCCGCCGTCTGAGAGGGATGCAGCGACGGCGCACGCCAAAGCGCGAACGGGACAGGTGCGAGGCGGCGCGACGCAGAGGGCGTGCGAGCTCGCCGGCCGCACGCACTCCTGTTCCGGTCGCGTCGACGGGCGGCCGGGAACCCGCGGCTTGCCACACTGACTCCGCACGCTGCCTACGCCGACTTTTCTCCTAGTACGTTTTTTGAATGCGCGCCGGTAACAGCGGGCACGTGATACGCCCGCGGCCGCAGCTGTTTTTTTCTCTTTCGCTCGAGTTTGTGACAGCTGAGTGTCGCGTGCGATCGAGCCCGTTTCCCGCCAATTCCAGTAGCTCTAGCAAATATAAAAAGTACCCAAGTTTATGGCGCGAAATGTGCGACTGTCAATTCAACTCCGCAGGAATGATAAATAGTGGTTTATTCTAAAATGACTGCAGGTTACTAGTTTGTGAAGATTATTAGGCTGTGATTAACGTTCGCGGTAATTTTTTTCTAATTTAGGAAAAGTTTGATATAATAATGGATGACTGGGAGCGACACGTTACTCCGCTACTTCAAGATATGGGCTGTTCCAGCGAGGACGCTCAAGATGACTTCTTTAACCAACAAGATGTAAGTGATGAATGTAGAAATAGCACAACTAATTGTAACATAATCAAGTAAGTACATGTAACTTAAATAAAAATACCTGGTAATTAACACTGATAACGATTTTCTACATTCTCGACGAAACGATATTTCGTTGTGCGTAATTCGTAATAGTCACGTACCTTCTATTATGCATAACGAAAACATTAAGTAAATCATTGTTTAAGTAGGTAGGTACCTACTTATTTACGATAATAAAACTACGTTCATAATTGGAACAAAACTATCACAAGAGGAAATCCTTAAGGATTATATTTTGGTGGCGGTTTCTATTGTATTACGTATCTATTCAAAGAGTGGCATTAACATTAGAATAACATTTGTAAACTTTTATTAATTTATCTAATTTTACAATTTTTTGCAAAATACGTAATTATTTATAAAGATTAGTAATAACTAACGAAATTAACATACTTGAGCCAAAAAGGTGAAGCATATTTAGTGGAAGTACGATTACTAAGGTTTTAGAAGTTAGCCAAATAAACAGTCAGACCAACTGAAAGTCTCTAAGTGTCAAAATTTTGACACATCGCCGTAAAAACTCATTCCCATGCTTGGGCAGCATTTGGTCCAAAATGGTCAATCTCCTTTAATTACATATATTATTGGTTTTATAATTGTAAGTAAGTAATTGGCTGCTGCTATCGACGCACTTCTAAGCGTGGAGATCTTTGATGTTTAAAGTCACCAAAAAAAGTAAGAACTCATTTATTACTTAGCCATTGGCTTAAAAAATAGAAGGAAACTGATTTAGGCAAGTTATCTATTATTAAGTACTATTGTAAAAAAACCGTATGAAAGATTTAAGTGTGACAAAGTTGCAAAAACAAAATTAAAATTTCGCAATAAAATAGAAAAAAACTAGAAACTTTTCAATTTATGAGTTTATATACTCCAAACGCCTCAGTGGCACCCCACCATGAATTCAGTTACCGGGTCCGACGAAACATGTCATTGTACTTATTGAATTTTTTAATGTACCTACAGTCCGGGTATGAGGTCACCAAAACGCATTTGGCAAGCGATAACGCCAATAAATCAATTGTAAGGATGACTTGATTTCAATGAAAGCCCAGCTCATGAAGAATGTAGTTTTTCTTATCTCCATGTTTTTATACCAAAACAAGCGTGTACAAAACCATATTACTTATAACTAGCCGCCCGCCTGCGACTTTCTCCGCGTGAACACTCCTAATACTGTGACGAATTTCCAAGAAATGTTTGATGTTTTTGATTTAAATGTTTTTCACCCATATTTGAAGCTGTGCGCACCGGCAAGTCTCACTGATCTAAATCTTCAGCGCACCTAAGTTCTGAGTAAATACAAATTAAATTTAAATGAAACTCTTTTTACGGATCTAACTTGCGTTTATTAATTTAATTCTTACAAATTAAATTCTAAAATCACGGAAAAATACTTCCAATTACATTCAGTTTACAACATTGCATTGAACGTTAAATATTCTGTGAAATTTATCAAGTGCAATTTTATACTATTACCTTGTTTGTACTAAACAAACATTTTATTTCTAACTTCCAATATTATTGTGGCGCAGATAATATGTAATTCCATAAAAAATGATTAATTTGGTTTGTTATAATATAATTATTATTATATATTCTATTCTATACTTAATTTGATGAAATCTTTGCCCAGTCGTGGGACAGTGAAGGCAAATTTCACCTGTAACTATTCTTTTCGTTTGTTATGCTTGAATTAGTAATTGCTTTTAAAAAATCTAATTCGCATTAAGCACACTTTTATCATAGAAAGAGAAAGGTGGTTTGAAACTCTTTTGATTAATTGACTTTAATCAAAGGAGTTTTTGAGATTAATTGACTTTAGTTAAACGAATTAAGGGAAAGTAATACTTCACTATTCCGAATTTACAAAATGAGAAGCTTTTCTCAAGCAATGGATAGATTTTACGTTGGCTGTATATACAAACCAAAGATTTTGGTTTCTATGGAAGATGTTAAAGGCTAAAGGAGTCAAAAAAGAACAGTGAATGCCGAACATAGAGTCAATAGCTGGTTAAGTTTATTAAGGTTCTTTAGAGTAGAAGTCCTTATTAAAGAAAGGTAAGTAGGTAAAGACATATCAAGTGCAATTTTATACTATTATGTATACTTGTTTATACTAGATAATCATTTTATTTCTAACTTCCAATATTATTGTGGCGAAGATAATTATAAAATTCCATAAAAAAAGATTGTTTTGGTTTTTTCAAATATAATTCAATTCTATACTTAATTTGATAAAATCTTTGCCCAGCCGTGGGACAGTGAAGGCAAATTTTACCTGTATTTTTTCTTTAGGTTTGTTACGCTTGAATTAAAGGAGTCAAAAAAGAACAGTGAATGCCGAACATAGAGTCAATAGCTGGTTAAGTTTATTAAGGTTCTTTAGAGTAGAAGTCCTTATTAAAGAAAGGTAAGTAGGTAAAGACATATCAAGTGCAATTTTATACTATTATGTATACTTGTTTATACTAGATAATCATTTTATTTCTAACTTCCAATATTATTGTGGCGAAGATAATTATAAAATTCCATAAAAAAAGATTGTTTTGGTTTTTTCAAATATAATTCAATTCTATACTTAATTTGATAAAATCTTTGCCCAGCCGTGGGACAGTGAAGGCAAATTTTACCTGTATTTTTTCTTTAGGTTTGTTACGCTTGAATTATTAATTGCTTTTATAAAATCTAATTACCATTTAGCACACTTTTATCATAGAAAATATAGGTTCTTTGATACCTTTTTGATTAATTGACTTTAATCAAAAGAGTGTTTGAGATTAATTAACTTTAGTTAATACGAATTAAGGGACAAGTAATACTTCATTATTCTGAATTTACAAAATGAGAGGCTTTTCTCAAGCAATGGATAGCTTTTACGTTGGCTGTATAAACAAACCAAAGATCTTGGTTTCTATGGAATATGTTAAAGGCTAAAGAAGTGAAAAAAGAACAGGGAATGCCGAACACAGAGTCAAAAGCTAATTAAGTTTATTAAGATTATATAAGGTAGAAGTCCAAATTAAAGAAAGGTAAGTAGATAAAAAAATCAAGTGCAATTTTAAAGTATTATGTATACTTGTTTACACTAAACAAACATTTTATTTCTAACTTCCAATATTATTGCGACGAAGATAATTATGTAATTCCATAAAAAAAAGATTGTTTTAGTTTATTCAAATATATTTCTATTCTATACTTAATTTGATATAATATTTGCCCAGCCGTGGGACAGTGTAGGCGAATTTCACCTGTAACTATTCTTTTGGTTTGTTATTCTTGAATTAGTAATTGCTTTTACAAAATCTAATTAGCATTTAGTACACTTTTATCATAGAAAAAGAAAGGTTATTTGATACACTTTTGATTAATTGACTTTAATCAAAAGAGTTTTTGAGATTAATTGACTTTAGTTAATACGAACTAAGGGAAAAGAAAATGAGAGGCTTTTCTCAAGCAATGGATAACTTTTACGTTGGCTGTACATATATACAAACGAAAGATCTTGGTTTCTATGGTAGATGTGAAAGGCTAAAGAAGTCAAAAAAGAACAGGGAATGCCGAACACAGAGTCAAAAGCTAATTAACTTTATTAAGATTATATAAGGTAGAAGTCCAAATTAAAGAAAGGTCGTACTCACACATTTTTAAATGCTGAAAAATATAAGTCTGTACTAATCGTATACTTTTTAAATGCTTGCATAAATTTCGTACACTGCTCTTGTAAATTGTATGTACATATATTATAAAACAACAAAGAGCTATACAAGAAACAAAAGCCAAAGGACAAGGGTTGACATGGTTAGCAGTCAAGGTGATGAGTTTGAAAGTTTACGGTTGGGTAAACTATGTAAATAATTTAAAGGAGACTTTGCATTACCTGCGTATTCAAAAACTAATCAATATCGTCACCGTTTATCAAAAAAACAACGTTATGTCTGAATAATCCGTTGAGAAGTGACAACTATAAAAATAAATTGATTTTAGAAATAATACTTTGACATTTCGTTGCATAAACTAACAGCACCGCGAAATTAGAAGAGTTGTATTGAGATATGTTTCATCAGCATGTATTCAAATGTTTCACAATAAACTGAATGCGCCTGCATTAGAGTGGAATATTCTAGTCCTGACAAAGGATTTTTTTTCAGAGAAAGCGATTAAAAATGCCTTTTAGGAGTTAAACAATTGCCGTCTTTGAGATTTGCCTGTTTCCCGCAACGGTAGGCAGAGACCACAACTTTCCATTTGCTACGATCCTGATATAATACTTATTACATTTACATTGTAAATCTTCTATATTTAAGCAATATCTAGTTCCAAACCAATTTCATATTTTGTTACAGTTGTGAAATAAATATAGGCTTTTAATTCCATTTATAAAGAAATAACTAAACCATTTTTTATTTTGTTTTTTTCTGCAACTAAGGTCTAAGGTCTGTGAGAATCTGAATAATTTTCTAGTATAAGCTCCTACGTGAAAACAATACGAGATATACTTCAACAGCATACTATGTCCACACACGACGTCTATAGACTTACTCGTAAGGTCGTAAGGATACTCGTATGTGCTACATCGAACACAATAAACGAACGAAGCGTGCATTATTGGTTCAATCGCGTCGTCCTGAAAAGGTTCATCATAAAAGTCAACCCCGTGGACGCACAGTGAACAAGGTTGATAGTTTTATTAAGTTTATTTATTTGAAATTGTCTAACATATTTGTTAGGTGGAGCCGTTCTGAAGCGATGCGCGAACATACCTCTACATTCGTGGTGATTGATTTTTATTCTTTATTGATTTAAGGTCGATTTTGAAACCGGATCTGTCTCGAAACTGTGCTTGACTTAGCAACGACTTTTTTGATGTTAGCGTCGAAACAATGTAAGACCATTTGCGGCTACATCAAGAAACTTGTAATTTAAAGCCTTCGATCACACATAAAAACTAGATACACATAAATCGTAGCAGAATAGTGGCATGCAACTTTGACAATATATACCTACATTTGACGTATACCTATGTGTTTGGCAGAATAGCAATTCTTCAAGGAAAAGTTCGTCATGTTGACTTAGCTCGCACACTACAAACGAAATTAGTACCAACCTAAATATCTCACTAAGTTTTCTTTTTGTGCGGGCGTTTTGAGAGCGCTCATTTTGCATCCAGTTTTTATGTGTGATCGAAGTTTACAGCAAAAGATTTTCTACACGTCACTGACTCGCTCACACGTTGTGGTCTCGTGTCCAAGCTTGCACCAAATTGCTTAATCGACATTAGAAACCCTTGGCGGATTTTCACTTTGTTCGAAGAACTTTGTGCAGATAAATATGTTTATTTCTGAAAAGGCAGTATAGAATTCCTTTCTTTGAAAAGAATTTGCTCACTTTGCAACAGACTGTAGTCATGTGGGCGTCAAAATACGATGTTTTCGCGCTATTTTTTTTTTTTAGAAGGAGGCAAACGAGAAAGCGGGTCACCTGATGGAAAGTAATCACCGCCGCCCATGGACACCCGCAAAACCAGAGGAATCGCAGGCGCGTTGCCGGCCTTTAAGGAAGGAATAGGCTCGTTTCTTGAAGATCCCTAAGTCGTAACGGAAATAGGGCGAGAAAAGTTTAAAAAGCAAGTTGCTACAAGATATTAAACAACCAGAAACTATAATGAAAACAAAGAGTAATAGAAATAAAAATTGCTTGACTATTCCAAATCTTTAAAATGAATAATAACTGACGCTTTCGGGACTTTTATGAATTTCATAATTAGCAACTCTTTATCTTAGGAACCGTTTAAATTTTCTAACGATTTGGCTGCAGTTCAAATTCAAACGCTATTCATCGTTTGGTTGTCTAAAGTTTTAAAGATATCAGAAATATATTTTGGAATAAGTTGCTATCGAAATCACAAGATTAAGTATTTTTTTTAACTACCTATACAAGTGTATATACTCAAATGGTTTGAAGTCAGGATTATGTAAAGTGTAAAACTATTTTTTCATCTTTTTTGTACATTTTAAGAAAGCCAAGCCTAAAAAAGTAAAAGTAACTTATCGAACATACTTCTAATAATACTCATACAAAATCAAACCTGATTGTGGAGTACAGATTTGATACAGAGAATATGTTAAGATTTGTAGCTAAGTCTTAATGCGTTTTTTTTCTTAAATAATGGCTTAGTTAAGTAGAAAAAATAAAAGTAAATATTTGCTTAGCATAAAGTAGATGCTAATAAAATGTTTAATTTAATGTAAATAGTATTCCTGCAAACCCCTTGAATTTCAGAAAAGATGTGAGACTTTGCTGAGATCTCACCCGGATTTCCTGAGAGGATTTGAAAAGTCATAAATAATGATGCACTGTTTTATTTTACTTGCAACACTCATGCGCCTTCACGAACACTTATCGCTCAATTATCCACTATTTTAACACATTAATTTCGACAAAACACACATTTTAAACATAAAAAGAAAAGCAAACTTCACTTTCCCGCCAAATAAGTCGAATTCTTAATTGTTTGTATGTCCTTTCTTCGCGGTTAATCGGAGTAAACGATTCACACGATTTTTCGTCCAAAAGTAGTTTGGAGAGCCTCAAATTGATAAAGTAATTACTTCGAAACTGGTGAGAATACACTAAAGGTCATGTTTGATATCCACTTCCCCGGATCGAGTATCATTCAAGACGAACATGAACCAATCAGCTGGAAGGAGCAGCAAGCTAGGAGATTTCAAAGTATGATTGGATAATAGCTAAAAAGGTGGTGGATGAATTTAAGATTAAATTTAGACTGGGCACTGGGGAGCTTTCAACCATTTAAAACACCTGGACCTGACATTATTTAACCCATCCTGCTACAACAGGGCGCCTCCATTCTGGGCCCCCATCTCTGCAGACTGTATAAAGCCTGCATTTCATTTGGATTATATACTCAGGACATGGAGATGTGCCAAGGTAATATACATACCAAAACCGGGTAAACCAGATTACGAAGAACCCAAAGCTTTATTATTTAGATTGGAGGCCAATAAGTCACCAATCTTTTTTTCTTAAGATCTTGGAAAAGATGGTGGACAAATTTATTCCCACTTCACGGACTTCAATGCGCGTACCAGCCAGGGAAGTCGACAGAAACTGCTACGTGGTGAGCCGAGCGAAATCAGCCCTGGAGAACAAAGAGATCTGCGTCTGCATATTCATTTTCGCACCTTTGACTCCATTAATGCGGCAGCCAAAGATCATTGCGTGCCACAACCGACCTACAAACGGATTGAATGCATGTTAAAGGGTAAAATAATCTACTCAGAACTGCTTGGAGACAGTTTACTCGCTCAAACAACTAGAGGGTGCCCGCAAGAGGGGTCTCTCTTCTGCTATGGAGCCTTATAGTTGATTCAATTATAGTGAAACTGTACCAAGAACCACTATAAACAGTTGGTTATGCGGATGACCTGGTCATCACGGTCAGTGAAAAGTTTCCCTTCACGGTATCGGAGCTAATGCAACGTGCCCAGGGTTTGCTGGAGGATTAGTGTAATACCAATCATCTATCCGTAAACTCAGGGAAAACAACCGCTCTCCTTCACGAGGATGAAAATCTTCACGAAACTGGGAAACTTAAGAAGAGAAGTGAAATACCTAGACATAACACTAGATAAAGAACTTGCCAGGAAACAGCACATGGACACGACCGTTACCAAGGCCTATAGGGTCTTTGGTATGTGTCGGTCCACTTATGGTAAAACGTGGGGACTTATCCCCAAAATCATAAGGTGGATCTACATGATGATGGTACGGCCGATCCTCAGATATGGCAGCATCGTCTGGTGGCCCAGAACCAGGCTGAGAATCTGTAAGAATGCTTTTTTTAAAATGCTTAATAAGACAGCTCTTGGCCTCGATCTCGCCTGATGGTGAGCGTAGATGAGGTCTACGATGGAGCGAGGTCTTCGCTTTAAACAAACTTCAGAGGACAGCATGCATAGCGATTACTGGGGCATTCAGAACTACACCAACGGCAGCTCTGGAGGTCCTAACGGACCTTCCAGCCCTGTACAGTGCCATAGGGACAGCGGCAAAGAAAGCTCTACATAGAATAAAGGTGGCCGGGCTGTGGGACGCATCTAAATCTCTGACTTGACTTAAAAAATGGGAATCTAATGATTCCCTTAATAGGATCATGTAAATGGGGTGTGACAAGATTTCCCCGGAGTACATGTTCGAAAAGAAATTCAGAATATATGTGCAACTAGGGATGAATGGAAACAAGGACCACCGTCTCCAGAGAAGAACAACCTAATCTACCAGATTGATCCAAGATGGAGTCGGGTACTGGAGCAGGTATCTTTGGCAATGACTTTGAACAAGACTCAGGTGCGATTGAGTATAGAGTATTGTTCCCATCTATGGGACGGCTCCGCTAAATACCTTCTCGATGGACTTGTTAGACTGCAAAGGCGAGCGGTACGCATTATTAGAGATGCTGAGGTTACAGCCTCTCTTGAGGTCCTCCAGTTGCGTAGAGACATTGCTTCTCTCAGTGTTTTCTACCGAAATTACTACGGAGAGTGTTCTGAAAAACTTTTTGATCTAATCCCGCCCTCTCCTTTCCTGTCCCGGACTACACGTGCTTGTCTTAGGAACCAGCATTATATTGTGCAGAATCCTGTTCCTCTGTAAGACCATTCGGCTTTAGAATTCTCTGCCGGCGTATGTTTCCCAGCTCCTATAATCCCGGGTCTTTTAAACGGGACGTGAAACGGCATTTATGCAGGCCGTCATGAATGGGTGCGCTTATTACCGTGCTTATTCCACGGTGAGGAGCGCTCTCATTATTTTGAACTACATCGGCTGCTTACCATCAGGCAGGATGTAGTCACTATGACGTCGCATTTAAAAAAAAACAGTCAAAGCATGGGAAAATTCGTTACTGTACTAGATCGTTCAATAAGTCCCAAGACTTACTTGAAAATGGCGCATATTTTAAAAAATCTTTTGATTTTTAGAAAGTACTGGCCATCAAATAATATGTTTTAATTGTTTTGGAAAATCGAGCAATTAAATATTGATTTTTAGATATTTATGTGACGCTACTTTTTAATTCCGAAAACAATGGAATAAAACGAGGTTCGTGTGTTAATAAAACATTGTTTTTTAATGGAAAAAAACACCGTTCAAGCACAGTAATAGCTTCGGAATAGCATCCGGAATCTGCTCGATTGGTTGATTTAGAACCAACCATTCGTCGGTGGTATGCTGATTTCAAACGCGGTCGTATGGCCACAAAAGACGCTGAACGCTCTGGTCGTCCAAATAAAGCAGTGACTTAACAAAACATCAACGAATTCCTGAAAATTGTGAGGAAGATCGAAAAGTAAAAGTGCGCGAGATAGCTGAGATAGTGAAGATTTCAACTGGTAGTTTTCACTATTTTACATCAAAATTTGGCCCTGAAAAAGCTTTTTTCCAAAGGGGTGCCGGGTCTGCTAACAATTGATCAAAAGCGACAACGTATTAATGATTCAGAGCGCTGTTTGGCACTGTTTAATAGAAATAAAAAGGATTTTTTACGTCAGAATGTGCCAATCTGCCGGGAAGGTTTTGGCATCTGTATTTTGGGATGTGCATGGAATACTCTTCATGGACTACCTTGATAGAGGGAAACATATAAAAATCGAATATTAGATAGGATTATTAAAGCGATTAAAGTACGAAATCGCGGAAAAAAGGCCTAAAGTGAAGATTAAAAAAGTGATCTGTCACCAGTACAATGCGCCGTGACACAAGTCCATGATAACGACCAAACAGCGAAACTAAACGAATTGGGCTTAGAATTACTTCCTAATCCACCGGTTTCTTCAGATCTGGCCCCCAGTGATTACTGGCTGTTTGCAGACTTAAAAAAAATGCTCCAGGGCAAGAAACTTGACTCAAATGGTGATGTAATCGCAGCAACGGAGGCTTGTTATAAAACGAAAGATAAATCTTATTACGCTCATGGAATAGAAAAGTTAGAAAAGCTTTGGATATACTATGTTGCATTTGAAGAAGACTAAGTTGATAATTAAAAAATAATTTTAAAAAAAACTTTTTTTAGTCTCAGGACTTGTTGAACCAAGACGTGTTATACCAGGCCAAACCAATTGCAAATTCTTCTATGCGCAAAAAATAATTTAGAACTCGTCCTCAAAAAGCGTAACATATTCATCCTGAGTGACAGCCAAGCCGCGCTCAAGTCACTTATATCGCCTCGGATCGACTCCAACCTTGTACTCGAAACCACTAACGCTTTAAACAAGCTAGGTGGACCCAACAGGGTGAGATTGATCTGGGTACCAGACCACATAGGAATCCATAGCAATGAGATGGCCGATACACTTGCTAGGGAGGGCTCAGAGACCCTATTTATTGGTCCTGAGCCGTTTGTTGCACTGGCACCGAGCACCATCAACAAGGCCTTTACGGACCAAATCCAAGACAGGCATAAGACCGAATGGGTAAAGCTACCCGGTATGACACTCAAAATCCTTCATAGGCGGAGACGCCCTAGGATGGAGTAAAATCCTATGCGGAGGTAGTAAAAGGCAGGCACAAACAAACATCGGAGCCCTGATCGGGCACTATGCTACAAAACAAATGCTCCATAGAACACAGATAGCAGCAGACAGCTTGTGTAGGACATATGCAACACTTACTGTGTAACTGCGACTCCCTTGCTAGAAAAAGAATGAGTCTCCTGGGATTGACCTATCCGAAACCAGAAGATTTTAGGCTCTTCGCCCTCAGAGACATTGCCAAGCTTATGGCAGTCATTTTCACTAAGAGATCCCGATGGGTCGACGTGCTCTGCGAGAGGGAGAACTCTGCGGGTAGGGTTACTATTTGGGAATTTGAAAAGTCCTGACAAAAAGCCTGACATTTCGATAAAAGTCCGGACTTTTTGACACAAAATGGAAACATTACTCACTTATTCTTTGTTTTATGTTTTGTTTTTAGAGAAGTTACCTAATAAAGATTAAAGACTTATTTGATATCACTTAAAATGTAGTTTTTTTACTCATATTCCAAAATCCGGACAAATTAAAGAACCGGGCAAAGTCCGGACTAGAGTCTAAAAGTCCGGACTAATCCAGACGGATGGTAACCCTATCTGCGGGCCCCACTAAGATAAGATATGATTCTTCGTTCACATATAAAAATGAGATACACAATCCCATACTAATCGTAGCGGAATAGTTGCAGCGTTGACATAATAATATACATTTCACGTGAGGTATATATCTTTTAGAACAAAATTATTTTTGAAGGAGCTTTTTGTCCTCTTGCACACTACCAAACAAAATGCGTACCTAAACATCTCACTGGGTAGGTACTCTTTTTGTGCGGACGGACGTTTTGAGTGCGTCGTATGAGCATCTAGGTTTTAATGTGATCGAACGGAAATTAATAGTATGTTTCCGAAAACAATGTCTGGCAGATATTTTAATAGGTAATAAGTGGTGGCATATGTCAGTTAGTTTGTTTTAAAAAAAGCAGCTTCTTGCAATTTGCCTTTGAAAGTTTATGCCCGAAAAGCGCGTACGTCGGCCGTCACCATAGCTTTAAGTTGTTCCCATATAAAATCAGATTTGAGCACGTTGCCATGTGGCAAGGTGCCCAGAGCCCCGGCACGGTACTGTTAGGTAGTAATGCTTAATTGCCCGGGTAAGTGCGTCGTTCACCGCAACGTTCGCGTCTCTACAACGCTGTCTTTACTGAAACATGAAACTGTTATTGGGCTCTGAATCGAATATGCCGGATAACGGTTTCAGAGGTATTCAACCGAATGGTAGATTTTGGTATAACAAAACGATTAGAGCCCATTAAGTGGAACTGATATATGAATTACACGTATATTAAAATGCCCTATTGTAATAAATCTGTGACAGCGAGGTGCTATCTCAATATTTATATAAAAAATAATAAGGACAGTCATTTTGTTAAGACATTTTTTTAATAGATTTTCTGTTTGACAGTCAGCACTGGTTATATAGAAACTAAGGAAAATTACTTTATGGTAACTTTACAAGTTTTAATGAATTCAACTTATTTGGTTCAATATTTGTCAATTATTTAGGACAAACTACAGCTAGGGGAGCGATATTTAAATAATATCGAACATTCAATGCATCTTCGTCACGGTAAGTAACCGAGCTTTTTTTATTTAACCAAACTACTATTTATCATATTTTGTACATGGTCCTTCGAGCCGGATTAAAACCAGCGATTTATCGACGCTAATATCAAACACATATATTATAATACTTTAAGCTGTTAAAAAAATAGCTGCATGGTTTGAAAAATTCTGTGTTCAGCGAAATATGTAGGATAGTTGGAAAAAATATACTTATACGTAACGTAGCTACTGCTCAGTCATATTCAATTCTTGTCAACAATACCAAAGTTGAACTGATGCAACAACAGATAAGTGTAGAACCCCAAGGCAATTATCGAACAGAACTTGTTATTTCAGGCTACGTAAATAACAGGTTATCGTGACAACATAGCTAACCCTAGTTTTATAGAAACCTTGATTGTTATTTTGTTGTAAAGCGATTGAAGCTTTCTGTATGACGTCACGTTGGTTAATTACTACGTTATGTTACATTGCTTACAAGCTTTATCTTTAGATACACAGATTCGATAATAGGTATATGTGGTAAGAAAAGACCAAACTCATAAAAATATGATGAGGGCAGCCAGTTGGATTTATAAACGAAAATTAAGCTAATATTGTTTGGAGTTAATAGTTTTTTATCTGTTGGCTGCTTCTGCAATTAACCATTGCTAAAATAATTGAATAAAGCTTGTGGTATTTATTTGAAGATATTTGATTCTATTACAAGATTCGTAAAATACTAAGTAGGTTTTTAAGATCTTAATATAACGAAGTTTTCGGTGAGGCTCGGAAGCATACTTTACTCGGATTTATATTTTTTTTATATCCATATTACCTTGATCTGCGGAATTCTGTTTTAATGAGACGGCCTAGTATCTCTTATAAAATCGTGTAACTTTTACAAAGAGTTCAAAACCACTTCTACAAAGTTTGATAAATAGATTTGATAAACTCTACAAAGATACAGGTTTGAGCATGCTGATGATTTTTAGAGCCATTACTTAATTAAAGCTCAATACAAAAAAAAATCGAACAAAACACATTACATGACACTTAAAATAAAAGCTTTGTTCTATTTGATTACTTTTACAGTATAACAGGCAGTCATCTTGAATTCAGACCTCGTTTGAAAATGGCAACGTAGTCGGATATTTTTAGTATAATAACTCGTAGACAGCGACAGCCTTTGAAAGTCGATTTTTTTAGCAAGTTGCACTGGCCGCAAAATTTACATTGCGCTCTGTTGGTGCATTAAAGGCTACACCTCTAATTAATTACCAAACTGATCTATTGTAGTAGTATGTAGCTAGCCTTAAAGCTCGCGTGATTCAAAATGTCTGTTGATATGTGCGGACATGCCGGCCGTATAATAATCACGTTACAAAAACTTTTGTAAAGGTATTAAGCGAGCGTTCGAATATACAGCTCTATATAATGTTTTGATGTAGTGTATAAATGTTTTAGACTAGTTTCGACATTCGCTAGTAAACTTGGAGATATAATTGGACTATTCCGGTGGAATTTAGCTAGTTATATAGTCGCCGATCGGTTTGAACACGGTTAGTTTGAATCGTAAAAATATTACAAATTTCTATTTTAAAACTAAATCTTACTTTAATACTCAATAATACAATCCAGATAATACCAGTATGTTAACTTATTAATGTTACACTAGTATTAAGGATCGTGTAAGTAATCTAAAAAATATTTCCACAGTATTGTTTCTAAAAAGAAAAATATTTTAGGTTTTCTAACTGAAATAAGACGCTTTATATGAATCTACTTGAGTTTGTTTTAAATATTATTTTAACCTAACGTTTCATATCCAATGTTTAGAAATACCTTTATGCTTATTTGTACATTATTATAAATTAATATTAATCACATTCAGCTAAATCATTCATATTATGATAGGTGGTTTTAAATTTCTAATGTACTGCCACACGACAAAAAATATAGTTTGAATCGTAAGAGAAAATAATGTGAATTTTCCAAAGTGGTACTTTTAGACATAAGTATCGCTACTCTCTTTCCTCGCCCCTTAAACTGCGTGCCTGACGCAAATTACAGGCATGAAGTGAGGAAACGTATATAACACGTAAACAATTATTAATTAACATTAACTAAACAAAATAATTATTTATAGTTTCAGCATTTGAAACACATTTAACTATTACCTACATTATTTGATTAATTATATTAATTATTGCATAATGTAATCATCATCATCATCATCATCATCATCAGCCTATTAACGTCCCACTGCTGGGCACAGGTCTCCCACGTGGACAATAGCACGTAGGGATATTGGGCCATAACCCACCACGCTGGCCCAATGCGGGTTGGTGGGTTTTAACGACTGTCATCTTACAACAACAACCGGGACCAACGGCTTAACGTGCCTTCCGAAGCACGGAGGAGCTCGAGATGTTTTTTTAATTTGGTCACCCATCCAGCGACCCGGCATTGCGAAAGTGGCTCAGCGAGCAAGATCGCAAGCCGAACGCGCTAGCCGCTGCGCCATCGAGCTCCTCAATAATGTAATCTCATAATGTAATACTGTTTATTTATTCATTCCATTCATTATTCCATTAACCATTCCCTATTTATTAAAATTTTTGTGTCAACAGAAAAATCATTGTCTTACAACTCATCGGTGAGTTTATCATTAAGTAACTTTCAATACATGATGATTTATTTGATGAATAAGAAGTCGTTCAATATAATGATCGTCCAGTAATTCTCTCGCAGGTTATTCCTGAAACCCATATGACATACTTTGCGCTACTAAACGACGCAGCCGTCAATATTTACGATGCGATTAATGAGAAATAAAAAAAACGATTTTCTATGATCATTCCATTGCAAAACGTAATCTTTTTTGTGCTGTCATTATGAGTGCCGCAAATATTATTGATTCAAGCACGCCACTGATCGATTAAAATGTCTACAATGTGGGATAAATATATTTTTAACTTTGTTTGAAAATAACGTTATGGTAAATTATGATTGAGCCCAACTCGCATAGGGCGAGCGGCTAGCGTGATAGGATATTGCCCAATCTGCCACTGTGCTGTAGTCTATTTGTGAAGGCCTGTGCTCACCTGTGGGACGTATATTGGCAGATAATGATGATGATATTAATGCGCTTTTAAAATAAGGAACTCTTGTAAACATTAATGCTCTGCTATTAAACCCTTTGGACTTCGCAAATAATTTAATGACGATTTTTACTTGCATTACAACAGGTAATCAACACATATCTTTATAAAACATAACCATATATAAAATCAATATTATATGATTATTTTCAAAACCCACAATGTAAATATGTACTTACTTAATTATAAGCAAAAAAATCTTGCGCATAATTTTTCTTGTATCTTTTTCTGTTAAACTATTCTTACTCTAGGTACTATGCGTAAAGTAACCATTTTATCAAAGAAGAACATTTTAGAAGCACTTGCGATTGTGACATTTTGGAATCGAGAGTGCTTTGCTGCCGCCACATGCTTTAATGTCATGGAGGATATTACGGAACGCAACGTTTTCCCTCGCTTAATTACGACAATGTGGAGCACCAACATCCGTGTTGCAAATGGATGTACGAACACACCTCTGAGTGCTGTTACCAGTCTTACCCATTATACTAAACGCATTAGTCCAATAGCACATTACTCGGTTGTACCGTGAGAATCACTTAGTGCATCAGCCCAGGTAGGAAGTGCTTCCTTGGACACGTGTGTCCGTTTGCCAACCGTTCATCTACCCGCATTATTTTACTCGAGAACCGGTAATTATAATGAAATTCTACACTTTAGTGCAGCTGTGCCACACTTCGCTGGATACATGGAAGCCGAATTAATATCATACTCCTCAAAAATTTTGTTTTCATTTAAAACAGCAGGTTCTTAATCAATAATGCGAACTTTTAAATCTCATATAAATGTTTAAAGCCAGCTTAGCTAGTTTGAGATAAAGATTTTTACATTTATAAAACCACTCTTATTTACCGTAATTTATCAAAATAATTTGAGTTTGTGATAAGAAGTAATTTTATTACTTATATATTATAATGTTTTTAAATTGTCTAGTACAAAGGTTAAATGATCTGACATTTTCTGTTTTAGTCCCTCTCAAAACCAAATAGTTAGTCGCTTATGACATAAAACACCAAGTTAATGAAAACGCAATTGATTGAATTTATCAAATTGTGTTGTGAGAAAGTTCTGTTAATAAAAACGTACAACGTAATATCATTCGAACAAACAGCACAATTTGGGAAACACGAAAATCAATTGGCAAAAAAGAGCATGTCTAAATAGTATCGAAACGAGATCGAGTACGACAAACGACTACAAATTGTCAAGGTATTTTTACGTTGCGTGTAATAAAATATATAAGGAACAACTTGTCCGACGAATTAGCATTGCACACAACGACGCGAACGCTCATTAAGCGTTGTCGTTCCCGCTATCTCCTTATCAAGCTATAACCTTTCCGTGGTGAGTGTTATTATAACATTTAATATAATAACACAAATGATAATAAGCCCGCCGCTGGTGTATGATAATTACAATATTAAAAGTATAAATAATTCAATGGGCTATCGACGGTGGATGCACGCGACGAACTTCCGGAGAGTATGCTCCGATAATAATTAATGCGGCCTGGTTCCCGCGGCGCTTGACGAGTTACGAAAATTATATAATTATTGAGCGTCTAAGTGGAAGTAAACGTGTTATGTCACGACGCCGTCAGGATAAAGATGGGACGAAACATTCACCTTTCGTTATAGCGAGCTGAAACTATTCTTTAACTATTTACCTACTTGAAGATAACGAAACGTTGAAAAAAGTTGATTTTAGTTTAGGCATATGAGCGTTATTGACACAAATAATTAGATATTACGTATTTACCTACTTGTTTCTTTGTTAATGAGACATGTTTTATTATCTATGGCATAAATATTATCGTCGATGCGCGTTTGTCTGGCACAGACTATAGTTAGTTAGTTAGATTACTTGTTAAGTCGTAACTACAAGTTAGTTAACTGTTTTTTTTATTATTATTAGTATTGACGTCAATAAGTGCCTGTAAAGGTTTACTTTGAATAAATAATTTGACTTTGACTTTGGCTTTGACTTTGACGTCATTATCAGTCCGTAGCCGTGTGTGAGCCGTGTGTGTAGCGGCTCTCTTAAAGAATACTACCAACCCTTCCCTTGGGTGTCGTAAAAGGCGACTAACGGACTAATTACTGTACATACGCCCAACAGCATAGGGTGGCGATTGGCTCACCACTTATCATGCTGAGCACATGTGCAGTATAATTTGGTGAAAATTGGACTATGACAGCGGTGGATTTTGCGGTTCCCATTGCCTAGTCTCTGACTTGGGGTTAGGACAAAGGGTTAGCTTTGGGGATAATAGTCGTGATCTATGTATGTGTCATCAGTCTACAAATTTTATTTATTTTATTTTGTATGCACAGGAGACTCGACAGTTGTATAAAAGTATACCTAAAACTGAAAATGTAAAACGGCCACAACCATTTACAGATACACACAAATAAAAATATGTGATAGTAACATTAAAAACTCGAGCAACAAATACAATCGATTACTTCATAATCGCCAAATTGATAAATAACTAAACAGTTACAGAGCATGCAAGATACCTATGGAACTTAATTTGTATTATGTGTATAACTAGCTACCTAGGTATATATTAAGCTACCTATTTAAGGTAAAAACAATAATATGACAAACATAATAGAAAACGCCAGGTTTAATAATCGGATAGCAATAATGCAACTTTACGCCTCACAGCATCACATTTAGAACCGAAAAGGTCCATATCAATGTTCCACACTGCTGACCAGCCTTCCCAAATTAACAGAGATATATACCACTGTTAAACTGCTTCTCCAAATTAACAACAAAACATAGAGAGATCAGGCTTTTACAAACCACGTTGGCTGGTCCAATGTGAGTTGGTGGATTATAACGACTGTAAAAACTTGAAAGATCCCAACTCTCGAACTCACAAAAATGAGTTAAGTTAGCTTGGGTTGGGGGCGTTGGGAGTCTACAGATTTACAGCTCACTTTTTTAGAACTGAAGTACGTATGGTGTCATTCATAATGTAATTTTCTGTTATAATATCGAAAAATGTCTTCAATATAAACGTAATTAATTAGAGACGACTCGGTGTGTTTATTATTCAGGAATTTAGCAGTGTTTTTTGGTCACTAAACCACAAACAGAGATCGCTTAAAGAATAAATTTATCGGTTTATCCACGTTTAATAATGTACGTCAATTAATGCTATCAATCGCGAATGTACGTTATGTGGCCCAACTGTAACCTGAATGACAGTTTAATTAGTAATTAACTGATCGTTGGCTCTGGAATAAATCGAACTTTACAGTTACAAGTTTATTGGGAATGTGCTAATTATTGTCTCAGTAACTTCATTAAAAGTACGATTACTTTATAGAGTCTGTACCATTTTATAGTAAAAATATAATATGTAAGTTTAGGGCAGAGCAACTTTTTATTGACTTATTATTTTGTACTCTGTGTTTATGATCGAAGAAAGACAACTGGTGACATAGAAGAACTCCTCTGGTAAAAGTGAAAAGAAATAGATATGTTATTAGTTATTAGGTCTTTTGTAATAAAAGTCCAAGTAATAAATATTATATTATTGTTAGGTATCAGCGAAAGAGAGACTCATAACGTACTCATAATTATTCAACCAATGATACAATAAGTTATTATTAATAATCTATTCTAAAATTACTACACACTGAGTTGAAATTAGATAATTAAGACGTTAGTGAGATTTCGCTTATGAGGTTTTGCGCATTTACGGGTTCCCATACAAACTTCCAAGTTCAAAGTTTTATAAACCATACATACATTCAATCACGACTATTATCCCCGAAGGGTTAGTCAGAGACTAGGCAATGAGGACAGCATAGCAGTGTTCTAAAATAGTCCACTTTTCACCAAACAGTGACTGCACAGTGCTTTGCGCTCTGGCTACAAACCAATGAACCAATTTTAATGAAACTTTGCATGTTAAAGTAAAATACTAACTGCCGTACTCAAAGACGTCAATTAATTATGCTTTCTTATTTAAAGGGCTAAATAGAGAAGAAAGACATTTAGTAGTCATTAAAACTTAATTGACGTCTATGAGTACGGCAGTAAGAGAGAGATCTAAATAACGTTCTACGCTTACACCTATTTACTAGCCCAAGTTAAGTTTCTTGTAAAACTTGTTTTAATGGTTAAATAGATAACAGACAAACATAGAAAACACCCAGATCCAACCTGTAATGAACCAGGGACCGAACCAGAGATATACAGTTGTGGTCATATAATTAGGAACGGGTAGTATTCAATTCAATTTCATGAAATCTAGTTCAAATAACTTTGCACTGAATTATTATCAGTTACTTTTAACCACGTAAAAATGTATATGTACTATGATGACTAAAGTTCCAACTCAGAATCTTTTATACAAATCAAATAAACTTTTATTATATTTCGAGACAATAAACAAACAAGTCATGTTTTTGCTACTGGCCGCTGGACAAATTATTAGGAACGCAATATCATTTCGTATCAAAGCGTTTTAAATAAAAAAAATTCTATGATTTGGGAGTGTTTTAGTGCCATTTTTTCAAGTCTACAATTAATTAAAAGTTTTAAATATTTAATATTATTTATTACAAAACATAGGAACGCAAAAAAGTTGCGATTCTTCGACAAGAAAAGTTATAATTGCACTTTATGAACGTGATTGGTCTTACAAAAAGATTGCTGATCATATAAAATGTTAAAAAACTAAAGTTTTTAACGGGGTCAATCACTTTAAGAAATTTTACACTACCAATAACGTATATCGAAAACCTAAATTTCGGAAAACTACATCTCGGGAGGATTCTACGATTGTTCGGGCAGCAAAGGCAGATCCGTATAGGGGCTCAGAAACGATAAAGAGGTAAGTTTTTGACAGTAGGCAAAGAGCATCCGCACGTGCAAATCGTAGACGATTAAATGACGCAAAATTATTTGGAAGAAACGCACGGAAAGTACCGTTCGTCACAGGCAGCACCGACGAGCGAGACTGGATTTCGCTCGAAAGTATGGCAGATGGACGGCAAATCAATAGAAAAATGTATTATTTTCTGATGAGTCAAAGATAAATAGACTGAGTTCTGATGGTAAACTGTATGTATGACATCCTGCAAAGCAAGCGTTGAATAATAAATCACCGCAAAACAAGTAAAGCATAGAGGAGGAAACATTAAAGCTTGGGGATGTTTCTCTGGATATGGGGTGGGCCGCGTGAAAAAAATTGAAGGTAATTAAGATCAATTTAAATACAAGAACATTTTGGAAGAAGCAATGCTTCCTCACGCTGAAGAGACGTTACCAGTGACCTGGATATTTCAACATGATAGTGATCCCATGCAAACAAACAAACAGAACCATACTGCCCATTCTGTTAAAAAAATTAGGGAGCAATCAGTTTCGATGCTAGACTGGCCTGCAAATAGCCCAGATCTCAATCCCATTGAAAATATGTGGCGTGAAGTAAAGAGGAGCATATCCGCTAAAAGAACAAGTAATCTAAACGAACTTTACGATGCGTTTGTGGAATTATGGAACGCCATTTCAATTGAAATTGCCAAACTCTAATAGCCTCGATGCCTCGTCGATGCAGTGCGGTAATTGCAAACAATGGTTATCCTACCAAATACTAATTTTTATTTTTAAAAATAACAATAAATAACAAATTAACGTTATTCAGGTTGTGTTCTTAATTATTTGTCCAGTGATTACAAGTATTACAAGATGAGTTATCGAACTTTTTATTACATAAAAATAATTTTAAATGTCTATCCCATAATAAAAAACGTTTTCTATAGTGAATTTTGTCTAATCGCAATAACTAAGTGAAAAAAAAGTTTTTTTATTATAATTTTGAAACAAAATAGTTAGATAGCAGTATTTTACTTTAGCACTCAAAGTTTCATTATAATTGGCTCATTGATTCGTAAAATTTTATACTTGAAGTTTGTATGGGAAACCGAAATGCGTACACCCCTTTATATTCTTTTCGTTCTATTTATAGACACAGACAAAAAGTTATACGGTGAAAAATTTATAATTATCAAATACCGTCATCGGTAAAAACATTTTGGTTTCGTTCGCATCAAAAAACGTTCATATTATCGATTCATTAAAGATTAGGTAAGTACCTAAAGTACCTGTCTGATATTGTGCCCATTACCATACAGTGATGCACACGCCACTACAATGGACATTATGTTATGATGAGTTGCACGAACTGTTACAAATGTGTACGCTATTAGTTGCTATAGAGACTTACAACAGGAACCTGGACAGTTTTTATTAAGTTTTGTTGGAAGAAGGAATGAGATGCCGTATTGCCCTGCAGTGGGGCAAACGAGGCTTATAATAATAATAATAATAATTATAATAATAATAACCTATCGAGACCATGCAGCCTATAAATATAAGTACAGCTGACGTAAGTTGTGCAATCCGTACGGCCCAAAATTGGAAATGCCCAGGACCGGACGGATTGCACAACTTCTGGATCAAATGGTTTCGATGTTCACACGAGTTACTGGCAACACAATTCCAAGAAGCCATAGAGCTCGGCTCACTCCCAAGTTTGTTGACTACTGGTGTCACTTTTCTGCTCCATAAATCAGGTAGTACCACGGAACCGAAAAATTATAGACCCATCACGTGCTTACCTACTTTATACAAGCTCCTTACATCCATTCTGAGAACAAAAATTAATACGCACATTGTTGCAAACAATATTTTGGACATGACTCAAAATGGATGTAGGGTTGGGTCCCGTGGTACTAAGGAGCTTCTCCTCATTGACATGACCATATGCCAGAAGGTCCGGCATGGCAGAGGGACTCTCTCTACAGCCTGGATTGACTATAAGAAGGCCTATGATTCGGTGCCGCATTCATGGTTGGTGAGGATTTTAGAGTTATATAAAATTGATATAACTTTAAAATCCTTTTTGATATCATGTATGCGGCAGTGGACCACGGTCTTGAGTCAACCAGGATATCGAGATAGTGTTTCTGCCACGCAGGAACTTATAAGGATAGAGCGTGGCATATTCCAGGGCGACAGTCTGAGTCCTTTATGGTTTTGCCTAGCTTTGAATTCTCTCAGTACTTTGTTGAGAAATTCAAAGTTAGGCTGTCAACTGCGGAGAGGGGGTGAAGTTATATCGCACTTGTTGTACATGGATGACCTCAAGCTTTTCGCACCAAACCGCCAAGACTTGGTGAAACTGCTGAAAATGACTGAGACTTTCAGCAGTGCCATCAAGATGGAGTTTGGTGTGGATAAGTGTGCGGTTATGCATGTACAGCGTGGGAGAGTAGTAAATTCAACCAATTTACAACTCTCCGAAACGATAAACTATAGATCACTCTCTGAAGTTGAAACATATAAATATCTTGGTATGTCACAGTCTTTGGGTGTTGTGGATGGGGACATAAAACAGTCATTACGGGAGCGATTCTTTTGCCGCCTAAGAAAAGTACTTAACAGTCTTTTATCGGGTGGCAATAAGACGCGTGCTTTTAATGGCTGGGTTATGCCTCTACTCACATACTCCTTTGGCATACTAAGATGGACTCAGACCGAATTGGACGCCTTGGATAGAAGAGTCCGTCAAATGCTCACGACTTCCAGAATGTTACACCCGCGCTCATCTGTTATGAGGCTGTACATCCCGCGTAGATGTGGGGGTCGCGGCTTTTTAAATGCCAAGGACCTACATAACCGTGAGGTGTGCAGTCTCAGGGATTATTTCCTTAACAGTGAGTGCGGGATGCATTTGGATGTCGTGGCAGTTGATAGACACTTTACGCCGCTCTCCTTGGCAACAGAAAACTGGCGCAAACCAGTGGTGCTAAGCACTCTCGATCGCAAGGACATATGGAAGAGCAAGGTGCTACACGGGCGCTACTATCGGGCTCTAACTGGGCCTGATGTAGATTTGCCTGCCTCGGTGAACTGGCTACGTTTCGGTGACCTCTTTGGGGAAACCGAAGGTTTTGTCTGTGCTATTGAAGATGAAGTTATCAAGACGAATAACTACCGGAAATATATTATGAGGGACGGTACGGTCGACATCTGTCGGGCATGCCGCCGTCCGGGAGAATCACTCTGACATATTATTTCCGGTTGTTCTCATCTTGCTAACGGAGAGTATTTGCACAGACACAACCAAGTAGCCAGAATAATTCACCAGCAACTTGCTCTTCGATATGGCCTTGTTGAATCAGAGGTGCCGTACTATAAGTACGTACCTGCGCCAGTTCTCGAAAATGGTCATGCAACGCTCTACTGGGATCGCTCTATCATCACGGACAGGATTATTGCCGCTAATAAGCCTGATATCGTGGTGATCGACCGATCTCAGCGCCAAGCAATATTGGTTGATATCACCATACCTCATGACGAGAACCTCGTGAAAGCCGAGAAGGACAAGCTCAGTAAGTACCTTGACTAGGCTCACGAGGTTACCGCCATGTGGGATGTGGATTCAACCATTATTGTACCGATAGTCGTTTCGGCACACGGCCTTATAGCGAAGAGCCTCGATCAACACCTAGAGAGGCTCTCGCTGAAAGGTTGGGTCAAGGGTCAGATGCAAAAGGCAGTACTCCTTGACACGGCACGTATTGTCAGGAGGTTCCTCACTCTGCAGCCCTAACCACCGATAGCTTGGGTCTATCCCCGCTGCCGGTGGCAACCTAGGTTAAGTTTTTTATAGGTTTAATAGGTTTTTATATAAAATATTGTAAAAAATTAAACTTAAGAATTGTGTTAAATAAAGAGGATAATAATAATATATCTTAAATGTGTCCTTCTCCGACAACCTAATATTAAAATTATAAATAAAATATTTACAACTGACAAAGAAAATTAAAATAGAAACTGTAAATAAAAGAATTGTCCCAGATAATCCTCGATAAATAATTATATTGCTGTCCTCATGGGTTATTTCACTTGACTCCAAAACCCTTGTTTTCATAACTTCACCCTCCATAGTACATAGTTTCCACTTTGACTCAAAATAGTTTTAGGCATTTAATTTTCATGTAGAAATATGTACATACTTCAATTCCACTTGACTCCAAAATAATTTTGGTAGAGTCAACAAATCTATTCAAATCTTATTGTTATAATTCATTTGAGGTTTGGTTCACTGAATACTGTGAATTCACGTGCTGACTGTAAATCTTGAAGTCAAAGTGGAATAATAAAATATAAATAAAATATTCACAAAAAATGTTTTAGAGTTAAAGTGGAAAGTTTTTTGGAGTTTAGTGGAATAACCCGTCCTCATCATTCTAACTAATATTTTAGGCGAGAGTGGGTATGTTATTTGTTACGCGTTCACGAAAAAAGTGCTAAACCGATTTTGATGAATTTTAGTTTTAAAAGATAGATGGGTCCCTGTAAACGGTTATAGGTTACTTTTTCCGCCAAAATTAACGCGAGCGAAGTCCTTGGCAAAAGTTAGTAAGCCTAAGACGGCCCCATGCCAGCTGCTGGCCACAGGTCTCCCACATGAACAACAACACGTACTCGTAGGGATATTGGTCCATACATAGCCCAACACGATGGCGCCAATGCGGGTATTATTCATATTGGGTTTCAGTCAGAGTAATTTCTGGAAGGCTGGCCTGTGCCGATATAAAAGGCCGACCCTCCTGATAACGCTCTCTTTGCCGATCCAGTCCTGCCTACATAGTGTTGCTGACGAATTCTCAAAACTTTGGTTCATATAACCCGAACTTTCGGGTTCCTGCACCGGAGTACACCCCCTGGGCCTGTTCGCTGCTGCCTGCCTGCTAGTTCCTGTGCGAGACCAGCCTGCCTAGCGTACACGACCTTGCTTTCGTCCCTGCGCGCAGACTGAGTCCGCCGGTTCCAGGTTCCGGGTAGCAGCCTTCGCCGACCAAAGCCTAATAGCCTAAAGCTAAGTCTTTGAAGTCCTACTCAAGCGGGCAGAGTGAGCGATCCATGAACCCTCCTTGAGCAATTGTATGTTTTACTTGAAAAAATAGGAATAAACTTTGTAACCAATTCGCAGTTTTAATTCCTATTTTAAAGCAGGGACTAAAGCGCTGCATACTAATTGTAGGAGGTTTAGTCACCTAAACCGCTTCAGTGGCAAACAAAAGCTTCTGAAAAGTAGATCTCTTTAACTCTATCACTGCTAGTACTTTTACTGTCTAAATAAAAATCTGTCTAAACAAAAATCCGACGAAATAAAAAGAAAGACAAAATACTAAATCAGTTTCTAGGCAGTGCAAATATAAATTTTGTTAAAATCGATTTTATAAATTAATAAATAAATTGTATTATTATGTTGTAATTAATCTTTTCTTACACAATAACAGGAAAATAAATTTTGTTAAAATCGATTATATAAATGAATAAATTAATTGTATTTTTATGTTATAATTAATCTTTTCTTACACAATATTAGGAAGTTTTATTTACCTAAGGCCTTCTAGTATTTTTTTTAAATTAAGGTCCAATAACACTGATGAACAAAAAATTATTGACTTGAAAATGCTAAAGCAATGATGACAGCGCCATTAACGTTAATATGTTTTGTCTCCTCTCTTCCTTTGAGTTTTGTAATAGGGGACTAAGGACTGCACATACATCCAACAGGATAGTGTAGCGATGGGCTCACCACCAATCACGCTGAGCACGTGTGCAGTTGTAATTTGGTGAAACGTGGACTTTGGCAGTGGACTGCTTCTGCGGTCCTCATTGCCTAGTCTCTGGACTAACCCTTTGGGGATAATAGTCGTGTAATTATGTGTTTATTTTATGTCAAATCTATTAAAAGAAAATGTCAAAATCGTTATTTTTTTTAGACTTATCTTTATTATTAAAATTTTGCATTCACAATGCTATATAGATATAGGATAAAATGTTTACTAGAAAAAAAATCAACCAGTCTCAGGAAGCTCGAGTGACTATTAGACTCGGTACCGAGACTCTGTAGCTCAGCGGTTAGAGCAGTGGACCGGCAATCCAAAGGTCGTGGGTTCGAATCCCACTCGAGCTTCCTGAGACTGGTAATTTTTTTTCTAGTAAAAATTTTTTAGTCTTGCCGTATCAGGCCGTACTTGATACTATAACCCATTGTCTTTCACGAAGACTCTTAAAGTTGCTGACAATTGAGTTTCTATTGTCTGGTTATACGGCAGCTGAGCTAATAAAACATATAAAAATTAATTGATGTCATTTTAATGTCTAATTACTCGTATATTCTTATGCATACAATCTACTACAAACCAAGACAGATTTCATACAGACCCACTGTATACGTTATTATAAAAAGGCTTAACTTGAAACGTCCCTAAACTATTTCTGTACTAGACTGAGCATGTCAATTAGTCACATTATCATGTCACTTAGAATACGCTTGATGTTTTGCATTTTGTACGAGTATTAGTGGTGCTATACTGAAATTATCAAATTGGCTCATTTTACAAATTAAAGTGCTATTTTCGGATTCAGACTACGTAGTGTTACATACGTCCTCTGACTAATTACTATTTGGAGTATTGTTATTGTCGAAATCATTAGTTGAAACAAACGCTTTTACATAATATTTAGGTACTATCTTTTGCTAGAAAAGTTAAAAGGCTTTACGCATTTCGGTTTCCCATACAAACTTCCAAGTGAAAGTTTTAAAAACTATTAAGCCAATTACAATGAAACTTTGCATTCTAAAGTAACATACAGAGATCTAAATAGTTTGTTGAAAATATTTTTAAAAAACGTCTAAATAACTGAGTTAATGCGATTTTAAACTTTCTATAGTGGACTTTAAATCGCAATAACTCAACTAAATAAACGTTTTTTAAAAATGTTTTCATTAAACTATTTAGATCTCTGTATGTTACTTTAGCATGAAAAGTTTCATTAAAATTGGCTCATTGGTTTTTAATAATTTCGACTTGGAAGTTTGTATAGGAAACCGGAATGCGTAAACCCTCTTAAGTGGTGGCTGCTTGTTTGTTGTGTTTTGCTTTGTTATCGATCAAATTATCTTATTTAAATTATAATACAAACGAGGAAGTATTTATTTCTATGCGACGGCTTATTGCCAGTGAAAATCAGAGATTAGGGTTCACTTGTAATGCAGTCTTGAATTTAAAATTAATAAATACATTTTTGTTGGACAGGTTAGCTACGTTAAAAAGCTGTTTTTGAACTTAACCAACGGTCATTTTAATGAATCGGTTAAAAGCCTCTAATAGCTTTTCCAAATGAGAAACAATTAATCTAACTGTCCTTCTACATGGATATTTGTTTTTGAATCGATTCATTTTTTCCTAACAATGATGTTATAATTAAACATAAACGATGGTGTGAATAGTCGAGCGACAAAATATGAATTTTCGAAACGCAGTATCGGGCTGATAGTCTTTGCGAGATAACGTCCAATTAAAACCATTCCATCAAAACATTTTGTGTCAGGTCATTCCACCTGCCGCGTAATAATTTATTCATAAGGAGTCGACGGCGTGGTCAGTATAAATTTATCGTCAGACGGAGGCTAGCCGCGTCGCGGCAAATCGCTAAAGTCGATCACAATTCTTCGGGTGTTCAGCTCACCGCAAACCGAGTAGTTAGTTGCCCGCAAGAATTAGGGTTGACACAGACCGAAGATTAGGCTGAACAAGTGTTCTAGCTCTCGCGCCGCCACCATCCGCGTAGCTACTACGCCAATTTACATTTCACGCTTATTAATGAAACCGCAAAATAGTATTTAACGAATTATTATATTAATATTATTGTCATTATTTTGAAGAGTTTGCCCTGAGATTAAGAAGTTAAAGTTTGTTTGTTGTGATATAGGTATTAAATACTGTATTTATAAAGAGCTACGTAGAAAATATTGTAGAACTTTAAGATCTACGAGTATAATATTTAAAAATAAAAGAAAGTGAGAAGGTAATAAGCTAGTTAACATTGAAACGATGAAGCCGGTAATTTAATGTTACGTCGTGATTAAGTTGTGATGTGAGTTATGAAAACTATCGTTGTAACAACAAAGCAGTGGTGGTAAACCTGTAAGCAAGCTAGTACTATATTAATATGACACGGTAATTATATCGATAGCTATCGTGTGATGTAGATAATGCAACTATTCTAGAAAAATCCTTAAAACTTAACTCTAGGTTAACATATGTTATTACCTACAATACATAGGTACCTAATTATTTCATGTAGTTTATTTTTCTCTTTGATTAGGTAAAAAATTTGGTCATATCATTCATCTTCTCCTAATTATATAAATTCATTAATAATTCTAGTTACAACAATATCATAAAAAAATATTAATCCTATTCTGACAATGCTATAGCTAAGAACCTAGTAAGCTTATCCACATTGTTTCGACACTACGTCTTTTGAGTGGCAAACTCGATCCCAGTACTTACATTAAAACATTCGGAACTTTCTCTAACTTCCTCTAGCACTCTACATACCTCACAATTAGAGGTTTCTGTAAATTTCACGCAATGTACCTACTGTGAGCAACACGGATAGAAGCTCAGTCGGCCTGGACGGTTCGATCGCCTTGCAACCTCCTCGGATATAGGACCAAGTTTTATCAACTCTTGCTCCTCTTTTCAGCCACAAAATGTCCCGGCTATTTTATATATTTGTTCCTATCTACTTATCCTTGTGTGTAAGGTTTCGTAGTTGGAACTAAAGGTTCCGACTGTTTGATGCTCAAGGGTACTACAAGCGTACCGCTCTATGTAGTGGCATCGGACATTCGCTGGCAACTCCGGTAGTAGTCTGGAAAACTATTCTACTCGTTCTACTACTACGGTTCTAGTACTACGGGTTCTAGGTTCTAGTCCGCCATGCCGTTTTTGGTAATACTTATTTTACAACGGACACGACCCTGGTTTATGTGAGACTACTCGCTCACTCAGCCACGAAAAGCTCTAGTACCATCCCTTCTTTGCCTTGAAAACTATTTAGGACCGCGACGACAATCACTAAGTTCTAAGTTCCTACCCCGCAAGTTTTTAGAAGCCTAATGAGTTGGTCCATCCTATCACAATGTGAAAAATAATTTATAACAAAATGCCACCGTATTGTTAAAATAAGAGAAGTGCCCACCTCTGTGGTGCAAACACTTCGGAAGAAATGCACCTAAGCAAAGGATTCTATTATAAAGTACCTATCTGTGTACTCGTTCTGCGTCACCGCATGATTTACGCGCGTGCGATTTATACGATGTTGTGATGGTTGAGATTTAATATTGTCTATACACAGATTCACGCCTTAGTTTCGGACAGATAGCCTAGTTTGTATTTTAAGTAAAGCATTGCCTTGTTATTTTTTCAATGTTGGAAAAATTTCCCTATCAATGACATCTTGCCAAAGTAGAAACGTGCAAAATGGTCCACATGACCACTAACAAGCACACATAATGTCATTAGATCGTCATATTTACATACTGCAATAACTACTAAGACGGCCTATTCCAAAATACTGTGTGAAAAATGTTATGGCGATGTTTCGTGGGTGATATGTTAAGTAAAACCTACGCTACAATACCAGAGGGATACCAGGGTAGGGGGGCGATCACGCTAAATAATCTCAACCAAACCACAATTGAACTGCAGCCGTTCTGCCGACTTTGAATAGCGCTATCGCGTATGTCATGTACTATTAAAGTACTCGTACGTCTAACGGCTGAGGCTCAGTTGTGGTTTGATTGAGATTATTTAGCGTGATCGCCCCCTGGGATTTTGGGGGCTCTGCAGAAAACTTAGTAGATGTGATTGTGGATGATAGATAACATATGATTACGAAACTGATTTTTATTTAATTTACTTGATTTTTTATTTCTTAAGTGATATTCTTTTCTTGTATGTGACAAGAAAAAATATTACAATTTTTCATACAGCAATTTGAAGAAGCTGCAAAAGTAATTATTGTATTATGATAACTATCAAATGACGTATTATGTATGGTCGTTATCGGTTACTAGACTAAACGTTTTTTCCGATTGTCCTTTAGGTTGATGATCACAAACCTGGGCTCTGCATAAAATCCGTAACGCCTCTAACTTGGGAATTGAACTAAAGAGCTCCGGATATCGGGCAGTGTGATTTGCCACTGGTTTATATCGAATAATAAATTTAGTACAGCGCAAATGGTAGCGTGCATCTCATTAAGGATCTTTATGTTTTGAGTAGGATCATAGTCAAGAATTAGCATACTGCATGCAGCCTAGAGCGCAAGCAGCAAGTTGTACTCACTCAATATATGTCTATCGATAGAAAATCTCAAGTTATGCATAGTCTCCAGATGACGACAGGTATGATTTCAGGTCTCTAATCATATCAGTAGGAGATACCGCTGCTGCTGTGATCAGGTCTACGGGTGATACTGTTGAGTCAGATGTGACTTGTCTGGCTATTAAATAGGCTATACAATAGGATTATACAATACGAATAAAGCTAAGAAAGAGTGACCGCAACTGCTGTTGCTGACCGATCAAGACCTTTTAATAATTTATATCATACCAGCGGCTCTCCCGCGACTTCATCTGTTCACCGCGACCCTGTAGTACCCAATGACGAATTACCAAAAAAAAAATTGAAGTAAACCGTGTCTTTTCAATTACAAACACATCAAAAAATATTTTTTTGATGTGTTTGTAATTGAAAAGATTAGCCAAATAGGTGCAGCTATTCTGAAGTGATGCGCCAAAAACATTTGTGGTAATTGTTTTTTTAATATAGGTTTCATTTTCATTTACATTTCGGTGATTTCGGTTAAAAATGTACTATGAAGTAATGTGACGTGAAGTAATATGACATCAGTTTCAGAATGACTGTTATCAAAAAGTTTTACCATCATCATCAGCCAGAGGACGTTCACTGCTGGACAAAGGCCTCCCCAAGGATTTCCACCACGACCGGTCTTGTGCTGCTCGCATCCAGCGGCTACCCACGACCTTCACCAGATCGTCGGACCACCTTGTTGGAGGCCTGGCCACACTGCGTCATCCCGTGCGCGGTCGCCACTCGAGAACCAATCTGCCCCAACGGCCATCGGTTTTACGGGCGATGAGCCCTGCCCATTGCCACTTAAGCTTGGCGACTCATTGGGCTATGTCAGTTACTTTAGTTCTTCTACGAATCTTCTCATTTCTGATTCGATCACGTAGAAAAACCCCGAGCATAGCCCTCTCTCCATTGCTCTTTGCGTGACTTTGAGCCTGCTTATTAGACCCATAGTGAGCGACCACGTTTCGATAACGTATGTCATCACTGGCAACACACACTAGTCGAAAACTTTCGTCTGAGACAATGTGGTATTTTGGATAAGAAGATATTTCGTAACATACCGAACGCTGCACAGCCGAGTTAGATTCGACGATTGACTTCTTTCTTAAAGTTGGATTTACCTAACTGGACCGTTTGTCTCAGATATATATTGGTCAACAACTTTCAGAGCAGAGTCTCTAACCTTCAGAGGGTGGGTATGACACGTGAGTTAGACATGATTTTCCTGTTCTCACCTATTAAGATCACCGAGCATTGTGCCGAGGTCCTCTAGGGTCTCAACCATGACTACTATATCGTCGGCAAATCGATGGTGACTGATGTACACGCCGTTAATATTGATGCCAAGTCCTCTCCAGTGCAGAAGCTTAAATACGTCCTTCCGTGCAGCAGTGAAGAGCTTCGGAGATATGACGTCTCCTTGTCTCACTCCACGCTGCAGCCGGACTGGCTTCGAGCTCTGGTCCTGAAGGCGCACTGTCATAGTAGCGTTTTCGTACAAACACTTCAACACTTCGGGGTACCGGTAGTTAATATGGCACCACTGGAGAGACTGTTGCACGGCCCATGTTTCGATCGAATCAAAGGCCTTCTCATAGTTCACAAACGCTAAGCAGAGGGGCCGGTTATACTCTTCTGTCTTCTTTATAACCTGCCGCAACGTATGTCTGTGATCTGGTACGGAAGCCTTTTCGGAATCCGGCTTCTTCGATTGGCTGAAAGTCATCAAACTTGCATGCGAGACGATTAGTTAAAACTCTCAAGAATAGCTTATAAACGTGACTTAGAAGTAATATGGGTCTGTAGTTCCTCAATAGGGTCTTGTTGCCCTTTTTAAAGAACAACACAACCACAATTTCATGCCTCGCTTCTGGCGTTCTACCTCCGAGTACAACAGAATTAAATAGTTTCTGAAGAGCTGCGAGTGCCGGTCTTCCGCCTGCTTTTAGAAGCTCAGCCGTAATTCCGTCAGCACCGGATGCCTTGCCGTTCCTAAGCTGCTTGAGAGCCATACCAATCTCGTACAGGCTGTTGTCCAGGATAACTTCGGTGTAATGTCGGGTTAGCTTAGCTCTATAGGGTCTGTAGCTAAGCTTTGTGCAGGTGGCCGCGTGGATGTGTATAGCTAGCTGTTCATAGAACTTCTCGACCTCTCTTATCAATTTCGGACTTGGACGTGACAGTTCTGCCGTTATCGGTTTTCAGCGTCGTTAGTTGGCTCTGCCCAATACTCAAATCTCTTGCAAACACTTTTGAATCTTTGTTTCGCTCGATAGCCTCTTAATACGGACGGTATGAAATCGGCAAGTGTCGCGCATCAAAGAACTTGAGATCTGCCTATTGAGCCGCTAAAGCTAAGACGAATCATTCGAAGAACGCAGAACCATCACGCGCCGCTCTTTCATCAGTTTGAGAGTATGGTCCGAGAGCTTTTAGGGTCCTTTTAAACGGTGGGTTTCGAAGAACTTAGTACCAACCGCATGGACAGTTTTCACAAACCTGTTGTTGTAATCGTCCACGTCTACGCAATCCTTCAGGCATTCCAACCGTTGTGCAGTTTGAGCTTTCGGGGTTTTAGATTTGGATGGGTGCAGGACGGAGCGTAGACTTCATCAATCGACGTCTTTCCAGCTTGGTATTGATGTTCAATGTGCCTCTTACCAAACGGTGACTGCCAGTTTTGTACGCGTTGATCACATCATTGAATATTTGCTTCCTCGTCGACATGATGAAGTCAATATCAATTTTGTTGCACCACCGGGACTTAGCCAGGTCCACATGCAGTGTTCAGCTTTCCTAAAAAATGTGTTCATCATGAAGAGTCTCTCCTTTTGCAGAAAGTCCGCCAGCAGTTGGCTCCGGTGGTTCCAAATTCCAACTCCAATTCGTCCCACTTTCAGCTCATCGCCGTTTCGTTTGCCCAGGTAAACAACTCTGATACTGAGCAACTGACAACGGTGTAAAGTTTTGGAGACTTGTATGGCTCTAAAGATGTTCTCATACGTAGCCTACACCTCATCGTCGGGGTGTGCTGTAGTCGGATTGTATACCTGTAAAACCTTCAACGAACCTTCAACGAATACCGTTTGGTTATTCTGGTGAAGGTTGCGGGTAGCCGCTGGATGCAAGCAACACAAGACTGGTCGTGGTGGAGATTATTGGGGGGGCTTTTTTCAGCAGTGGACGTCTTCTGGCTGATGATGATGATGATGATGATTCTGAGTATAAGGTACGCTACCCTCGACGACACACTTCCGGTCTTGACAACGTTTCTTCATAAGAGAGCTGTGGACAATAAACCAGACACCACCCTGGGACAGTTGTTCGCTCTCCCGAAAATAGAGCAAGTTACCAGTCTTCAAGATTATCGAGTCCTCCCCACTATTTGGACCTCAGATAATCCCACAATGCCCCACCGTATCTTGCTTAATTCTTTCTCCAGGTCGCAAACCTTCTCGTCAGTCCGCAGTTTACGCGTGTTGTAGGTTGCCAGGGCCAAAGTTCGTTGTTGGCGGTAGCGAGGTCTCTGCAAATTCTAAACACCTCCTGCCCCGTCGCTGCCTTGGCCGCTACCGTAGCTAGGGCAAGCGGTGGCGGCGCCGCCGCCGGGGACTAGGGGCCGGAGTTTAGTGCTGTCGTTCATTGGGGGAAAAAGTTGCCATAATCGCCACGCTGGGCAGGCGAATACTAAAAAGTTTAGTGTGAACTTAATAAGATTTAACGAAAGGTTAATTACTTACCAATAAATAAAAGAATCATTTTCCATAATTAATTTAAGTCAAAATTACGTGTTCGAGTCACGTATAATGTCACCTAAATATGGCGTGAACAAGAAAGCCATATCAATAAATTCATGATGTGCTTCACGTTGACCTCGTAGTACCATAAAGTCACAACTGAAGTGCTATTATTTTTAAATATTTTGTCGTTAACCTTTAACTTGCAAATACTTAACAACAGAAGCATCAAGGATTTTTTATGGCTTTACAGTAAACGAGCAGGCGTAAGGCAGGCATAAGGCGGCCCCTTATGCTGAAAAGTTACCTTCCCCCATGAACAATACGGATCAGCAACATCAGTAATGCTTGCTTTTCCATGTCGTAATAATGGGAATACCTTGAATGTCATCTCCTTTTACAGCTATTGCGTGTTATGAATGTCCTTTGGAAGATAACAGTTTCAAAAAGTGTTAAATGATTGAATGAATGAGTACATAAAAGTATATTAGACATAAATATGCATACTATAAAAAAAAGATAAAAACGGACGTTGATGAACCAGTGTAGGTTTTTGTCGATCACGTTTTCCAATATAAATGCGAGTAAATAATATACAAAACAAGAAACGTAAACTTTAATGGTTTAGTATATTTTATTTTCGGGCACGAAAACTATTTTAAAAAGAATGCAGTTGGCCTTTTTTGCAGACGAACAATAATTTTTTTCTACTGCACATTGTTGACACCATTACAATAGAAGTTCTTAAAACTACTTACATAAAGCTATACGAGTATAAGTTTATTCAACTTCCCGTTTGTATTGCTTAAGCTGCATCAAAAAAAAAAACATTTCCAGGGTTAACAAGGTCAATTTATAGTGGCGAGGTGTCGATGATGAAGGACCAAGAGGTGGTCACCGACTTGCCTGTCAAGATTAGCATCGCAGTCCCTTGATAACGAGCCTAACGTCCGCAGTACAGTCGACGACGGAAGTGTTTTCCTCAAACATAAACTGCGAGCAGGCTTTTTGAACGGCTCGTTTAGATGTGGCAGGTTTTTTTAAGAATAATAATTATTTTTAAAATAATTCGGCTCAATCGGAGCAGCGATATTTTAAATATTTGCCTGAATTTAATGAGTTTGCTGTTTCTTAATTACTGTGTTAATATTGTAAACCATTAAAACATTAGTTTTAGACATCATCATAGATTTAAGACATCAGTTTTCTAGACCACATGTATTAATTAAACTAGTATTATATATGTTAAATAAAGTTAGAAGTTACAAACTAAAGTCTATTATCATAACGTTTAAAGTCTTTTCTATTATGTCTGCCAAATAACTCTAGGCATCCAATGATTATTTTAGTGGAAGTGTCTACCCGCTATCTACAAATAGTATCCCTCTATTCAGCTTGCATTTAAGAGGTCTATCTAAACTGTGCTTTCTGGTACGCGGTAATGTCATAATTTTTCGGTCATCAGTCGTGTGTAAGTAAGCATTACTACTGCAATAAGCCACATACAGGTCAAAGAATTTCGTCTTGAGACGCTGCGATATTTTAAACTAGAAGACTAACTAAACAAGCGATCTCAAAATAGAGTCAAAGTATTTACGTGTATCATGTCATGTATCATACGCTATGCAAGCTCAAGAAATCAGACTATTACGAAAAGTCAGCTGATGACGCTGCGGACGGACTATAGTAGGAAAGTGAAGTCTTAACCAGAAATTCAGAACTACAGATCATAAAACTTGTTTTACCTGATTTAATCGACAAAATTATAAACCAGCCAAGAAGCCTATATCGGTATATCGCTGTGTTGAACTTAGTCTCGTTGACTAAGACTTTACTACAGTTATGTAGAAACCTTTACCTTTTCAGTTGCAACGAGAGAGAGATGTTATGTCTCCAAAACTGTTCGCTGTTTTTCGCTGTTCGCATTATGAGCTCGATGGCTCTAATGGAGTATCTCAACGGGTTCCCCTAAAGGCTAGGGACTCTGTCTCCGAAGTAATTGACTACACCTGATACTATTTTTGTAAGCAGATAGTTCTTTACGTAACTTCCATACAAAGATCATTCCTCGAATCCAACTTGTCTATAGTGCTTTACTGAACTTTTATCTCTAAGATAATTCTTTTTTGTTTTGAGATAGTAGAGTAGCAATAACCCGGAAATAATTTTTGACTGATAATAATAGGCATATGTTATCCAAACAGCTTGTTGTTGGTTCTAAAATCCCTTGATATTCCGTTGGACGATCATGGACTGTGTTTGGAGTTAAAAATGTGGTCAACGCTATAGATTTTAGCTACGCTAGAGTTGCAATGATGGATGCCCTATTTCTTTAAAGACACCAACATAAATCATTATATACCTCATAAAATTACAAGTACATGTAGGTACACGTATTGATATTAGCCAAGAATCAAACATAAAAGTCAATTGTTGGCGTCTGTACCTCCACTTACGGTTGATTGTAAACAGCTTTTAAAACTCCGTTGTCCCTCCTTTATCTTTGCAGCAGGTAGGTACTAATTATATGTTATTATTTAATACAATGTTATTACCAAGTATGCCGTACACCTTCATAAGCACAAAACACTGCTAAAGTGTGTAAAAATATTTTGGATTGTCTGTATAGCAATGAGTTAAATGGAATGTTAGTTAGCCTGGTAATGATAAAGTTGAGCTACGAGTATATATTGTTTTAAGGTTCCAAATCGTTAGCTGTTAATGTGCTGTGTCAGACATTTTTATCAGAAATCTGGCGTTTGGTGTAGTACATTGAAACTTGCGTGTCAGAAACATGTTGACTAACAACTAAAACGACTTATTACATTAAAATTAGGTTTATGCTTCGTTCGTCCCGAAGTTTTGTCCTACATTCTAAAAAATTCATAGTTCGTCCCATATCACTATTGAAGTGGTGCTTCGTCCCAAATTACAAGTAGATTGTCAAAGTAAAGTCATCATAAAAGTGTTATTACTTATTTAATTATTATTAAGCAATCATTCTTTTACAAAACAACTCTAAACACTAGTCCTTGTAGTACAACGCTGGCAGATCGACCTACCATAAAATGTCTAATTTCTTTCGTAAATGTTGAACTTTATGGTTTGATTATTATAAAGATCAACATCGATGGCTAGCAGGTGACGTAGGTACATAGAGACTGGCCATAATGCTTTGCACAGGCTATGCCCAATGCATACAATGGTTTGCTTTCATTCACAAGTGCCACCTACCAAAATACCAACTAAGTGAAACGTCTTACCTTGCCTTTATATCATCAGCCTATAAACATCCCAATGCTGGGCACAGACCTTCCCACATCGACAACAGCACATAGAGAGATTGGGCGCTGGCTTATTGCGCAAGCGGATTGGCTTCCTAAACACGGAACCCTAAAAAGGGAACCTTTAACAAATTCATTTTATTCAGTAAATGTTGCATGTCGAGGAGCCTTAAGTATGGATTGTTGCGGTCAGAATAAGTACATCTTAAACAGTACTCATTATGTTTGAATTTTAATTAAGAACCTGACAGACGCCCCAAACTATAATTAGCTCACCTATTATTAGCCGCATTGAAAAAGTCGTACCATTGTTATTTAGATGTGGTCCGATATACTTAACTTTATTGATCCCTTTCTATTGGATAAGTGAATTTTTATTGTTTAATTACTATGTTCGAAACATTAAATGTAGTGATAAAACGCTTCGGTTTATTACGATCGTTAAAATGGAAGCCATACTTTAATTCTGTAAATGTAAATGTACTTTCATGGTGGTTTCGCCAGACACAGTTCTCAATATAATTAAAAAAAATTATGAAGTCATATTATTTTAATAATTTATAATTAATAAAGTTATTTAAAATTTAATAAAAAAAGTTAATTATAATTGTTTATAATGACGACAATAATAAAATACAAAAATACATTTCCGTATTATATGCACTAAAGCAAATTAGCATTGAATTTTAGTAGGAAAAAGTTTTATTGTCATTTTGTTTGTAGGGCGTAGTCTCTGGAACTAATGAACCCAACCAAAAATATTTATAACGATGCTGAGAGACAGTAACACTATCCCTGAGAAAGATAGGTTTTATTTTATACATAGAACACACTTAGTTATGCAGAATCAAATTAAATAATAGGCATTTGAAGAAACAGCAGCAGCACAGTAGCCTAGAAATGGAAAACTAACCCAACAGACGAAATCAAAAAATAACCACTAAAAAATTTCACAATCCATCTCGAATTAATCAAAACTACAACGGCCAAAGCGTTGTGTGTCGTTAAACATTCCGAGTGGGCAATAACGATCATTAATATAATACACTCAAAATTATTACTGTTTTTATAAATGTTATCGGCAATACGGGAGCCAATTGTAATAACGGCGGTACTCGGTTCCATTATAGTACGCCTGAGGCGCAAAGCGGTCAAAGACAATCCTTAACTCAAGGTCTGGCGACTGCTCGGGGCAGTTTTTATTTGAAAATATTTTCCTAACTAATTAAAAGCGTTGAAATAAGAAGATAAAAACTGGCTTCGTTATCGGAGGCATCGACCCGCTTTGTGTTGGCCACCAGTGCGGTCGCGGACTGCGCCCGCGCCTCGCCGGCGCTTAGTAATTAACTAAAACCGAGCGAATCGGACCCTTAGTCCAAGTCACACGACCCGCAGACCTTCATACTCCCGGGGACAGAGGCAAAATGACTTTATATGCATTCGATAGACAACTTACGTCCGAAATTAATATCCTATCTATAGATTGTTTAGCCTTCTAAATTCAAATTTTGACTTGAGCTTTATATAAATTATGTCAATTTCTCACTCTATAAACCTAAAAAATCTATAGATAGATTATAATTTTGAGTATCTTTTTTAGTTTATACTTATCAGAGATTTAGATTTTTGTATGTACTTATTCAGTGCTAAAGTCAACCATTTGGTAAATACTTTACATTAAACTTGATCTGATTGCAAATCACTTGATTCAATTACAACTCTTAGTCCATCCAAATTAAGTAGGTAGGTACCTACAGATCCCAAGGTAATTTCCTATACAGAGTCGATGATTCTTACAGTTTAGCATTGGTAATTTTAACGTACTAATATACCTACCTTGAAGCTTCAACAGGTTAGGCATTAAGCTCTAAGTTAATTTAAAAGCATTGTTTAACGCAAAAGATCATTGCGAAAGGTATCGCAAGAGACTCGATGTGATGGAAGAAAATGTTATTAGCATTTTGTGGGCCTGTGTCAGCACTATATTAGAATAGGAAAAGACCCTACAAGAGTTGCTAGTTTCAGTATGGTGTTTTCGTCTCGTTATTATACAATAAATATTGGGTTTAATGTAAATCTTTAGTCACCGTCCGCTCGCTGCCCACGGCATTGAAGAATTATTGTTTTATTCTTATGGATCATTGATTTTTTCCCCATCCGTTTTTCCCTTTTGTTCTTTGTGTCCTAAAAGTTTATTTTGCAGATTATAATTAAAGATGGTGTACGTGACAAATACTTCTTGGTATGTTACTGTTTATGTATCCTGTAACCTCTGTATTGTCTACATGGTGGAGGCTAAGCAAAATTCTTATTTTTGATGTTCTTGTATGACTAGAAATTACCGCAGTCACCTTTCCATGATTGTGAATCTTTAGCTCTTGTGATATAAATATGACGGCAGTTTTGCTTAAAATAGAACTGTTTCGGACAGACACATTTTCGCGCATGCAGTTAATATTCGCAAAACGGATACTTACATTTCTCAACATACATTTTTAACAGTAGTACCTATTGTGCATTTCCAATATTGATATAAAGCCTGAATATGTTCAACTTTGTGGACATGAAAATAGTTGTTGAAGTACTAACTTGAGAGGATTCCATTATCTAAAACTTTAGCCTGCATACTGTCCCACTGCTGGGCAAAGACCACCATTATTGAAAGTCTTCGCTACAATTGATGGGTATAGGCTTAATCACCACGCTAGCGGGTTGGTGATCACAAACCCAGGCTATGCATCGAAAAAATCCGAAACACACTTTGCACTCAACCGTCCACGGTAGTTTTACTCACCCGAAAAAAATAAGTGCGAAACGTCCACGGTAGGTTTACTCACCGAGCATTTAAACCTCCAACCGTCCATGGTAACTAAACCTACCCGTTTTAATAGGTCAAAGCACGTAGTACGTGGGTCCGTGAAAAAATTTGAGGTGGTTCTGTGGTTACTAATTCATCATACAAGAAAAAGAAATCTATATATTGCCACAGAAAATTTCACAGAAAAAAATAATGAAATTGACGAAATTGACAGTTCGCCAAAACGGAATTTTGCAGCGAAAGCGTCTTTAAAAATGTCGAAATACTCTTCTACTCACCATATTTCCTAAATAAGTGCACATCAAAATAATCGCAAACTAATTATCGTTAAAGATTGGATAAGTTTGTTTACATTCGTAGACAGTGACATTGCAACTAAATTTTTTTTCTGACCAAGCGCCATAAACACGGCAACGTTCTTTGATAAGGTTGTTGCCCACTGCACCTAGTTCGTAGTTCCGCAAGAAAATTTGAGGTGGCTGTATGGATATCAATTGATCCGTAGAGCAATTGAAACTATGGCATAGTGTACGAGAACCTTTAGTAAAAAATGATATTGTTGACAATTTTGACGGTTCGCCATTTTTTTTGCATAGGATTTTTTTGGTGCTAAAAATGTTGTTATTACTCTTCGTAATCATCCTTCTTCCTAATAATGTGCACATCAAAACAATCGTTATGGTTTTAGCTATCGAACATGGTATGACTCTTTATAGTTTCAAACAGTGACTTCCAAGTAATAATAATTTCTACATGTCGATATATTTTTACGTATTTTTTTTTTTGTCTTGGAATGTTTATTTTTGTAATTTTAATAATAGATTTTCATAATTAACTGTTAATTTATTAAAATACTGCGTTTTCTAAGCATTCCGTACGTATATAAAGTTTTGATATAGCCTGAGTAGTTGTTTAGTTCTAATTTTTTTTGTCAGCTCAGTCAGGGTTCGTATTCTTCTGTACACTCTTCTAGCAGCTCTGTAAACAGCTGGACGCTGGGCGCCATGTTGTATATAGGGGCTCGGACGCTTAAGTGGCTAAAGGGTAGTCGGGCAATTTGTCGATCTTCACAATGGCGATGGCCGGCAGTGGCCAACATACGCCAATGTGTACTGGGGACTTAACGTTGGAAATTTGGAATTGAGGTTGTTAGGCCGAGCGCTTAGCCACTCGGCTACGGAGGCATTTTAATGATCGTGCTTCCTAATTAATACGATTCTGAAATGTCTATGATAGTCTTTTTTACAGAAAAACGTATACAAGCAAATAAGTAGTTACCTATATGTTTACAAGTCATATTTAGTGCCCCGAAAACAGCAATTCTTAGTTTAAATAGTTTTGTCAGAATTTTCATCTTTTTGCGAATTGTACTTTACCGGAACATCTTTCCTCCTTGTAAACTATGGCCCGAAATTTAAAGTACTTATCTATAGATTTTTAGCCTACTAGCGTGAAAAGTTTGGTCAAAAATTTGAATTTAGAAGGCTGAACAATCTACAGATAGGGCAGATAGGTTATAAATTTTGGGCGTAGAGACCAAGTTGTCAAATGAGTTCACATTCAACAGTTTGTCATTTTACCCTTGCTTCATGATTTTTATAATTACCTAATTCTTATATAGTAGATAAAATTGTGGTAAAAGGTGACACAAGTAAGAGTATTACCATTACATGCATATATACAGTGTACTACCTACCAAATAACAACTGCACATGTGCTCAGCATGATAGGTGGTGAGCCTATCGCCGCTTTAGGTGAATACGCAGACTTCAGTTCGTTAGTCGCCTTTTACGACGCTCAAGGGAAGAGATAAGTTGGTAGTAAGCATTATTTTAATCATGAGCTGCCACCACACAGCTCTATTATCAAGTGTATAGTGTGTAGATAGTGTTCATAATAGGTTGGGAAAAAATTTTCTTCGCATTTTTCAAGAAAATTCAAAACATTTTTTAATATGGTTTTTTTACGTTTAACTAATGTAGGTGCCATTTTATTCGATAACTTTTTGCCATCTTGTAGGTAGGGACATAATGATCCCATTGCTATAGAAATTTTGGGGCTTCTTATCAAAATACATCGACAACATTCGTTCAATAATACTAATTGTTTTTATATTTCTTTTGTCTAGTCTTCTATACATAAATACTAAGGATACACTAAGACTAATACATCACTTTCTGTTTTAAGATAAGTAAAACATTTTGATTGGGTTAGATAAATTTTGATAAACGATTGTTCAATCTAAACATAAACTATTAGTGGTATAACCGGATATAGTGAACCTCAGACAGGTATTAGAGACTAATAGTACTCATACCTACAATAGCACTCAATGTGGGTCACGAATATGATGTGCTTTTGTTCGTTCGCTTGCGTTCATTAACAACACATGTAAATGACATTATACGTTGTTACATGCTGTAGCCACTATGATGGATCAAGTCTTATTGTTCTGTCAGCTGCGCTTTCGACGTATGTCGATGTCGATAGCGTAACGGAATATGTGTATTTCTTCACATTTTTTACAAGATGTATCACTGTCAGTGGTAGTATAGTGTACACGCCAGCAGAATCTATATAAAACTGACAAATTTCTAAAATCGGTATTGGTCATTATAGCCTAAAGTTAAAGTTGATTGTAGAAATATGACCTTTTGTGGTAGGTTGATCTGGCTACCGTCTGTACAAAAGGTTTCTAATAGATCGAGTTTGACTTTCGATAACACATTTTCACGTGCACATTAAGTAGGCATCTATTCTATTGATATCTATTACCATGTTTATAATGGCTTTGATAATGATAATGTTGGAATCGGGCAAACACTGCGGCTGGATTTTTATTTCTTGGCTACTTTTTTGATAACCATTTTTCAAGTAAAAGATATTTTCATGTTAAATTTATTTTTCAGAATAATTGCGAAAGTAGGTGTATTGACTAGCCTAGGTCTAGGCAGCCAATTACGGTTGTATGCGACGACTTCTCTTAAACAGACCTAATGGTCCACTATCTAATAATTAGTGTTCGCATGCAGACAGGTAGCATAAACCTAGACTGGATTATTTATGTATGGATTAAAGTGGGCACTTGACGTGTAGGTTTATTTATTTCCACTTACGAGATATAATATTTGTTGCCACGAGAAAAAAGGATTAGGAAGCTTTAAATGAAATGTGTTAGTTATTTATGTTCTATTTTAGAATTAGGATAAGATTATTGTTTACAAAAAAGAAAGAAAATTTTTTTTTGTAATAATTATTGTACTAAGTACGCGCCAGACATTAAGAGTGTTTACGCATTTCGGTTTCCCATACAAACTTCCAAGTCGAAATTTTTAAAAACGAATGAGCCAATTTTTATGAAACTTTGCATGCTAGAGTAAAATACAGAGATCTAAATAGTTTGTTGAAAACATTTAAAAAAAACGTTTATTTAACTGAGTTATTGCAATTTTAAACTTTCTATGGTGGACTTTAATGCGCAATAACTAAGCTAAATAAACATTTTTTAAAAATGTTTTCAACAAACTATTTAGATCTCTGTGTTTTAGTTAAGCATGCATAGTTTCATTAAAATTGGCTTTTTAGTTTTTAAAAATTTCGACTTGGATGTTTGTATGGGAAACTGAAATGCGTATACCCTCTTAAAGAAAAGTTAACTTAAAATTAAATACTTACATTTGATTATTGTACAACAATCGATCTTTAAAATAAAGATGAGAAATTTATTAAAATAGGTATAAAATGAAATAAAGGTAAATGCACCTTGCTAAATTGATCGAATGCAAGATCCGTTAGTCTAAGACATTCTTAACCTTTTCACATGACACTTTTTATGCATGTACCCTACTGCTTCAATAAAAAATTACTTACGAGCGTGCGTCACAAACAAAGAAAAAGTCTATAGACCGAGCGGACTTGTTTTTACAAAAATCTTCTTTTTTATCTCTAGCGTCGATGGTCGATTTTATCGTGATATAAATCCAGATAATTAAGTGGTGTGACAAAAAAATGGAGGCCCAATATGTTTTCGGTCCGTCGACTCTTATAATACTAGATGGTAATGAATGAACGGAGATAAGCCAAGAAAAGGCTGGGTTCAGAGGACACAGGACAGGTTATCCCTTTGTGAATGAACATTTCGAAGGGCTCGTGAGTAGGTGTACCTACACTCTAACTTGTTTTAGGCGCAGGCTACGCATGTGTGACAAGGGTCCGATAGAATCGCTTTTAATGCTTCTTTAAAGTTAAAATCGATAGTGTAGAGATACAAATTCAAACTTTGTTAATATGCTGACGCTCCTTTTACACATTAGCGGTCTAGAAAGTTAATAATTATAGCGGTACTATAAAAAACTGAACGTTGAAGAAATTGGGAAATTGCGAATCCAGAGGAGTGGTCAATGCAGTCCGGATTTCAGAGGACGTTGGTTCGATTCCCACTTGAGGTAGTAATTTTATCAACTTTTTATATCTTAGAGTACCCATGTTTGAGCGTAACACAAAAAACATTCAATGTTACGAAAATTAGCGATATTTGTTGAACCAGTTGATTAAAATAAAGCTTCTAATCTAACTATTAATGTGAGCCTAGTGCAGTGGTGGGGATGTTTCTATTGATTGGTGCGATTCGGTAATAAAATTGTTAATAAGTAAATACAATTAAAATTAATCGACAATGCCAATAAATTTTAATTAGCGACCAATTACCTACTAACAGCGTACCAGCAGAATCGATGCACGCGGAATATATCTTTGAACATTGTTAAGAGACGGCTAATTAGTGCCTTCTTAAATTTTTAAACTATATTTTCATTTAATGAGAGGTATAATGTAAATAATAAGGTACATACAAATATTAGAGTAGTTCACAAAAGTAAAATTAATTAATACTATATAGTATTGTCTCTTTTTTATTTCATCAGTAGTCAGTGGAATAGTCTAATGAATAATATCCTACTAATATTATAAACGCGAAAGTTTGTAAGTATAGACGGATGTTTGTTACTCTTTCACGTTAAAACTACTACATGGATTTGGATGAAATTCGGCATACAGATAGTTTATAACCTGGATTAACACATAGGATACTTTTTATCCCGATATTCTCACGGGAACGGGAACCACGCGGGTGAAACCGCGAGCGGCCGCTAGTTTATCCATAATAATAATTATAATTATAAAATGTACATACATATAATCACGGCTATAATCCCCGAAGGGTTAGTCAGAGACTAGACAATGAGGACCGCAAAAGCAGTCCTCTGCCATAATCCACTTTTCACAAAATAGCGACTGCACATGTGCTTAGCGTGACAGTTGGTAAGCCCATCGCCGCTCTATGCAGTTAGATGTATGTGCAGTCTTTAGTCCGTTAGTCGCCTTTTACGACACCCAGAAGAGAGGGGGTAGTAGAATTCTTTCACTGCTACGCGAAACGTTTAATTATAAAATGTAATTTTATTAAAATTATTTTTTATTCAAACCAAACTAATACAACGATAAATTAAAAAAGAACTAATGGGTGTTCGGGTAGTGAAAATATTTGTATAATATATTCAATTACATAACTAATTAATAAATAAGTAGGTACAGATACATTTAAGTCGGATGTGCACTAAACCAAAAAAGGACCAGAATTCTTATAATTGGAGCAATGCTTAAGAGGAAACACTACGTCGAAGTGGCATGAAAAATTCTCATACAAAACACAGAAAAACGACGTTTCATAGTCCTCTGTTTCCTCCTTCAGAACTGGACCAATTTTTATTACTTTTTGAGCATCGGTTAAAGAAAGAAATTTTCCATGTCTGTATGTTTGATATTTTTTAAGCCAGTCACTTAATGTTTCTGAAGACGCCTTAAAACGGAGTGATTTTGCAAAATTTTGAGGGCTCCTAGTTATTAAATTAATGACTTAATGCAAAAAAATCAAACATACAGACATAGAAAATATCTTTATATAACCGATGCTGAAAAAGTAATAAAAATTGATCCAGTTCTGAAGGTGGAAACAGGGGACTACGAAACGTCGTTTTTCTGTGTTTGTATAAAAATTTTGCATGCCACGTCGACGTAGTCATCATCATCATCATCAGCCTATAAACGTCCCACTGCTGGGTACAGGCACAGAATAATATTATTAGGTACAGGCCTCCCACGTGAACAATAGCACGTGGGGATATTGGGCCATAACCCACCACGCTGGCCCAATGCAGGTTGGTGGGTTTTAACAACTGCCATCTTACGACAACATCCAGGACCAACGGCTTAACGTGCCTTCCGAAGCACAGAGGAGCTCGAGATGTTTTTAATGGTCACCCATCAGGCGATCCGGCATGGCGAAAGTTGCTTAGCGAGCAAGATCGCAAGCCGAACGCGCTAGCCGCTGCGCTATCGAGCTCCTCAACGTCGACGAAGTGTTTCCTCTTAGTGTAAATTTTTACTAAATCGTAGTGGAATAGTGGAAGCTTTGACTTATTATTATACAATTGACGTAAGTATACCTATGTGTTCTGGTAGAAAAAACATTTTTTAAGGAAAACTTCGTCATGTTGACACTTAGTTCGCACATTACTGAAAGAAATGAGTACCTAAACATCTCGCTAGGTTAGGTACAACCCCTCTCCGCTGCCCACGCGCAGCTCCGCGGCTTATGCGCACGTTTTCATAGCGTTGATTTTGAATCTAGTTGCTATATATGTGATCAAAGATTTAGTAAGTACTATATTTTGTGCATTATGTTACCGCATATAGCATACAGCAACAGCATAAAACGGCGGACTTTTAGATTCTAGTCCGGACTTTGTCCAGCTCTTTAATTTGTCCAGATTTTGGAACATGAGTAACAAAACTACATTTTATATAATATCAAATAAGTCTACGGTTAACGGTTTTATTCTTTTTTAACTTCTCATTTATAAAAAACGAAACATAAAAAATTTGTAATGTTTCCATTTTGTGACTAAAAGGTCCGGATTTTTATCAACATGTCAGGCTTTTTGGCAGGACTTTTAAAATTTCTAAATGGTTACCCTTCGCACAATGGACAAACGCTAAAAAGTTGAAAGAAGCGGGCTAACACTAATATACATTGAAATTAACCTCAAACCCGAAACGACGAAATTGAATTGGACTTCGCTTAGCAATAAGCACACAAAATCTATCGAATTTAGTGATCTCCATTTGTAATTTATTCCTAAATAGTAACACTTGACATTTCCACAAAATTTGAAGATACGCACCACGCGCTGTAACCCCTTCTTCTTAATATTATAATCTTATTCTAAACATCGAATAAATTAAGTAACAATCAACCCAAGTTGTTGCTCCGTCTGTTGTTGAAAACCCGGTGCTTTAAGGTAAATTTACCTGCCGACTTACAGATAAGCGTATTTAATATGCATGAAGTAAGTACCTAACGTACAAAATAATTTGTCATAATAATGCAGCAGTACTAGATGAGGTTTGAGTCGGTCGTCGAAATCGATTAATTTCAATAATACTTACTTTATTATAACCTTATTAAAACGAATCTGATCCTTATTAAATAAGCGGACTGTTTAATACTCAGTACAAAGGTGTGTTTTAATAATATTCAGGCCGAAACGTCAAGCAGTAAGTACGTAGATAGATATGTATTTACTTATAAAACTAATCGTGTTAGGTCCCGTTAAAATAGTTTTAAAATAATATTCCTGTTAGCCTTTACTATTGATTTTGTGACCATAACAACAAAGTTATTAATTAGCATTCGATGACGTATAAGCAAAGCGCAGACCATCGACCAAATATAGGCCAGAGACATAGAGCTATCGTTAGGATACGATCGGTGAAAAGCAAAAGGAAATGGCATATCATGGAGGAGGCCTAATATACCCAGCAGTGGGTAGATACAGGCTGAAAATAATGATGACATAAGAGATAAGTTCACCATTTCCTTAACAGTTCAGTATTCCGGGTGAAGTGCTATTTCACAATTGGTCTTATCACATGCCATCAGGTGAAATGAAAGCTAGCGTTTCTCCGTAGAGAATGATAACGAAAAAAAACTTTTGTATTATGCGGATCAAGATTGAAATTAAGGTATCATTATAAATATGGCAGATATGGGTGACCCTCTACCTGAGATAACCTATGTAAACATGCCCCAGATTACTTCCAAAGTCTCGTTTGTTTATCCCTCTCCCCCACAGCCCGTACAAGTGGGTACTAACTTTGTAGTAAACAAATACAAGTCCTTAATAGGGCTTCCTTCAATATACGTAGGATCAAAGCCAGAGCTACGTTATTACGTAAGCCAGCAAGCGACATGAAATCGAAAACTGGTTCCCTTGTTTAGTACCTAAATAGCACTTAATCAAAGCTGCTGCAATATACGGGAAAGTGTAGTGTTTTAGTTTATTAGAGCCTATTGATGTAATTTTAAAATATTTTTAATTTAAAATTAAAACAATTCATCATTCAGTGAGAAAATAAAGATATATCACCTATAATAGATTTACTTCTATATTCATGACGTGTAGAGTAGTATATAGAGTATTTCGATTAAAACAAAATATTTGCACTCCCGCTTAGCATTAATTTATATTACTTTTCAGTAGCGTTTAAAAGTATTATAAAGTAGCACTTAAATGTTTAGGTTCGCATCAAAATAAATTGCATTCCAACTCTTGTGATTGATCAAAAAATCACTTAAGTATATCTTTACTTAGCAAGATAAGTGACTTTTTCATAATTATTGTGTAATGCCTTTCTCCTTTCTTATGCATTAATCTTAACTGATTATTAATTAATGTTCTGTGATACGGACATAAACTTTTCCTTTTTTTCATTATGTATCAAAACATTTTACATAGGTAGAGCAAATTTTTATAAACATTTTAGTAGAATAATTTAATACTAACTGACCCGACAGACGTTATCCTGTCCAAATTGTACGGTCTTCCTTAAGTCTTAGAGGTGATGTTTAATTGTTATCGTTGACCCGATCGATAGGTACAATAAAGTAGGAAATGTTTTTAGTTAGTTCGATTATCGGTTCAGATAAGCTAAATAATCTCTAAATGAGCTTTGAATTATGAAACGTTTCCTTTGCTTAAAGTTAGACATAGAAAGTTAGCTAGGATGAGTTCATATAAAAAAATCCTATAAAAAGGGTAACTTTATCTCGTAAGTATTTAAAGATTTATTTATTTCTGTGAAAATTTAATTTGAAGTACTTATGTACAAAAATATAAAAAAAATGCCAATACGGTCTAGCCTTTCTCAAATGATACGCTTATAACGAGCAACATTACATTTTTTTATATATACAATCTACTTTTATGTTGCTAATTTAACGGAATGTGTGAACAAAGTCCTTTCTATCTGTGGTTATTGTTTATAATTCTTACATCTGCCTACCCGCATGAAGGAATTTAATGTTTGCTACGTGTCCTGCTGTGAGAACCACGAGGCATTCTGGGCTTCGATTATAGGAACATCAATAATGTAATTTTGTTTAATTTTGATGATAATTGATGTGCACAAATCATAAATTATTTAAATCTCTCTAAAGACATTACTGAGCATTAGGTAGATACTTATTATTATTAATAGTTTATTTGTTAACTACGCCTGCTTTATCGTACGAACTTTTTTCCTTATTTATTATTCGGTTCGTATTTTAATTTATAATACACTATTTACAGCTCCCTTATTATCGACATCTAAGCATTATTTTATGGTTAAGTACCAAAGTAGTCAAATCCGTACTTAGCAAAAAATATTACTAAACCAATGTGGTTTTGTAAACACTAACACAATTAGATAAACAGATACCCATATCCAGAATCTATTACATAAACGCTGTTGGCAGGGGATTGATCATCTAATAACGCAGTACATTAGTACAGAGCAGGTACACGGGACAATCAACGCCACATGCAGATTTTCCCATAGGATCATGTGACATGTAAATGCATTCTAAGGGAGAATGTCTCAGAAAGCTCTTAGCGTTTGAGGAACTTAGTACGTCGACGCCACCCGTCTACATAGTTACATGAACTATTGAATCGGAGAGGTTTTCGAACTTATTTCATTTGAAGCGTTTTAGAATTGACGTCTCGAATAATATGGGCCTATCGTTTATTAAAATTTTAAATTAGATCCCTCACAATGCGCACTTGATGTAATGAGATTTATACGGGAAAAAACGTAGCCTTGTTTGTTTCTGTGTTTTATTTAAATCGTACTGTAATAATATTAAATGCAAGCCAAGCTGCCGGTGGTTAAGGATCTAACGAGGATAAATTTCTTCACAGTTCACGCAACGTCGATTACTCTACCGCTTTTCGAATCAAGCTCTTAATCCAGCTAACGTGAGCCTATTAGGGTGTTGGTCAAGGCTCTTGGCGATTAATCGATTGACAATTACTGTTTTTCAGTTTCAACGTGATTCTCATCATCGTCACGTATAAAATACTTATTACCCTGTTGGGGTATTCGGTTTATGAACAGAACTTCTATGCTAGTAAAGCGTAGATAAATATAATATATACTACATTACGACTAATACACCCCTCCAATGAGGGGAATGATAGACAACGTTTATTTGGCGATGTAGCTTTAACCGATGCACCATATTATTTATTACAAACGTCAGTTTATATTATGATAAATCGATTATTATTAGTTAAGTTCAATGATTAAATTGAAAAAATGCTTTGTTATGTATAGCATATTCTGCAATACCTATTTTATAAATTCGTATTGATTATATTTATGCACGAGAGATAAGACTCCACTCTGTAAGTTGAAAATATCATTGTTACGATCATAATATTAGTATTTAATTGAACCTAACTAACATAAATAATATACAGAAAAAGAAAGGCAGAAAGCTTCTTACCAACACTACCTACCAATTTTGATCGGGGGAAGCTAGGCGAATATATTTTAATATATTCCGCTACATTTCCGTTACAAGATTCGGCCCCACCCGCTTCACAGACTTGCGTGAGTATCGAACACTTACCGCGGTTAATTAAAAAACGTAGTATTTACTAACACGATAAACCAAGGAGAACGGCTGTAAACACATTTGACACGTGTAAAACAGACACTGAATACAAGTGGCGGATAAGACATTTCCGCTTATATCCGGCTCGAAGGACCAATAGTTTTTTCGTAGTTTCCAAGTGGAGTGTCCTTTGGCAAATTAAGAGACAGATGTTTGTATATTTTTTGTGCGTTTGAGCTCATTTTATGTGACCACTATAACACACAGCAGGGGGTTTTCTATAAGACGGGCGTGTTTTTGTTAAGTAACGAAACTCATTTAGAACTATTGCGTAATTTAAGTTGTTGGTTTTAAAGAATTTAGGTATGGTGTATAATAAGTTAAAATTTTAAAACAATTAAATTTTAGAGAGAATTTGTATTTAAGGGAATTTATTGGCTGGCTTTGACTTTTGCATTCCTGACATTTTACTTTCCTTGTAAGTACATAATATTCCCAATTTTAAAGACCCATACTTACAAAAAAAATACGACTCGCACTACGTCCGATCCGAGTTCGATCCGAACCCGTAAAAATACGGTCCGGTACTACTCCAGACTACTGTCATAGAATTATTTCTATGGTAGCTAACGCACTGGATCAGACTTCCGTCATCCGATGTCATTCCGTCATCCGTGAATCGCCATTGCGGAGAAGAATTTTGACAGACAGAAATAGCAATAGCATTAGAATGAGTTCGCGTAAATTGACATATGTCAGAATTGTTTGGATTTGTATCAGTGATCGGACTAGTGCGTAAACCAATATTCAAATTCGGTCCAAGTTTTCTAGATCAATATTTTCACGGGTTTGGATCGTATTTGGGTCGGACGTAAGTTGTGCGAAACCGCTTTAACAATTTTAAAAAGATAAGTAGTAGTTGTAGTAAGATAGTAGTATTTGTAAAGTTTATTTCCAGCCAACTCAATGTGGCTGAAAAGCGAAAATAAAAATAAGGTAATATTGTGATTTTTATACTTTGGAATAGGCAACGACGATCTAAGCTTCACCTTAAACACCTTTATGGCATAAAGGTTTTATAATGGACTATTGTTATTGAACTATTTTGTAATGTCAAATGATAGAGAACAAAGTGAAAAGTCAAGTCAAGAGTACCTACTTGTAGGAGATAAAAAAGCGAAAGTCTTTGTCGCACTTCCAAAAGACGGAATGGTCTACCAGCACACTCCGACGATCCTCTCCGGAAAACGAGCTAGTTGTATCTATTAATTATTGTAATGTAATGTATGATGGAGAAAGGTGGAAGTTTTTACGCCGACCTCAAGTACCGGAAGACCAGGCAAGGAAGAACAAGGAATATAAGGTGAATTATTATCTACATATCTAATAAGTGTTAAAAGTTCCTGCGTGCAAAGGATTTTTTTAGTTACCGCTAGTAAACGTAAGGTAGTGATTGAGATAATAAAGACGAACTAAAAAGAGTTACTTACCTGTTATTAAAGTGTTCACATGCTATTATGTGTATTTAATACTACATATTATAAGGCAATATCGAGAGGCCATTGTATACAGTTTAATAGTGGGAATTATTTTAGAGAATATTGTACAACGTCATGTTAATTTTTTAACAATCTAACTACATTTAAAGTAGGTACCTACCTAATTAGGCCTTAGGTAGGTACTTTTTAATTTTTGTTATTCTACGGGTAAGCACTTGCCCTTTCTCTCCCTTTACATTTATGAGAATGTTTTAAGCTTTTAAATAACATATTAAATTATCTGATTCACTGAGTACCTACTCTTGTAAAAGGAAGATACGGGAATTTTTCAACTTATTTTTTTACCTCACACATAAGATTGCCTATTTGTTTTTCCATAATAAAAATGTTAACTAACACAATTTAATTCTCAACAGTTTCTGAAATCGTTTAATTAATGTATGGAACGCTACAAGTAGAGTAGGTAGAGTTTTTGCTTCAACTACTTGTTTATAATCTTTGATTAATGACTACAAGATTCGGACAATGAAAATATAGTGTTTTGTTTTGAGATAATGAGCGTTAACTTGATGAATAATTAATGGGTTCGGGTCACTAGATAAAATCGATAGGCCAAGCTGACAAATTAATATAAGGGACACGTTGAAAGTTTATTTGTTGATACTTAAAATGTGTAACGGTTTTTATTTGGATATCGGATTACAGAATATCTTGGTTTTAATACGTCGTGTTGTAGCTCTTAAAAAGCATATATTGATTTAAACTTTTGTTTATTGTTTGAAATAGGTACACTTAAAATGGTTTTTATAGAATCTTTTTAATATTTTTTTGCAATATTGTATCTCTTCTCGTATGACAGTAGGTATAAGAGCGCTTCAACGCTTCGATTGGAGAATAAAAGTCGCCCTAAGCACACATTTCACGTTAACCCTTTATAGGGCAGTGTACAATATATTGACACCATATTTTTTTATGTATATAATTGAGATAAGGTCGAAAACCACAGAAAAATTGCAACATGCCCTGCTCGTTAAAGGGTTAAACAATACCTTTTGTAAGATAAGACTTTAAACTATCGCGTTGCATTGCATTAAAACTGTTTTAACGGGACTAAACACGATTAATTTTGTAAGTAAGTACATTTTGTAAGTAAGCGAACTGTTCGCTTGTGACCGCGGCCGCAGCATCGCGGCCGAAACGTCAAGCAGTAAGTAGATATGTACTTACTTACATAATTAATCGTGTTAGGTCCCGGTAAAACAGTTTTAATACCTTTTGTATTTCTCACTAGGTACCGATTGGGAGCTAAAATGCCGTCCTTAAGTTATTATGATAAGATCCGTGTGGTATCGCTTTATTAAAGAATACTACCAACCCCTATCTTGCCTTGGGTGTCGTAAAAGGCGACTAACGGACTAAAGACTACACATACATCCAACAGATAGAGCGGCGTCACCTCACCACCTATCACACTGAGCACATGTGCAGTAGTAATTTGGTGAAACGTGGACTATGGCAGTGGACTGCTTCTGTGGTCTTCGTTGCCTAGTCTTTGACTAAACCTTTGCCCTGTTATTAATAAACGTTGATTAAAGTTACACTTACGATTAAATTTATGCTGTCTCTATCTGTCTACTTTAACAAAAACAAGAAAGCGTCACTTTAAACCGATGTTAACATTTGGGCATTTTTATTTATAAAACAGTTGGGGATTATAGACGTGAGTGTATTTATGCATGTAAGTTAATATATGCTTGACTACAGAAATAGGTACGGGGTCAGGTAACTTCAGATGGCTTCTGTGCGGAAACTCGATCATATTATATAATCATTAAATATTACGTGAAATGAATTGATATGAAACGTTCTTTCTTTAAGGATGTATTTCTATAATAGCGTTACGGTCGATAAGTAGGGCTAAAATTGTAACGTGAAATAATGTGAGTAGGTACACCTACATCCGTTTAACATCGGATTTAAAAGTCGCTGGCTGGCAAAGCTAATCGCTTTTGCCCGCGACTACTTCGCTAGCGTTAATTCTTAGAATGAAAGAACCCCCCCCCCCCCCCATAAGTAAACTCACTATTGCATTTAATATTAGTTACATATAAAGCCGTGTCGAGTAGAGGCTCATTAAAAAAATACTACCTCCCCCTCTTTTCCTTTGGGTGTCGTAAAAGGCGACTAACGGACTAAAGACTACACATACATCCAACAGCAAAGAGCGGCGATGAGCTCACCACCCGTTACGCTGAGCACGTTTGCAGTCGCTATTTGGTGAAAAGTGAACTATGGCAGAGGACTGCTTTTGAAGTCCTCATTGGCTAGTCTCTGACTAACCCTTCGGGGATAATAGTCATGATTATATTTATGTATGTAGTATGTAGATATAAGCTAGTTAGTTAAAATTTCTCAAGCTCCTCCGTGCTTCACGTCGAGCCATTGGTCCCGGTTTTTGACGTGACATCGCAGTCGTTGAGACCCACAACCCACAACCCCGCACTAACGTGGTGGCTTATGATGTAGTTTATCTAGGTAGAGCTTAGCAGCAGTTGGTTGTCAGACTATAAATGTAATCTGATGTACTACCTATTACATAACAAAAAACCATACAGGTTTAAATGAAAAAATAAGAACATCAATTTGTAAGGGTGGAGTTTAGAAAAGAACACTGTCAAAACCATTTAATCTTTTGTGGGAATAAGCGCATAAATTGTAACACCAATGCCCGAACGTGCGTCCCGTTTCCAAAATAGGGAGAAGTTCGAGATAATTGCATTTGGCCATCTATCCCGTGAATAGCCATTAAGAGAACTGAAAAATGCAATTTTGTAACCCTCGTACGAAACACGTATAAAGGTTACTACAGGTAGCTATCAAATAAATATGATGTTTTGTGGATTAGCATGGTCCCACCAAATCCCTTGAATATCAGTAAAGATGTAGGACTTAACTGTGATCTCAAACGGACTTCTAGAGAGAGTTTGAAAAGTCACGTTCCACGGTTTTGGTTAATAATCCACCATTATTAAACATTACACCAATTTTCAAAACAAATAAAACAGCAAACAAGGCGCTTCATTTTCCCGCCAAGAAGTCGCAGATGATTCAACAAAGAAACGCAGAGAACCTCAAACGGTGCAAGTATGACAATCTGGCTAGGGATCTCTTATTTGAGCTGTTTGGGGTATATAAGGTCCATGAGGTCCGTTTAGTTTTTAGAGAAACTGGCAGAAACCACCCGAGACCCCAGAGTCAGCACCTGCTTGGCTCTACGTCTAAGCCTCGCCATTCAGTGAGGCAATAAATACTGCTAGTCTGCTGGGTATCTACTCCGTCTGATAGGAATGATCTGGGGCAACTCTTTTATTGATACTTTACTAGCGGCCCGCCCGCGACCTCATCCACGCTAACTTAGAAACACCACCATACTTCACCAATTTAAAAAAATATATCTACAAATTATAAACAAAAACCCTCCTCAGTTATGGATAGCTCTTTATTTTAGTGAAAACCGCATTAAAATCCACTGTTTGCGGTTTAGAAGAATAATGCGGAGCCACTAACACAGGAAAACGGCGAATCTACTTTATAATATGTGATATTTTAGTTGGTTGTAAATATAAATGGTTTTAATTTTTTTTTAGTATTGTGCAATATTTATCTTTTGTTTTTAAAATAATAGTGATATCTGCCCCCTTACTCTTGAAACCAATCGCTATTGGATCGGATTGGTATTGTGAATTTTCGTACTCCTAAGTTACGACACTAGAGTTAATAAGGATTCATATTGCGTGGATATTGAGTGACAAAAATACAAAACTCAATGCCATTTATTTCACCCAATATGAAACCAAATTAGTGCTGGTGTCGTAACTTAAAAATACGAAAATTCACAATACCAATCTGATCCAATAGCGATCGGTTTCAAGAGTAAGGGGGCTGCACGGCCCTTTTAAAATGACACTATGAGAAATAGCAACAAACGGTCACAAAAAAGTAAAGTTCAGATTTGGTCCCTCTGCGGGGTGAAGGCTTTCATCATTGAAATAAAGTCATCACTGCAGTTGATGGATATTGGCTTTATCACCACGCTTGCCAGATGCGGGTGGTGATCACAAACCCGGGTAGTCCGGGTTTGCATCGAAAAATCAATAACCACACCTGGAAATTGAACCCTTGACCTTCGGACATCGAGCCGAGCGCTTGACCACTCAGTCACCATTGCGTTTATTAATAATAATATTTTGTTTATTTTTATCGGTTAACGTTTCTTTCTCGGTAATTATTTGAACATGAAATTGTGGCAAAAACATTGCTTAAGTACCTACCTACTTAATTTAACATTATTCAGGAGCGTCGTGTTAATGATAATGTATGATCTACTTAACTTTTTGTTGGTAATCTATAAAAAGTATTTTTACCTAGTTTTTTGAATTAATTATGTATATTAGCATTAATAGTAACATGCACTATCGCATGTCAAAATGGCTGGAACTCTAAAAAACAAAAGCTTATGTGCATGTAATACTGAAGGGATGATTTATTAATTCTCGGATGAAAGTTATATAATATGTAATAAAGTATGTCCAAGTTCCTGGAATCCGGGCGGCATAGGCGGTGATTACTTTCCATCAGGTGACCCGCTTGCTCGTCTGCCTCCTTCTGCTATAAAAAAAATCCACGGAAACTCAAGAAACTGAAGCACACTTTGGAAAATTTCTTCGTAATATAAAATCAATATAACATAGAATTGGAATAATTATTCAAACACTTTTAACAACATCTTCAATGTTTTGATGAGCATTACTTTTGAAAAACTATATACTTAATTAAATTTGTAGACAGTACAAAGTAGACAAACACAATGACTACCAACCAGGCAGTGGCCAAAAGCTTTCAGTTAACAGTAATTGATATCCTATTTTCGACCGCATTAGGTCAGCTTTCATGATTTAGCGGTAATACAAGTGACAAGACAATATAGTCTAATATCCGAGTATAGAACGACCTTCACTGGGCCGTTTAATAGATGAAAAGTATTTTATATCAAATTTAATATGTTAAAAAATATATCGCGAGTGGGTTGGCTGGAAAATTTCAGTCCAGTACCTATAATGATTAATTTAATATATTTTTCTTTAATTGTACTGGTTTGGTGTGTGTGTGTGTGTTTGTAATGAGACTATCTTTATTTATACATAAATTTTATTTATTAACCAGACGGTGGCAAATTATTAATTTTGACTAACCTGTTTATACCTGCCTACCCAATCTGTGTGAATACCCAATAGTTATAACGGGAAAAAAATAGTCAACCTAAAGTTTGCATATTCTATAGGCTTCATACTTTCGATTGGTACCTATGTAATTTATCTATTATCCAAACCAGTGCGATGTTTAAAAAAATAATTTTTAAATATTTAATTAATCACATACTGGACTGAAACTTTTCAGCCAACCTACTTGCAATACGTTTTTTAACATAATAAATTTGATATAAAATACTTTTCATCCATTAACCGGCCCGGTGAAGGTCGTTGTATAATCGGATCCTCTACTAATACAACAGATAATAAACAATTCATTAATAAATGTAATACAATTTATTAGACGGCTATGTTAGTAGGCATACAATTTTCTTACAAACTATATTACATACCCAAGGGAAGAGGGGGGGGGGTGGTAGTATTCCTCGACACGGCTCTATATTGCCTAAAACAATATTTAAATGAAACAGTTTTTACGGATCTAGGTACTCGCGTTTATTTAACATGTTTTTTCGAACCCTTTGCAACGTTCCCTGCAAGGGTTCGAAACGCTAGTAATAATATGTAAAATAAACGTGGGTAGATCTTAACAAAGCTTTTCATTAGAACGAGTTGCTTGCGCGTATGTTTTAAAAAAAATCAAATAAAAAGTATGAAAAAAATAATGCTGTAACACGCAGAACATGAGAACACTCGTAAAGTGCTTAATCATCGGCGATTCAAGTTCATTCAATAATGTTGTCAGAATTATGTTGCCGCTTTCATCAAAGTTGTTACGCGTCTACACGTATTTGAAATCTCATCGCGGCCAAGAAATATTGTGTAAACCGCAATCCTCAAATCTAACCCAAAACAGACGACAAGGTTCATCAACAAAAAGCGTCTGGCCGGGGCACGCACTGGAAGATAGCCCCGCAACGCAATTCAGCCCGCCTATTCTACGGGCGAATTCAATTAACTGAACAAGCCATGAGAGTAATAAATTCTCTAAACAATCAGAATTCGAGCCTGGTAATATGTCCGTCCGGTTGCATACGCATTGCGGTCGTGGCTCTGTTTAATCAACGTATAAACACGTTGTCTGCCCGTCCCTCGTCGACATGTGTATCTATGTGCCTTTTTTGCCACCGTAAAAAGGTTTATGTGCCCATTGTTTTTGACAAAGATTACTTTTTGCGGGGTAGCTTAATTAATGCGAATCACAAATGCGCTGTGCTGTGCGTATATTTTTTTTTGACTAGTCAATTCTGGTATTATAGATATATGTATATACCTATATACACATATGTTTATTAAAAACATATTTTAGCACAAGTTAAGTAGGATTATCGGATTATAAGTGTTAGTCGCTTGTTTGCTTTTGAAAGATAAGATCACTTTCGATCGATTCGATTCGATTCGATCAAAATCGAACGAAAACAGTAATTCATAAAAATTAAAAGACGCTGGAGGCGAGATTGAGATGACGGTGTGTTGATGCGATGCAAATGTATTATTATTATCTTTTGCGTGAAACCCGGTAGGCAGTAGCTTTAAGGCGGATAAAATAAACGTTCTTTCCAATACTTATGCAAGTAAAAAGAAAACACAATTTACTGACGCTATAACGCTGTGCAGGATTAAACAGAACAACAGCTTTAGCTTTGACCTTTCGCTATCCGATCATGTTGTGTAAAAAGGAAGAAGTGTTTTATAAATTGGGAACGACGTTAAAACTGGGGTGGCGCCGCGCCGGTTTCGCACCGAAAGCCGAACTGCTATCCACAAAAACGTACAGCTAATGTTGCATGTCAGTGCCGACGGTACACGGGCCATACATTACACACGCAGTTTTACGCCCTTTATCTAGCACTGCACACAACGTCAAATTGTAACAAAAGGATTATTCAAGTAAGCGGATTATGGCCGCTCTCCTAATTTATATCCGTGTTCAGAATACAACTAAAGCGAGTTTTCTTGTTTTCCTAGTCGAACAAATACCTTTTTATAGTGCTTTCTATGGAAATTCGTTCGTTTGAACAATGTCAAAACGTCGTCGGCGTTGTCAAACAACCATTGTCTCGGCGACGTAGGGTCGCGACCCAACCTCAACATTTTTCATTATACAGCGCCCGTTACGTCTGTGGAAAGACCTTCTCAGCGACTAATTAACCTTTATTCGAGCCCTAAGACACTACTGCGACGTGCGTATCGCCCCACCGCCGCTGTTATCTGATCCATCGTAAAAATTAATTACATACATATGTTCATAAATATCTAAACTGTTAGCATTTACTGCTAACGTTCGCCTCGGTGGTTCGGTTCACGCGAACGCTCACGCACATACCTCCGATTGCACCCGCGTAATTAGTAACACGGCAAAAAGCTTACATGTCAACCATTACTTTATTTAGTATTAGTTTTTGTGTGACTTCCTGCCGCGCGAACAGACGCCTGGGCGCTCGTATATATTCCAAAAATGCAAAATTTGTCTCAAATTGCTTGTTGTTAACGATGACAGATGTCTTGGCGCCAGAGCCAGCTCAATTAGGAGCGACCTCTTTTTCAAAGTTCAACTAAAATTATGGGTAAGCAATTATAGTGATTCGCATGTGCTTTTTCAACTCGCTCGAATTGTGAGTTTAGATTGTGTATGTAACTGTGGCTAGCCGTTTACAACTGTTAATATTGTGGTTAAGGTAATGAGCCCTAATAAAAGCCAAGTTTATTTTTCGTTCTTTTAATGAATCACCTAGTTGAATTTATTACAGCAAAGTATTAACTCTATTTGCCTCATGTTTTCTAATTAGTTGTTCTGATGTTTTATACTTAACCTTATTAACTACAATGTTGCGTTATTATGAGTTAGTTGCTTTTAGGGACCCAGTATCTTGGAAAACAACAACATTGAATTGACTCAAGTCTTTATACTTCTAATATTTGTATACTACCATTTGTAATACATACCTATTTTACAAAAATCTGATTTCTAAAGAATAAAACTAGTGAAGAACCTAATGGTTAGAGTAGTCGTCACAATTTACCTTTCAAATGCCTTAAAAGAATCACTACCTACGTTTTACATATTAAAGAACGTAACCACATTATTTTTAGGTTTCGGTCAATACAACAAAATAAAATGAATGTTGTTTGCAAGTTTAGCGAAATGTAAAATAACTTAAACAATCAACAAATGAAGTGCGTTTGTTTTGCATGTTATTGAAACTGCTCAAAGCCACGTTACGCTAATAATTAACATTGACAGAACGATTATAAACTAAAATGCACCTCTTGAGAATAAAGGATAACGTAAGTAGGTTTTTTGAAATCTCCATGTTGTCTTCGCGAGATAGCAGTCTGTAAAACCCACCGATCCGCATTAGGCCAGCGTGGTGGGTGATGGCCCAATCTCCACATGTGTTGCGGTCATTGAGGTACAATAAACTAGAGGAGACACTGCGAAGCAAGTTTGTGCGCACTAAAGTGCAGCCCATGGGTTGCATGCGCGTGATTCAAGCGATTGTGGACCTTGCGGCTGCACCTTAGTTGCGCACAAACTTGCTTCGCGGTGTCTTCTCTAGATTATTGTACCTCAATGGTTGCGGTCCATGTGGGAAGACCTGTACCCGCAGTAGGGCGCGGGCAGATGATATTATGATGTCTTATAAAAGTGTTGATTGACAATAATTGTGTTTACCACCTGAGATGACTTTGGTGACTACCGAGAAATGAAAAATAATATAGTGCACAAGAAGTGTAAGATTGTTATTGCTATTTTTATTCAAATATTTTTCTAAGGATCCGGGTGTCACAAAGGGGGTGCATAAAATTTCTCTAATTTTTTCACAAACTGACGAAAAACATTGCTATCAAAGAGAGAAAGAAAAATTTCCAAAAAAAAGTTTTAAAAAGTTGTAAAAAAAAGACAGAAAATTTCAGTTGATTTTTATATGGAGCCGACACTTAGAAAAGTAACTTTTTATAAAAACGCGAATATCTCGAAAATGGTGCGTCGTAGCTAAAATTTAACGAAATTTTGCCCAAGTACCACCTCGCAGGAACCTGAGCGGTCCCGATGTAAAACAACCAGTCTCAGGAAAGCTCGAAAGGGAATCGAACCCATGACCTTTGGATTGCCGGTCCACTGCTCTAACCGCTAAGCTACCGAGACCCCAGAAGACTCGTTGAATTCTTTCTAGTAGTTTGATTTACGCTGCAAGCCAGCGGTATTACGTTACTGTGAAGTCTACCCTCAAAGTCGAAAGAAATACTATTGCAAGTATTTAACAATCGATAAAGACGCACTTGCTTATAAATATCTTTATTTTTGCATTCACAATGCTACACAGGATGGAAAAAAATTACAGTAGTTGGAGGAAAAGTACCCTTAATATTGATGATGGCAAATTTTACTGAAAAGAAACATTCCTTTATTTTCAAAAACAATTAAAACTGGAATTTTTTTTTAAGATTTTTGAAAAATCACCTCCTTGAGCCGGGAATCAAACCGGTGAAATGAGAAAAAAACATCCTGTATTTTATGATACCAACCGAAAGAGTCTTTCACAAGGATCAATTTCTTTCAAACAACACAGTATCTTAAATTAAAGAAAGACCAAGAAAACTATTTTTTTATTGTAAAGCTTACTTACTATATAAAGAAAATAGTTCACTTAACTTATGAATTTGCTCAAAATGAGACCCACTGTCACGTATGCACAAACGTATTCTTAGACTGAATTAACGGGAACATTAGATGGCCGGCAAGATCTCCGGATCTAACGCCGCTAGCTTTGTTTTATTGGGTCATAAAAGAATTATTTATTATGTGCTACGGGTCAGTAGAGGAATTGAAAATCGAAGTTCAAAATATTATTTTAAATATTCACCATAACTCGATACAAATGGCGACACGTAACGAATTCACTCAAAGAATACGTCTGTGCATACGTAAAAGTGGGTCTCATTTTGAGCAATGCATAAGTTTAAGTGATGACTTTAGATAGTAAATAAGCTTTACAATAAAAAAATATTTTTTTTGGTCTTTCTTTAATTTAAGATACTGTGTTGTTTAAAATAAATTGATCCTTGTGAAAGACTCTTTCGGTTGGTATCATAAAATACAGGATGTTTTTTTTTCATTTCACCGGTTTGATTCCCGGCTCAAGCAGGTGACATAAATCTTTAAATGCAATTTTAATTATTATTGAAAATAAAGGAATGTTTCCTTTTAGTAAAGTTTGCCATCATCAATATTAAGGGTACTTTTCCTCCAACCACGGCATTTTTTTCCACCCTGTATAGACATAGGATAAAATGTTTACTAGAAAAAAACAACGAATCTCGAATGGGAATCGAACCCATGACCTTTGGATTGCCAGTCCACTGCTCTAACTTAACTAAGCTAACTAAGCTTTCCTGAAACTGGTTGTTTTTTTCTAGTAGGTAAACATGTTTTATCATATGTCTATCAAGCAACAAGCAAACGTCAACAGACTACCAAACCGGAGTAGGGTAGTCATACATTTTAATTCGACGAAATTTTTCTAAATCTTGCACCCCCTTAGCGACACAACGTGGAATCAAGCGAAAATTTTTACAAGTCCTAACTTCATACAAAATTATCGCATTGTTTTTTAAGTGTCGGCTCCATAAAAATCAACTGAAAATTTTCTGTCTTTTTTTCACAATTTTTTAAAACTTTTTTATGGAAATTTTTCTATCTCTTTTTATAGCAAGTTTTTCGTTACTTTGTAAAAAAAAAGTTTGTGTATTTGCTTGAAAGTTTTCTAAGTCCTGCACCCCCTTTGTGACACCCTAACCGTATAAAAGAAGATCTTGTAATTAACGACTGAAAACATCAAATGGGTGGTTCTTCGGAAATGTGTTCTCCGTGTAATTTCCATGGTACTTTTGAAATCGCTAAATTTAAGTCAATTTCACAAACATTTTGCAAACTCGAGGTCGATATTTTTTTGTCATTTTTGCACATAAGTTTCTTGGGTAAGGTTGTTCAGTTTCATGGGTGGAACTCACCCTTAATTTCATTAAAACGAATAAAAAATGAGGGTTTATATGATATTTATTTCAAATAAAAGTTAGGGTAGGATTTAAGAACTTTAAGCATTAAAACGATGTTTAGAAAAAAATAGTAGCTTTATTTAAACATTTACAAAAGTAATAATAATGTTAATAATTAACAAATTTCTTATATATTATGAATGGTTCCAATGACATTAAGCATGTGGATTAACATAATTATAAAAATAACAAAATTTAATGTTTGGTAAAAAGTAACAATATAAATAAAACCAGCTAATTTCCATGGGTTTTAAGTAATTTCCGTGGTGTTTTATACACGGAAATTACACCATGGAAATCACTAAAAAGCATATATTTGGAAATTCCTCGACATTAAAATTATATAACCTGCTAGTTTGTTGCTGGTTATCTACAGTTGGGAGTTAGGTATTACACTTCAAAACCCGTTTACCAAAAAAAGTACAATGATATTGCAAAAATGTGACATGGTAATGGCTGAAAAATGGGAACCAATAATTTTTAAATTGTAGAACTTACTCGGCACCGAAAGTGCGGGGAAAAAGCCACACAGCCACCTACCTGCAAGCTGCGGCCTTAACTGACGATTCGCAAACACCAATCACGATTCATCTATGCCCTAGCCAGTCCGCTGCAGTGTCCCTCGCAAGAAGCGCCGCGAAAATGTTGTTAGGCGTGTTACGTACTTACTTATGTCCTTAAAATCAAAAGTTTCCCTCCGATGGGATTTAAAATTTTACCATTTATAAAATGATTTGTATATTTTAAATTGGTGTACGAATCAAATTAAAAACGTGGGTGATTTAGAAAATATATTTGCGATTGCTCAAAAGACTGCGAACTTTATGCGTGAAAAACGTGCAAAATTATCCGGATTTAAGGTCCTTAAGGTAAGTTACTCTGATGTACGTGGTTTTTATATAATTAAAGCTATATGACACGATGCCTATGGAATGATAAAAAATGTAATAGTAGATTTATTCATAAATTATTTGTTGATATAGGATAATATATGAGTGTGTTACGCTCAAAAATTGCTCTGTCAAGAACCACCCAAATACTTAATATAATTGATGGTTTCTAGGCAGAACCTTTTAAATGAATTTGCACATTTACATTTGCTTCGTCTCCATCAATGGATCAATATGTAGGTACATCTGTAAGTTTCTGGCATCTACAGAAGTTCTACTGGATGCTCTTTTTGACTGTTTATTGAAGAAAGTGATTTTGATTTAGTCTGAACATCCTGCAGTGTTAATAGGTAGTGTCTCTGTCCTTGAGGTAATTTAGTAAGATATCAGTCAAATCATTAGGATACAAGTGATATAATCCATGCTTGCTCGCATAACCTTAAGTGGTTTATCATCAGCTTCCCGGGCAGTAAGAATGTCAATCAGTGAAGACAAATCAGTTAAAAGATGATTAGATTGAGAGGATGTTACATATAGTTTGTTCCATTCCTGACATACATCCAAGCAATGCTCTGATGCCCCATCGGTTATTAGAAGCTAAACTCCAAGCGGTCTCCTTGAAGAGACCTCTCGAGATCCTATATTTACTAAAACTGAAACAAGGTTTGGTATATTGTTTACCATGTTTAGTTTCTTTTAAAATCTCTTCATAATATTCTCCTTAGTTAAATTTCTTATCGATTACTACTTCAAAAATGAAGCGAGAGGTGTCAGAAGTTTCTGCACAACTAGGGTTGGGAGAATTCATATTCTCCCCCTATTTCAGGCATGCATCAAGCATGCTCATTGTCATAAAATGAGACATTGAATATAGCATCATCCGTCACAAAGGACATCATTTTTTTGGGCCTTTTCTGAAAGAGCCGGCTAACAAAAAAAATGGTACGTATTTTTAGAACTAGCCATTTGGAGGAATAGTTAATAAAGCACAAATGTTGTAGAATTGCTCCGAGCCAAGTTATACAAGTTCGAAGATTCATCATTTTCATAAATTTATTGATTCCTAATTTTTTTGTATAAACAGAATAGATGATGACCCTACAGCTTTTGCGCTGCAATGACAATTGATTAAGATCATTAGTTCTAGCAATATCTATCATTATTAAATGTTTCCCAGTCCCAGTGCTTTCAGAAATCAATAAATGTATGAAAATGATGAATCATTGAACTTGTATAACTATTACTCCAAATGGCTAGTTCTAACAATACGTACCATTTTTTTTGTTGGCCGGCACTTTCAGAAAAGGCCCAAAAATGTATGGAGCCCCAATGATTGACGAAGTTCCTTTCCTGACGAGTTGATTTTAGAATTGTTTTTGTTTAATTTAGAACAAAATAAAAATTTTAAATACTAAAATTAGTAGGATTACGATTAATGCCTCAGTGCAATTTGGAATTATAAGAAAAAAGAACGTAGTGCTTTCATCAAACTTAAAACAAAGCAGCATCAATATTATATTCCTATGAAAATACCTATTTTGTAAATAGCATATTGAAGCTGTTTTGTTTTAAGTTTGATGAAAACACTTATATTTTCTTATAATTCCAAATTGCTGTGAATTCCTAAGAAATATGAAAAGCAGGAACAAAACTTTTCATAAAAAAAGTTAAAACCCACCAACCCGTATTGTTCCAGCGTGGTGGGTTATGGCCCAACCTCCCCTGTGATGTTGTTCAAGTGGGAAAGCATAACATACAAAGTGGTAGAAATAAGGTTGTCGATACACGTAGTTTGTCTGATTATCTACTCACAAACAAACATGAAAAGTTATTTTACGTTAAATAAGGCTTACATAATTATTAACTCATATACTACATATAATACAAACCTATGTAAAGGAATCGATCAGAGTCATACAGCTATACCATAAGAGATAATGCGTTATTAATAACCTGGTGTCACTTCTAATCAATGTATTCTGCTATTATAGAAGATTATTATCATTGGAACACATGTAGTTATCTATAGATATGACGGAGTTGAAATTTACTACACACGTAAGTAACTAGACAGCATGTTAGGGAATTCTATCATTTTCGAGTAGGTACTAGTTTTAAAAAATGTTGTTAAAATATATATTTACTCTTTTGAAGTGTGGAAGCGGAAAGCCGAACAGTATCGTACAACAATTTCCTTTGACGTCAAGATATACCTATACAGAATAAGGTTTATGCAATATTTCAGTCATTATAATCACCAAAATAATTAGACCGCATATCTGTGGTTAAGTGACCACAGATTTCAGACTCAGGTTTGATTCCCTTAAGGGTTACATAAATTGTGCCGGCTTTAATTGGTGGCAGTGTTTGTTTTTAGAACCTCATCTAAGGCTGTGGCTAAAGCAACCATTTTAATGGCATTATTGTGTTTCGCAAATTTGAACTATTTAGAGTAAAGCTTGCAACTTAAAATGCAACTCTTATGACCAATAATTATAAAGCAGTAGTTTGTATGTAGTAGTAGCAAACTTTACACGTAGATAGTAGGTACACAGTTAAATGGAATGTCGTAATAATGTAAATTTATTTAAAACAAAACTTTTTGTTCTTAAATACTTTTTATTAAGTAGGAATGGGAATGGAAAATCACAAAATTTCCCAGTTTAACAAGAGTAAAAAAACTGTACCTGTTTTATGGTTTTTTTTTGTTAATGTTCTAACAAATAATAAAACGGTCCTAATATATAAGGGGCGCACTAGCATATACCTACCTACATTCATATATTATATTTTATATTTCAGTTTATAAATTAGTTCTTCACGATTATGCTTGCACAGCATAAACGTGAAAAACTTGGAAAGTCGGTAGGTATTTAGAAATGTTAAAGTTCGTATAAGTAATAAAACTACTAACCATTTTATCTCGCCGTTAGGTATCCAGAGTTTCCAGAGCATAGCCAAATCTGGCTCTCGCCACCGCTCCAGATACATTAAGATTTATTTATTAACAGGTCTTAATAAATTTCAAAGAACTACCAAATTTAAAAGGCCATTTTAAAATTCGTCAAACAGTGAATTCATTAAACACTGTTCATTAAACACTGTTAGCCCCCTCGTACACAAGGCTACGCAAATCTTCGATACTCGACGATTTTAGTCTCCAAGCGACTAGCGCCATACAAATCCATTGGGTTCGTACACGAGTCGCGTCGCCGACATTTGTCCCGCGACTCCAATTTGTAAGGCGGTAGTCGCTTGGAGACTAAAATCGTCGAGTATCGAAGATTTGCGTAGCCTTGTGTAAAAAGGGGCTTAGACGTGTATTTTTGCAGTTTCTGTTTTAAGTTTAATTTTAAGGCGTACCTACTTACCTCCTTTTAGTATTATTCAAAGAAGTCTGTGTAAAAAGGAACAAAACATTATTTAAATTATACTGTAGTACCTATGATATTCTATAATTATAATTGTCTGTGGACATAACTTCGAGTAGAATATTAATGACTAATTACAGAAATATGTAAGTACATATTTTAAACACTCTTGCCTTTACCACAATTGTCTATTGAAGCTGCCACGCGACGCGGTTTCTAATTCACTACACAAAATTTTATTATAGTTACCTCTTACAAAATCTTACTTTGATTCGATAAATAAACCTGACACGCTTTTATTTCTGATATAAAAGGTATAACGATACTATTAGACATGTATTTGTTTATAGATCTCCATAAAATTATACGGATCTCTGCCTCTACGAGTATCCATCTGACAAGTATTAATATACACACACACACGCATTTAATTGTATGGACATCTACCTATCTGCCTAGCAGTGCCTATTTCATTCGATGAACTATGAATTTCTTCAACATTTTTTCAAAGTAGTAGGTACTACACCTCTCTTTTTCTATTTATTTAATTCTTCCTCGGAACGTTTGTTATGCACGTTTTCAGCTACAAATATTATTAATTTTCAACCAGCAACTTGCATTATATCACAATTGAAGAATAAGTACTTAAATACATATTATTTATTAATTTGATTTAGTTAAAGCAAAATAATGAAGAACAGCATGACTGTGTCTGTTGTTGGTACCTATGTATATTTATAAATTGGGTAAAGCATAAATAGACAAATTAATAAATCAAGGTATTGTGGGATACCTAATCAAGTAACTTTAAATAGTTGAGTACAACGAATACTTGATATATAGAGAGGAGATAAGATAATAACCTCTTTAGCACTAGCCGGCTCGTCTTTGAGATCTTATCGAGTATCATGGTGTTAATATAAACTACGTTTCAACAACGTCTCTAATCTTTCATTGTCAACTTATATTATACGTCCTCAGGATTTCCTGACTTGGTCATCTGTGAATTTAGGTTGGCTCAGCTGTCTGCTTTATAATTCACCGTCATTATCATCAGTCTCTTATTATCTTTTTGCTAAGATCCGGCTTAATACATTAAAAAAAAACATTGCTTTCAATTTATTTAAAAAAATATGAAACACCTACTTAAACATATTATGTTAAGAAAAAATATCCAAATTGAAAAAGGAGAGTTTAATAATATTTATACTCGTTATTTGTAATATTTATACCTAGGTGTACGTATTAAAAAAATTCACCTAGGTACCTAGTATAAACACAAACATATAAAATAGCCTGATTGTCTCATCTTTTAGCTCGGTTAAATATGGTATTGCATTAGAGATCTATTGTAGAGCAATATAATAAGTATGGGGGTGGCGTGGCAGCGACGCAGGGATGATGGAGGTCGATGCGAGCGCCACCTGTTACGCATTCGCGGTAGCTCGACGAAATGCGAATTTCATATTGTGCCATAACGTTTTCAGCAGAGTTTGGAGACTGCTTGAGTTGGTCTGCTTTTTCAATAAGCAAGAAGTACTATGCGGCTTTAAAAAGCGCTAACCAACGTAGTACCCTGTATTTATTTAATGAAACCTTTTTTTGTTACGATATGTTATCGAGGTTTATTTTTCCTTTGTGAATTTAATAAAGAAAGTTTTACAGTAAAATTCATTTATTATTCATTACCCACCTCCATTCATTTTTTTATTAAATTGTTATTTTTACATAATATTTTTGTCGACCTCTCGAGGCAGTCACTTTTTTATAGTCTAAGATATTTTGAATTCTAAAGATTTATCACAATAAATTGTATTAGTGAGATGTTGAATTTTGATGAAATATTACAAATATAAAGAAAAATTATGTTAGTAAAAAAGGTATCTAACTGGTCTTCAATTTATATATAAACAAGAGTTAATTAAATATTTCTAGATTTGAAATAGAAGTCAGTTAATAATATAAAAGCCCTTTTTGATGAACTAAATTAGAGACAGCCGTTTGTGGAAGTCGCTTAGGGCGCCGACACAGGTAGAGCCAATAAAGAAAATTCTTAACTCTACACGGCGATGTTCGTAAATCTGACGAGGTGAAACAACTTGTCGACGGCCGAGCCATTTTTTGCCACTAGAGATTTGTTTGCTCGTGGTACAGAGCTGGCGGACTGTCTCCACGGAAACTCATAAACATGATCAAGTTGAGCCGACTCTGCCGCTTTTTTCTTGCGCCCCACCCGCACGTGGGCGGAGCGACGCGAATGGGCGGGACTTAAGAAAAAGTGGGGATAGCATCAGCGAATCGCATTTCGCAAATACGTGCTGGTTCTCGAAAAGGATGGAAGATTCGAACGCGGGTTGGTGGATTGTGCGATGCGCCGCCTACTGGGTGGAGCGTAATTGGCCCTGTCCTACGGCGGAGGGGCGTCAGGCGTCGTACGCGCGCCAGTCTGTGTCGAGACTCGAACGCGTAAACAAGGTATAGGCCGGCCGCATACCCGACGACCCCCGGCATGCGAAGCGCGCGCGCACCGGCCCGCTGACGCCCGGGATGGCAGCGCGCCGCGCAGCCGCCGCGCATACAACCGACTGTGATACGTTTACTTAATTTCACATTAGCTAGTAATAAGGAAACTCATACGTGCTTATTAGACTTTGAGAGACAGTGTTTTGTGTGAAGCCGCCCATATGATCGTCCCGATGGCAGCGTACGCGCAATTCGGCTATTCGTATCCGCCCGCCTCGCAGGTTAGTAATGTTATGATCTGATAACAACATGTAGGTACATTTAGACAAAACTCAAATTATGTGTTTGATATGATCTGAATGTGCATCAATGCTCTAAATACATAATAGATGAAGACCAAAAGATGTAGTCAATTTATTCGCATTAATAAGTGCGTTAAAATTACTTATTACAGTACAGACACCTTTGGAACAACTTTAATATTTTTATAATGGTTACGTTTGCGTAAATCTTACTTATTAAGTGTTTTTAAATTTATATTGGTATTCAGCACGTACTACATAGATTGTATTATTAATTATTCATGGTTGCCTTAATATTTAGTTTGGATTCAAAGTATTAGGTATTACCTACTATAATATGTAATGGGTACCTACTTTTATTTGTTTATATGGGTATCATACTGGATATTGTATAGATATTGTACAGACCTATAGGTTGCTACTCCGGATTAGACCTTAGCTGTTTGAATCACAACCTCAAAAATGGTAAATGCATGCTCGTAATCATTGAACCAAAATTGTACGATAAACAGGAAAATGAAAGCTAGATAAAGGTACTTACTTATTAATTTATATTACTTACCTTTCTAATATCAAGACTTACTTATTATTACTGTGAATCTTATTTATATCGGCAGTAAACAGATAGTTACCCTGGGATTTAAGGCCAAAACATGGCGCAATTAAAGAGATGTTTGTTTAGAGTTGTGTAAATGTAATGTTCCATCAGAAAGTTTTAACGTTTTGTAAAGGTAACTATTAATAGCCTTAGCCATTATTCTAAAATTTAAAGTTATAGGTACTCGTGTTAAAAGTAAAATTGAATAAGCCAGTCTTGAATTAAACGAAATACTTAGTTACATTGATTTCTACATTTTGTAAAAGATCAAAAAAAGAAAATACTACCTAGATACTTATAAGATATGTTTATACCTACTCATGTTTATACTCGTAAGTACAATAAAACAGAATAGAATATTCATATGTCAAGTAAGCAATATTCAATATGTTAGTACGTATAACTAATTTTACGTAAGTTTTTAGTTTCTTAAAAGTTTTTTTATGTGTTCTTTGTGAAAATGTTTATTTAGCAGCTAAGATAACAACATATTTTTATACCAGATACAGTTTCTTATTTCCCTTGCTCAGGTGCACTAACTAAGTTCAAACACATTTATAATATATTTGAACTTACTTTGGTATTCTGTGTCGGTTCCTAATAAAAATAGTAGAACGGCCATGTAGAGTTCAAACTTATTTCTTAGTACTTAATGAAAGTGTAATATTCCGTGGTAATTTTCTACAATTACCTCTTGACATTTAGTTAACCCGTTAACGCATAGAGTCAACCGACGGCACTCATAATTACGAAGTAGGCACAAATGAATACCTTTACTTATAAAATGAAACTGTTCACTTACAGAATAAGGTGTGAAAATAATGTGTATGTAGGTACATTTGTCGCATGTTTATGATGAAATGCAACTCTGACTCTTTTTTTTTTAGATGTAGGTATACCTAGGTATTAGTTTAGGATAAATTCGTAGATAGTTTAATTACAACTTAGGTGTTTATTTATCCTAAATCTAAAAATAGATGTAGGTAGGTACTTAAATGTAAAAAATTACAGATTATAGTTGGAATTATTTTTAAATTATGTTTATTTGATAGTTTAATAATTTATTATAAATAAACCGTTTATAAAAAAGAAACGAATTGCTAATATTCTTAGGAACATTATTATTATCAAACACAACATTAAATAATATTAAATCGAAAGCTTGAACTTATAAAAAAATACCTACCTAATAATATTAGATGCCTCAAAAAAAAGTTTTGTTTGCACTGGTAGTTAATATTAAATTTAAGTAAGTACCTACTTATACACTATTTTAAACCTACTAGCTCTGTGATAGGTAGGTATACCTGTTCATTAAAAACATAAAAAATATAAAGAGTTAGGTAATTATAATTTATAGCGTCTTTTGAAATTAATATTTATTATTTATTTATCTTCATGCAAAATCGAGATAATTAATTTAAAAAAACAAAATCTTTCATCATTAATCTTTTTACTAATCCACTCGTAATTTCTAATAAATTAAACCTACCTAAGTGGAGCGGACCGCAAATTGTATGTCATTTATTACACCGAACAACAATAGAAGGGACAACAGAGGCGGGCCAGGACACTCCTACGATTACTCCATATTTATTTAGTGTAACATCTGCTAGATTTGACACACTATCACCTTTTAATAAACCGACCATATAATAAATACACATCGGAGCTGCCAGCCCGAGAGCCCTTCAACGGGTATTTAGTGTGCGGAAAAAACTGTGATGGCGCCTCTGTGAATGATTGCCATCAGATAAAGTTTTAAAAGCAGGTAAAGGTGACCCACGTCTTAAATTTCCTTATTTACAACCATCAATAAAATTCTCCGCTCGGTTCATTTAATTTAACTACCCGTGTCTTTGTATAGGAGACAATAGACCTTTTTTACGTGGTGTAGGTATCGATAATGTATTTAGTCTAATAGCTTTTAAATTTACTGTAAGTATACGGTACTTAAATCTAAACATAGTCTTAGTATGTGAAATTATATTGCAAAACCCTCAATGACATAATAATATGGAGCACTGGGTGACTGACTCTACATCACAGACCAATGTAGTCTGTGCTCTACATTTTTACGTTTAGGTATTTTTAGTGTGATTTGCATACTTTTTCTTACAATTTGAATTAGGAAACTGAATATTGAGCACAAAGTGATAGTGATAATGTTCACGATTTAGGTATATTAATGTGGATATCGTGTGAATGATTGTTTCAGCTACTGCCATATATTTATATAATAGGATATGTCCTATGATAATAAAGTCATAAACATGATCAAGTTGAGCCAACTCTGCCGCTTTTTAGCTTCACAAAATATGTAACAAAAAAAAATTGTTGGACACGTTGGATATCAAATTCAAATGTCGCAAATAAACGGCAAACTATGTACCTATTTTAAAATCACACTACCACCATGTATTCTCAGTCATTTCTTTAAATCAGCATGACTTCGGATACAGCAAAGAATGAAGTATATTATTAAAAATTATTTTTTATTTTAAAAAGTTAAATTAATGTCTGATTATCTGTGCAATCCGCCACCTATATACCTATATAGAGTATTTGGTAATAGAGCTAAAACAGCTGTTCTATCCAAAACGGCAAATACCTACCTACATTTTTATCTGAATGTATAAAATACTTAGCTGTTTTTTTTTGCTATTTCAGAGTTGCTCCTATACTAATAGTTGTTTTTTGCATTTAATCGGATGGCCTAGTTGTGGGATTATAGAGCTTTTGTCCCTCTTGGGGAAAAGGAAGAAAATCCCAAACGCAAGCTTCAGTGGGTTTGTTATTAAATAAAACCATAAAATTTTTGACGGCTATATTATGAAGAATTAACCTCAATCACACTACATCAAATGCAATCACATTAAAGTTTTTAACTATTTAAGATTTGCTACCCTGTTTAGTTAGTGGGTTAGTTACAATTTTTCTTAAGTGTTAGGTTAGTTGGTTAGCACTGATAATCCTTATTTTATTATAAGATTCTTCTAGATTGTATGGTATTTGATATTTTTTTAATTATTGCGAACCTATCTGCAGATTAACAGAGGCAGGCAGGGACTAAATTTACAACATAACAATACCCATTCAATTTAGGCTACAATAATTGAGCACTTTTATGAATGTTGCTATGCCATCATCGGTTCGTAGGTACTCGTAAGTCTAACTATGGGGCGGGTTATTGTTGTTTTTTTTATATGTTTAATTGAGATTGATTTTAAAACATGTTTAACTATTACCTCATCACTAAGATTTCCATACAATTGTGCGCTGCAAAAAGTAGAAACGACAATTTATGGTAGTGTATAGTATTGTAAGAAAGATTTAAAATATTAAGTGTAAATCTGCCAAAAACTGGACTGACTGGACCCATTTGGTACGCGTTCCGCGTGTGGATGGCGCCGCTGCTGCTGCTTACGCCCTTCCTGTACTACTGGACCAAGCACAAGTGCTCATATGTTTTTATAATACTTGGAGCCTTGTACTGTGAAGAACCGGCAAGAAACGCATTTCTTTTCTCCCTTTCTTTTACAGCGTCCATAGAAATTGGAAAATGCCCTCCATATCATAGAAAGACATTTTCTATTACAAGATAAAAAATGACAGATTTCGCTGTCCCCGCAAGAATCGGTGCATTGAAAATGAATACAAAAATTTATGAAAAATAAATTATTTTATTTTTAAATAACACAACTACTTACATTACTTACAAGTCAAATTATAACATACGCATGTACAACACATATAATAATATTTTCTTTTCTTATACAACCTAAGTGAAATTCATTTTGAATAACACAATACAAGTTGAATAATAAGAATTTTTTATTGACATATACTTCCCTAAAATGACACAAATAACTACATTACTTACAAGTCGAATTATAACATACGAATGTATAACACAGACTGCACAACACAGAGAATCACATTTTCTTCTCTTTTACAAGCTAAGTGAAATTCATTTTGAATAACACATTACAAGTTGAATAATAAGAAATTTTTATTGACAAATACTTTCCTAAAATTACACAACTACCTACATTACTTACAAGTCGAATTATAACATACGAATGTATAACACAGACTGCACAACACAGAGAATCACATTTTCTTTTCTTTTACAACCTAAGTGAAGTTCATTTCAGTTCAGTTCAGTTAAAATTCCAACTCAAATACACTTCTCGCCTGCATTCGCATCTTTGAACACCATTATTATGAACATTGATCAATAATCATAAAAGCTACATCATTTTTAGCTTTTCTACAATTCCAAATCTAGAGGGACCACCTGCCAGGTCACAATTATTAACAGATTTAAAAAAAAATGCCGTTTTGTAGCAGAACTAATACCCTAGGAACCTTTTTTATTTTTTCATAAGTCTGTTTTTTTTTCGGAAATATTTACAATTTAGTAAACAAACACCCTCCAAAAAACCCATTTCTTATATATTTTTCAAAATTCCAAAAAAGTTACAAGCCGATTTTCAAAATTCAAACGCACACAAGTGTCTCAATAAATTTTTCAACTCTTGGTACTATTCTTATCTTGATGCTCCCAAAATCCTCGGAGCTATGGCCAAAATACGTCTCAGGCGATTTGCAGCTGATAACCATTTTCAATGGTAAAAACATACGAGTATAAGTAGGTAGTACGATTACAAGACAAAACACAACAACATACAGATAAAAAACCAGGTATTGCTCAATTAAAAATAAAATGAACTGCAACGTCTTACATTAAGTATCCTTAAAAAAATCGATATATAGTAAAAATGTGTAATAGTTTGTCAAATTGTCATAATAATGTCAAGGCGAGTGGACTAGGATTAGCAACAGGAAATCTGGTAAGTTTTATCCCAATTTTGGCCGCAATACTTTTGTTCATGGCTGACTGTGCCGGCCAGGGTATTCTCAAAAGAGTTACTACCTACTGCATGGGGTTCTTCAAAAAATATGTTAAAAGGTTTATACTGGGTCTGAGTCACACTTCTCTGGTGTTGCAAACGCTTATAGACTACGGTAACCACTTAGTATCATGCGGACCGTAGGCGTAGTCTCGAATGTCACCTTAGTAGAACAAAAATCCATTTGTAGAACTGTATTCCAGCTATTTTGTTTCTGCCTGTAAATGACATTCCATATATATAAATATGGAAGGATATGGAAGGGGTAGGCAAAGACCACATCTTTTCATTTGCTACGATCTTGACACACTTCCTTTGCTTCATTTCCTCTCATAAACTTCTTCATACAATGCTAGTCTCGTCGCAATTTAAAAGATACTTTTGACCTGATATAGGTTTCCTTTTTTTCTTTTTCCTAATCGTTCCCTCACTGCTGAGGATCGTAACTTCGTTCCATCCGGTCAACCAACTGTCACAGTCACTTGAAGGAGTGCGGCGCTTACAGGCATCTCCTCCAGTTGTTATGAGATCTGGTCTGACCATACTTATTTCCTTTAAGACGTATTAAAACTTCAAGTTTTAATGAAAATGCGTTTTGTAATAAAAAAGAATTTTTTTTTATAGTAGATCGCAATGCTTTCTGTTCTCCTTCAAGCCGGTCAATTTGATTAGTTTTTTTTTATTCTTACATCCCGACAGGTTTTACATCTATCTAATCTATAATTTTCTTTTATGTGTAGCATAACTAAGTTTCTGTCGTGCATAAAATATTAAAAACAACTGTTTCCTATTAGTTTCCAAATGAAAACATAGCTAGGTATTATAATAACTTGTAAACGGGAAAGCAGTTAAAAAGATTCTTGCTTGCTATAATTTTTGCCCTAACATGCCTAATTATCCTGTAGGGTATGACCGAGAAACTCCATAGTGTCACTAAAGATTCAAAACAAATATGAAAATAGTCCCAAGTAACCACTATGAAGTACCTAATTGACCTTAAAAACGTACATAGTATTTGTGACAGTTGGTACCTAAAGGAGAAGCGAAAAAGCCTCGGACCAAAAATATTTGGTCCGAGGAAAAAGCAGTTTTCGGTGTAATGTAAAGCGGTTACATACGTTTATGTTACGTTGAAATATTACAAATCTTACGCATTTTTGTTTGATGTTATTTTTTTACATTGCATGTAGCATCAAATTTTGTATAATGCCAAAAACACCCTTTTCCCACTGGTTTTTGAAACATGCTTTATTGAAATTGTAGAGTCCCGGTACAGGTATCAGGTATCGCAATACCAATCTGCAACAATTTTCCGTCTAATTGAGCGTATGCAATTGACCATTCAAGTCGGCTGGACGGTTGTTAGTACTTAATAGCCTTCTCATATTGGTTCATTGGTGGAAATCAAACAAACGCCAAGGAAATTGCCATGGCGCAACATTCCTTTGTAAGCGACTCGTCTATTCTTAAGTTTTTTCAATACATTCTACTCTCTTTTTTACCCGATTGCGGTGAATTCAAAGCAAGTAATGCGTTTCGCGTGGCTGCATTCGGCATGAATACAGATAGCGCGAAAAAATATGATGAATGTTGCTGATAGTTGGACAGTGCGATGTTCAACGCGAAGCATTTTCGATTTTATAGTATGTACCTACAAATGAGACCTTTCACGACAAGTCTACTTAAGGTTACTTGCCTCATTAGGAGATAGCACTAATGTTCTCTTATACCGAACGTTAACTGAAATAAATATTCAAACAGGGTAGGTACTTCCTAGGGTAGTTAAGTTATGTTACGTATTTTTAACTAGTAAGCTCGATTTTAACGTGCACTGTTGTTAATGTTGAAATGTTGGTAATTTACATTTTATATCTCATTATACATTCTGTCAAAAAAGTTTCGGGAACGGATGATTGGTTTATGATTCCAAATTAAATTTTTTGTTGTTAGATTGGCACAACTGTTATCCATTTTGGCCCAGAGTTTGAGTTGCATCTGTTATTTAGATTAAATACAGACACAGTGCTGTTTTTAGTTAGTTTATATCAGTGTGTATTGCGAATTTCATAATGGATAAAAACATCGAACAAAGAGTTTGTCTTAAATTTTGCGTTGTAAATGAAATTTCGTGTTCAGAGTCACTGGAAATGTTACAGAAGGCTTACAGTGAATCGACTTTATCAAAAACACATGCTTATGAGTGGTACGAAGCGTTCAAAAGTGGTCGAGATGTGATGGAAGATTTGCTTCGTTCTGGTAGGCCAAACACCGTCTTCAACTGAAGTTAACATAGCAAAAGTGAAGGAAATGGTGACTGAAAATCCTCATTCAAGTTTGAGAGAGATAGCCGCTGAACTTTCTGTATCTCACGAGTCGATCCGTATCATTTTAAATAATCACTTGGGTATGAATTGTTGCTGCTCGGCTAGTCCCAAAAGACCTGAATTTTCTCCAAAAACTCAATCGCATAAGAGTCGCTGAGGACATGCTAGAACAAGTCAATTTCGACCCAACATTCATGCAATGCATTGTTACTGGTGACGAGACGTGGGTTTACGAGTTTGACATGCAAAATAGTCAAAAAGCTTCGGAGTGGCGCCTTCCGAATGAACCGAAACCGAAAAATCCACGCCAAAGTCGATCAAAAGTCAAAGTCATGTTGACTGTTTTCTTTGACTATCGCGGTGTTGTGCACTCGGAATTCTTGCCGGAAGGTCAAACGGTAAATTAAGAACATTATTTGAGCGTTATGCGGCGTTTAAGAGAGCAAATTCGACGAAAAAGGCCAAATTTGTAGATAGAAAATTCTTGGATTTTGCACCACGATTATGCGCCTTCGCACAAGGGCATCATTGTGAACGAATTTTTGACTCAACAAATGAAAACAAACAAACAACAAAACTGAAAACTCAACAAATACCATCGAGCAACCACCTTATTTACCAGATATGGCTCCAGCTGACTTCTTGCTTTTTCCTAAACTCAAAGTACCACTTCGTGCCACCCATTTTCATTCGGTAGAAGACATAAAGGAGAATTCGCGGCGAGAACTGAACTCAATTCCGGAAAAAGCGTTTAAAAAATGTTTTGATGATTGTATTATTCGTTGGCCTAATTGTATCGTTTCTGAAGGAGCATACTTTGAAGGCGATACAATAAATTTAAATGAATAACTAAAATTTTGTGTGTTATTGATCTTTTCCCGGTACTTTCTTGACAGAGTAGTATGACAAAAACGGGTAACTTGTCAATTATAGAACTAAAGTACTAAGTAGTTACAAAGCTTGCCTTCCACATAGACAAGAACGTTCATACAAACCATTTGTTCAAATTCTGGAATGAGAGACCTAAGATTCGTTGCAGCCGCTGCAGCGCTATAAAATTTAAATGTCGTCTAATCAACAAAGAGACATCGCAGCGCCGCAGCGCCAGATCGGTCAAAGACAACATAGTGTGTCAAGATGGCGTCCCAAATAGATTGTCAATAACAATAATTGAAAAAATATCTTTTCTATTCTAATAATACGATATAACTACATAATAATGACTTGAATAACAATTAATTTCACTTACTTGTCAACTGAATTGTAGTAAACGTCTAGGTGTACACTTTGAAAAGAAATAAAGAATTATTTTCGCCGCTCCGCACGCGCGAATGTCTAAGCCACACTAAAGCAAGGTGCTGAGTCGACTCCGCAGATGAGTGGAACATAGTGCGTGTTCGGAAGGGCCTATATAGTGTAACGTATATATCGCTGCCTTCCACCCCTTGGGCGCGATGCGCCAGACGCGGTGTGACGCAAACGAGACTTAGGCCTCAAACCTGAGACGTGCAATTTCACGGCAATTTTTTTGCACGTGAAAATGGACTATAATATGTACACAATATTTTATCAAACATCGCATAATTATAGTGTGTAAAAAGAACTACGTTCAAAAACTTAGAAAATGCATGGACCGTAAAAAACGTAAAGTGAGCGGTTCTTGATCAAAAATAGGTCCTAAGTTTAGATTTATATAAATATACACCTAAGACCTAATGTTGCTAAGGAATAAGGTACACCTACCAAACAATTAAGGGCAATGTCTTCTATGCCCCGTTCGTCACTTGTCTATCGCGACTATTTCAATCTACAAATAATGAATAACGAAAACATCCGTCCCGTCCTTTGCTTGTTCATTTGTTGGTCCTTTAACGTTATAAATCGTAAGGACTTCGTCTAAAATCTATTTAGAACGTAACTTAGTATTGTTACACCAGTGATACCAACTTCCTGCAACATATTTCGCGTGCCCAATGATAAAATTGTACGTGGATACTAAATTAGTTTTTGATTGGTTTAAAAATTGAATATACAATGTCCGTTATTATTTTTACTGCGAACAACGCCATCTATCTGTTGCTGGTAAAACCACTTGGTTGCATGGCATTAGTATTTAGTACCTTTAGTTGACGTTTGGTGGCGCTGCAAAATGTTTGTGTTGAGTTTTTTCAGCTTAGACTCGTTGGTTGGGCTGGTGGCACAAGGAAGCAATATAAACTTTAGATTTTTAATTAAAAACCAACAATTTAATAAATACTATATTACTTAATTTTATTGAGTTCCATCGTTATTCTAACATCACTTTATTATTCAATAAAAAAATTTAATTGAAAGTTAAATAGTTAAGACCTTACGGAATCTTTTACGTCGATCTACTATTTGTAAATATTGATAAACAAATTGATTTGAGTTTGCACTTTGGTTCCGGTTTCAGTTTGTTGAACGATATAATTGAATTTTAATTATGTCCGAGGACCTGTTCGAAGGAAATTCCTTATAATAATTTGCTTATGTTAATTCAATGCATACTTACCATTGTGTGAGTTTAAATCGCACCAACTCAATTCATCAGCCGTGGTCATATGAGTATTGTGAGTGCATCAATATTGGAGCAAATATGACTTTGGTAATATTTAATATGATCTTCAAAGTTATCATCATAGAAAATACTGACTATGACTAGGCAGTAAAACCACTTCAACGGAACAGTGCTCGGCCTTCATCACATCTGTTGGTAACTGATGATAAGACCGATGATGAAATCACTTAACTCGCAGTCTTCAACTACTGGTTAGGGATATTATCCTAAACCGCTGGATTTTTGCTAAGACAACCTAATGCAGTTGGATATGGATCAAAATAACCTTTTAATTTATTAAAAACGACTAAGTAAATAACAAATAAGGATATTATATATTTCTAATACCAGACCTTCCTCCATGTATTATTACTATTTGAAGACCTTGTTTAACTACGAAAACTTGGATCTTACTTTTCTGACTTAGGTTAGGCGCTTAGGCTAGTTAATCCTTATTAGATTAATATTTATAAATGCAATATGCTATATAGTTTCGGAACCAATGGGGACTTGACTGCTCGAAGGACCAACTCATTGTAGTAAAATTATGTAACCAAATAAGTACTTAAGAGAAAAACAGCAGTAGCATTCAAAAATCGTACGCTAGCTTATAAGTTTTTACTTTTTTCCGATTTAGCTATTTGTAAATAGGAAAAAAGTGTTGTAGTAGGATAGCTTTCTGGATTAATCCACAACGAGCGTTTTGCGACGCGGCCAGCGAATCCCACTTTCATTGAGCGGTGTACTACGTAAGTCTTAGTTAATGGTAATAAAGATAACGTAATGAAAGAAGAAATCGCAACTCGCCGGTAGAAAGCAAATGGGTATTTTTTTTATTCAAATAGCTTCCTAGACACCTTCCTATCTAATAATTATTATACTGAACTACAAGACGACAACACGTTGACGTCTTATCACAATTTGTATTACAGTAAATTGTTGTACCTATGTGAGGTATTTATGTAAAAATGGCCCATAGTTGCCTGCATAAAATAAACAACAACAAAAGTCCGCGGGCCGAGCTAAATAAACCACGGCCAAGGATCAGGATACCAGATTCTCGGAAGAAAAGAAACATGTATGCATTATATAAAATCAAAAATCACTAGACCATTAAGCGTTCTCTAACACATCGGAGACGAGACGTGTTAACTATAAATCGAATATAGGTTAGTATTTCAAAAATTGTATACGTCTTTTGTTTACACAGTTGCTATAACACGTAAAATATTCGTGTATAAACGTCACTCGTATAGTATTTCAAGCGCAGTTCAGTAGTTTAGACTTATTTTTTGCCGATACATGTGGACGAGAAATGCTTTAAAAAATCTACGCTTTGTAACACAGAGTTTTATGAACACTAAATTATCTTTTTCAAAATTTAAAGGATATAAGTATATGGTTTTCTTATAATAATATTCTATATGTTATTATTATAATTAGGATGCTAACGAATTCTGTGAAAGTTTTACCCCACACTCAAGCCAAGGCCTGTATTAAAATTTCTGAAATAAGATTATCTATAAGATCGGGACGGTTTAACTGCCAGTGTGTTATACCTTTAAGTGCTTCGTATGACTGGTGGTGAGCCCATCGCTGCTTTATGCTGTTGGATGTATATGCAGTCTTTAGTCCGTTAGTCGCCTTTTACGACACCTAAGGGAAGAGATGTGTTGGTAGTATTCTATTAATTAATGAGCAGACACCGCACAGCACATAGTAATTAATAATAATACTACCTTGATAGATTGTGTAAGTAGTCGAAATTTCAGTTGGGTACCAGTTCTGAATTATGTTGGTATCTCAGATTATGGAACAAAGTCTTAGATTTCAACTTTGTATGATCTCGTCATATCAACATTGTTAATTGAACAGTCGATAATACTTACCTACAACGGGTCTCTCTCAACACCGCGAATGTTATCTTGTAAGGACATAACCTAACTACGAAAGTAACTGCAATTGTGCTAGTAAATAAAAGCACACTCCTAGCGGGTGTATACATAATTTAGGGTGTTTAAAACAAATCAGTAAGAATTTTACTAGCTTCGGGATAACTAACTAACTAACTTTTCTCCATTAAAAAGTAATGTTGTGATTAGAAAATATTAACACATACTTTAGGTAGATACTTTTTTATTTCATTTTTTATGTTATTGTGTGTGTGATCTACAAATGTTTTTATTTCCTCTTCTTCTTTCTTTATTGTCTGTATTGACATGGAAAGCTGCAGTCTCTACCTTTCCGGGAAAAGGGCGTGATGTATGTTCCCACATAATTCCCATATTTCGACCTCCCGGTCGTGTGAGCAAATAAGTAGCACAAAATGCTCTTTAACAAATTTATTTTAAATAACACAAAATTGCACGTTCGTTTGCGCCTTTTACAACCATGAGAAGAAAAAAACAATCTGGCCATCTTGCCAAAAAATATTATTGCCAATCCAATAAAGTATTATTCAATAAATGTTGTCTCTTTCACTCATATCTCTAGTGTAACATACTATCCCTTTCATTCAGTTTGTGCTTACTTCTGACGTTTCCGTTTCGTTCCGTTCATTCCGTTCCCACATCCGGCCATCCTGATAATTTGACTGTCCTCCCTCAGTCAATCAGCACTCACTCATTCATCTTACGTTCATCCATATATTTTAGCAAGTCATACTACATACAGTTACAATCTTAATCAGACATTCAAACTCAAATATAGTTACAATAATTCTAAACCGTGACAATACGCATACTATAGGTAGTAACCTCTATGATCTGAGATAGTAACTATAGGTACTAAAATACAACTATCCCATTTGTAAACAATTTTAATACAGTTATAACAAAATCTATTAACTCATACACTTTTAAATACAGTAATTAGTAAAGAAATTAAAACCAGTATGCTATCTCACAATAAGTATTCAGATCAATTTCACAATAAGTATCTTAGAGCAACAGTAATATAAAGTTTCTTAATACATTAATAAAGTAATAAATAATTTAATATTATACTTAATTTCTAGTCAGTGCTTTAATGATAACATAATTTTTTTCATAAGTTTATTATTTAATTAAAATAGTCTTTAAAGAAATTTATTATTAAGGTATCAGTCAAGTTAATAGCCATTTTTTCATAAAATCTGCAACGGAAAAAGTAACATTAGGTCCATCTAGCGATGCATTTACCTTTTGGACCTGATAGCGGTCAGTCCCCACGAACCTAAGGTCCTATAAATTTAGATCACCTTGCTTGTATTTGGTACTCTCCTTCCTTTTCTTTTTAATTTTTTTTCCATTTCCCTCTTGAATATGAAGAATCTGTTTTTTAGCTTTCTGTCTTAAACTTTTTCTATTTGCAATATACTTAGATCTCTTTCTTCTTGCTCTAGTAACTTACAAATCTCTATATCTTTTTGTATCCTCATTCTATTTCCTATTATTAACTCATATGGCGTACAACTGATACCTACTTCTTTGAAAAGCAGTAACAAGGTCACTTACAATACGAATGTGCCTCTTTAATGTTGACCGGTACGTACTCTTCCACCAATCTATTAACTTCTTGTTTTAACTGCGAATCTGAAATCAAAATATTAGGTCACCTTCGGTTCCATTGCTGACACGACAAATTTTGTTTATCCAAACATTGCCATCGTCTTGGCGCATACCGTGACTGACCTTTTATTGATAAGTACTATAACCCTACTTAAAAATTCTTGTCCTATTAGTAAATTTTATGGCATTACGTCTTGGGGTACTTACAATATGAAAAGTAGACTCGTAAACATATCCACCCAATTCAAAGCTAGTACGAAATCTACCAACAGAATTCACTCAAATTAACTCCTAGATCGAAAAACTGTTTCACAGACACTAAGTTCAAATCGCTGCCACTGTCTATCAAACTAGTAATTTCTTTTCCGCAAATCATTACTTTTTTTACAAAGCCGTTCTTGTTTACATGTTGACAACTCCTGGCTAAGGTGTCATGATGACATTTGAGCTTGAAGATGGCGGCTTATCGAAGTTCTCATTCACGTCACAGCCTGATGTACTCACGCAGAACTGTTTTACCGACGACGGGTCTGATTTCCGCAAATTATAGTTTTAGCTTGCCTCGAATAACTGCTTTATCGATTGCATTGGTTTGACTTCGTTTGATGCAGAAGCATTCACTACATATAAATTCTTGTGCTACCAGTAAATTATATGGCATTACGTACAATATGAAAAGTAGTCTCAACAATATATCCATCCATTTCAAAACTAGTACGAAATCCACCTAAAGATTTCACTCGCGAATCACTAAGTCCGGTTAATGTTACACTTTCCTTCTCAAACGCCGTAACTTCTAGATCTAAAAACTGTTTCACAGACACTAAGTTCAAATCGCTGCCACTGTCTATCAAACTAGTAATTTCTTTTCTGCAAATCATTAAATTTTTCACAACGACGTTCTTGTTTACATCTCTGCTGACAACTCCTTGCCAAGATGTCATGATGACATTTAAGCTTGACTATGGCAGCTTATCAAAGTTCTGTAATTGGTCGTCATTCACGTCACAGCCTGATGAACTCACGCCATAAAATAAGAATTTAGTTATTTTTCTGAGTCTTACGCAGAACTGTTTTACCGACGACGGGTCTGATTTCCGCAAATTATAGTTTCGGCTTGCCTCGAACTGCTTTACCGACCGCATTGGTTTGACTTCGTTTGACGCAAAAGCATTTCCGGAAATTTCTGGAAACTCTTTTCTTATTGCCGCTTTTAAATCATTGTAAGTCTTAAAGGTTCTTTAGTTTAGTTCTTTAGAGGAAACACACAGCTGCAGTAAAGTGCGATGAGTAGTTTTTGGATAGGAGTAATACCAAATATCTCCGCGTTGTCATATATTTCTTGAGCCCATTTGGTGACTGAATAAGTCGGATCAGTGCCCGAAAATGTTGGTATTGACTCTTCAACGAACAAGAGGTTTTTGAGGAACATGATCCCGCCTTCTACTGCTCATCTTGGGATCTGCTTCGTCGCTGGACCCGTCCGACATGTCGCTTGCAGATTATAAATTTCGTTTCGTAGTTGCCCGCACGCACTCCTTTCTTATCTCGGACCGAGCCCCCAAAAGTTGTGGGAGGTCGTGTGAGCAAATAAGAAGCACAAACATTTTAACTAATTTATTTGAAATAACACAAACGCTCGTCAGCGACTTTTACAACCAAGAAAAAACAATCTGGCCATCTTGACAAAAAAAACTTATTACCAACCCAATAAAGCATTATTCAATAAATTATGTCTCTTTCACTCATCTCTCTAGAGTCTAGTGTAACATACTATCCCTTTCATCCAGTTTGTCCTTACTCCTGACATTCCGTTCCCACATCTATGTCTATTTGTATTTACTGACATAAACCACCTAGGTACACAGCAACTCGCAATGGGCCATCTCAGTGGATTTTAGAGGATCTCACCATGTACCTATCGATCGAGTAATCGATCATGTGATATGGCCTTAGCCCAGCTTTGGGACTTCTATAACTCACCTTATTTCGGTAACATCGCCAATTTTTCAGGAAAAAGTAACCTATAACCGTCTCCAAGGCCCCATCTAACTCTACAACAAAATTCATCTAAATCGATTAAGCGGTTTAAGCGTGAAAGCGTTACAACCAAACTCACTTTTGCATTTATAATATACCTATTAGTTAGAATTATGAAGAAGATAATGAATATAATGACGATGACGATGATGATAATGATGATCTAGATTACTATGAAATGTAGTGTCGGACACGAATTTGTGTAATATTGTGTGATAGCTGTTTTATCAACTCACCTGATTGATGAAGGTAGGAGCATACTTAGGATCTCATATTTGAAATCGCGTCTATTAATAAGATAATTTGCGTTATCAAAAAAACAAACTACTAAACAAACCAACACAATTTGCAATCACATCCACCTTTCAAGCAAAAACGTCGCTAATATCAATTGTACATATCGTACCATTAACAAACCCGAATTTGCGCGCGAGCGCTAACTTCGTGCGTAAAGTGGATCCATTTATCTGGAAATCCGGCGGGAGGTCACGGGAAAAGTCCGCAATAAAAGCCGGGTCCAGCAGCACAGTTTAATTGAGTCCTGCGACCTCATAATCCGCGCCTCCGCTCCGCCCGCTAAATGTTATTTATACCCAAACTCAAACAGCCGCCGGCCACCGCACCTCTATACGCAGCGTATATTTTCGCCTATTGCGACCCTACCCACCTTGTTACGGGGACGCGTCATTGCTTTTACTGTTTTTCTTCGTGCTCCCTGTAACCGGTAATTAATTTGCAGCGATTATTGCAATTGCTTTACGCTTGTTATGAAACTTGTCGATAATTTAAGATGGAACACGGCTCTCAAATTGGCGCGTCGCGGCCGATTGCCCATTCGCGTACGCTTAGATTGTGTTCGTCGCCTACCATTAATCCACACTGATTTGTTAGTAATGTACGGCGCGCACGGCAAACACTCGCAACTTCAAATTCGCGTGAGTTTTTCTATTCATCATAAATATTCATATTCCAATCGTGGCTGGACAATACGAAAACCCACTTCTCGATTGTCACTTTATACGTACAACGTTGAAAGGTTCAATGATAATAATAGCTATTTAATTTCGACTTGTTTTAATACGTCCGCGCGTGTAATTAAAGATAATATCAAGTGACGCTTTTTATCCGTTAAGTTTTATAACTCGAATAGTAACATTAACATACTTTTACGCTCTGATGATTGCGAACGTTGCAGAATTTATTAATGCCCAATGGTCCCCTGATTGGACATGTGGCTCGTTCGCTCGCATGGCAAGAGCCTTAAATGAAGCACGGGCAGCGTATGAACTACTGGGAATTTGGTCATTGGAATTATCGATGCAATCCGCCAAACGATAATTGAATTGAATCGCGTTAAATAACCATTAATTGTTGTTGGCAGGACGATTGATATTTATACACAGTGGGATTTTGTGGCCGTGGTGCCTGACTTAAGTGCCTGTGTTACTTGTGTGATGCCGGGGTGACAGTGAGGCGTCGCTCCGTCGTGCTTCGATCGCCACGCGTACGTTGCGAACGCGTTTTTCGTGACAATTCGTGTCACGCAAAAGCACTTTTTCAATTTTACTACTGGAATCGAGCTATTTTGTCGCGTTCTGGCTACATCACTGTTCAAAGCGTTTAATATATCTCGAGCTAGCATGCGTACGCGTACCGCATTCCGTCGCCTGTTCGTACTTTCGGACCGAGACGCAGACATTACAACCCGCATGATATATGTTATATCACAATGTAAACGCATTATTATGAAGCAATGTTTGCCAGAATACCAAGCTCTGGTACCTACATAATAATGTTATGTCAGCGCAGTGTAAATGTGTACATTGGAGAACACAATATTGTGATACGACAGAGAGGTGTTTCTCATTCAATGCTACGACGTTATCCCAGTTAATGCTGTTTTCATACGTTGTTTCCAACATTGGAAATATTATGTATCTACACCTACACATGCATGTATAGTACCTACCTACACATGTTAACAGAAAATATTTCTAACATCTTCCAATTCATATACATGTTTAATGGTACGACGCAATATGTGGTACATTCGATCGTAAACTTTTCTGGGTTAAAATGGATAAATATATTATTAAAGTAGCACTAGCGGATCCTCGCGGTTTTACCCGCGTGGAACCCGTTCCCGTAGGAATATCGGGATAAAATATAGCCTATGTCACTTGGAAGGAATGTAGCTTTCTAATGGTCAAAGAGTTTTCTAAATAAGTCCAGTAGTTTCGGAGCCTATTCATTTCCAACAAACAAACAAATCTGTCCTTTTAATAATATTAGTATAGTAATACAACCAAAAGGTTTGTTCCTCGAATTTATTTTTAAATTCTAGTAAAATTAACTAGAATATCTGTGTCACTTGGAAGGAATGTAGCTTTCTAATGGTCAAAGAGTTTTCTAAATAAGTCCAGTAGTTTCGGAGCCTATTCATTTCCAACAAACAAACAAATCTGTCCTTTTAATAATATTAGTATAGTAATACAACCAAAAGGTTTGTTCCTCGAATTTATTTTTAAATTCTAGTAAAATTAACTAGAATATCTGTTCTACGTCAAAACACGCTTGTTTTTTCCCCGCTCTGTCCCACGTATTGTAGGCGCATGCATTGGCTGCGAAGCCTTACACGTTTATATTGGAGCATTATCCCGAGTGTTACACAAGCAGCGAACCAGTGTATTGATTACGAACATCGGAAGCATGTCTACGCTTTAATCCGATTAATACAAATCTCATTTTTAGGGTTCAGCAATGAACCCTTATAGTTTCGTTATGTGACGTTCGTTGACGATTGCCATTTGTTTGAAATTCAGTGCAAAAAGTTATTTAAAAAATTAAAACAAACAAAAAAACAAATTCTAACATGAACATATTTTAAACATACTTGGACGTGTACCTACATGAAAAGTGAGGGCTACTTTTTTAGTTACGTGAAATGGTCTAAAAAAAAGATAAAAATATTACCACATTATCTATCTATCTATCTATCTACTCAGCGGGTAACACTCACATTATAGACAAACACCCCAACTTTATTATAATTTAATTACATACATACTATTTTTTTTTGTTTTTCTGCATTTCTGCAAATTTGAAACTATGGTGCGATTGCGAGCGATGTGTGCACGATTGCTTTCAAGTTTTAAGTACAAAGTTACTAAAATAGAATGGAAAAAATTATAAAAAATCAAATTACTTGATTCTTAATAAAATGTCACCCATATTTGTGGAATCAATTTCACTCCCTCGATTCTGAATAAACACACTTTTGGTATTTAGTAATTTCATTTATACATATGTACTTATCTATATTTCTGTTAAAATAAATAATTATAAATTTATAATGTAAATAAATACCTATGTAAGATTTCATAAAAGGGGACCCGTTATATATTTTTTTTATAAAATACCATACATAATGAAGAGGACAAAGAGGACAAGAAATAAAGAAAGATATGTATTCCAAATGATTAATATGTACATAAAAAAATCACAGATGTCGTAGTCCCCGCAAGAATCGGAGCATTAAAAAAGATTAAGTACAAAAATTTACGAAAAGGAAATTGTTTTGTGTTGAATAAGTAACACATTACAAGTTGAATATTAAGAAATTTTTATTGAAATATACTTCCCTAAAATTACACAATTAAGTACATTACTTACAAGTCGAATTATAACACTGCACAACACAGAGAATAGGAAACATTTTCTTTTTTTTTACAACCTAAGTGAAATTCATTTATCGGGCGTCTTGGCGCAATTCACCCCCTTTCTTACTTCCCTTAAATTACATATCTACATTACTTAGAAGTCAAATTATAACACTGCACAACACAGAGAATAACATTTCCTTTTCTTTTAGGTTCTTTTTGGTTTCGCTTAGGGTGCTAAGTGAAATTCATTCGATTGTAAAAGATTTTCGAAATTCCAACTTGAATGCACTTCTAGCCTGCATCCGCATCTTTTAACACCATTACCATGACGATCGGTCAATAATCATAGAAAGCTACATCGTTTTTACGGAAATACCCGTTTTTCTACAATTCCAAATCTAAAGGGACAACATACTTACAGATCACAATATATTAACCGATTTTCAAAAAAAATCGCCATTTTGTAGCTTTAAACTAATACTCCAGCTAGGACCCTTTTTTCGATTTTTCTTAAGACATATATGCCCATGGGGTCGGAAACGACCCACAAAAGAGATTCATAGTCTTGATTTTTTTAAAAGAAATACCAATTATCGAATTACCTTTACAAAACTATACCTTACAAAGTGAATAACACTACTATTGATTAGTATTAGTTGTTCAACTACTAGATAAAAGTGCATCTATTTGGAAGTATTTAAAATTTTGATTTTCGTACAACAATTACAACAATGTAAGTTTTATATGCTATTTTTAAAGTATTTGTAATAAAACAGGCCAATCAGCTAGTTTTATTATTGCTTTACGTAATGTAATAATTAAATTTCAGATAAACTTTCCATTAGTTAGTTAAATCAAAGTAATTACTTGGACGGGTCGATAACGACCCGCTGGGCACATCTGGTACAAAAATAGCTTAAGGATATGGATGGAATAAAATAGAAGCTATTTTATTTAAAAAAATAACTATACATAGTAGCCTCAAAACATTTTTCTTAAAGAAATAAATTGCATTTTTTACTCATTCTTATTGAAGTTTAGTTATAGCACAATGACCAGTCAAAAAAAATTATGTGATCTGCTGCATGTCTTCTCACGATGACAGAAACACTTGTAGCTACGTGAAGCTTGTTTGGCCGGTCTAACTTGTGTCCTAGCTGTGCATTACGAGGCGGAACTCCAAAGTATCAATGATATCTCCAACCAGAACAATGTAGGGGGTCGTTTAAGACCCACTGAAAAAAAGGTACTTTCAGGCGTAAAAAAAATAAAAAATTTCTGAAGTAGCAATGATAAAAGGTTATCAATTACAAAAAATCATAGATATCAGAGTTCCAAATAACTGTGGGCAAGGTTAAGTCGGTTTTTTTCCGAAATATTTACAATTTAGTACAAACACCCCCCCAAAAAACCCAATTTTTTCAACATTCCAAAAAAGTTACCAGCTTATTTTCAAAATTCAAACGCTCACACGTGTTTCGATAAATTCCATAACTCTTGGTACTATTCCCATCTCCATCTTTCCAAAATTATCGGAGCTGTGGCCAGAAATACGTCTCAGGCGATTTGCATCTGCTAACATTTTCAATGGTAAAAAATTGGCATAATAATAGTAAGTGGCATGTAAATTAAACAACAACTAAAAGAAAAGTTTCGTAAGTTACATAGTTGTTAGATATGACGTACCTATCTCAGATTATCGGAGTACGTTCAGAATAAAAAAATAACAAAGAATTTTATTAAATCTTTTATTCATCATCAACTTCATAATCATTGATGCTCCTGCTCTGGTTCCGTAGATGGTAACCAGGACTTCTGGCTACATTTTTTTACTTCTCTAACACGCCTATGGGAGAGAGAGAGAGATAACAATATCGGCATAGTTGTCAGTTAGTTTAAAAGAGAAAATATTAATGTTGGTTACCATGATCTAACAACCCTGGTCGGGTAACAAGCGGCACTTGCGGCCGGGACGCATTTAGCGTCCCGGTGTCATACGAACCAATTTTTCTAACGCTTCTAAGCGCATACACATTTCCACGGAGCAGACTGCTAAGATTTACGTTTATGACTCGCATAATAGTCTCAGTGGCGTCAATAAAGCCGGTGACCCTTTGTGTCCAAGATATATACCAACCGTGTTTCAGCGACGCGGACGCGACAATTATTCTGATGTTTAAATAGCAAATGTTCACGGGCCGTTGACAAGAGTTTGAACTTGAAACACTCGCTTGTTTCTTCGCACTCCAAACCGTCATTTGTTAAACGTTTTTTTGTGTTTGAGTCGCGAATAAGATGTTTAAAATTAGTATTGTATGTTAATTATTATTATTTTATTAATTTATTTTATACTAGTGGCCCGCCCGCGACTTAGTCTGCGTGAACACCCTGTATCCCGTGACGAATTTCCACAAATTATATTTCACACAAACGTAGTACTGACAATCACGAATACGACAAAAAGAATTAGCCAAATAAATGCAGCCGTTCTGTAGTGATGCGCGTACAAATGTTTCGACAATTGAATTTAATAAATATATTGTGTAGAAGAGTCCTTAAATTGTAAACTTTGATGTAAATCAAATTAATAAGAAAACCACATAATTTTTGATTTTAACCAACTGAAAGTCATTTGCTAACTGACTACATAAGTTCATTACTTATGTAATCAGTTTATGGCGGATATAGTATCTAAAGCGGTCTGCTGTCTAAAAAGGTCACTTTGATACAATTTCTTATACTTTTCCATTATAATTACAATTATTTATGAATGTATTCATTTATTTTTAGGAAGGGCTATTCCACTAAAATTTAAAAAAATAGTAGCCACGGAATGTCATTTATTTATTTATTTATTTATTTATTAGGCACATTAACATTATAAACAAACAAATAAGTATTTACAATTATTTACATGATAAGATAATAATCCTAATGTTTATTGGTATAAACATTACAGTTACAGATATGCACAGCATGTTAGAAGAAACATTGTGCGTTATTAAAATAAAGTAAAAACTAAATACATAAATAACAAAAAAATAAAAGTTACTTAAAGTTACACAGATTGGTTTAAAAAAAGCAGAAAATAAAATAGTTGGGTACCTTTCAATTTTTTTTCCTTGAGCAATTTGGGTTGATCATGAAAAATGTCTAGATTAATGTTTTTTATATATTTTATCGTTTTATTAACAATTACATATACTTAAGTAAAATTTTTAAACACTGAAAAAAGACGACTACCTCAGGTGGGAATCGAACCACGCACCTTCCGCATTCCGGGCGGCTGCTACCGAGGTCTGGTTTTCACCCGTCGAAATTTGTCAGTGCTTGATGCTTATGTTTTTAGTCAACATTGCTTCATCAAATCTTATTTAGACGTTTTCATCGCTGGTTCGATTCCCGCTAAAGGTTGTCGTCTTTTTTCAGTGTTTAAAAAAAAATTTAATGTCTAGATGATTTTCAGGTCCTCACTGCAAACAAAGTTCGTTTCTATTCTTCATCATCATTGTCATCTGATGCTCCGCTAATTATCAGCCTGGTTTTTTATTTCAATTATTTCCGCAAATGAACTAAATACAACCGTGTCGTGTCGCAGTTAAAATACTACCACCCCTTCTCTTCCCTTGGGTGTCGTAAAAGGCGACTAACGGACTAAAGACTGCACATACATTCAACAGCATAGAGCGGCGATGGTCTCACCACCTGTCACGCTGAGGACATGTCAATTGTGTAGTCGCTATTTGGTGAAAAGTGGACTACTGCTTTAGCTGTCCTCATTGCCTAGTCTCTGACTAACCCTTTGGGGATAATAGTCGTGGTTTTATGTATGTATGTAACTATAAAAAATTAATTGTCTACCAAAATTGTAAGAAATCGGCAGGCGTCTGATTCAGCTTTTAGTGCTTTAATATCCACAGCTTTGGTTTTAAGCTAATCAAACATCTCTACGTAGAAAAAATATAAATTTAAGTGTGATTGATAAAACTTTAAATTTATAACTCTGTATAGAATTCAATAAAAATAAAAGGAAAAGCAATTAATGTATTAAATAATATACTTATTGTTTTATTAAAATGTTCACTGAGCAAAATATGCTTTAGAAGCACTGAATAGTAAAATAGCCAGTACGAGTAACGCAACCAGCTTTGTCTACTTATCATGTAAAGATTTTTAAACGTCAACATGCTTGTAGAATTTCTCATATAAAAAACTGAATTCACTATGCATTATAATACATTGTGCCTCATACACATTGTTTAAGTGTCTAAAAGTTGTTTTGATTTAGATAATTTTGAGTCGAATACACTTTTTTGACAACCGTACATCCGGCGACATTAATCAATTCAACTTTTTTCTACTGCAGACGTAAACATAATTAACGGCTTGTGATTTTAAAATTATTTAAATAGCCTCTATAAAATTTAAGAAGCGTTTACATCGTAGCCTCTGAAGCAAAACAACGCTCGTAGTACAGTAATCTCATCAATCACTAATTCACAGATGTCAGCAATAATCTGTTTGCTGAAATCTGTTTCCTATAAGTAAATAAGAAAATTCTAAAACACTTGTATACTTATCCACCACGTATTCGATTTTGTATGAAAAATAATAAAATAAAAGTTATGGGTATCGAATGCTACAAAACGAAATTGTATTATGATTACTTATTGTGAAGACGAAAGTGATACACGATAAAGATATTATTTAAGCGCGCAAAGTACGCACTTATATAATGTAGGTATTATGTTAACAATTTGCTATTTGTAGGCACCTACTCCGTTACAAATATGTTCGGAGTTTCATGTTTCGCGTAATGAGAAGTATGTAAACAGCAACAATTAAAATGATTGCTCTAGCAGCATCAATACGCCTACGAAACGACTCCCGTTCGTCAAGCGAGCCGTCCGAAAGCAAAAAGAGTAGCGTTTACTGACCAATCATTATAATGATCGGTTATCGATTTGTTATTGTGGCGTGCTCGCTAAAGGACCAAAATTTGGTGCGCTCGATTACGCCTCGGCCCACGGCCATTCCGTAATCTATTCCTACCGTCCTCACGATACCGAACTTATCGTCCTCCTTATAATTTTGGAAAATTCATATAATAACATCTGATAACAATCTAATTATTATAATGTCCTCTTTAACATATCTCCGGCGAAATTGGAGCGAGACGAGCTTCGAGACGGGATAATGCCTCCGCTAAAGTAATGGAAATTATGAGATCATCTTTATGCCTCTTAACAGTGCTTTTAAAATAAACACATTACTCTGGCTTTACTGTCCGCTGGTCGGTTTATGAGGGCGCATTACGAGTGTGGAACGGGCTTAATATTCAAATGGAGGTACAGGTAGCAAATGTTTTTCAATTATTTGAATGCGAAGCTGAAAAAAATTGTAGGTACATTTGAAACTTAGATTAAGAAGAAATTTTAAAAGGTTTTTAGTAACTTTTGCAAACTATACGTATGTAATGGTAGTAATTTTTTACGCTGCTGGTGGTAGATGAACGTAAACATTGTTATTTTTGTTAGGTCTCGGTGCCTATCGAAGAATTTTACAACGCACCGTTTGTAAAATGGTGGCCGTATAGGCAAAGCGCTCGACCTTGTATCCGAAGGTCCTTGGTTAAATCCCAAACTGGGATAAGTGTTGGACAGTATGTGGGTTAAGTAGGTACCATACTTAATAAAATTACTGTTATGTTTTGGAAACACTTGCTTCTCAAGTTTAAGGCAAGGATGTTTTTTAGCTTCGAACCACCTATATCAACCCTGGTAAAAGGGCAGCACCACGCAAAACGGCATTTTAATCAATATTGGTTCTACAGACTTTCTGTGCAGAAGTCATTTTTGATAACTTTTTGTACTTAATATATCATACATAACTATGCTTGCTTTGTACAATAAAGATTTCAATAACCTGTTTTGCCTTTTTGCCTATACCAAAAAACCTTTACTAATAACACTATCTAGTTAAATCATCGACACAATCTCACCTATGGAGTGTTAAAGTGTTGTGTAACTATATACCTAGCTTTAAGGTAATTGCTGCATGCCAGCAATTACCTTACCAGAAAGCACAGTCCACACTTGCGTTGCCCTCGTTGTCCGAATCTCATCAAATATTGACGATGGCCTGAAAGCCTCCCTACGTCCAACTACCTGTCTGATGTTGGACAGACACAACCCTCGGATAGATAACTAGACGAATAGTAAATGAACCACGCCCCTTTTGAAGTAGGGTACTGCATTAGTGATGATGTTCGTGATAAGGATTACCAAAATTCTGGTAAATGTTTTGCAAGCAAATTTTGATTAAGAATGTGTTCAAAATTTCCACGTGTGGGGCTTGAACTTTTTAGCAAATACGGGTCAGGTGCTATCACTACGCTGTGTTTTTGTTTTAATTACATTTCTCTGATATTGTTATGTATGAAATATTGAATTTTCAAAGTGCAAAAAAATTGCTTTTTATAATTTAATTTTCAGTGGTCAGTCGTCTACCTTTTATTACTATAACTTGGCGGTTAACAAGAGTGACTATAGAAGTAAATTGGTGAATATTTGCACTTCACAAAATTGCTGTCCAGACGTACGGGTAAGTTTGTATTCTTGTTCGACCGACAGACGCCACTGACTAACCGTCTCACTTCAAAACTTATCTACACTAGACGATAAAAATTTTTAGGTACCGAGTACAAATATAGGTACTTTGTTCAGAAACTTTACTCTGTCGAATCGTATCTTTATACATTTCTTATTAATATGTTATTGAAATCGTTTATCGACTTCAATTTGGTTCAATCCGTTAGTTTGAACACATATAAGGTAATGTGGACAAACTTTGTTAACAACAAAACACAAAACTTAATCTCCGATTACAGCTAGTACTCTTAACTAACTTTTTAAAAGCAAATTAATTCATATACATTATTTGCGCTTATCACACGACTCCGTATAATAAAATATTCGGTCACACAGTAATCCCCGGCTCCCCTCTCTTTGCTTAACACTCTTCATTTGACAGATTGAACTAGATTACTAAAGCTTTTTTATTTAATTTAAGGGGCAATGGAGTTGTAGGAGTATCCAAGAGTGTTTGCCGTGGCTCAGATCGCAGGCCAAGTAGTTTTTATTGAACCTTCTGTTGACTGAGGCAGTCGAGCGTACTCACTCCCCTTTGTGTTGTGACATAATATTGCCCCATATTTGATTTGATCTTCCCTCCGTAAGACCGGTTATTTTATGTTTCTCTTGGTGAACTCTCAGAGAAAAATGCGATTTTCATGAAATAGGATCGAAAATGTAAAAGTACGTCTTTAGTTACGTTTAAATTAATTAGAACTGTTACGAATTATCTGAATAACAATATTCCTGTCTCAGTCCTCTTTTTAGACATGACCAAGGTTTTCGATTTTGAGTGTCATGAAATTCTGCTAGCCAAACTAAATAAATTTGGAATCCGTGGACCATGTTATAGCTGGATTTAAAGTTATCTGAGCCAAAAAGAACAGTGTGTAGAAATTAAAAGATGACTGCCCAGTAAATAAGTGTGTGGACTATGTTAAATCGTCATTTAATGTTAATAACTTCGGTGTACCTTAAGGCAGTGTTCTTGGGCCTCTGCTGTTCCTATTATATATTAATGACCTGCCTAATAGTATATCTCATGATTGTATACTGTTCGCAGATGATACAACAATTATTATATGTAAAGATGATAGCTATAAAATTGTTAAAGATTATATAAATTTAAGTTTGCTTAATATTGTAAAATGGCTTAATAATAATAACTTACAAGTGAATGTAAAAAAAACTAAATACATACAGTTTGGCACAAATAAAAGAATGCATCCAAAACTTAATATACATTGTAATGGAGAAACAATAGAAAAAACTACTCATACAAATTTCTTAGGAATTACACTAGACTGTTTCTGTGATTAGAAACAGCATGTAAGTAATATGTACAAAATTAAATAAATTTGTATTTGCTTTAAGTCGCATCAGTCAACTCATAACAAAAGAAGCTGCTATCACTGCTTACAATGGATATATTAATTCTAGTCTACGATACGGAGTTATGATTTTGGGCAACTCAGTGCACAAAGAAAAGGCTTTTGTGTTACAAAAAAAATGTGTCCGAGCCATATTTGGTCTAAAGCAAACAGCCTCGTGTCGGGTATTTTTTAGAGACTACAAATTACTTACGCTGCCCTCTCTCTATATTTTTGATATTTTGTTTATTTGTGTATAAGTATAGATGTTAATTTCAAGAAAATTGTCAGGTTACAACACGTAATCTTCGTTCTATGTATAGAATCAGCCTCCTAGCCTCCTGCTAAACTAACGCTTGTATCTAATAATACTTTTATTATGTGTGTTACAATTTACAATAATTTACCAGACGTCTAAAAAGTCACAAGTTGCCAAAGTTTAGGTTGTTAGTAAAACCTTGGTTAATAGAAAAATGTTTTTATAGTATCCAAGAATACCTAGATTATAGATAGTAGATAATATAGATTATAGATACTATAAATAATATATACTTACTTACATATTGTTATGAAGTCAAGTCACTTCATTAAAATTTTTGTGTATACATTTGTAAAAGTAGGATTAAACTACTCGTGTTCTTAGCTATAAGACTCGCTTTACTGTACTTACCTTATTCCTTAGACAATAATACTTGCTTACTTACTTGATTTATTGGACACTATTTAGACTTTAACTTTAATAAAATAGTGACAAATTTTTAAGAAAATTGTATACTTATTTTTAACATTCAACAGTAATGTAGTGTTATACTGATCAGTGCTTGACCTTCATTTTAGCTAATGGACAGTGGTGATAGGCCGTAAGTGGAAGCGCACTCACCCATACTTCTTAAACACTGAGGAATAAGAAACAACTTTCTTACCATTAAGTAATGTTCTTCATGGGAACAAACTTGAATTCGATGGAAGAAGTTATCAAAACAGATCACCAACTTAAATTAGCACAACAAAATCTTTTTCCCTGAAATACAAACCTGAGACCTCTGAGCGTAAGACGTTGGTCATAACACTAGAGCACAGATGCGGTTTGATATGTAATTTAAAAAAATATATTTTGTAATAATAGCACAAAGTATTATAATGAAAGGTAATTTCTCTTACAACCTTGCTTTAATGAAAATCGAATAATTCGTTGCCACAGCTAACAATTTCATTAATATCCAAATTACTAGACTGCATCTTTATAATAATATGCCATAAATCGCGGCCAGTAAATTACTCACAGCAGTACATTTCAAACGATAGGTACATCCCACTAATAGCAGTGTAATATGCGGCTTCGACAAAGCAGCTTTCGATAGTACATATCAGTATTTATCTTATGTTCTATAAATGTATACGATAACATCACTCAAAGACAATCACACCACTAATATATTGTCCATGCTGAAACCGCAATATGACATTATAAATGTAGGTACTTGTTGGAAATCGATCAAGCAAATAAAAACTTTACTGCGGGCAGGCATGGTTCATATTGCATTGCTATATGTATGTGAAAGTATAACTGAAAATGTATGTGCTCTGTACCACGTTATCAAAGGACCGCCATCAAAATCAGTTTCGTACCTAATATCAGTACGGCCGACTGTAATGACACGGGCGGAGCATAACCACGTGTCAGGGCGCCATGCCTTCACTTATCTACGCTTTTACTAATTGTAGGAATGCATGCGAGGGGAAATACGACGATCAGACTTAAATAAGTGTAAAAGGGCTGGATGTGTTAAATTGTTCTATCTATTTATAGTATTTTTTTGTATCCAGTAATTTAAAATGCTATCTGTATATGCCGCTACCACTACGAGTTATGCAGTTGAAACATTAATGATGTTAACGTTTAAAGCATTACAAATTTTAATATTTGTTTTATTATGCTGAAAGGAAGTAATATTATGTAGTAGGGACCTAATATAATATACATAAAATTTAAACGGTCTTTCCACAGACTGCTGCTATATCATTGAAGGGAGTTATGTAATGCGTGTGTAGGTAAGTATATGCCGTATAATGTTGTGTGAACACTCTGTCATGTTGAGTTTGTTTAATCTTATTAGAACATGGAAAACAACGTGTTAGTTCCTACTTTTACATTACGTAAATCCAAGGTGACTAGCGCAGCTAGTTCAATGTTATTTTTTTATTTAATAGTTGAGACCGCGCGGACGCTTCGATTGCGTGGAGTTAAGCTGCTAAACTTTAGTTTGACATCAACTAGTACAGAAATCTTATTAGTATCTTTACACGTTTTAGGGTTATGTACCTCAAAAGGAAAAAACGGAACCCTTAGATCACTTTGTTGTCCGTCCGTCTGTCTGTCTGTCTGTCAAGACCCTTTATCTCGGGAACGCGTGGAGGTATCAAGTTGAAATTAAAACGATATAAGTACACGGGTCTCTTGAAGCTGTGAAAAAATCAAACTCATTAGTTAACGTAAAAAAAGATTAGGGAATAAAAATTTATAGGGTTTTTTTTTCGTTGACCTAGAACTATGAAATTTGGCAAGTATTACCGTCTTACACCACAAGTATAGGGAAAAAACAGAAAAATGTACCTTTGTAATTAAATCATTAAAAAACAGGGTCTTTACGCCAGAAACGGCGCGGCGGTCCAAATTTTGAATTGAGTGAATTACGATAAATAAAAAAAAAACCTCTTTCCTTTTTTATAAGTACCTATAGGCACAGTCAAGGTTAAAAATATATATACTTACACAACAATTTTCCTCAAAATATAATCTTCTAAAATACTATAGATAAGGAAACATGCAAAAAAGTGTACAACAATTTGAACATTAGTTGGTAATAATATGTAATAGTAGTATCCAAAGGTACCTCATTAACAGACAACTACATAATCATAAATATGTATCCACATGATAAAAAGTAATATGTTATCAAATCCATCAAAAGTGCCGCATTTCATCATCCTGATTTATAATGTAACCTGCCAGCCACAAGTTCTAAACAGTTAATAATACAATAAATAGTTATCTATTTCAAACTCTATTCTATTTAATAATATAATAATAATAATAATATTTATTTATTCATCCACAACAATATACACAGAAAAGTGAATTCCCTGCAGCCTGTAAAAGTTATTACTGTGCTACAGGCCACAGTGTCTTCCCTTTCCCTGGATTTGACAAAAATCACTGTTATGGTGCTAATATTTAAAACACTTACAAATCAAAAAAGATAAAACTATCACTACATTACCTTAAGTGTGGGTGAGTGCTTGTAATTGCATGTAATTGTAAAGTTATGAGTTGAATTTTAAATTTGGTGTGTACGGGAATAGCCTTGAGTAATTTAGTAAAATAATAATAATATAAAACATAAAAGACAATAGTATAAAGAAACTATGTATATAAATCTTCGTAAAGAAACCAATGCTAGCCCCGCGATTTACCTCTTGGGTTCGAATGGCTACTTTCGACAGCAATTCGCCAACATTAGTTATACTGTACGCAGAACAATTTCAATTTATTGTTTTAAATAGATCCTCGGTTTGTGTGTAGTCTAAATCAGACAGCCATTTAATGACTTTTCTTTTAAATTCATGGTTGTTTAGTCCTTTAATATTTGGTTTTGGAGTAATTTTATTATAAATTTGTGGGGCAGTAAATGCATAGTGTCTTCTGGCAAATGCGCTTTTACATCTAGGTTTCGGTACGGAATCTATTCTTTTAACAGTAACCGGTAAAGTAGGTACAGTGGTGCGATGATATCGCTGTAAAATCTGGAGAATGTATAGCTTCCTGATAGAAAGTACGTCAGATTTGGCATATAATTCAGTGGTTGGATGCCTGAATGGAAGTTTGTGTATTACCTTCAGTAGTATGCGTTGGGCTCGTTCGGCTTCTATCATTAGTGTCTTTGCAGCACCGCCCCACGTACACACACAATAGGAGAGTAAGCACTCACCAAGAGCCCTATACACCTTCATTAAGGGTCCAACGTCCAGCACGTCTTTCAGGGTTTTAAAAACATAGATGAGCTTTCTACAGCGGCTAGCTACTGCTTGAAATTGTATGTTCCATGAAAGCTTATCATCTATGAGTACCCCAAGATATTTAATGTTATCAGTGCGTGTCAAAACAGGACAGCAACAGTTGTTTGGGGTGACGGACGTGCGGTTACATGGAAAGGTGTGTATTTTGAGTTTTAGATTACTCAAGGGTTTTGTTGCGTTTGTTTTACTAAAACAAAGATATTTCGTTTTGGCGGTATTGAGCGTAAGCAAATTGTTCTCTAGCCATGCAGTTATGTCCTTTAATCCATTCTCTGCTAATTAATGTACTTTATTCCAAGACCTATCGTGGAAAAGCAGCACGGTGTCATCCGCGAACATCAGTACATCAGCTCTTTTTAAATCTATCTTACAAAGTTCATTGATGTACAGTAAAAATAGAGTAGGGCCTAATGTACTCCCTTGAGGCACCCCATATGTGCAAATGGCACAGCTACTTAGCTCTCCACCAATACGTACACTTTGTTCTCTGCCATTCAAGTAGTCCCTAAACCAATCAAGTGGTATGCCTCTAACTCCTACACACTCCAGTCGCCTGAGCAGGATTGGAATTGAAACCGTGTCGAACGCTTTTTGGAGGTCCAGGAATACCCCTAAACACTTCTCCCCACTATCCTCATATTTTACTATAGAAGAGGTTAAAAGTATGGTTGCATCTTCTGTGGACGTAGCGATTCGAAAACCAAATTGGTTTTTTGATAAGACGTTTTTGCTTTCGAGATACAACATTAACCTTTTGTTGACTAGTCTTTCTATAACTTTGGAAAGTGAAGAAAGAAGTGATATTGGTCTATAGTTATTGGGATCGGTTTTGTTTCCTGATTTGTACACTGGAATTACTATAGCTCGTTTAAATATTTGTGGGAATTTTCCGGATTCAAAGCTGAGATTACAAAGAAAGGATATAGGTCCAGCTAATGAGTGGATACTGTCCTTGAGTACTCTCATTGTAATATCATCCCATCCTGGTGCGCTGTGTTGTTTTAAACTCTTAATCGTAAGCATGATTTCCATTGGGTCAGTCAAGAACAACGAGAAAGAGCCTTTGGGCACACCTAATGATGTTGCTTTCTTTGCCAACTCTTCTTCAGTGATATTCAACCGTTGGAGATTGTTATTTGCTAGTTGTCTTCCTACGTTTATGAAGAAATCATTTACTGCATTAAGAGCCTCCGATTGGCTGGTGTTATTATCCAGTAAACCAACTGCAGGTTCATTAACCACGTTAAGGTTACCAATATCTTTTATTAATTGCCAAGTCTTTCGACTATTACCTGTATACTTAGCCAATTCATTTGCATAATACCGTTTCTTTAAATCTTTTATAATTTGATTGCATGTATTTCTATACTTTCTGTATTTGTTTTTAAGAACCATATCATCATTATTGCCTTTTAACTGCCTATATATTTTATTTCTACGTCTTATTGATTTGACGATACCGGGTGTAATCCAAGGTTTCAGTGTTTTTTGCCTACAAGGGATCTTTTCTTTTTTGGTGTTGTTTTTAATTGAATTTTGAATAGTATTCACGAGATAGATTTTATGTCACATTTTCTCGTTTTTATTGTTTTTAGACACTAGAGGTATGTAAGTGATGGTAATGATAAATAACAATAATTTGGATTATTCGAAGAAATTATATGTTATATTTATTATTATATTTATATTTTTAAATTTGTTGAATATTTACACGGTTGCGAAAAGTTTACGCAACAAATTAAACGAACTTCCTTATTTATTTCGCAGTTATAAAAAATAGTAATGATTAGAATTCAATGAAATACAAGTCGGTAATAATTTCAAGATTTTTTTTGCGAGACGTATAAGAAAGGAACAAACATCATTGACAGGTAGGCACTCTTTTCGGTTATTGTCAAAATTCAAATTTCAAAGCTGTTGATAATAATAGTCGAATGAATGTATACAAATTAATGTACCCTATAGCGTATACATGAATTTGTGTTTTTGATTGCATATACAGGGTGGAAAAAAAGGCCGCGCGTCGTTGGAGGAAAAGTACCCTTAACCCTAGAATACTTTTTTTGAAATATTTTGGCATCGACCGATTTTATCGGTATGTACGCTCATTCATAAGAATCAATTTCTTTTAAACAACATAGTATCTTAAATTAAAGAAAGACCAAGGAAAAAAATATTGTAAAGCTTACTTACTATCTAAAGAAAATAGTTCATTTATACCTATGAATTGTTCAAAATAAGACCCATTTTCACGTATGCACAGACGTATTCTTCGACTTTCACACAAAAAAAACAATAAATTTTGGGTGTTCTCCATACTTAGAACTGAAACTCAAAATTTTTTTTTTCTTTAAACCCATGTATTTATATGTGGATATGGATAGGTCTTCAAAAATGTTATTGAGGTTTTTATTGTAATTTTTTTCTAAACTGAATAGTTTGCGCGAGAGACACTTCCAAAGTAGTAAAATGTGTGTCGTCGTCGTCGTCCCCCCCCCCCCCCCTTGTAACTTCTATATAAAAGAATGATAAAACTAAAAAAAATATATGATGTACATTACCATGCAAACTTCCACCGAAAATTGGTTTGAAGGAGATCTAATAAGTAGTTTTTTTTTAATACGTCATAAAAAAATTAATTAATAAAAAATACACTACTATTAAAACATCGATCAAAGTTTTATACATATATAATGGTATCTTTCGTGCGCGAGTCCGACTCTCACTTGGCTGGTTTTTTGTGTATTGTAGGCATGTAATTGCCCTTACAAAAAAAGTACTGATGTGATGGAATCTGTGTATAAAATCTACTCTTTTAGGGACATATTCGTTTTGCAATTACTAGATGTTCTATTTCAAATTCTCTTTAGATATTGACAGTACGACCAAAAGCTTTATAAGAGTATAAATATAATAAAAACATTATAAAAAGACGAAAGTTCAAAATCTCAAAAGACGTGAAAAATTATATTTTCAAAATTATTTACGTGAATATATGTACGACGTATTGACCATCCTATTATCGGGCATCATTGTGAATATTGTGTTTCTGTTTTTATTAATCAAAACAAGCATGAGAAGTGGAAGTAGTTCAAACACGCCATTCTCGTCAATTTTTGATAAAACGTTTCGAGCATTCCCAACGTTATTCGGACATGGTTTTTTTGTAACTGAGCGCGAAGTTATTTGTTGGTCCAATTTCGATTGTCCGATGCATCATTGAAGGTTACCAAATGTTTTCACCATTTTTGTAAATCTCTGTACTACCTATGTTGTTATAAAAAATATTAATTGTTACGGTGCCTTTAAGTGTAAGAGTTTTCTGTGAAAATACCATTTGATAGATAATCAAGTTAAAAACTTATGCACAAATTGTACAAAGTCAACGCAAGAATTCTCTTTGAAGACTTTTCGCTCTGTTTAAAGAAAACAAGTTGGTGCTCTCAAACGAAGCATTAGGTCCTCAAGTGGGGTCTTTGTGTGCACAGTAACTTATGCTATTATTTCTAACTTGGCCCATGTTTGACTAAATCAGTTGAAGTCCTTTCCCAGACCTTTTAATCTTTTACCGACCAACTACGTCCATGTTTATTAAATAAATAGCTGGTATTTGTAATATTGAGTGGTATGTTTAAACGATCTCCTTTTTGGACTCTTTTGGTATCGTGATTGCCTTTTGAGATTCTTTTTGATTTCCCGGTCTTTTCATGTCATTGCTTCATGAAGATAAATGATATTGTTTTTTACATGATTCAATAAAGAAGATAGAGTAGATTAGTTTAATTATTTGTATTTGTGCTATTTTATTATACACATCATAGAAATCTCTTATAGTTTAAACTGACATTTCAAACCTTTTGCAACGCATGAGTCACGAGGAGTTTATTTTATATTTTTTATTTTTAATTCATGGAATAATTTAAGTTTTATTAAGGTTACATGGTTACATGTTTATTTGTGTTTTAGTAATTCCCGTAAACGTGGTTAGTAAGCTATCGTTCGTATACCCGTTTGAGAACTCAACATTTAATGACAGCAATTAGTTGGTTTTAATAATTTCATCAACAGAAAAGATCGAATGAACAAGATGTTAACGTTAATAAATGGTGAGGTGGTCGTTATGTTAGTGAAGTGAGCGCTAACTCGATTCTTCATTATATGTTTATATACTAATAACTTCCAAGAACGGACCCGCGCGTCGGCCGGACGGGCCCAGCGCGTCACTGATGCTTAGATTAGGCGAATGCCCTCGATATTATCTTACCGCTGCCCTAGAAAAGGAATTAATTTGCGTTCGTTTAAAATAAGAGTTACAAAAAGCGTTCCACTCTTCCAGTCGTGTTAGCTTTGCTCTCATATCGACCGGTTAAATAGAATGATATGATAGTTTCACGAATTTGGAACATGCACTTGCGTTTCAAATCTTCAAAAATGAAAACTTGAGTAGGTACTTAACTTTTTCTCTAGAATAATTTTTTTTAATCAAAACTAACGCTAATAATCAAACCCATGAGCATCGATTTATTAATGTTGTTTTTTGACGATAATTATGAATGATTAAACCAAATTTTACAGATTTTTGTTAAGGCGGTAATAATTTGTGACCGTTACCTGTTTATCACACTGATCTGACTAGATCATCCAGATTACCAGACGTACACAATGGTTTTATTTTTTTCCATTAACATTGCGTATCAGATATACCGCCTGATGGTTACCTTAGTCTGTGAAGTGAGCGAAGATCTTTTTTGCACGAGCTGCCATCAGTAATATAACGACGAACGTCATCTGCCAATAAACGTCCCATTACGGAAATAGCGTCTTCTCACATTGCAGATGGGGTTGCAATTGCAACCCACCACGTTGGCCTATTGCTGATTCTTGGGTAATAACGACTGCCAATTTAGAACATCTATCTCAAATCAAATCATAATCTCTTTATTCAAATAAACTTAATATATAAGCATTTTTGAATCGTCTAACAAAATATTTTTTTTCTGTATAAGAATGGGTAGGCAAAGGCCCATTCAGGACGTCTTTTAGATGTGGAGAAGAACGGGCGCAAGAAACTCCACAGCTACCAAGACCAAAGGCTTAACACACCTTCCGAAGCACAGAGAAGTTTACAAGAAAACGCTCTTGTTCTGAACCCGTCGATATATTTTAACTTTAACTCACCTTAACATCGCAGAAGTTGCTCAACTTGCATCATCGCAACCAAAACGCCGACTCGTTATAGAGTTCCAACCGCATCGATTTAGGAATTATCATAATCAGCCCGTACCAGGTCACTGCTGTACTCGTATATGCCTGCCAACCGCGTTAGTGGTGTAAGAAGCTTGTATTAAATTTTGTACTGAAGCTTGTATTTCATTGCAGTTGCTCGTGGGCAACAGCGGGGCGGGCACCGGAGGCGCGGCCACCTCGCCGGACGGCGGATCGAGTTCCGCGCCGCCGCTCTCGCCGGGCGGGTCCGGCGTGGCCGGCGGCGCGCTCTCGCCCGGCGGCAACAGCCACGCCAGCACGCCGGCCGCCTCCTGCTGCGACACTCCACGTCCCATCATCACCGACCCAGTGTCTGGGCAGACCGTCTGTTCCTGCCAGTACGATGGCGCGAGGCTCGCTCTCACCTCCTACCCGAGGCTGTCGAGCGCAGCAGTCGGGGTGTACGGCGCGCCGTACCCGTCCACCGATCAGAACCCCTACCCGAGCATCGGTGTGGACAGCTCGGCGTTCTATTCGCCATTGGTGAGTTTTTTTTGGTTTTTAATGGAAATGGTCAGAGAAGGTTGGTAGATTCAAATTTTTTCGCCTTTTATTTTGTACATTCATTTTTGTACGGGTATTGAAATGTTTTTGGGATATCATCAACATTCCTATTGTAGATGAATTTACCTATAACAGTTCGTTGGAGAGTGACTTAAGTTTACTGAAAGTTAGAGAGTTGGTTTAAAGAGAGTTCAGAGAAACACTCTAAGAACCTGTAATTGATTGTTAAAATCTGTCGTAAAAACTGAAGTTTACAAAACCATCCGGAATATTTAGGCATCAAGGGTGGAGAAGGCGACAAGGGTTGATATTAACTAAAACATTATAAAGATAATAATAAAAATTATTTAAATTTTAAGCAATAGCAACGAAATAGGCGTCGACCACCAAAGGATAAATTGCGTTACCTTTCCCGCAATAGCTACACTGAGTTCGTCCAAAAACAGCCACAGCGAAGTGCAAATTGGTACCAATAGCTCGTTTGCCGTATACGAGGCAAGTTTATCGCTCTCTACGCCCGATACGAGTTTGGCTTTTCTGGCGTAATGCGCTAGCGACGCGCGAACCGGTCCGGACGCGCTGGGCCAGAAAACCACCGACACCTCGCAGCCCGCGCCACCGCCCTGTCACGAAACATTAATATTTAAACTCAAAAATAAACTCCAAAAGCCACCGCTATTATTACAGCAATTACACTTTGTCTCAGCCCAGCCCTGTAGGATATCTTTACGTTGTTTCAAATGACACAAAAATTTTACATCTCACACCAAAGCGGTTTTTAAATTATGACAGCTCAAAGTATTCACACAAATTACGTAAAATACACAATTTGCGGTTGTGTACCAGTGGTCGAGTGCACAGGATAACTCCTCGTCTAGGGCACGCTGTGAGCCGTGATCGTCTTGCCCTTGTGGTACTCGGGAAGGTATCGTTCAATAGGTACGCGTCAAAACCAATCTAAGCAAACGCCATCTAAAGCGCATTTCAACACGGCGATTCATTGGATACGTTCGATTTGAACGGCAAAGCACATGTGAAATCCGTTAAATCCAGCAAATCCCATCGTACGAGAGTCGGCTCTTTTTTGGCAAGAGCATTTCCTCGGCTTAATATTTAAGTGTTGAAATGTTCATAACGGAAGTTTCCACTGAACACGTGAACGCTCACTGGGATATTTTGCTCTTTGTTTTAGTGTGTTTCGTCGCGGTTTATATGTTATGATTTCTCTCTGTTCTCTGTCTTAATTTACAGATTGCGAACACGATAAGCAAAACCGTAAATCGTTCCAGAAGTTTTTGTTCAAACGAGTTCACTCAACTCATCGTAATTATAATATCATGTGGCAACTTGCGTAGATAATTGTGGATGCATCCTAAATCGCCGGCAGTGAGATCTCTATCTGTCATTGTATTTAACGAGCTTTGTAGTACCTACGCTCTGTGACCCTGTGCATGTTTAATAACAGGTGTTTAAATGTATGTACACTGTCATTGTGTGCCCTGTACTCGTACCTAACTCACGACAAGCCTGGCCGGTTCCGTGCAAGCGACAATTTAGCGAACAATGACGACGCTCCACCACAAATACACTCGTGCTCTTTTCTGGCTATGTAAGTCTTCCCTGCGAAGCGGTGGAAATTACTCCTTGTATAAAGGGGGTCAAAGTAGGTTTTCGCTTTTCCACTGCGACGATCATTGCAAGGGAAAATATTCAACTGCCATTTTTGTACACGGTCGACTCCGGTGGCGCCGTCTGTTGAGTTGCGACTCACTAACAATACAGGCAGCGCCATCTTTTATCTATTGTAAGCTTTTAATAATCAATAAAAAAGGATTTGTTTGTGTAACCGCGTCGTAGAGCTGTCGGCTTGGTTATAAGTTTTAATTTGCTTTAAAATACATCGAGATTGCTTTAGGTGTTGATTAATAAAGTACCTATGTCGAAAAAGTATTACGTTCAATGATCGAGCGTACGCGCAATAGGTGATAAAACTGTCGATAGATAAATATGATTAAAAAACAATGAAAGTCAGCTGTTGTGTTTTTTTTGCTTGACATGCAAATATTTTTTGTTCAACATGACTGTCATTGTTTCGATATCCGTCGATAGAATCAGTTAATAGTTTGTTCTAGTTTACATTTTAGGACGTACCTATAACAGATTAGCAAACGTATCGGTACAATAGAAACAAGCATACGATGACACTGCACTATTTTGAGTGAATCATATTTTTATATAAAGTATTAAGTTTATTAGGTACTTACTTTTACAAATAATTCATAATTTGTTTTATGAGTAGGTAGCCGAGAAGTTAAACAAATGTAATACTGGCAGCGTATAAGATGACAAACGGCTTAATCTTCATTTCATATACCGCCAGCAAATCGTGGAGTGCAGCAATAAAATCTTTCGTCAGCAGGATTGTAACATGTGCACCGGCCGCCATTTAAGTATAATATCTCACGAGTTTATTGCGAACGGAAATCTTGTGAACCCTTCTGCCCGCATTACCGACTGATATACATATGACGGCGGCATCGGATATTAATGATGGCAACCAAAGAAAAGTTAAAAAACATTGAGACATCCACCAAAACAAAGGTGAACTGCTCTACTAATACAATCACTCGCGAAACTCTCACTATCACGATCGAATTAACAGTCCGATAAGGAGACGGGGGTGGTTCGCGCAGCCCGACCGACAGTAAAAACGTAACAAAACGCCGATTCAAATACATCACTAACCTTAAGTCAAAGAGAATAAGTTTAGAAAAAGGAGACCAGAAATTCAATTAAAGCAGGGTGGTGGAGCGGGATGCAAGATGCGCAGGAGCGCGGGTGAGACAGCGCCGACCGAAATAAATAAAAGTGGAGTGGAATCAGGCGAATTGAGAATAGCCATTAAGGTGTTAATGAGGCTCTTATTAAGCCGTCTCCTCCCCGTGGGTGGTCGTTGTGCAGTGCCCCGCTTTGTTCATTAATCACTTCAGATTACGTGCTTAACTAATTATCAAATCTGTATCAACGGGCAACAATGGCAGTCGTGGACTTCGATACGTTATCGCAACAAAATTTATAATCTTTTTTGAACATCGTCCGTAAGAAACTTTCGACCTCAGCGCTAGGTATGCAAAGGTTTCGCAGATCCTATGTGTATGCGTGTAATTTCATAGAAATTGTTGCATTCGTTTTCGCAAAATTAAAATAACATGTTCATTTTTTATCGATTAACAAATACTGTAAAACAGGCTTCAACCTCGTGGAATTCGCTCTGTTACAAAAGTCGTAGAGTCTACTAGACAGAAGTTCTGTCATGTAGGTTCTAAGACTTCTGTCCTTTGTACTTCTTTCAAGAAGTATGAAAAAACGAAGATCTATTCGATAAAAATCTACCATATTATAAAAAAAATTACTTGTGGGAAGTAAGCCAGTTACTAGAGAGACAGCAAGCAGACAGGCTTAGAAGTCATCGGTATCATGTAGGTCTCTCTTTCACTGATGTCCAACGGCAAGAGCATCATCGATGTCATATCCATCCATAGTGCATTCGGTCTACCTCCAACGCAACGGCATCATCGAAGTCATATCCTTCCACAGTGCGAGCGTTCTGCCTCTAGCTAGGTCTTCTCGCGGCTTTTGCCCATCACCAGCCATTTGTCTCTTGTATCTCCACTCAAGGATTGTTAGCCACACGTCTGCAACTTGGCGTGCATCTGGTCTTGACGTTCGGTATCTGTATATTTGAGGAGAAAAACAGTCATAGTCAGAGTCATGGTCGTATATTATATTTATCGCATCATGTCGGTACCATCGTTCATGATACCGTGCATGGTACGCTTAATTGTCTGTTGTGTCTTTTTAAACTGTACAAGAGCACCGCAGTGAATTGCGTTCCTTGGATCCATATGGTTCTATGAGCAGAACACATTGCTTAAAGACCTTGGTCTTAAGACTTTGGAATTTTTAACTTTGAGACATCTTTTACTAAAACTAAGTATGGTAACCACATTTAAGAATCATTGCTAGGAGACGTCTCGCGTTTGTCGTCTCGTTCGTCTGTAATATACGCAAAGACTATAGGTAGGTTAGGATAGGTTATGAGTTTTCATGATACCAGCAATTTGCATATGCATTCAGTTCAAGCAACATAAATATTAGGATAAAGCATTACAGTATATCTCCTGGACTCTGGAGTTGGGTGGTCCGCCTTCGATAATAAATATTTGTATATCTAAATAAATATTGCTGGGGACATCTATTACAAACATCACTCTTTCGCCGATTAATTAGTCAGTAGCGACCTTGCTCTGAGTAATAGCCGTGGTTCGTTTTATATTCATTTTAATTAGTTCAAAATTAGGGAACATCCGCTACTAAACCTTAACGCAATATATTTTAGGTTCAAATTATTCCTGTCACGTTGAAGCACTAACATGTGTGCATATTAGGAAATTGTGTGCTTTCTAGAGCCGGGGCTCACCAAGGGATAAGTTAAATTTAGTTTATGATAATTCACATGCGTACGTAGCTTTATTAACAAAATTACTTACTTAATTACATTTCGTTGTTTGTATTCTTTGAAATACAAGGACAGAGGTTTGCCTTTCCTACGGTTTAGCGTTTTGACCATTAGCCTCCGACCCGGGTTTGATTCCCAGGGGTCGGTAACTTATTATTGTATTCGGTTTGCATGGTGGCAGGGCTTGATATACGCTTCATTGGTTTAACCTTATGGTAGCAACCAAGAAAGCTTAAATCAAATATGTTACAGCGACAAACTTAGGTAAACAAGGTAAAAAGGTAACTTAATTAGGTTGAGATTGAAATGTTTCCATTTCCATCTTCGCCCATTTCGTCACTTTCAATCAGCTATAACCCCTTGTCTGTGGCAAGGACTCCTAGAGCTCGATATCAATAGAAATTCTATTATGTCTGGTATTTCTAATAGTAAAAAACGCGCTTCGTCGTTGTGAATAAAAAAGGTATAACACCTTGTTATAGTAGAAACATTATACTACGGAGCATCATGCAGGGTATAAGTTATAATATCTTATTATAGAAGAGCTAATTATGTTGTCTCTAATTTGACTTAAAATAGATACTCAATATCCGCCCATTATAGAATTATTTCCATAAATACTAGCCTTTTGCCCGCGGCTGCGTTCGCGTGATCACTTTGTTATGCGATTTTATTTTGAATACTAACGGCACTTAGCTAGCTTCAAATTCACTGACCACTCTTATCTATAATCATCATTAATTCATATATTTTTATTAATCCTTTTTACAATTTCAAAGCTGCGATTATTTCTAAGAACAATCCTTATGTTCTGATACAGTTTAAAAGAGCTATCATAAATATTCTATATTTTTAAAATTAGGAATTAGGTACATAATACAACAAACTATCCCTCTTATACCAAAAAGCAAACTTAAGTGAAACCTAGTCAAACTGATGCTATATTCATTTTGATAATAATGGAGGATAGGGGCAGCAGTTTAGTTAGTTCAGTTGTAACAAGATTTTAGTTTTGAGGCACATTTTATAAATTACATTGGCAGGTGGTAAAAGCACGTCAAGAGTATTTTGAGCTGCTACACAGATAGATAGATTCCAGGTGTTGTGTTCACATTTCATAACCCGTTATAGTCTGACAAGTTCGCACTCGACCTCTTGACAGATGTCGATCGTCAAAGTACACGTGTTGAGTACTCATGTGTAACGTCATGCTAGCGCTAGACTTTGACTTTTCCTTGTCCCATACCAAATTACATGAACCCTCGAAAGTTGACTAAGAATTTCTCTATAGTACTCGTATCTAATGTAATATAAGGTTGGGGAAATAGTCTTATCGCATAAAGTATGAATGAACTTGTAATAAAATCTTTTTGGCTATACTATTTGTATCTGGCTGGTTTTGGTATCATTAAAAGTTTAAATATTTAAGAAGGTAATTCTAAATTTAAATTAGGAAAATGTATGATTTTCTTTAGTTTTTCTTACTGTCAAGATAAGTGAATCTAATGAAGAAGTTCGTTCGTATACATTTTAAAGTTTTACTACAAATAAAGTAAATTTGCAACGCAAGCCGCGAAAAAAAATTTCGATATTTATGGAACTATTGCAGTGTCTGTGAGAGAAGCACAAATTTGGTTTAAGCGTTTTCAATCCCGAAATTTTAATGTCAAAGATGCACGTCGCTCTGGTCGCCCTATTACGGATGAAACGGATGCCATTTTTGAAAAAGTGGAACAAGATCGGCATATCAGTAGTTACGACGTAGCTGAAGAACTTGGAATTGACCACAAAACAGTTTTGGCGCATTTGAAAAAAAACTGAGTTGGTACACAAAAAAGCTCGATATTTGGGTACCTCACGAGCTCACTAAAAGAAACCTAATGAACCGTGTACTCATTTGTGATTCTTTATTACGACATAATGAAACCGAACCATTTTTGAAGAAGCTGATAACTGGTGATGAAAAGTGGATCACGTACGACAAGAACGTGCGAAAAAGGTCGTGGTCAAAGGCCGGTCAGGCTTCACAGATTGTGGCGAAACCCGGGTTAACTTGGAAAAAGGTGATGCTGTGTGTGTGGTGGGATTGGAAGGGCATTGCAGCATGTAAGTTGTTACCACCAGGCAGGACCATCGATTCTGAACTCTACTGCGAACAACTGATGAGATTAAAGCAAGAAGTTGAGAGAAAGCGGCCGGAATTAATCAACAGAAGGGGAGTGGTTTTTCATCATGATAACGCTAGACCTCACACATCTTTAGCCATTCAGCAAAAATTAAGAGATTTTGGCTGGGAGGTGTTAATGCATCCGCCGTATAGTCCTGACCTTGCACCTTCAGATTTCCACCTGTTTCGGTCTCTTCAGAATTCTTTAGACAGTGTCAGGTTAACATCACGAGAGGACTGTATTTTGATCTGAAGCCCCCAAAATTTCTAAAGCAATAAGATCATGTCCCTACCTACAAGATTACATAAAGTTATCGAACAAAATGGCACCTACATACTTTATTTAACAGTAAATAAACAATAATAAAAACAATTGAACTTTCTTAAAAAATGCGAAGAAACTTTTTCATCAACCTAATAAATAACCTTTGTCTGATTAAATAAGAACTTTCCCGAACAATTGAGATGTTTTACCTTAACAATAATAAGACTACTCTCAGGTTATCCAACTAACCTTAATGCTAAAAATCATATCGATTTTTTTGTGTTTAATAAATATACTTAACAGAAAAAGTGGAAACAGATGAATTCGATTTCAGATATATAGTTATTATTTGAGATATAATCGGTCAGCTCAAAACAAGATAAAATTACATAACATGGTAACTATGCTCATGCCTATGGGTGGATACGGGTTGAAATGATGATGATGATGATTTACATTATAACAACTCAGATGGAATTCGAACCCATGTCTTCTGCATACCTAGCAACTGCGAAACTTCTCCACCTGATTTACAAATTTCTAAGTCGAGATAATACACACTGTGGAATGATTCTACCTAGAATTCGTCTTGGAAGAAAGGGAACCCTAATACCTATATCTGCCGCCTAGCAGCATTTACATTTTATATTGCTGCGTTTCGGTTTCGGTAAACTAGTTACAAGGCATAGAGGCATATCAACTGACGCTTCAGGGTCGGCAGCAGGTGTCACGCTCGTCCATGGGCTGTGGTCGTAGCTTGTTTGCTGCATGGCTCATATTAATAATAAAAACATTTCACAATCAGTCTCACTAAATCTACAATCTATTTGACTTCTTGGCGAGAAAGTGAATCGAAATGTCTGCAGTTTTGTTTTATTTTCTAAAATTTCAGTTTTGTCGAAAAACATTGGGGAACTACGCGCATGAGTATTGGCAAATAAAACAGTGCAACATAAATTTTCAAATTCTCTTGCTTTTCAAGATCTCAGTCCCACATCTTTAGGTACTGCAACTCAAGGGGTTTTCGGGGAAATATCGTTTACCATTAAACATTCATAATAACACTCACTATCATCTACTTTATGTAATGAAAGTACCTACACTCGGCGTCAAAAAAATCGCACCTTTTAAAAATCATCTTTAAAAATTCTTAAACCTTATGTAGAGGATAGTGTTGGGTATCATTAGAAAGGTAACAAAAAGGAGTATCAAAAAACAATTAAATTTAACTTTCTGTTTAATGATAATTATACAAACAACATTAAAATTAATAAAATAATAAAAATCCTTAATTAAGTCCTAATTAACAACAGATAATTTACAAAGAAAAATGTACAAAAAGTGTCTTAAAATTAACTTAAAATCTAGTGTTACCCCCCCTTGCCCTGATCACGGCTTCCATACGGTCCCTCATGGACCTCACCAACTTCAGGAGCTCTTCTTGAGGGATAAGCCCCCATTCTTCAATCACCGCGTCTTGGAGCTCCTGTAGAGTCGAAGGAGCTGGATCCCGAGATCGAACCTTACGTTTAAGATGGTCCCAGAGGTGCTCTATAGGATTCAGATCCGGACTTCGCGCTGGCCACTGCATCACAGAGATTTGGGACCTCTGCAAGAAGTCGCTCACGATGCCTGCAGTGTGAGCGCGAGCGTTGTCGTGCATTAATGTGAACCCCTCGCCAAAAGATTCGGCAAAGGGGACCACATGCACTTCCAGGACCTCAGTGACATAGCGGCGAGCAGTCAGCGACCCTTGTCCGCGAGCACCTCCAGTCCGGGAGACGCAGACAAGGTCGGTTTTGCCGGCAGCAGACATACCGCCCCAGAACATGCAGGATCCGCCACCATATTCCACCGTCTCCTGGATGCAGGCTTGGGCGAAACGTTCACCCTGCCTCCGGTATACTCTTCTCCGTCGGTCGTTGCAGAAAAGACACACTCGCGTCTCGTCTGAGAAGAGAACAGCTCTCCACTGCTCAAGGGTCCAATCGACGTGGTCACGAGCAAACTGCAAGCGGGCTCGCCGATGCGCTGCAGTCAATTTTGGACCCGTAGCAGCTCTGTGGGCCGCTATCTTCTTCTCCTTCAATCTTCTTCTAACCGTAGATACGCTTACGGTGCGTCTGCGAACTGCCTGGAGCTGCTGTTGCAACTCAACAGCGTTGGAGAAACGATTTCTCAAAGAGTTCGACACAACGAACCGGTCGTCTCTTTCCGAAGTGCAGCGACGTCTACCCGAACCGTGTCTGCGGATATAGCCACCGGTCTCTATGAAGCGCTGGTACACTCTTCGAACGGAATAACGGCTCAGGTTCAGTTGCCGGGCGACATCACACTGCCGCACCCCTGATTGCAGTAGTGCAACCACTTGAGCGGCTTTATCAGCTGTGGTATCCATCAAAATCTGTGCGTGTGTCCTCTTCAACGGTTGAATAGCGAATGACCCACATTGAACCCGTGTTGACCGTTTTATACCCACAAAGGAAGCGCAACTAGCAACTCTCACGGGTAGCAAAATTTGCATCGAATTTTTGTGACACTTTATTTGTTGCATTAGGTTTTATTTGATAATGAAAAGTAATGTTTTTTATTAAGTTAATTAAGTAACCTTGTAAATAAAATCATAATTAATGCGACTGCATGTGCATATCAAGAGTAAATGACATTTGAAAGTGATTTTCTAAGAGGTGCGATTTTTTTGACGCCGAGTGTATTTGCTATGGTACTTGACACTGGCTGGATGTACTAACCGCACCTATTCATTATTAAACAAAAAAAATCATTCTATTTATTTATTTATTTACAAGAAAAAACAAAAAATATTACACCTAATATTAAAATTTCTCCCGTGTGACACGCTTTATTAATCAAGAGGCAATAGAGATCAGTCAATGGCCGGCGGAACTCAATACAGATTAATACCTAATTAATATTCGAATGAAAAAATATCTGAATGAATGAGTGAATGTACGAATGACAAATAAAAATAATAATAATATTACGATTCAATTTTATTGATCAGAAAAAGAAGGTTCGGAAAAATAAAGAAAAGGAAGTAGGAAACGTAATTTTATTTTGTTACAAATATAGGTACATTATTATATTCACGATTTGATTATTTGGATACTTCAAAGTTAATTAATTAGTTTTTCAAAAACTTTAAATTACAATAAAAGTTAGATTTAGGTAAACTATGCGCTTAGCAAGTTTACAACGTAGATAAAAGAGTCGTTAATCTTTAGATATCTCATGATATCTTTAAAAATTAGACGTAAAGCGGTTAAATTTTAAATATCTCGAGAACATTGCTGCTGCCAAACATATGTCACTCCAAAGAGGTCGAGCACGAACTTGTCGGACTGCAAAAGCCTCATAGGTTCACTATTCACAATCGACAGACTGTTCGTTAATTTCCGATACTACTATTTATAAAAAAAAACCTTAGTTGTTATTAAAATATCTTATAGATGAAATCCTAAGTTGAATTTAATTGAAAAAGTATATGATAAAAATCTTCTTCTTCATCAGCCTATACACGTCCCACTACTGGGCGCAGGCCTCACACGTGCACAACAGCACGTGGGGATATAGGGCCATAACCCACTACGCTGGCCTAATGCGGGTTGGTGGGTTGAATGATAGAAATGATGAAAAGATAAACAATATCCGCCACAATAAAGTATCTTTTTTAGAGACTTAAGGTTAGACAACCAAAATTAATTATTTTGTAACAGGGCTTACTGATAAAAGCGTACAATAATTGTTAACAAGTACAGTACCTGGCCTATATGCATGAATATAATGTTATGAGATTAGAAGAAGCAAAAGAAGTGAGTCAAGCTCGTGATCAAAAGCTGGTGAAATGTGGTCTCTGACAACCCTTCCGAGAAGCCTGGGTAATGTAGATACCTAGAGATAGAAGAATATACACATTTAAAACAATATTATTCAATTGTACAAAGTAACTTTTTAATTAAGTATGCATAAAATTATAGCCTGAACTTGGTTTTTCTTCTTATTAGTACCTACAGACGCCAGCACTTCAAGCTACCATAAAATGTCAATTTTCTTCAACACATTTTGAAGTTATGAACTCTAGGGTTTCAGAATCAATATCGTTTGGAGAAAGGCACGTCTTCCATTCTGCAAGACAATGTACTTCTGACAGGCTTATGAAAAAGATCATAAAAGGTGTTCTGTCCATATGGTTTCCTATTATTAGCGTTTTACTGAAAGGTTTGCACAGGCCACTATCGGTGTCACAGCGGTGACATACACAAGCCAGCAGGTCTACCTACCCAACACTGTCAAAGTTCTTTAGCAAATATTGATCCTTATAGCCAAACATTAAAGCTCAAAATCTATTGAAGGAATATGACATGACATTAGGTTTATTTGCTGGCGTCTGTACAGTCACTGCCATTGCCCAAACATGATGCAATAGAGCGATACGTGGGTGGCCTTATCATAGGGTACATCGCAGATTTGACGTAAATGCGTTATACTCGGATTACTTATGACAACCGATAAAACGCAAAAGTGCCGCCTCGCCGTGATTGACAGTCGTGTTTACACACCGATATCCTGACGTTCTTCTGTTATCAGTACATAGCCGTTAACGATATCGCGGCGCGCAAGATGGTTGATCGAGACGCACATTACATTATGTACCTACTAACCATACATACAGATATTACTTTTTGTAACGCGGTGATTTTTTTTGACATGCCGATTACTGTTACTTTTATTATTACATACCTACTGTTAGAAGAAAATTAGATCATTCCATAGCACGTCCCTACTATTATACCCCAGCAGCACTGGTGCCGAAGTTTGACAGTTGAGCTACGCTTATGGGTCAGATACTCTAGTTCGAATGACGTTACTTCGATGGTCATTACCTCAATGTCTCTACCTCGACGGTACACTTCACCGATGGCTCGTTACCTCGAAAGTTCAATACCTCTAAGTATCTCTTCCTCGACGGGTCTTTTCTTCGATGGTACATTTGAGCGATGTGTTGTTACCTCGAAAAAATCATCAAAAGTACAGTTATGGTAGTTGTTGTAAAATACTCTACTAAGGGCTGATTTTTCCATCCTCGGATAAAACTTATCCGTCTGATAAAGTATTAGGTGACCTACCTGAAATGTCAGTTGTAAAAAGAGAAAATACAAGATTTGACAGTATATTTTCAAATTGGTTGTTTAATACTTTAAGTAACGAATAAGTTTTAACTGACAATTGAAAAATCGACCCTTACCTATTGTAATTTTAATAAACGAGCGGCCGCTCGCGGTTTCACCCGCGTGGTTCCCGATCCCGTAGGAATATCGGAATAAAAAGTATCATATGTGTTAATTCAGGTTAAAAACTATCTGTATGCCGAATTTCATCCAAATCCATTTAATAGTTTTTACGTGAAAGAGTAACAAACATCCATCCATACTTACAAACTTTCGCGTTTATAATATTAGTAGGATAGTTATTCTAAAGAATTAAGTTTATTCCTATTACTACATACTAACATAGATTCGCGACTATCATCTTCAAAGGGTTAGTCAGAGACTAGGCAGGGAGGACTGCAGAAGCAGTCCACTGCCATAGTCTACGTTTGACCAAATTGCAACTGCTCATGTCAAGCGTGATAAGTGGTGAGCCCATCCTTGCTCTATGCTATTAGATGTAAGTGCAGTCTTTAGTCCATTAGTCGCCTTTTACGACAACCAAGCTTGGTAGTATTCTTTTACTGAACCGCTGCACCAAACATTTATTATTAATTTGTTATTTTCATTTAAAAATCTGTGTTTATGTTGAAAATGAAATTATCACTTTTAAAAGACCACGTTGCCAGGTGGGGCCTTTGACCTAGTAATCCGAACGACAGCTCTTGAATCCGATCAGTCTGTCTCAGTAGGCGAAATCCCTGTCAAATTTTAAATTGAATTAGGATTATAATTGGAATAGGCATCCAACTACTGTTTGGGTACAATTGGTAGACCCCTCGTCAGTGAGAAAACCTTATAAAAAATCCAAACAAGTTTAAAAGTTACTGAACATACACAAAAGTACTAATCACAATAATTGCTAAATGAACATGTTTCAGTGCCCCGGTTGTACCAAGTCAATTTAAACCAACTTTATGCTTCATAAAACTGCGAATGCTATTTACTTAAAATAAAAGGCCCTATTTCCCGCCCCTTGCTATCGTTTCAGGGCTATATGAAAAGGTTCAACTTAATTACCATCTGCAGCATTTCTTCGCGCGATGAATTCATAATGATTACAAACAATGACAGGGGTCAACCCCGCACCCTCGTCCTCACCTCAAAAGCGTTAATTGCTCCGCAAATATACTCATCTTCGCACTAAGCGTTTACTTGCCGACTTTAATGACTGGGCAAACACAGAGCGGTCGCGGCAGACCGCGTCCTGCGGTTCGACCGCTAATAAATCTTCGGATTTTCCCCGATTTCCTGACGTCCCGTCGCGGCGGCCCCACGTCCACTCCCGCGCGCCACTCTTATAAATTACCTACACGCTTTCACTATAAATCAAACAATGGCCGGCCTAAATGTGTTTGCTATTGTTCGAATACACCTCCGTAGTGACCGATAATGCTGATGCATACTTCATTCCCTCATCATTTTCGCAACGTCGCCGTCCAGACGTTACGTCAGCTAGCCTCCGGCGGTCCAGGAAATTTGTCGCATCCCTTTGTTTAGGACCGGAACTTAAGGTTATTGTGGCCGTTCCGTTCGGAGGCAACGCGATTAATCTTAAGGAAAGTTGGTCACTCGCCTGACCGAAAGGAAATCGCCTAATGCGAGATAATTGAAAGTTTACGAGGAACCAGAAAGGGTCGCATTTATCGGCTCGGAATATAAACGATTATATTGGACTTGTCATTAACCAAGCGATCTGTGAACATTTAACAACCTAAAGGTGCTTAGTCCGACCGTTATCTTGGCCGGAAGTGAAAAAAAACGTGATCCAGGAGTAATTTTGTCCGCACCGCCCGCCGGGACTGCTGTGCCTAAGCATTAGTAGAATAAAAAACAAGGTGTCGATTAAACCAGAGATAGCTTTTAACTGCGTTATTATTAAATTTATGTTTGTTTTATAGGTCGCTGTATTTCAATTTAACAATGTTGTAGAAGAAGTGCCTACTCATTCGTTGTACTTACACAATCGCTTACACCGTAAAATTATCGGCAAAAAAAAACCTAAATCGATTCAATAAACTTTGCAACGTTACAAAAGATGCTTTGTCATTCGATAATATTATTAGCTGGACAACAGAACATTTTTATGAGTTGCTCAATCGGCAGTTTTTTCAAATGCTATGCTTTAGCATACGCGCACAATTACTTGGAAATGACAAAATTTAAGGCCGTTTATAATATTGTGACACCATTCTGCGCGAAGCTCATTTGTGATGCGAAGACCACCGGGGCGCTATAGTTTGCAGAATGGGATAAATGATATGTCACCGGCAACAATGCCAATGAAGTTGTCTCGTTGAAATGGTACTAGTTAAATTCCGTCTACATTCGGCAGAAAATAATCGCGCACAGTCGCTCTACAGTTGGTGAATTTGGAGTGAGTTTTTTGCGAGTTATTGTAACGATTTGGACAGATGTCACGGCCAGAATCCGGGCAACAAAAGCGCCCCGGGGGCGTATTGTCCTGCGCCCCGCCGCGGCCTCCCCGCATCCACCATTACCACTGACACCTCCAACATTTATTTTTGTATCAAAATAATACGTTATAATTTATACAATTTATTTATAGCTGCTTTCCCGGTATAATAGCTATTGCTCTAAATGGTTTTTAATGTCCTTATTTTATAAGTAATTTATACGTTGAGACCGGACTTTACAGCTGCGTTTTACCCTCCAATGATGGCTATTAGCAAGACATCAGATAAATACGTTATGCGATAAATGCGGGGTCCCGGAAGCCCTTATGAGCTGTCGCATGCTTTGTTGAATGTTAAGCTTTTAATTTAAAGTTTATTGGCTGATTTCTATTAGAATAAAGTTAAAATGGTTCCGGGAAAGCCTTTTTGCTTATACATTTTGTTATTTTACTCAGTGCTACATCAAACTCATTGGCATTCTATGGGTAGATATTAGCGTTTATCGGATAGTACGGTAGGAATCAGTGAGAATAGGAGTATTAATGAAGTTAGCACCTGGGTGAATTAAAAGTGAGGTCAGGACGGTTGCGAGTGCGGTCGGAGCAGTGCGGGAGTGATCGCGGCCAAATCAATCACAGAGGCTCAATAATTGATCGGGCCCGGTCCCCCGACCTAATTACCTTTCTCTCCCCACACGCTCACGGCTCATTAAGGACCGTCTGTTGTTTGTTCTCCTAATTAAAGCGGAGCTTTATCGGTCTCGGGCCCCGTCTAATTGATATCATTGCGAGCGTTTACGATCATTGAATTACGGCGGCTGCGATTGGTTGCCGTCGGGTTAGGCAGTTAAACCTGACCGCACATTGTCTGCCTGAGCTCCAATTGACTTGTTTAATACCAGTTTATTGTTTATTTATTTATAGCTGAGACGCACGGCGCCATCGAGATCTTTGGTATGTTGAGACATTTTTATATTTAAATCCGATAAAAAATAGGTTTTCCATTTCAAAAATCATGCAGTCACAAAGTTCGCATATTAATTCCGTTACAAAATTCCAATGAGCATAAACACGACGCGAACAACACAATTCAATTCTGACCAATCAATCACATTTCGATTTTCGATGGCTTGAAAAAATACGTTTTCATTAGCAACATAATATATCGGGTAATAAAATAACAATAAGTCAATACAATGAATATAGTCAGCTCATAACCGTCCAAGTGGAAAATAACCAATTCCGTTTAAATCACAATCTAGCAATTCTTTGATACCCGTGAAATTGCCGTAACGAAATAAATGTTAAATAAAACGTAAAATAAAATTATTGTGCCTCCACAAACAAATAATTGGAACGGGAACATATCTACCCAAACCGCCCGCGCCCGATGCCGCTCGTTTTATGGCTTATTTGGGGGAAAGCTTTATTGAACTTAGCCACGTTGTCTGCGTGTCCTGCAAATACAGCCCTTAACTGGAATCAAATAGAATTCTGAATCGAGCACTTTTCACCGATTGCGTCACCGTCGTGCGGCATGAAATGACTTTTTCGTTTGTATTCGCTTTTTATCCACTTAGAGTCATTCTTTTTCCACTCGCTACAATTCACTTTCAGATTTTGCTAGTGCATGGCAATGTTATTATTTTATGGGTTGAATATTATTCCGTTGTAAATTAGAGTTTTATGGCACACTAAATGTACCGACAGAAATAAATCTTTGTTGCAAACGTTAACTAATAAGTTTTAGGGCGAACACAAGCGAAAATTTGTCCTCTGCATGAACTAGTTCAATATGTGGGCAATTTTGAATGGAGCTCCTTGAACATACGTCACGGTTCCTGAGCACGATCAAAATGAGGAGGTTGCCCGTTGTCTTGTCGTTGCGTAGCACGCGATGCTCGTACCGCAAGTGTCAGTTGGTTTTTGCACATTAATTTACATGATTGTGGTGCATTCGCGCAAGCATACACAACGTTGCTAACGCGATATCGATCGTCCCTATTTTAATGACAGGGTTACACGAAACCGCTTCATATTTCAGCATATCTTGGCAACATACGAAAATGGTGTTCCAGCTTGAGCTACTAAAACCAAATGAGAGAGGCACTGCTAGTGTTAAATTTCAGTTTATGAAGTAGAAAATGGTGTAGCGTAACACGACATCGGAGTAAAATCAAGGCTTTAAATGGCGTACAGTAGCCAGAAAGCTGAGTCGGGGGATGACAGAGTAGCGTCGATTTGGCAGCGCGGCGGGTCGGCGCGGCGGCGCCTCGGGCCGGCCGGCGCCCGCACCGCCTCAATAAGCCGCCTCAGACGCCGATGGGGCACGAATTTATGAACCGTCAAATAACTTATCACCAGTTTAATGCAATGAAAACGAACCTTATTTATGAACCGCACCGATCACTCGAACGTGAACTTGCGTTTTTTTGTTCCTAGGGTCGCGGTCCTAGTTGCCTCTTATTTATGGATCTAGCGACGCGTGTGAATAACGTTAATAGTGGGGCCAGCCCCTTTCGCTACTGTTTATATTTATTTGGGGTTGGTGTAATGAGTCTATCTGTGCGCTGACTCGCGAACTCTGTGGAGAATTGATTAAAATGTTGTTTGGATTCAGTCTTACGGAAAGAGGGGATGAATTTGTCACGTCGAGATTTTATAATGTATTGTTTTGAGGTAATTATCTTATTATCTGCATATAATTAGCTTGTGGTAACGGTAAGCTTTTTAATGCTCATCCATACGATATCATTAAAACCTTTTACTGTCGCAAAAGAACATTAAAAACACATTGAATTATCAACCCCGTTACATTGTTTGATATTTATTGAACACTTCACATTTAATTTTTTTAAATGTGAAGTGTTCAATAAATATTATTAATAGTGTTCATCATAGAAAATACAAACAGTTCAACACAATAAATGCACAAAACCCCCTAAAAATATAAGATAAAATTTAACTCTACCTATGCGTCTGAAGTCGTGCAAACAACATTAGAATAACAAAAACAAATGTGATCCTCAGTAACAATCGCAGTTAATCGCGTTCTTCGCGAGGCGTCGGAGTACAATCATGGGTTTGATCATTAATGGCGTCGGCACGTGGCTTGAACCCGCTAATGCCAGGGGCGAAGGCGTCATCACTCATAGTTAGAGCCAAGAGGGAACCTCACTGTCACCGCCAGAGAAACGCGCAATTTTTATCTCGGTCCCACAAAGAGTTGCGGATACGAATTTGTCACAAGCTTATTTGCGGGGTACGCAAAAAGCCGCAATGTTTCTCAATGATAGATATTAATGATACAGTAATCATTGGTAGGAAGCTCCAGATCGGATTGCGGGTGATGTTGCGTTTGTACACTTTTGTGCCACGAGTGGATTTTGCAAATGGGTTTGTCATAATATTATGTCATTACGTTCGTTATTGTATATGTTCGTTGTTGTAGATTTACTATAAACTCGTAAAAAGCATGTTTGTAAGGAGATCTGCTTTTAAATAATGACAAAGCTGACGTAGTTATAAAAATGAATCAAATTTACAGAAAATATCGTGTCATGTTTCTTCTATTTTTTTACTTGTCTTGTATGCACATCTAATCGTTTTTTTTTATCTTTCTACATCCAAAATCTTTTACTGTGCGACAATGCTGGCTTAAACATTCTATATGGATCAAAAGTATCCCATATACGCATTCTACAAAATTTTGTCTCAGTAATAGAAATTGCCTCATTCGATTTAAAACATAGTAAAGCTAACTATTTAATCTTGCTTATCTCATATATACGTATCATCACTGTATTTATTACCTACCGCAGTATCTATTTACAACAAATTTAAATACACATCCAACCGTTCTATTCATCCAACTGTATTAATTCTGAATATCAAATCAGATAATGTTATTGGCTGTACTGTGATGTGGCTGTCCGCCTTCTTATTTATTACGTCTAAAATGTTCGCGTTTGACGCGGCTTCTTCATATGTTGAATGTTTTAAAAAATCACATGGTATCTCATTCGTAAATTCTGGAATTACATACCTACACAGATAAGCATTATTTTAGTAAAATACATTCTACGTTTTTTCTTGTTATATATTTATTCTTTACCTGTTTTGTTTCGTTCTAATTCTATTTCACGGTAGCGTCTTGTCTTTTTCGTAACAATGATAGTGTATACCCAAATGGAAGAAACGGTAAATTTGAATGATGAGGTTCACAAATCTTTACTAAGACGCCGCTTCTGTAATTCAGTGGTTACACCACTTGATTGGTCTTCGACCTAATGTCCTGGTCTCGTTTCCCAGCACTATCGTATTCGTATTATGCTATTTTGTTTGGTGGCAGAGCTTGTTCGAAGTCCACCCGACTAGCTATTACCATCTTATCTCTCTCTGACGCTATAACAACTAAGTTCGTAGCATTGTGGGGGGTGGAAGGGACGGTTACTTCATCTTTAGTAAAGATTTCGGGTGTAGTATGCTTTAGCCGTATCATGTCTTACCATTAAATGAGATAAAGGCCAATTACTTCCTCGTTCAGAGTAAATAAGCCTTCGACGAATTTATTCGAAAACAGCTTACGCTAAATGACATTCCACACAAACCACTTACAAAGTGGTTATCTCTAAGCGTATGTATGTAGTCAATTTACGCCTTACATTTTGTATGCACGTTTGACATAATACATCTTGTACTTCACGATAATTGCTAACGACAGTGGAGACAATAATTACCTGTACGGTGTGCAACAAAGTGGAGTAGATGCGCCGATCATACCGAGCAGGTGCTAATTATTATTTGTTGAACTGGCAGTGTTAGAAAAGATGGAATTACCTTATTTTACATCTTTTCACTTCAACATCATACGTGTGGTCTTGAATAAACGTTAGAGAACTATTTGATGTAAGTAATAAAGGACAGTCAATGTTATTTTGTATAGGCTGCATTGATGATTTTAGGAAAAATGTAAAAATATGGGAATTACACATCAAAGAGGAGGTCTTCCAAAAGGCGTCGTTAAAAATGCTAAGTGTGAATACATCTAGCGAAAAGCTTTTGAAGCTGACGTTCTTAAAAGTGCGCCGCTTCTATTTTATACAAATTGCAGCTAACTCAATCGAACAGAAAAAAACTTGCACTCAGCACTCTGCATAAGTTCCAAAATGTTTATCCTATATTTTTAGCCAGTTACACCAGTTACCAGTTTTAGTCGTCACACTTGATAAATATTCTGTTGGTGCACCTAGAGAATGATTGATAGGGTGCTTGATACACACGTATTCTCCCTATAGAAATTTCTGAAACTAGCAGTGTAAAACAACGACAGATCAAATAAATGTAACAGAGATAGCTGCTCAAACATTTTAATGCGGCTTTATTGGACTTTAACGCGCTGTCCGTACAAGCGATGAAGCTACACAATTTGCTTGCTCAATGAAACGCACCGGTGACCTGCTTAACTCACACGACGAGAGCTTAGAACAATTAAGCTATTATCTCAGAATAGTTGTTGCCGCGCTAATACGAAATGTTACATAGTTATTTCTCATTTTCTAATGACAGTGATGCTACGCTCCGATAGTTAATTTTTTTACTACCAAGACAAGAGTGAATAAAGAGTTTTTTTTATTGTAGTAGTATTAATTGTTTATCATGTTAATGTAGTTAGTACCTACTTAAAAGTGATACTTCCTTATTACGTTCTATGGTATCGCAAAATTGTAACTACGAGTATCTAGGAAGTTATTGTTTTTACTTTACGTAACATTAGGTAACGTTGTCTTTGGAACTCTTGTGTTTATAATGATTTCGTAGGTAGATGACGAGTTTAATATCTTTGTAATCTTGACGTGTCTGTATTACCTTCTCGTCAATACTTTTCAATTGTTTACATGTAACGGGCTAATGGCATATCTGTAAATGCAGGTGTCAGATGTTAATTACAGGTAGTTAATATTGCTTGTTAAATGTCACTTAAACACTTTTAAACATAAAAACAACATCTAATCGGGGTATACATGTCTAATAAAAATATAAACATGCCAAATTAGCCCCATTCCTATTTTGAAGTCGGTTAGAAAGCGACAAAAGTATGAAAATGAGAATAGCCATAGTGAGTCCTCTAAGCTCTGGTGGACAATCGCAAAAAGTTACAATCACGCCCTTAAAGTTCAGGATTTCTTCACCTTTTTGAAGATTAAAACATTTTCTCTTACTAAGTACGAGGAATTAATTCGCGTTCTAACATTTGCTATACTAATGTCAATCAAACTTACGAAGTTGGGTCATCTTCCTGTATTCGATTTGTGTGTGAGCTAATACAACCATATATTTTATTGTGCCAATTATCATTTAACATGAGAGTTGTATATTGTGTCTTATCCAATATCATTTGCCATGTTATTTATTGCATCGGTTCCCAGTCCGGTTGAGGAGATGAAGTGCTTTTCCACTTATGACACTACTGTCACTGACCATCCAGATGACTATTATTAATAACGATAATGTATATTTTAAGAAAGGGTCGTAAAACACTTGAAGCCTCAGTTCTATGGTAGGTACAGCAGTACCTACTAGGAAAGCTCATAATAAATATAGGCTCAAAATAAAGATACCTGAGGACTGCCTTAAATCCCCAGTAATTCCCATAGTAATATGATCGTGTCTTACATCTTATTTGAAATTATAAAAATGATGATTAAGCTTAATACTTTTTTACATAATGTAGGTAGGTACTTATATCTGATATTTTCAATGTCTAAAATTTTTTATTTATTTACCCTTTACTTTGTACGTACTTTGCAACGCTCCTACTATTGTTTTGACATTTATCATGAGCATCAAGTCTGTCTTTGCCTTTTTTAAATTTTAGTTGAATAAATTAATATTAGAGGTAGTACGTCATAAAAGCATTAGTGTCCTGTATGATATTAACATATAGGTATTTAAACTTATCGTCTGTTTATATTGAATTAAGAACATACTTAGGCTACCTACATTACCAGCGTACCGAATGAACACCACGAAGCGTCAGTAATTGAATGTAGGCACATGAAGTTTTCCTCAAAACAGGGGAACAAATAAGCTTGCTTTTATTCAGTTATCGCACTTTGCAACCGGAGCACCATATGTATCATAATAAGTAAGTCGTTTTCGCAGCCTGCTAAGAGGGGCGAGACACAGGGGAGTCGATCCCGCCGCGGGAATCGTTCACACTTTTAATTTAGTTGCTCCTAATGTATGCGAATAACTGCGAAGAGTGTTCGCTCGCGCGGCGCCCTCCGAAACTCACTATCTCACTGTTAAACAACTATCAGTCGCGAGGGTGCGTATAAGCCTTAATAGTTTCACCCTCCGCATCCTGTACATTATGCAAATGCGCCAGTGATATGTCAGCCTCACTTGGGACTTTTATTGTTGCTCGAGTTTATTCCCTTTTATTAAGTTAACTTTAATTAAATTCAAGCCGACATATTTGTTAGCCCGATTGACTGAATGGTATTACCCGTCGAGATTTATCTGATTACACGCGTGATTAACGCCGAGTGCTAGTTTAGTTTAGCTGATGGCGTTTTGAAATGATCCGGTGTGTTAACGATGTCTCACTTTGTCTGGACGGAGAAGGATATTGACTAGATCTTAAAGTTGGATAGACACATTAATACCATCTTTGTCAGTTATTTGCTTTTCACCCTTTTGGCTAAATTTACGTAGAAATGATATGAATCCTTTGTGAACTAAACAAGTTCCTATTACTTCTACTTACCCTGCCTCTGACCATCTCTGATAATTTAAAAACTACTTTATTTGGTAGATTTGCTCTACAGTACTTAGAGAGCATAATGTATTTTAGGCTGTTTTATGCTACAGCCTTGTACCTTGTGTACCTTGATAAGCTTTTTTGTAGACTTTATTTTTGGTGGATTAAATAAGCCGTGAATATACACAGTCTTTGGATCGGAAAAGAGATTATGGTAACCCACGACCACGACTTTATAGCTCGACTACCACATTCTATACCTTCTCTCGAAGACAGCTCTATTTATTATATGCAATTAAATCAATAACAAGTAAACTATAGCCGTTTCACCCATATGTCACAGGAAAGTCCAGCCCAGTAGCTACACGATACACGTGCCGCAATGATGTTGGTTTATTTATCGTGTGTTGCGATGTTTCAGAGCAACCCTTACGCGCTGAAGGAGGGCGGCGGCGAGATGTCGGCGTGGACCTCTGCTGGCCTGCAACCCTCCGGCGGCTACTACCCCTACGACCCAACACTCGCTGCCTACGGGTAAGTCCCTTGGGTCCAAACAGCCCCACAGGTCCAAAACGCCCGCGCCACTTTAGATAAAGCCCGCGCCACGCAAGGATTAACATAATACCTCCCTATCGAAACTTATCTCTCTAATAGATTGCAATGCGAAAGGCTCATGTTTGTATTTGGCGACTCGCTTTGACTTTAATAAATTTTATGTTGTGCAAATGTATCCCCTTTTCTATGCGGGTGTGTTACGATTGTGAATTGAGCCACATTTTTCCCGGGTGATAGATTCAAATTGCTTTTTGTTTGCCTCTTTCTTTTGTTTGTTGTTGTAGCTTAATACCTACATACCTATCAGATAACCAAGTCTTCGTGTAGCATTTCACTATATACGGGTACATACGTGTGCTCTATTATTCAACCTATAATAAGGTGTCAACGATAGATTGGTAATCAATGTGAATGTGACGTAATAAATATACTTATTACATTTCAAACTCATCGGAACGGGCTTACCTACGGTCTCCAAATGCTCGTTAAATATATCTCATAGAACGTCGACGTGTCGGGATGTTTATTAGACCGTTTATATTGAATTTCGAAAGCAGTCATCGCCAAATCACCTGTCATTATTAGCTTGTTAACTATTCATTTTATATCTGCCGGCGAACGTTCAAACGTGTTATATGATCCGTGCATTTAGGGCTAACACTTGACCACAAATTTCATTTAATGGTCATACATGAGCAAGCTTCTCATAGTGGGTAACACTTTCGAATCACATACAAGTAGTTACGAATAGGTAGGTACTTCTTTTGATAAGATAAGAAATTAGAAATTTTCGGACATTTAGAAAATGAAACAAAAGTATCTAATTACGTTTTAGAATTTCACTTAATTAATATGAAATTTCATTTTATACTAACCTACTGACACGACCAAGTAAAAAGTTTGATTACTCGTAAATCGGTCACCGTTTAAAATACACTTTTTAGCAATAAAAAATTTAAAATACGCATTTAGAATTTAATCGCTTTTACTGAAAAGGTGAACAAGTAACCTTTGGAAAGTAGAAAATTTAATTTTCATATATGCGTTTAATGTATAACAAAAATAGGGTTTCATAGATAAGCGGCGAACGGTTATAATGGCTTTTTGATAAGGAGTTTCGTTCCGAACGCATTGCAGCTTGCCTGATGGAGGCACACCTAACCCTGCGATGCGTGTCGCCCGCAAGGGACAAATGACCGGGTAACCACTCCCGGCCGCCTGCCGTCCCTCACCAACACATGAGAATTGAAGAGTGTGACAGAGACGAATGACGCCACATCCATTTCGCGCTATTGCCTGATTAATTCACAGTTTTTTTCTTTGAAATGCGATCGCTTGACGTGTTGCGTTGACGTTTTGGGCAAAGCTTTCAACCCGTCAGACTGGCCGCTCCGCCGGCCTAGAGTCGGCGTGCATAAATCAAGTCCATCTCATTGTGGAAAGGTAGCTTTTGGAAACATCGCAAATATGAAACAGATGTTGTTCTGTAGATAGCAATAGTACCTACCTAAAGCATCTACGTCAAGTTACCAAATGTAATACTTGTTTATTCAATTTTGTATACAAGTAGGTACTTAGGTATTTAACGCATGTAAAAATAAAGATACTTATATATATAAAGATACTATAAATATGAAGTTGGTCATCTTAAGATTGTCAAACTCGTAACGACCTAGGTATTATGTGGACATATCAATTAAATGTGCATTTCACGGCACACTTGAAATTTATCCGTCTATTAATCACACTGGAACTGCCCGAAAATAAAAACAAATCATGATACATCAAAGAGAAGTTATGCTGACAATTCGGCTTCGCTCCGCTTAATATATAGCAGGCGGTGCGTTGTAATCTAAAAATAATTAGAGGCGACATTAGTTTTTATGCGTAAAAAAGACGTAACGATATAGTCGAGCGGCGAGACAAGCACGGAAATACACCGTCTGTGATATATCGCGCCACGAAGCCGGCACACAATTGTTCGCTATCTCACACATAGGATGATTTTATTCAAAAGCACCAGAAAACAGAACACGCGACACTAAAACCGACGCGTACAGCCCGCCCAAAACGACATAAAAACCTCACTGACGCCATAACACGGCACTCGCGCGACTTACACTGGAACGACATTAATTCACTTGAAAATACAATCGCCGGCAGTTGCCAACGGTATTGTTGTATATTCATTACGAAAAGAAAAACTTCATAAGGGTTTCATGAAACGCACCTACTGCAATAAGTTAGCCGCGCCAAACAAATGGACACAGAAAGGAGCGAGCGCGGTGAAAAGTGTGCACGAACAACAAAAGTTGGCCGCGACTGTAGGCTCACTTCAGTTAAGTACCGTTGGCTTATTATTTGGAACAGCCTGTAATCTGCCACGCCCGCCGCGCGCCGAAATGAAAAATTACTCGGCTATATTTAACATAAGAGTCGGGCACAGAAAACGTACAAAAATTAGAGAAGGAGTCGGGGGAGCACTTGTGTCGCACCATTGAGATCAAAATACGCAGGAAATTACTGCGCCCCGCGGGCCGCGCTCTAAGGGAATCTCTGCGCCAGCGTTTTGGGATGTTACTTTTTAAATATACCATACGAGGAATGCTTGTTAGCGTGATGGCGGGCGCATGTCTCCAAATGACACTTATACGGTTTGTATGCAAACGAAATGTCACCTTCGATATTTTTAGAGATCGATACAAGAAAATGTATGTGATGGCTATGAAGTTATAATAATTATATTTAATAAAGAAATATGAATAGCAACCTTCCTTCTAATGTTCCATAACTTGTGTTGTCACAAATAATATTGTTAAAGATACGTAAATGAGTCTCGAACTTGTGTACAGTACTTAGGTGCTTTAAATAAACACTTGTATCGATGTGAGGAGGTGGCTAATGGATTTCATGATAACATGATTGCATCTTTAGTTTTGGATCTTAACTACCATAAGACGAATGGAGACATTGTTAACGGATCTAAATTAATTAACTAATGATATTTAGTCGACGTCGATCGTAAATCTTTAATAACAGATCTGAAGTCAAAGAAATTGTTAAATATGAACTAATACTCGTAACTACATCTAGTTAGTTGTAATAATAAGGTTAGTACCTACAGAATCTGATATTCTTACGTAGAAAAGAAAAATTAACATGATATTCAGAATGGATTTTTGTCATTGTATTCTTAAATATAACGTAACGTTGAAAAAAATGTCTACCTCAGGCGGGAATAGAACCCGCGTCTATTGTATTTTCTTTAATATCTCATATTTAATAAGATGTTAAAAGTTATATTTTTAGTACTGGTTACAATGTTCAATTGGGGACAGTTAGTTACATATGTTTTCAAATGTACGAAGCTAAATAGACAAAGCCTTCATTCACGGTCACAACAAAAAACAGAATGTTACTAAAAAAAATAATCGAACCAGAAACGCTTACTCGCACTGTTGCAAATCCTAATTCTAACACGAACATCCCCTTGTGGGGGGACTGCTTATGTACTCGTACATACTACGTAGGTACAGGGAGGGCACGTATCCCACAATTTCCCCAAGCGGGCAGATCGTAAACCTTCGATACCACTGAATTGAATACTCGCTCAAATATTAGCTCTGCTTGTTATCCTGCGCGTAGATGAGGTATCTATGCTCAGATGAACAGTAACTTTGAATGAAATAACATTACAAACACTTCATGTTACTATCAATAGTTTAGTCTAAACAAAATATCAGTCATTGGAATTATGCAAATCATCTTTATATCCCCGTGACAGTTCTATAATAACTCCCACGTTGAATTTAGATTGTTCAGCCACTTTTACATTAATAACTTCACGGAAAAGTACTCGTTCTCAAGTTCCAAAACACCTTAATGCAGGAAACGTCAGAGCAAATTAATCCTACCATTTGTTGGCTTTAGAAATATAAAGCATAAATTTAAGCCAGCCATCGGTATTATGCTTTCGTCCCCAAATTAACAAAGATACAAAGCATTTCCGTCCGTGAATGTATTAATGTTCTCAAAACCAAGTGCATGTGTTCTCATAGGGCGGGCGCGACGAGTAAGTGGACTGTCTAAATTAATTAGTAAGCTTTAAGCGGAACGCCCCGCACAGCGGCTGCAGCGCTGTGAGAATGGCAGTATTGGGCACAAAATCTCTCTGTTCGAGCGCTTGGTTTCTCAACCCCGACCGCTGTCGTCACTAACCGCCGCAGATTTCTGAAGAGCTTATTCGTGTTCTGAGTAATGTTTGGTTACGTAGACGGTGTTTGCGTTGACACAAGATTTAATATGATTTCCGATATTCTTTTGAGTTCTAAAAACTTCTGTAATTTGGGGATATGGAAATCACACAATTGACTGTTGATTATAGGGAAGGGATTATAAGAATGTTGTGCGTGAAAATTGCGTTGTTTGAAAGATGGGTGCGTGCGTTGCCGGTCGTCTATGGAGTGGAAATACTTGCGGTGTCCGGTAAGCAAGATGGCGACTGGATCGATTTGTGAGCACGCCCACGCTGCCCACGCCTGCGCTGCACCGCCCTGCAAATGCATCGAGATGCAACGGACCGCCCTCTAGCGGCACAACCGTCTTTTGATGAAGACATGTCTTTAGACATGGTGTAATAAATTTTAATTAAAAATAAATAAATATTATTATTAGCCTCAATTGTCCAACTGCAGGGCAAAGGCCTCCTTTCCCTTCTTCCATTCCTCCCTACTAGCAGCGATCTGAGACCAATCCTTCAGGAAAAAGTCCAGTTCGTCCCGCCATCTCCTCTCTCCTCTCCAAAATGTATAAAAATTTAAAAAAAAATAATTGTTTTTTGTTAAGTATCTCAGAAAGTAGTTAATATTAAACATTTAAAATACATAGATGTTTTAAATATGTATAACAATATTACCTATTCATAAAAAATATGAAGCCAAAGATAAGCATAGTTCAAATCTCAGATGTTGGCAAGTAACACAATACAATAACAAAGAAAATAATATAGGTACAAATGCCGTAAGTCTAAAAAATCACATTCGAGGCTTTCGAGTCATGCTTAGGAACCTCCGTGGAAATGTCAGCGTTTTCACGATACTAAACTTTAAAGAGCTCACGTAACGTCACATTTTGAGCGAACTTTTCCCGCTCGGGGACTATTTTTTAACTATTTTCACGCGCGGTACCTATTTATTGGGCCCCTCAGACCGCGCCTTTGTCATGTCGACGAGAAAATCGAAGTCAGGTACGGACGCTGCCAAGGGGAAACTGTTCGCCACAATTACGTATAGAATGCGGATGCAAATGGGACCGAGGGCCCTAAAAAGTGTATCGAATGTCGCTCCAGTGCCGCGGTAGCTTTATTTTTGCTGCCGTTACGAGAAATCTATTGCCTCAAATAAAACGCCTATCTGCTACGAATTTAAAAGCCAGTTTATTGTTTGCTGTAAACCGCTCGACGCGCGACACATGAATCGCATCGAACGAAATAATAATTCGTATTCGATTGGACGATATTCTAGTGATAATGTTCGAGATTTATTCGTTTGTGTCTTTTGTTAGGGTATTCGAAAAGGTAGATTATTTGATTGTTAATTCACAAGTATCTACGAGTGGTCATGATTGTAATAGCTAAACAAATGATGCGTTTGATAAATCTCCAGTAAAGATGTGGCTCAAATCACAACATGTGATAAGCATGTGCGAATTTATTTTTATAAGGCCGGAGGCGTAAGTTTTAGGTTTATGTAAGTATAAGCGTGTTTGTCGACAGATACGGAGCTGGATACGATTTAGCAGCCAGACGGAAGAACGCTACGCGGGAGTCGACGGCGACGCTGAAGGCCTGGCTAAACGAACACAAGAAGAACCCTTATCCAACAAAGGGTGAGAAGATTATGCTCGCCATCATCACAAAGATGACGCTGACGCAGGTCTCCACTTGGTTCGCGAACGCGCGCCGCCGCCTCAAGAAGGAGAACAAGATGACCTGGGAGCCGAAGAACAAGACCGATGACGATGACGACACGATGCTCTCTGACGAGGAGAAGGATAAGGACGAGCAAGATGAAAAAATTAAGACCCACAAAGGTTCGTTGACATCAACCATTGAGCCTCGATTAGACCTAATGCAGCAAGCAACATTACGCGTTTGGTTCCAAATGATTTTTTCGGCTTTTAACTTTTTTAATGTTGCTTGTAACAGAACAGGTCTATACGAGGTTCTATACAACATTTGTTTGTCATCTGTACCATAAATTGTTAATTAAAGCAAGATGGGACAAGTTGACAATCAATTGTTGATTATGACCAGAAATAGTTTCCTAAATCCCTATTATGTCGCCTTATCTGTGTCGTGTACATTTTATGTATGCTAAGCGAATTATATCATTTCTCTTTGTCTAACCAAAACCTAATTTTAATGACTGCGACAGCGAAAACCGATAGATGTCCTGTTTTACTAATACCTTGTGTGTACCGTTCGTTTTATGTTCATGTTCGTATAGCGCCAAGTGTTGTTAAATGTTTAAAATTGCTTTAATTTTGTCGGTGTATAAATCGCCGAGTGAATTGGCATAACGCGGCTGAGGGCCAGAGGGTGTGCGGGATGCGAGAGGAGGCGAGAGGGCCGGGAGGGGCGCCGCGGGGAGGGGGCCGGGTCTCAGGCGTGTAACTGTGCGTAACCGCTCCTCGCTCCCGGATTTCCTATTCGTAGTAGTGGGCGGCGCCAGGGCCCAAATTTCATATAACGCTTCTTCCGTTCGTCGGGTACAACAGGGCGACGCTCGGAGGTCGCATTCGACTTGTCAGACGATCTGCCCTACCTCATGTTCTTGCCAAAGGATTTGTCGAGTTCGTGGATCGTTTCTTTTATGAGGATATTCCGTCGGAACGCAAGTAAGTACGGTTTTGGGGATTTATAATGTGTTCCAATTGAATGTGGAACCTTTTTCGCTGCGGCCTTTGTCGTCTAACATTTTCAACACTGTTTCTACTAAACGAGATGTGGGTTGAAGTGTACTGGGTGTCCATAATAAAATGCAGAAGCGGAACGTGAGATCGTAGTAGAGCATTAACAGCAAGGGTGGATGTTAGTCGCGGTTGTCAACAACATGAATTATAAATGGGCATTGTTACAATAAAGATGGTGTGAAGTGGGAGTGTTTTCATTGCAAACTTCACGGCGCTAATGGAGCCGCGGCCCGAGGGCGTCACGGCTAGCGCCGGCATACGTCGGCTAATGAAGCTGACTATTGTTAGGACAGAAGTACACTTAATTCGCGGTGTGAATGCCGTCGCGCTTGCCGGGAACACCACTTTAGGGGTCATAAAATGGCGACAGTGACATAAGTGGCGAGATATGGCATAAAAGCTCCGATGGATTCTGCACTATGGAGGGTATAAGGACAGAGTAATTTAGAGCTATGAGCTAGGAGTTAATACGAAATAAGTGATCGAATTTCCTTTGTAGGCTAATGTCTATAGCTAAGGTTGAGATAACAGTACAATCTATTAACAAATATTAATAAAAATAACAACAAAACAAATAAAATATTATGAATAACACTAACTAACTTTATAATTCTTTTAATTTAAAAAAGATATGTTAACTTTATAACTCAAATAAATAAAAAAGCTCACAAACTAAAGACCATCATAATCAAACCTTTCTTTTATTTCTCTTTCTATTATTTTTATTATTTTATTCTTGTTTTTTTTTTAAATATTATTAATTTATTCTTGTTTCACTTCTGGCGTAACTACATCTCTGTTTTCTCACCATCCCTCACTCTCATTCGACATAATATCGAGAGTTCCCCGAGCGACACGGCTTACGCGTCCCGTGGCTTTGCTCGCGTGGGGTGCATCTCTTTAAGTGATTCCTCGAGTTGTGTAAAATGCTATAGTAGTCGTATAATTCGAGACAAAAGTGTCGTTGTAGTGACCATCTGCGGCTAACACAACTCGCTAAAAGTATACACTCAGAGGAGTATATGCATCCCTCTTGGGACACATCACAGATTTTGACAATTCATGCACATGAGGGTCGATCTGAGTTATAGGCTTGACTGAACTATTATATCCAAACAAAATGTTTGTTTTACTGAGTTTTAAATATACCTATGGTATGTGTAAACATGAAAGCAGACCTTGTGGTGAACGTAATACAATGTCATACTTAGCTTTTGATTTTAACTTAGTTACAATCGTTGTAACATAACAATACCATGAGTACAATTAATGATTTGATTTAAAACCTTTCTAGTTTACTTCTTCCACCATTAGTCTAGCATTATTTGAATAATATAAGTAACTAAAGTAAATTTTCCATCCAATTTTTACACCGTTTTTGTCATCCGCCTTAATTTTCTCATCATAAAAAATTTAATAAATTTCCTGTAAGTACTTGTTAGTCTAGCGTATATCTCGCTATACTGAACCTAGAGTAGCTGTGTTGAACAGCTGGTTCATGAAATCTCTTTTTAGGTACAACTAGCGTCTACAAAATAACTTCACAACTGACAAAAAAACAAACACAAAAAAAAACTAAACTGTACGCGAACTAGCAAAAAATACAGTCAACCCTTTGCAGGGTTCGTGGTCGAGGAAGACCGATGTGTTGCAAAGATCTCGCATTATCAGTATAAAAATAAAATAAAATACAAAATAAAATAATGTGTAAAGTAAACGTGACTCTATCCTTATTAACTTTTTAATTTCAAAACAAATTCTTGTTATCAAAATCATCTAACAAAGCTTTGACTCTGATGTGATGTAGGTACGTGTTATCGACAAACACGTTATTATATGTCGCATAAAATCAAAGCCCATTAGCTTAATTGCCTATCACTGGGCATGTATACGGCGACATAATCTTTGCCGTGATCCTGTTCAAATAAACCGCACCGAACATTTCTCACTCGACATGCATTAAACCATTCATTTACAGAAACGTCAATGATTGCGACATGTAATATATCATTTTAAGTCACGGCAAACAAAACCAATATAGGAGCTTTCACACGCGATCCCTAGGCCGTCGACGGCAAACAAACATCCAGAACTATCCCGCGCTAAGCCACTCATGAATAAAAGCTTCATTTTGTGACCCCAACCAATAAATGTTAATTTTTGTCGTGAGCACACGCATCGCAAACAAAATATTAATCCGACGCGCGCTAATGGAAAACGAGTAGAAGTAATACAAACAAGTGAACATCGGGGCGTACGCTCTCAGCTGAGATGTAATAAATTGCAGTGAGGTCAGTTGTAAAGTGCAGGCTGCATTCAAGAATGCGCGGTCGGGGGTGCCGGGGAGCGGCGCTGTGGCGCCCTCTACGGACGAGACGCGTTTTTATTATGTCTCACATCGCCCCCGGACTGTGACTAAAGGGGAAAACCACTCGAGGCATCAAGTGCTCCGGCTTGCCCGATTTCCACGCGTCGCGCGTCGCGGCGATGGCGCTTCTGGCTGTTTTTCACATCCGGAGACAATGGTAACACGATCGCGGCTTCTATAATGGAGATTGTTTATACGTTACTTATAGATTTGTAACGTTTATTGAGTTATTATGTTTTGTTTTATTTTATTTAAATCTCACAGTAAACATTTATTTCATACAAAACAAAGTATCTTTCATAAAGATATACCTAATGTCAACCAAAATAATAAAAGCTGTTAGGTACGCCATTCAAATCAAAGTAAAAGTCTATAAAAGAATTAACACGCATAAATAATACAAATAAACGCAACACAATTTGTAAAATTAACCCATCAGACACATAAAACACGTTGCCAAAATAAAACATTATAGAATCATCCAATTCACGCTTATCTCCCGCCGTTGTGGGCCTTTATTAGATTAATACAATGAAAATTAAAACAATTTGCCGGATAAATATCTTGGCTCGGAGTATCAGTGGCGTCCCTATTTATCCCTAGTGGAGGGCAACACGGATAACCCCTCTTAAAAGCTAGAGCAGTCAGCATTAAATGGAATAAAGAGAATGAAGTCGAGCGGTCGCGCCCCTCCCGCGAGCGGGCCTCTGAATTTCATTAGTCGCCTCCACTCGCCACCCGAAACCCACTTTACAACAGAAAACGGCATTATGATAATACTTAGAACCTTATAAAATTTCACTGAATAAACATTTTTGTGTAATTGTACAACAACATTTTATTTTTCCATCATCGAGAGAAAAGGATGGATGGAAAGTAAAAATGGCCGTAATCAAATGACGTTTAACAGCCCAACGATTGTGGAGAGGTTCGATCGGTAGCGCTAAACCGTGCATTTCGCTTGAACGCGAAGAGCGGAGAATGCGTAAAGTGAACAAAATAGAAGAAAAGACGGAAAGCGAGGTTGACCATTAATTGTGTCACTGGGCACATTCCGCAGAGGAGTGCGGTGCCGCGGGGGGCGCCGGGAAATGCGAAATAAATGCTCGGCTTAAATGCGAAAGGGATCGAGCGGCGCCCGCAGTGGAGTCGCGCCCCAAAGTGGTATTTTCACTTCGCTAATCGGATAACCACTTAACGAATGGGTCACTGCACGCCAAACGTATTTTCACACGACTTTTCTGTAGGGAGCCGATGATTCCGCTTCTTACGAGCTAAAACTTACGTCCTGTAACGGTCACGTCGACCGTTCAATCCGGCTTGTATCGATCATTTTTAAGCTCTTTTTTATTGTTGTTACTTTCGCTTCGGAATCGGCTATTGCGACTAATCTGATTGCGACGACGCGTGCCCATGCCTTTATTATTTGCTAATCAGACATAAAATATGATAGATGAATGTGATTATCTTTGCAGATGAAGAGCGGAAAGGGGACGAAATGCTGCAAGGCATGCACCACCAACTGCTCGGTTACGGGATCAAGGAGGAGACGAAGCGAAGCGCGTCGGACTGCGGCGTGCCGATACCGGCGTCAAAGCCCAAGATCTGGTCGCTGGCGGACACTGCGGCGTGCAAGACTCCCCCGCCGGCGGCGCAGCCCTGGCCGCAGCACTCGTACGGCTCGGAGCGCGCCGCCGCCGCCGATGCTGGCGCCAACGGGTTCGCGCTGCCGGCTACCGCGGCGGCCAGCCCCGCCAGCGGCTCCTACGGCCGGTACGGCGGCTTCCCCGGCAGCCAGTACGGCGGGCAGCACCCCTGCGTGCACCCCGCCGCCTTCCCCGACGTGCAGACCGACACCCCTCCTCAGACTCCGCCCAACATGAAGGTCCCCAGCGTCGCGAACCCTCTGGGCAGCGGCGGCGGCTCCGGCTACTGCTTTCCGCGGCACCAGCAGTCACCCCAGCGCGACCCTTACCATAACCCTCACCACGCTGCCAACAGCCATCAGCCCAACCAACCTCATCACAACGAAGGATCTGCGGCTTTCAAGCCCTTCTATAAAAGGTCAATCTTTTATTATTATCCATGTAGGGAACAGTCTCGATAGGACTCACAAAGCAGACATGCACACAAAATGAGATACGTAGACGAAAAGCGAGATAGCCGTACATCACGTGAAAAGAGTGAATGTTTCCTATTGCAGCTCACAGCTCACACAACACCCCAACGGTTACGTGCCGGCCGTCTGAAGCGACCGCGCTCCACCGGCGGTGAGTTACTGATTGATTCAAATTGTCGAGCTTGAGAATCGCGACGTAAAGTGCGCATGTAAATGAGAGACGCGCTCGTAAATGGATGATTGTAGTAAAGATATCGAGAAAGCCATAAACAGAGTTGCGGTTTAGTAGCGGCGTCTCGCGCCGGGGTGTCATGTCCGTAATTGAAAACAATGGAGTCGCGCCGAGTAGAGGCGGAAGGGCGACGCGCGAGGGCGGCGAGATTGCAATCTCGTGTCATTTGTCAGTGTCACGGACGCCATCGCGGCCTACGCACACCGCTGACCTGCCCAAATTAGCTCTTTTCACTAAATCAACATGTTAACATTACAATAATACAAGTAGGAAAACAACTAGCTAGCGTCCTGAGATGTCGACCAACAAGTATCACTATTATTATTACCAATCTCAAATACATTAGTTTAACATTTCATCAAGACTATTGATACAGTTGTATAGCAGCTTACAGATAAATGAATAAGATCTAACAAGAAAATTAGAAAAGAGTTTGTTTTTATTAATAAGAACAATCGAAACGCCAAAATGTATTTATATGAAGACATTTACAATTTTTAGAAAATGTTAAAAAAATTTAAGTTAAATCTTTATTGATATAGTTTTAGAAACTATAATTACCTATTTAACTTATTACAAGAACATAACACGCGTGTTAACAAATTCACCGTACATGACACAAAACGAAGAATTATAACAGTCATGAATCATGATAAATGGCCGGAGGATGTATGGATAACGATCTAGCCCTAATGGCACCGTGTGAATACGGAATCTGTGTTGTGTTCCCCGCTAGTCCGGTGTGTCGCATTTTTCTTAGAGTCGTCAAAGATTTTCTGAGAAGAGGCCGCGGCATCCAACGTCTCATTACAATAAATCCGTAGTCGACGCCGCCGCACAGAACGGCATCGCCAAGAATTTTGTTTTAGTCAAACGCTCACAAATTCACTTCTATAAACCTTTTGTATTATTTTCTTTTTCACGCCTTTTTGTCTCTCGAATTCTTTGACGCGAAAATAACTTCTTATCGCGGCATTCCTTTAAAGTAGCCCCAAAAAAGAACGGCCCGAAATCGTTAGTTTCTTGTTTTGTCTTAAATAACGTCCAAGTATCGTTTTAACTTATTATTTTGCGAAATGATATCGCAGCAACATCTTAAAGTGCTCCCATTAAATACTTCATTTGGGATAGCTCAGTTGCGCCATTCATTATAACTGTTGCATTATTCATCTGTCGGTCGGAAGTTGTAATGTTAAGTCCTACGGTAATGCAATACTCACCTAATTCTAATCTTATTGACAGGGTCTAATTTGAATAATATTGTGGTTCGGGTATTGTTTGTGGTACAAAAAGTAAGGATTTACAATGAGCATTGTTTATGGCTCCTGAGGGCGCACGGCAGCGCTAGGCCGCGATAGCCGCTTGCGTGGGCGCGGAATCTCAATGGGCCCTCTTCATTCACAACACTACCTCCACATTAAAGCTGCTTTATTTTTTTTTCGACGCCCTAATCTTCCCTCTTATCTTTTGATCCTCGCTCGCGTCCTTCTCTGTTTCATTCAGTCGCAACTCGCCCGGACAACCTGTTTCACTTTTTTTTCTCATTGACGTCGTACAAACTTTAGATGACCGCGGCCGAGGTCGAATTTTTATTTCTTTCACATTTTGGTTTTCCGGTCCGGGCGATTCGTTAATAAATTCTCAGATAATGAGACTGAACGTTTCGTCACCTCATCTCGATTGGTTTAGACTTTTTCTTTTTCGGTTTATATGTGTGAACGCAGCGGCGGTCTCGTACCGGCGACACCGCGATAGAATCGAAACAGCTATTGGAATGGCCCTTTTTTTGTAAATTTAAATACCGCTATTCTTTTTACAGGATACACTTATTGTTCCAAAATAAGGATTTCGAAGGACAATTGAATTTATTTATGTTAACGATGGCTCGGCGAAGCTAATGTTGGATGAGTGAGGAATAATAATGAATTTCGCTTGTTGCAGGTAAAGTACGTGAAACCTGGGTCGCTGCACACGCATCAACAATTAAGGATTAACAGAACTTCACAGTGGCACAGTGTTTCAGTTCGTTTGTATAATCCACGATGCAATGGAAATTGTAGGGGCATAGAACTATGGCCGGGTACGCGACTACAATTCGTAGACACTTTGTATAGTTATTTGATTTGGTACATACGTTCATTTGTATACCGCATAGTATAATTTCTAATTCCTAAATATAAATGCACAGATTAATTAATATTATAGTGTAAAGAGTACTTAAATTTCGTTTAAATGTGGTTCATGTCGACGATTGTCCTCACCTAGTGACTATTCAAACGAATCAGTGTTTGGAATCAATATTGCTCAGTATTTTTATAGATGTAAGAATGTTACGGAAATAATATCCAAATTATTTATAGTTACACGAGAAGCGCAATTATATGTAAAATTATTCTAATCATGTTTCGTTTTAGTAAAAAATTGTACATTAAGTAAATCGAATTCCTCAACCGGGATGTTTGTAACCTAAGGGAGGAATTATAATAAAAATAAATGGTTTTTTTTCCAGAATGTTCTTCCATTATAACTTTGATTATATATTTTGGAGCAATAAATTATAATTAGTTCAGGTGCCAGACTTAACTTTCATTAGTTTTAAGTAAATTGTACATTAAGTGGACGGGATGCTTATTTTGGTTTCACAACTTATGCAAAACAATGAATTTATTTTATTTAAATTTAATAGAGAAACGATATGCAATCGTCGATTTGGTTATTGTTGTTGTCATTGTATATAAGATGTTTTGTAGATTTTCTACTTTTAGTTCTTGAGAAGTGTACAAATTAATTAGTATGGTTTTGCAACAATCTACGTTATAATCCGACACTTCTGATTGAATTTTATAAATATTGTTTAAAAAGTATTATTAGAATACATTGTAAATAAATATATTCTGATTATTTTATGTTTAAATCGGTCATAGGATCTTGACCGGATCCGGGATATTTAAAGATTAGGATTTTATTTGTTTGATGTTGGATTTTAGTCATGTGGGTTAAGTATTAGGTACGTATTTGGAGATGCTATGGGAGAAATGGATTTTGAAATAAAAAAAACTGTAAAGCTTCTATGGTAGAACCTATTCCGAGGCCATATTTTGTACTAGATATCTAAATGCTCTTTCCCGGGCGGTTATAAAATTGTACTTTGTAACTTGTTGCTCATGACCTGGCACAAGCACTCGCAAAAAATAATTGTAGATACGTAAAATGTACATTTGGCAGCGTTTCCTGAATGACAAGCGTCAACAAATACTAAACTCAACTGTGAATATGAAGTTGAAATCTTTATGTAATAAGGGTGTCTCACACATCGATTAAATATAGTTAACTATTTATGATTACATCGAGTCTTGAAAGTAATTGTACACAGCAATATTTTTGTTAGAATATTTTATTAGCCTGAACATGTATGCAGGTCTTTTTGGATAATGGCATGTAACCGAAATGAAACATCCCGAATGACTATGAACCTACTTCGCAATCGAGAAACAAAAAGTCAACTGTTCTAAACACTATTGTATCATCAATAGCAATTAAATGTTTGACTATCATTTTGGTTATATTTTGGACATGTTTTTATTAAATTTTGTATGAAGCTGCAAGTTCTCTTTTACGATTGAGAAGTTGGTTTCATAGTGAAAGTTGCTTATATTGATGGACGTTTCAACCACTTTCGGGACTATTTAGCCATCTCAAAATGACCTGTATAAGAAAGAGGTCACGAAAGTTATCTGTCTGAACCAATTGTTAGAAGGCTTTTTTATACATATAGCAAACACTACAAATACATCGCAAAACAGACGAAATTTCAATGTGACCAAATCGAATACATTCGCTTAATCTTAAATGTTCTATATAGATATTTATAGAATATAAACCTATTAATTATTATTATGAGTAAAATTATGTACCGATTGTAATTAAATTTTTATTTCAACTGAATAAGTTTTATTTGATAAACCCACACAAATTATTGCAAATAAGTTATAAGAATATCAGAATAAATATAATTCAGTATTCATATTCGTACAATCAATGGATTTAAATGATGGTTATCCATTAGGATACTCGTTGTGCCCAATAAAACTGGAAAGTTTTCAAAAGATTTTTTATTATCCTACAATCCTGACAGCCTGGAATTTTGTTATTTATTTATCTGGGGCCTTATCACCAATTTTAAGAGCTGTATTACTTTAATCTTACTATGCAAATTCCCATACGAGTTTTGGGTATTTGGGTCCCTTAGGGTTAAAGTAATATTGTTCTAAGAGGTGACAGTAGGGCCCCTAGTGCAGTTAGTTGATCGATGAATCTGATCAATACCGATCTAGGCGAGCGGCTCTTTGATATCTTATTGTGCTGTTTTTGTTCTACTATGTCCCCATTGCCTCCACGTGTATATAGTCTTTGGATTACGAGAAGCTCTGGAAATTAACAACACGGGACAATAAAAAATACTCAGCCTAATACAGAGTGTCTGACAAAAAATAGCGACTAACCAACCATCACAAAGATGGAAGTCGAACAAATGCGAGCCAAGGTACAAAAAAGGGGTTTCAAAAGTAAAACTCTATGGCCCATTACGTAATTAATTAAATATTAATGTACCAAAGTAAGAAGGAGTAAATCAGGTTAACCAAAGAGCTGTTCAATCTTAAAGAATGCACAAACAAAATGGGGAAAAAGTCGATAATGAGTCGGTAAAAGTCGTCTGTTACTACAGAGGGTCTCTCCCTTCGCCTCTTAACTCTTAAACAATGCTCAAAGGGCAATAAAAGGACTGCTTTTTTCAACTTTTGGAGTGGTACTGAAATGGGGGCTCGGCTTACTAAATTACTTTAATTAAAAGGAAGCTTCATTAATAAATATTGTTCATTCTTAATAAAAATATCTGGATGTGTTTATGACTTAGGTACTTCGTTAAATGGCAGTCTTAAATGGATGTTAAGAAAGGTAAAATAAAATAATTACCTACCAATCTTAACTTAGAATTTTATACTTACTTAATAAGTAGGTTATAAACGCACAATATAGAAATAAGAGTACATATTTAAGAAAAGTGTAAACGAATATATTCTTAAGTAATAAATTGAAAATTAAAAGCCAGTTTAGATACAGTACAGTACTTTCTTAGTCTTATGTACCTTCAGACTTAAAATACTGAAATGTTGAAAAAGGCAAACGGACATGTTACATAGGTACATGCTGAAGTTAGGCCAAATATATCATTATAGCATAATCAAACCACGTCCAATCTATAAATGAAATCATTCGGTGACAAACAAAACTTAACTATCCCTTTACTTAATCAAATCGGTAACTGCCGCAATTGAATCCGCAATAAAACCGCCAGTGCTCATAAAATGGTCATAAACATTGACAACACAAATAGCAGCTAATCATCTACGGAGCCAATCAAACCGTGTGCGCCCCGATTATGTTTGTAGGTACCTTTAAACGGAGATCGGACAGCATTGCAGATGATTGCGGCTATAAAACTGTTTGCGGAATTCACGGCATTTAATTAACTAAGCCGTTTATTAGAAATCACAAGGACACGGTGCGTTCTCCACTCAAATAATGTTTGCATGTACAATGTGTAATGTAGAAAAGAGGAAAGAACATACCTAATATAATAAAATGGTTGATTGCAATAAGAATGGCGGATTAATGTGAATCTTTATAGGCTGGCTGCTTTTTAATGCTGACACCGTATACAATTTTAATGAACTAAGTATGCAATAGTTTCCTATCAACCAGCGTGGTAGCAGGCCTGGTTGATGGAGTTCGTTCCCCGACGTCTGACGAGTTTCCGAAGCGGCGCAAAAGATGGCGCACCTGGTATTACCTTCGGCAGCTATGTGTTTGATGCATGCTTCGTATTGATTTGTCAAGCACTGCTTAGTGCCGAGCTGCTTTGTTTGCTAAAATGCATCTGTAGTTTAGTTTTCGAATGAGTTATTATGGTTTTATTTTCTACAGTTAAAAAATTAACCGTGTCGCGTGGCGGTGAAAGGATACACCACCCCCTCTCTTCGCTTGGGTGTCGTAAAAGGCAACTATCGGACTAAAGACATACATCCAGCAGCATAGAGCGGCGATGGGCTCACCACCTGTCACACTGAGCACATGTGCAGTCGCTATTTGGTGAAAAGTGGACTATGGTAGAGGACCAGTGCTTTTGCTGTCCTCATTGCCGAGTCTCCGACTAACCCTTCGGGGATAATGGTCGTGATTATATTATGTTTTCTACATTGAGCGCGAACATTCGTTTGTTTTCGGTTGATTAAGACGGAAAAGAAGTGCAAGTACCTACTCGTGGATCGGTAAATGCACAATAAAATACTTATTATTTTAAAAGTAAATGTTTAAAGATATTTTTATTAATAGTAAGTAGTAGATACTTTCTTATTAAATTATATGATGGAGTGTTATGTTAAGCGATACATATATTTTTTAATGTGACATGTCATAGTGACTACATCCTGCCTGATGGTAAGCAGCTGATGCAGTCCATAATAACGAGTGCGCTACTCACCATGGAACAAGCACGGTAACGAGCGCGCACCCATTCATGACGCACTGCATAAATGCCGTTTCACGCCCCGCTCGAAACACCCGGGACTGGCTGAGCTGGCTGGCTGGCCGGGAGGAGCTGGGAAACACATGCGCCAGAATTCCAAAGCCGAGTGCTGACAATCTGCACAGTATGATGGTGATTCCTAAGACCAGCACGTGTAGTTCGGGACAGGAAAGGAGAGAGTGGGATCAGATCAAAAAGCGGCCATGCTTTTTTATGTTTTCAACAGATAGCCTGGGCCAAACAAAAGCTTCTAGTAAAACTCCCATTAATTTACTACCGGTATACGAGTATTTCGAGATATTTTGTTTTTCTGAAAACCCGTGAAAAAAACCATAGAAACGTTTTTGCGTGTTTATGTGTATGTTAAAAGACTTTTAACACACAAGACGTTTTCACAAATAACTTTTAACTTGACTAAGTTAAAAGTTATTTGTGAAAACGTTTTCTATGAAATTTTTGTTATTTTTTGTAATTTAAAACTATTCCTTTGTTCATTCTCCACCTATACATAACTTTTAACTTAGTTAATACATACACATAAACACGGAAAAACGTTTTTCACGGGTTTTCAGAAAAACAAAATATCTCGAAATCTACCGATAGTAAATTAATGGGAGTTCTACCAGAAGCTTTTGTTTGTTTTGTGATAACATAAAAAAGCATGGTCGCAACTCAAGCCAAATCCCACAATGTGCGCTGCTCGGGAGTGAAAAGTCGCCTCACCTTATTGAGAATACCCAACTTACGGGAGGCAGTTAACATAACACTCTCGATGTAGCATTTTGGATTCAGTTCTTGGCCGATGTCCATGCCAAGAATGCTGAGGTCAACTGAAATGGGTAAAGGAGAGTTCTGTAGAGAGGGAGGAGTAGGGAAGGGAGTTAACTTGGACGAGAATGTAGAATCCTGGGTTTCTCTAGCATTAATCTTAACCAGGTTTCAGATACCCACTTAGAGACACGACTGAGAGTCAGTTTCAGTTTGGCAACCCGTTCTTGCCTTATCCACCACCACCACGATATCGGCTTGCTTTGCCGCAGGATGTCCCAAGTACCGATCATGCACTGTACTGTCATCCGCATGACAATGAATATTGCCCAAGGACAACGTCATGATATACAGAAGAAATAGAGTTGGTGAGAGCAGAGAACCCTGCGCACTACAGCATTGACTTTGACTTTGTATTCTCACAAAAGACACGAATCCTCCGCTCTTTTAAAAAGTCTGCAATCCAGGCGGCACACCGAAGGCCGGGAACTTGGAAAGAAGGGATCGAGCGATGCCATAATCTATCGAAAGCTTTGGCGACATCATGGCAAACTGCCATAGATTCGCCATGATTGTCCATCGCTTTATACCATGCGTGAGTAACGTACGCTAGAAGAACACCCGTTGATCGCTTGGGTCTGAACCCATACTGACGATCATGGAGCAGCGAGTGGTCCCCTAGGTAGTGAATGAGCTGAGAAATATTTATCTGCTCAAACACCTTGCAGCAGCACAGAAGTTACAGCGATGGGTCGATAGTTAGCTGGATCCGAGCGATCCTTTTTTTTGGGGATGCGTTGTATGTGCGCTACCTTCCAAGATAACACCGGCACAATACCTGTATCGTAAGACACACTAAACAATCTTGTCAATACAGCAGACAACTCAGCCGCGCATCTGAGCAGCACAATCGCCGGAACACCATCCGGCCCGCTAGCCTTCCGCACGTTGAGCGAATGCAGCACGGTACGTAACGATATAATGTTGACATCGATTAAAATTTCACACTGTACCGTGATATTTTTCTTCAGTTCTGTCATAATGTATCATAATTCTATTTGATGATCAGAAGTCATAATGAGATGATAGTCTTTGATTAATCTTATTATAGGATCACACCGACCACCTTTAATGTCACTACAAACATTATCAATACAATATTATCCAAATCCCAACAATATCACTGGCAAATCACAATAAAGTATTCCACCAATTTATCAACGTACAACACTGAATGATTCATCATCATCATCAGCCTATAAACTTCCCACTGCTGGGCACAGGCCTCCCACGTGAACAATAGCACGTGGGGATATTGGGCCATAACCCACCACGCTGGCCCAATGCGGGTTGGTGGGTTACTGAATGATTACATTTTAGTAAACACTATTCAGTTACATCAACCTATTATGATCACCTCCTAAATTACACCAATAAGTAAAACAATATTATAAGAAACGTTAATAAACATTTCATTAAGATGACGCTCTTCGCTGATCCATCGGAAACTTCGTGTATCCGCATAAATGTTCGGCAAAGTATAAATATTTCAGTCTCGTCCTTTGCACGGGCCGGAAACGGCCAGCGTCCGATTTCGAAGGTACTTCGCCTCAGTGCACCTACAATCGTAACTCAAATAAATATTTAGATTTCCTACCGCCGTTTACTGGATCGCGAATGTTATTCCATTGTTCGTGGGGAAGGTTCTTATTGCGAATGCGGTCGATGCTTTTTTAAGCTTGTAAAATTTATTACGAGCCAAATGGAATTGGCCCGGCTATCGAAATAAAAAGAGAGAGCTTGACCTCTCACGGTGATTTAGTAATATTAGAATGATCATTATGTGTACTCAAATTACGTAAGTAGCTAATTAAATTTTTAGTATATTTTATTCGACACGGTGAAGCTTGATTTATTGCAAACAAATATTGTTCATTCTAATTGATTATTACACCTTTCAATTATTTAAACAAAGTGACTGATATGCGCTTACTTAATGTAAGTAGGCAAAACGTTAAAGTCTTATCTATCCACACTATCTTGATCAAAAAGTATGTTGTCTTTAAAGTCCTTTGTGCAGTGATTATTTGGACTTTGCAAACTGTTGGCACAACTTTAACCAGAAATAAAACAAACAACTAACTTTAAGACAAGGCAGTCATCGAACTTGAATAAGTGGAGTACCCAAATAATTAGTAGGATAATGTTAGTTTTTGTAACTAAGGAGGAACTTTGCATTAAACCTTTTTACTTACGAGTACAGGCAGTCTAAAGTGCAATTTACTGACAATACTGACATACATCCTTACATACATACAACCACGACTATACCCAAACGGTTAGGCAGAGAATAGGCAATGAGGACTGCAAAAGCAGTCCACTGCCACAGTCCACCTTTCACTAGGTTTATAGGTGGTGAGCCCATCGCCGCTCTATGCTGTTGGATGTATGTGTAATTTTTAAGTCCTTTAGTCGCCTTTTACACATTCAAGCCGCCTCTGTGATCTAGTGGCTAAGCTACCAGTTTCAGACCCAGAGGTCCCGGGTTGATTCCCAGCGGGGGGTACATCTTTGTGTGCTCAGTTTGGTTGGTGGTAGGGCTGTTAAGTCCGCCTGGCTAACTACCACTAACCATACCATCTTATCTAAGTCTGTCGCCATAACAACGATGTTTATAGCATTGTTGTGTTCCGACAATTTGAGATAAGATAGCCAGTTCCTCAGTGGTTGAGGATTCCGGGTGAAGCGCGCTTCCACCTTCGGCCTTATCGTCACTTACCATCAGGTGAGATGAAGGCCAAGCGCTTACCCGTTGTAGAATACAAAGAAAAAAAAAGCCAGACTACCCAAGGGAAGAGATGGGTTTGGTAGTAAGTATTATGTTAATAATGAGTTGCCACCACACAGCTATTAACTGACGCGAAATTAAATTTCAATTACGGAAAAAACAGGTGAGGTCTATGTCAATTTCACCTGTTCGCCCAAGGTGTCGAACCTAATCACTTCAGATTTTTGGAAGGACGGGCAAATTTATTCATACCCTCGCATTTATCACCGCAGGCCTCTCGGGTAGTTTTTCACGTATGTATGGGGAAATTGCCGACGCGAAATTCTATCACGCTTCCTCGGAGGGCGAGCCCGTTAGACCGCGTGCACCTTGCGGACTCCAATAAATCAAACTATTGCGTAATCGCCGCTTTATGCATCGACGTCGTCCGGACCTCCTGTTTTATTTATTGCAATTCTAAACAGATTTCTTATGTTTTACGATGCCGGGCGTCGCGTCGATTCATACTTATATTTTTTTTTTAAAAAAACCTCCGGTTGTTGACCCCTTGTCTCACACATGACGGCTGACACGCGATCGATCGTAACGCTATAAATCTAACATAATCGTCGAATCGCCAATTTGTTTACACGCGGCAAACAAGAGAGCACAGAAATATGGCAAATAAGTTAATACATAATTTATTATGAACGTGTTTGAGGTGTATTATTTACGGTGACATAACGTGTTAGAGTCAATGTTATTAACTAAAATAGCCATCAATAAATCTCTGTGACTTCGATAAATAGGTTTGGGCGGCGGTTCGCGCCGATTGTGGCTACCAGATGTGTACGGTTACGTATCGGAACATCGATCGCCCCTTAGAGATGAGATCGGCCACATTCCGGACTGCCGACTTCTGAGATAACAGAAAACATTACGACTCATAATTTATTTACAGCAATTCGTCTGCACCGACCGGACTGGGCTGCCGTGCGCTGTCTCCCCTTTTCTTCTTGAAGATAAATGACAGTTTTCAACTTTTCTCTTTGGAAATATCTAATAATCTTTTAAAAACATAACAGAGCCATGTGGTAAAGGGGCTCTCTAAAAGAATACTGCAAACACCTCTCTTCCCTTGGATATCGTAAAGGTGACTAACGGACTACAGACCGCACATACATCTAACATCATAGAGTGGCGAAGGGCTCACCACACTTATCACGCTGAGCAGTTGTAAAAGCTCTTTTTGCATCGTGGTGAGCACGTCGATACTTGTGATTATATTTAGGATAAGAAAAAATTACTGCTTTTTAAAAGGCGGTAGGTAACCTCTTTGTTATAAATGAGAGTTATATAATTCTAAAGTGCCAATACCACAATCTTTCAAACTGAAAATGAAAATGACAAATTTACAGCGGCACACCGTTTTCAATGTAATTTACTTAACTTTCTTGTTGTCAATATCGCATTCGTAATCCAACCAACCAGTTATGCGTGCAATTAAAGCTAGCACATTGTTTGAATTACCGGTACCTACGTACGATTCACGAAACGATTTTGAGAACAAAGATTTGCCTCATTTATAATTCTGGAGAGAATGAAATACGAGAGTTGGACATACTTCCATGGTTCCAACGCATAATCCGGAGAATCAATAGGACATTCCTACACGACTCGAGGGCTCCGGATTACAAGAGTTTGAACTCCTTAAAATGAGGTTCTATCTCCAGCTGTGATTGCTATGTAACCTATTCGGAATTAGAACCTGCATGATAATAGTGTTGTGATTGTTTTTATGAAAATATTGGTAGTAAAGTTACTACATAATTATGCGATTGTTACAATGGGAGGGTGCAACAAGAAAGTGTATTCACTGTTTGTTGCGTTTTACCGCTTCATTGCACTAGCTGGTACTTGCTTTTTTCTGTTTGAGCGCAATGCATTCAATAAATAAATAATGTAGCACTCGGACCGTTGTATTTTTTCCCCATCGGATGTACACCTAATTGCTGTAACGTAATTTCAATGTAATGAATATTTCAAAGTAGTAATCAGTATACAGTATCGTTATTTACCTATTCTATTGTTCACGGAAGACCATCAGCAGCGTCGTGGCGCCAATCCTGTATCTCGATATTAAGCTGAGTGACAGTCATTTCTGTGCCACTAGTTTTAAGAGGGTTTACGAATTTCGGTTTCCCATACAAACTTCCAAGTCGAAATTTTTTAAAACCAATAAGCCAATTTTCATGAAACTTTGCATGCTAAAGTAAAACACAGGGATCTAAATAGTTTGTTGAAAACATTAAAAAAAATATATTTATTTAGCTGGGTTATTGTGATTTAAAGTTCACTATAGGAAGTTTAAAATCACAAAAACTCAGTTAAATCAACGTTTTTTAAAAATGTTTTCAACAAACTATTTAGATCCCTGTGTTTTACTTTAGCATGCAAAGTTTCATCAAAATTATCTTATTGGTTTTCAAAAATTTCGACTAGGAAGTTTGTATGGAAAACCGAAATGCGTAAATCCTCTTAAGTTCATCTTCCTGTTTCATTTAAGAACAAATAGCTTTCTCACTGGTCGATTTATAAGTATTTAATAAATATACAGGGTGGATAAAAAGACCGTGGAGGAAAAGTACCCTTAATATTGATGATGGCAAATTTTACTAAAAGGAAACATTCCTTTATTTTCAAAAATAATTAAAACTGCATTTAAAGATATTTGAAAAATCACCTGCTTGAGCCGGGAATCGAACCGGTGAAATGTAATTTACTAAAAACAATTAACAAAAGAAGAACGAAGCTTTGGCATAGAATGCATAATAATACAAGTGCTTTGGTTCCAAATTCAAACTGATTGTTAGAAAAAAGAAAACAGCCAGGAGCACAGATAATCAAATGCGAATTTTACGCCCCATTCACAGAAAAGTTAAACTAATATTTTAAATATTTACCATAACTCGATATAGGCGACACGTAGCGAATTCAGTCGAAGAATACGTCTGTGAATACGTGAAAGTGGGTCTCATTTTGAGCAAATTTATAAGTTAAGAAAACTATTTTCTTTAGATAGTCTTTCTGTAATTTAAGATATTATGTTGTTTACAAAAAAATTATTCTTAGAATGACTCTTTCGGTTGTTGGTATCATAAAATACAGGTTGTTTGATTTTTCACATTTCACCGGTTCAATTCCCGACTCAAGAAGGTGATTTTTCAAAATTCTTAAAATGCAGTTTTTATTACATTTGAAAATAAAGGAATGTTTTCTTTTAGTAAAATTTACCATCATCAATTATTAAGGGTACTTTTCCTCCAACCACGGTCTCTTTTCCTACCCTGTATGTATTTCCTTTTAACATAATTTCACGTCAAAGGAGTAACATCAGCAAATCATTTTTGAGTGTTCTGCAAGTTCTCTCGATTCAATGATATATCTTCAACACATTCAACATCTGTACGCTGAGACAGAGCTAAAACGCTGTGACCACAAATAAAACAGCGTGATCCTCATACTAAATAAATCGAATTAAGCAATACAAACACTTTGATGATATTATAATTAGGTACCTCGAGAAAGGTCGTCCAGATACAGAATTGAAAAGGCGACTTGATTTAACCCTTCCATTAACAAAAGCGGACACGACGATATAAAACATAAATCGACCCCGCCGCGTGAATCGCGTACTTGGCTTCTCTCATACAAGCAACTCCGCGAACATGAGCGCATACTTTATTGCTCTCATCGCAACACGGCCCCGAACACGTTGCGCGATCGATGAGTTACAGTGTTACGTTGCTGTCAATTTTGCGGTATGAAATTCCTCCTCGGACATGACAAAGGCAGCTGTCATCGCGTTACTTGAAGGGTCACCTCGTCCCCCGAGGCTAAGCCGCCGGCGGGCGGCGGAGACACGCACGCCCGACCCATACTCGCCTAATCCTCACCTACTCTCCACATAAACCCATCTAATTGATAATAAAAGCGGGAATTCGGAAGCATGCGGTTACATCACTCCGCTAGAGGTTCTAATTGATTTTTACAGTCTCAGTAATTTTATTTGACTTTATGAGGTTAATCGGCTGTGAATGTTGTTTAACGCTAATTACTTGCAGCCAGCGTCGATAAATTGAAGAAATCGAGCCTGGGGTGACGCGTCCGCGCATTGTTTCGACCCCAGCGGCGGCCTCCGAAAGCGCTCACTCTGAATTTGCTCTTATTGAAAATGGGAACGTCTTCTTAAGTGATTCAATATTTTGTGGACAGCGATCAATAACCGCTTATACCCACGAAAGGTGAACGTTGCAATCATTAGTCATATAAAGACATAAAAGAACTCCAAGCGTCTCTCGTAGATGTAAGGAGAAATTTTTATCTTTTATACTATTTCGTGCTCATAACATATCGTACAATATTTTTGAGAAACGTCTTATTTTCTAGTGAATAAGAATTTGTTGGGACTCCTTAAACGTGTACAACATAATGTTATTATAATTTATGTCATACTAAGCAGGTGAAGATATACGGGCGACTCATTCATTTTATTAAACATGTTTGCTAAGTCGATTTTGTTATTTTTTTGTCGCTCGGCAGCGAGCATCTATCACGCAGCGTGCGGGCGCTTTCTCGCCCAGCTCTTTATTATATCGAATGATTTCCGGACAGCAAGCGAGACTCGGTCGTTTCAAATATTCAACCCTATGGCCCAAGTAATAACACCGTGCCATACTTAACACGGAAAAGTGTGGCAGCTTGCAATCTAATGTTGCCCTTGACTCCTTACTACAAAACATGAACATTCATAGGTACTTACATATCAAAACTCATTTACGAACCGTTTTTCCATAGTCATAAGACAAAGTTAAATGGGACGGTAAGGCTTAATAAGAGTATAATAAAATATTCCAAAACCTTTTTCCAACATTAAAACACTGTAAATTTGTCATTTTTAGTATTGTGTCATAAAGTTACTACTACTCTATACTACGGTTAATTGGTATTGTTGATCGAAGATTTGCAAAAAGATATGTCAATAATTTTTTCACAAACATTTTTTGTCTAATCTGACCGTAGTATAAATATGGTGACGCCGTGTATTATTTTGCCCAATGATATTAAAGAAATGAATTTATATATTTTTAAATATGAGCTTTACAAAACACTAACATTTAACAGAATTTAACAAGGACATAGTGCTAGTCAAAAAAAGTGCTACCCTTGTCGTTTTATTAAATATCATTGCATTTACCCAGCAATTGCTATTAACGGCGGAGATGGAACATAGATGTATTTATAAATAATTTGTTTAACTTATGTATTATGCACCTAAGTATATTTTTGACGTGACAACGTCTTAAATTAGGTTGCGGCTGGGAGTCACTTATGAAAAAGTGTAACGCTCGGTAACGTTACGATGAGTCACCGAACGAGAGAGAGGCCCGCCGAATGCCTTGCGTCTCTCTCCCACTCAACTATGTTTTAAATATAATTCTTTGTTTAAATAAATGTTTTAAATTGTTACTATTATTTCATCCTTCTTCCTACTATACGAATGAATATTCACATTAAAATTATTTTACCACTCAAAGTCGTTGTCACGTAAAACTTTCGCCCGTATACCGACTTTACAGGCAACCAATTTTTATAATACAGTTAATACAGCATTTGGTCAATAACACGCGGTTCAAGCCGACGTCACAACAGCAAGTAAAAAGTAAAGTAAATTAGAGCCTGTATACTATCCCACTGCAGGGCCAAGGCCTCTATCATTTGATATCAAGTCATCGCTACAATTGGCTACTTGACAGTTTTCGAAAAAAGTATTTAAAAAATTACAAACGCTTATTTTATACCCCGTACAATATTTCTTTCTCGAAAAAGCTTTATTTAACAGAAAAATCATTTTTTTTTTAACGATTTCAAATTTCGTGCGAAAAGGTTGGTCTCGTGACATTTTGCTCTGTGACGTCACATTTCAATAAATATAGAAACATAACTTGAAGTCCGACATAGTTTCTGACATATTTCATATTTAATTGTTACAACTGTCAAATAGCCAATTGGTAGGTGTTGGCTTACTAACCACTTTTGCGAAATGCGGATTGATGATCACATACCCGTGCTATGCATGGAAAAATCGGAAAACACACTTTTCCGACCTGGGAATTGAAGCTGGGACCTCCGGGTGCGTTAAATTTTTTTGTTTCATTCACGGACGTTAATGGAACGAAGTTAACGGAATATAATACGTTGTGGTTGTTTTATAACGATATTATATAGGCAGTAGGAGAACAGTGGATCTGGCTGGCACATCGCCGGCGTTAAAGAGAAGAATCATTTACCCGGCAGTGGCTACAACATGCGGAGTACATGGAACATAGATGTAACTTATGTATTAGGCACCTAAGTATTTTTTTTATAATACAGATAATACAGCATTTAACATATAAACTAGAGAAGACACTGGAAAGCAAGTTTGTGCGCAACTAAGGTGCAGCCGGAAGGTCGACAATAGCTTGAATCACGCGCAATCACTGAGGCGTTTGCAGCCCATGGGCGCACCTTAGTGCGCACAAACTTGCTTCGCGGTGTCTTCTCTAGTTTATTGTAGGTACCTCAATGGCAATGAAAGTAAAGTAAATCAGAGCCTGTATAGGTACTCTCCCACTGCAGGGAAAAGCCTTTATCATTGATATCAAGTCAAATGCGGATTGGTGACCACATACCCGTGCTATGCATGGAAAAATCGGAAAACACACTTTGCCCGACCTGGGAATTGAACCCGGGACCTCCGGACATCAAGACGAGCGCTCGACCACTCGGCCATCGAGGTGTTAAGAGGCCTATTAAGTACATCTCGACTGTGATTTTTGCGTAAAATGACCAATTTTGGCGTTCTTGATCTCTGTAACAAAAATACATTACCAATTTTGACTTAATGTATAGTGTAGAATAGCTATTGGCATAGTTCGTAGCAGCCTCGCTTTTTGTAAATTTTGCTTAACTTTTTAATTAAACTCAAAATTGCAGAGAAAGATGTTCATAAAATGCACGAAAGCACTTTTTTGGAGCTCCTAGATATAACTACTGTTCTAAACAAATGAAATAATAAAATTAACGTTATCTCATAATATATAGTCGTATAGTTCGTAGCGGCCTTGGAATTTTTAGATATCATGATGTTATATAGAAAAAAAAAATTACTCTAAACCAAAAAACTTCGAAAATCGCCTTAAGTTAACTGAGATTTACTCCTATCTACAATTAATAATATCATTGAGCAAAATTTATACCAGAATAATTGTTACTTCATGAGGAATAAAGATTTTATAATAAATTTATTATCCTATTTCAGAAATCACAGTCGAGATATAAAATAGACCTCTTAAGTTACGGTAGTGTATTAATTCTTTGCTTAATTGGAAGTGGAGACCATCAGGCGCGAGGACAACTGGTCATAACTGGTGCAGCGTAAGCGACGTATTAGCATCGACTGACGCTCTCACCCTCACGCTGTCGGCCCACAAAGTGCCTTACGTAATAAACTGCCAACAGCAATTATTAAGGATTCTCTAATAAAATAAGCCAAAAACATCTCAATCATTTTTGAAATAATCATTCGATTCAGTCAATAATTTATTTCCAATAAGCAGCAATACATAGAAAAACAACTTTTTCTCATCACTCTTAGTAACCCCGCTAGCAAAATACCCTTAGAAACGAAAGCTTTTAAGAGCTATGTCCTTAAATAAATTTTATATACGTTCTGATTAAGATTGAGACTCTAATAATGGCATATCATAAGTCTATTTAAGCTATTAGAGCATATATACTTGTAAAAAATACTTTTAGAAGTATATAAGAAAACGAGAAATGACATCAATAAGACCAGTAGTGTTATAAACGCACTCTGTAAGCCTAATTCTTAATTAACACTTATGCATGCACTATGTAAGTCCACTTAATCTTAAAAGTGACTTATCAAAGTATTTTATTAGATATCGGCTGTTACACTTATAACTTATTCTTACAGACATAATAAGCAAACTTTATATAATGTTTATTAGAGCAATAGTATTATACACGCACTTTATAAGCCTAATTGCCCTTGAGTCTTAATTAACACTTATACATGCACTTTGTGAGACCACTCAATCTTAGAAGTGACTTTACTAAGCGACTTTATAACTTATTGTTAAAGATGTAAATAAGCTTACTTTATAAAACATTTGTAAGAACTATTATATGCGCAATTTATAAGCCTAATTACCCTTGATTCTTAATAAACTCTTATGAATGCATTTTGTAAGATCACTGGATTTTAGAAGTGACTATTGTTAAAGATAGTAAAGAGTACTAGTACGTCAAATGTCTTCGAAACTAGATGATTGCAATTAGAATTCTAATGCATTGCAAACAAGTCAAAAGGTGGTCGAACAGGAACTTCCCTGTTTGTCTTTTAGCCTACTTTTACTTTAATAAGGAACCCTAAAGGTTATGAGCAATGGCCGCGTGAATTAAAAAATGTGGTTAAATTTGATTTTAGAAGTGCGGTGTAAACCTTAAACAATGATAATGCACTTATATTGGTTCTGTTAATGCCACTATAAAGCATGATTGGTGATAATAGCGACATTTCCATATTTTTCATTTTTAATATAATATTTTTTTTTATTAAAGATAAATTGTTGAAATGGCCTGTAAAAATATTGTGATTGTTATTTCAAAATACTCGATAAAATCGACTTCGCAATTAAATAACAGTTAGTAATGCGTAATAAACATGAAATTATACTTACACATTTTGTAGGAAAGTGAATTAAACAGGACAGTACATAATACTTACGTTTTTAATACTCTTCTTATTATTCAGAAAAGTTTCACTAGCACTTGGCAATCCTTTCGGCGGACTGTGATTACATCTGATTACATGTCTTACTAAAAGCTCGCAAAGAGCACTACTATCACTAATATCACACTTAGAACAGCATTAGTAAGTGCATTATAAGGGTAAATGCCCATATGAATGCCTTTGTAAATCATTTGTAAGTCTGTTTGGTATTATTAAAGCATCAACAAGAATTTTGTAAGATTGGAAATACACTTTTCGGGACCATTTTAAGATATATTTAAGGGTAAATAGACTTATTAAGTGCGCCCAACTCCACACTTATAGCAGTCTATCGGAGTACCATAAGACTGGTAAAATTATACTCTTGGGATATGTGTAAGAGGAAATTTTGCTAGTTAGGAATTGTATTCAAATTGCTAGAACTTTTTTTAATACAATTTCTTAAATGGTTGCTTCAAACACGCTTGTCACAGTCAATGCTTTGTAGTTGGAAACAGATTTGAACACAAAATTGAGGACACGATATTTCGTATTAAAACCAACATTTGCACAAAATTCGGCCCGGACCATTCATAATACAATGTCGACGACAGGGCGGCCTCCACTTGAAAGGCACTTTGTATTAAGTCAACAAATCCTAAACCATTCAGTGGACATTTGTTTCCATGAATAATAATATGCAAACACATTGTTATAGCTAAATTCATGCGATAGTACTGGGACTCGTTTCTCAGGGTTCTTTCTGGTCACGGTTCCAGCAATCCTAACGAGTGGCTCGGTTATCATAATTTTCGTTAAAAAAATAGTTTTTCAAGAGTATCTTTGTGTTGAATATAAACAAGTAAAGCTAATACCTAAATATTTTCCATAATAATAAAAACTACGAATTTTCTTTAATAACTGTCATATATTTTATTTCGCATATTTCTATATTGAAGTATGTATGTTTAGTTTTATTAAAATCTGTATAGTTGATAATCTATAAAAAAAAAGAAATAAAAAAAGACATTGTTGTTACGTTTCCTTGAACTAGGCATGAATCATCAACTGAACTAGGTAATATGTAGGTAAGGAATATAAATATAAGATACTGTCACTACAATAATTAAATAAACAGTGTAAATACAGCAGGATCTCATGATCCTGCTTGAGTTGATATCACAATGATTTGTGCTATGATATAAATTAACATAATATAATTATACCGTTAACTTCCAAATACGTTGATTATATCTACGCATGATACTACAGTTTAATTTTCGCAAAACTAAACACGCAAATCAATGTTTAGCTTGTTATCAAACCGTTGTAATCCTAATGACACTGTCACTGTGAGTAATATCCGATTTGTATTTTTGGATACTTAATCTAATTAGAATTAAAACAATCGTTAATTCAGAGTACCTGATGGCTGTTTCCGGTACAAGATCTCCCAAAAACTTTGGTGGATCGATGACATTGTTCAGATGGAAAATACAGTTTTTGTACAAATTGATAGGTAAGTATTACAATAATATAAGATTTTTTCCTTTCACACTGATTTCTAATACGTATTAGAAAATTTCCCGGTTTTCCAAAGATCTTCCGAATTAGTTCAACTTATCGATGATAGTGCTCATTACAACAGAATATAAATAAAATGTTTCTATATTTGCACTGATTCACAATAACTAACTCAACATAATTATAAGATGATTTCCAACTATCACCGATGCACAACCCTGATACGAGCCATCAGTACAGACAATCCCAGCAGTTTTACAGATTTAAATTTCTCCTTTTGTCTTTTGTGGATCACGAATGTTTTGAATACGCATGCCCCGGGAGGGCCAGACCCCCCGCCAGCCTTCCTTCCTACATCGTCTCACCACAAAAACCCACCTTATAAAAATGCCCGAGAACAAAAACGCTTACGTTGGGTGACAAGTGGTCTTTGTTTATAATATTTTGTTGATTTGTTTCATTTCAACTTGTTTATGAGTGTTCATGGCACTGTGACTGTGCTCTTTTGGCCGGTTTAACATTAGTTAACAAGTGTTTGTTAAACCTATTGAAACTTTTTATCGTATACAAAAACCAATCTCTTATTATGATTAGAGTTTAAACTATTTTGAAGTAAGTACGTAATAATTAAATTGACATTTTGTTGTGGTGCTGGGCAGATGATCTTTTATGTTGTTAGTTAAGTATAGTTTTGATTTAGTTAACGCATTAGTTATTCTATTAATTTTTTATCCGTCTGGTGGAAAGTATTAATCAAACTGTATTTAAAACTGTGAAAGTCACAATAGCAAAAATAAAAACAAAATAATACTCTTAAATTTTTCTGAACTAAGTAGTCATCGAGATAGTATAAAATTGCTTCAAGTGCAGGTTAAACTTAAAAGTAAAGATTAATTATAACATTATATCTATTTGTATTTTTTGTCTAAAATATGTATTTCTATATTTTTTTTATTAAAAGAGACAAAGTGTTTGTAAGCGATTTTAAAATATGACAAGCGGAACTCATTATCAGAATTATTTTTCAATCATTAAAGCTTTAAACATTTCCTGTTTTACAAACAAAACAATATCGACAGTCCATGTTCACAAGTCAAAACCATTTACGTTCAACCATTCAAAAGACAGGCCAGCGAAGGCGACATTTCTACATATTTTACGTTCCAAAGGTTACAAGGTTAAACAGTTATTCTCTGTAAGCTGTCATAGATAACCAAAATAAAAAACATGTTAGTACCGTGTAACAATAAAGAAATGTAACTCATCGTACAAAAGCAAAACATTAGGAGGGATGATGAAATTCGACACGGCGCGCCGATACGGTTACTCGAGGACTTTATTATGTCACACTTAAACAAAACGGCGTCATTATCGAGATATCATACTAATGTGGAATGTTAAATTTATCAAATATAAGGAATTCGGATGAAAACGTACAAGTTGACAACACGTGTAGTTGCTATCTGCTCGGACGGATCGGACGCCCCGGGGCGCGGGCCGGCGCGCAGCATTACTCACGGTGACCTAATGGGCGGGGATAAATCATCAGGATATCTAAAAAACACAAAACAACCCAGAAGCGGACCAATGTTGAATAAACAAAATTCATGGAAATGGGAACAAATCAGACAATACCCGGTGCCGGTGGTCCACTTGTACCTACGCTTGATCCATTTGCGAATACCAAATGTTCTCTCCCTGCTCGGTACACGGCGATAAGTTAATTGTTTTGCTGATGGAAGTAACATTAATTCGTCCCTCGCCCGACTCGTGCTTTGAAAGGCATGCCAATATTTTGATAGATATATAGAATGATGGATAGACAATACTTTGTTTGTAACACTCGAAAAATAAACATTGAGGTATGACTTAGAACAAACTTTTTTTGGTGAACTCATAGCTTTGAAGCAATATCTTCGAGAAGACATACACAGATTAGCTTATGCTACAAACAATTGTTACTAACACTAAAACTATAATTATTAGGTTATTATTAAAGACAAAATATTAATTAATTTGTTATCCAGGAGTTTTCAATTTGATTCAGCCACCCATGGACCTGGTTAGGCCTCCGATGACACCCATGGTGTCTGAAGATTGCTGCGATTCGCAGCATTAAATCTTAATCTAACTTAAATTCTATGGACTTACCGACTGGTCCCATGTTTAGCCCGCCTTGCCACCCTAGGATAGGATGGGGTAAGGGGGGAGGTGAAAGGAACAGGATGGATCGCAGCCCAGCTGCCGTGATGTGACGCCGGCCTCTGGTAGCGTTACCACGCCGGCCGACGAACAAACTTTTTTTGGTGAACTCATAGCTTTGAAGCAATATCTTCGAGAAGACATACACAGATTAGCTTATGCTACAAACAATTGTTACTAACACTAAAACTATAATTAATAGTTTATTATTAAAGACAAAATATTAATTAATTTGTTATCCAGGAGTTTTCAATTTGATTCAGCCACCCATGGACCTGGCTAGGCCTCCGATGACACCCATGGTGTCTAAAGATTGCTGCGATTCGCAGCATTAAATCTTAATCTAACTTAAATTTTATGGACTTACCGACTGGTCCCATGTTTAGCCCGCCTTGCCACCCTAGGATAGGATGGGGTAAGGGGGGAGGTGAAAGGAACAGGATGGATCGCAGCCCAGCTGCCGTGATGTGACGCCGGCCTCTGGTAGCGTTACCACGCCGGCCGACACCAAGAGGCTGTCCAAATCGCTCAGACACACGTCCGTATCACCGATCCGTGCCTCCCGTGGTAGCCTCTCAACCACTAGCAAGCAGCACCTTCCGCGACGCGGCAATGACGCGTGCCAAAACGCGAAGGATTTGCGACATATACGCTGCCGTCAGCGTTAGTTCGTCTAACTATAGACAATAGCCTCCGTTGGCTTTAAAGATCATTGGGATTCTGCCGACAGGACTACATACGCGAACAATCCTCGCGGGTTTATTCTAACCGATTATGAAGATCTGGCGCTGTTCTACCGATGGAATCAAGCAGCGTACCGAACTCACAGATATGCTACGCCATTACAATATCCGAAACCAACCCGAATACGAATGCGTATACCGACATGACTCGACACTTTTTATTTAACCGTTTGTCAATTGACATTTTTTTTTGGTAGGCAATGTACCCCACGGTTTTAATTGATTTTAAACACAATTCGTTTTTTACATCATAGGGTTTGGTTGCGTGTTTAATAATTAAAATTGAAGCAGATAAAATAAGTAAACTAAGCAAGTAGACGGATTTATGATGAAAATTGCGGAATAATGCAGAAATAATTAATTGTAAGTGGCTGAAGACAACAGTTAAGTACTATCGTGCAACAAAGCTTAGTCATTTTGTAAGTTATTTAAAACTGCGCTGTCACCGGCCCTTTAGCTGTATCATAACTCAAAAAATCGAACTTATGGTCAATATAAGTTCGACATCCATTTATAAAAACGAATAAGAAGAATACAACAAGTAAGAAGTGTTGACAAAAATTATTTCACTTTAAATGCATGTTAGTAGGACTATTAAAATGAAATTGCTTAATAACAATCTTACGTAAGCAAATTCTGAACCCCGAATTGCGGTGGGAGAAAAAAAATGTAGTCATCAAAAACGCAAGCGTACTCTACACCCACCTCAATAAAAAAATCTCACTTCGTTATAACAATAATTCCAAATTGCAATGTCACTGAGCTCCTATGCAAAGTCGTGATAAGGGTCCTCCCGACACAACTCAATGAAGATATGAAATAAGCTAATGCGATTAAACTTAAAGTGCAACAAATTAAATTCTCCCACGCAAAACGTCCGACGAATAAAGAGAGACATTTCTCTGGTCCCCAAACACAAGTAATTCATAAAACAGGGCCCTTTGATATGAAAATACAGCTAATCCATGGCACGCGCCCCAAACTCCGGGAGGCGAGCGCACTTTGTTTGTTTGCTCCTCAATATACCGATATTTATATATCATAACTTCGAACTTTCAATACTCCCGTCCAAATTTATTAAAGCTGCCTGCGTACACCACTATAATTCATAATTTATCCCGAGATAAATGACTGTAAGTGTGTTATAATCATTAAGAGCCACATTCGAATATCTCACGAATTTCTGGTATGCATGTTCGTATTAGCTATATTGGTTATTCGATTACTTATGAAGACGCCAGCATGCTTAAGATGTTAGTAGAAACATTTGTCATATTTTTTTAACATGTTGTGATACCATATTATAATAAAGATGAAGTAAATTCGTAAGATGTTAGAATAAATAATTGATGTTATTGAACTGGAAATATTAGAGAAAAAAGAAATGTGTAATAAATTCTCATTGCCAAGAACTTTGTGTAGCAGCTTCAAATCTTTCATATTCTAGGTATGAACGTTATACTATTATTATTGTTTATTTACAAATAGTTATGTATTCAAAAAAACCTTTGCAAGTTCAACTCTCTTTAGCTCGTTCCCAGATAATTATGTGACTTTTGCATAAGAACGAAATAATACTGTTCAATCTTAAGATTACTTTTAATGTAATACTGTAATCTAAATTAATGAATCTTTTTTTTTGAAAAAATAAAATTTTATTTGATATGCGAGTGGTAGTAGCTCAGTAGTAAGTTCTGTGGTCTACTTTAGGATTATACGAGTATTATGAATGTTTAAGTTTTGACATAGCAACTAAATTCAAAGTCGTGACTTTATAACTCTTTGACAGTTTCAAATATCAATTCGCGATGCGTTGAGCTGCAACAATTTGCTGCAACAATCATCTGACTATAAACGTTGCACTGGTAGGGTTAGGGATGCCCACGTGAGCATGAGGATATCAAGTCATGAACGTCTATAGGGCCACTGCCTGCTGGTATGTTTCAACGACCGCTATATTTCGACAGCAACCGGGACCAACGACCTAACGTGCCTTCCAAAGGTCGCAGAAGCGCGAGTACCTACTAACATTCAGAAACTCCGACATTGCAAAACTTGCTTAACTTGCAGAATCGCAAGAACGCGCAAGCCGCAGTGCCATCGAGATTCTTAGCGGCGGCGGCGCGGCGGGCAGCAACAATAATCGTTACATATAATAGTATTATAACAACAATAAAAGGGCCGGACCAAACCCCAGAAGGGTATTATTAAAAGCCATTTGGATCCGCATCATATGAAACACTAAACACCAAAGCGGGTGTTTATTATTTTTAAATGTTTCAATTTCTTTAATAACGGCTTAAGTAAATCTTTTATTGACGTTCGATACTTCGTTTTTATCATTTTTATGAATGTGAATGATGTCTTCATTCGTAATATGAAAAATTTTCGTATGGTTCCTCTAGGTTAACATTGCAAACTCAAACATAATTTAGTGTCATAAACAATAGTCAAAGTAGATGTGGATTCGAGAAATACCTACTAAAAAAGAACACAATCCACATAAAGTTGATTAGAGTTTGAGAAACTGTATGAGGAACTCGTCCACTTACTGATACTTTTCCTTTTCATCTTTGTGTTTTATGTTGTGTTTTAACAAAATTATACGTGTATACTCAATACATTTCCCAACAACTCATACTAACCAATAAGAAATATTTCAAAAATCTACAATTCTCGTAGGTATCTTAAATGTAAATAGTCAATTCACATAGGGTTATCGAAGAGGTCAGTAGGTACGTAGGTGCCTACTGACTCCTAGTAGTAGATAGTTATCTCTCCTTAGTTCTCTTACGTCTTACCTAAGTTTAAAAACGAAATATTGTTTTAATGATAGGACTGAAGCTAACAGCGTATCAACTCAGCAGTTACAAAGGTCTGCAAGCCTTCCATTAGTATTTGCATAAGCTCTCAAAATTTGAAGAGGAGACAGATTTTAAGAAGGGATTACATAAAACAACTACTATGTCTACTAGGTCTGCAACGAAGACTTCTAGAGGTTACTAAAAAACTATTTTCATTTGTATCGGGTTTTACGACAGCTGAGCTCATATAGGCATATGATGCGCTTATGATGACGTTGTAACAGACGAATGGTGATAACTTATTGGTACATAACAAAAACCCTAGCTTTATAAACCCTTTTACAGCTACGAACAACTAATTAAGCTTTTCGATAACTCAACCTACGTCTATCTGCCAAATTTTTAAACATGAAACTTGAAAAGTTTGTGATTTCCCAACAGAAACCTAGATCAAAAATGAGACACTTAAGTTTAAACTAATTAATTAATTAATGATGAAGCTGATATTATTTGCACATGAAACGATGTACAAACTTTTTCAAAATTAACTGTCTATGCTAGAAAGAGAAACGACTACAACGGCTTTTTAAATAATGAAAAAAGTCAGTAACATAGTTCAAAAATACCATTTTGGTTCTTTCATAAATCTTTACCGCAACCAGTTAGACAGCTATTTTCACAGTTTCAAAAGAGAGGTCAAATTTAGAGTAGTAAATTTTGGAATGATCTTAATGAGAGCCGCGAAAAGCGATCATTAATTCAAGTAATGAGATTTGGAACAACATGGGGCGTTCATGTCGGATCTAGTAAACATGACATGAGCCCAACTATCGCACCACGATCAATGATGTATCGAGATGTGTGTTTCATTAAGCAGCCATAGGATGATGCGTCACATATATTTCTCTAGATGAGACATGGCACTCAGTTTTATTAATTGTCAGACGGCAGCAATACTACAAAATATCAAATTTCTTCAATAAATCTTGAACTTTACGATTTAGGTATAAGAATTAATATCGATTAGAGAAATTTGAAAGTTTTGGGTACGTTGACCCGTTATTTGGGAGGGGCAGGCAGAAAACTCAGCTTTCCTAGCCACAAATTGCTGTCATTTAACGTTTGCACTTTAATTAATTCTTTTTTTAAATAAATATCATGAAAATTTTTTTAATAGGGTTATATTATTATATTTCATTGAAAGTTAACTGTCATGACATTAAATTGTTATTACCCATATTAACCGTAGATTCTTCATAACTAACATAACACGTACCATTTTAATATCAAAGGTTACACATAACCCTACATATGGGGCGCACTAAAAGTTTCCGGAATGAATAAGAAAAAAGTACTATTAAAGGTCAAAAATGAATTTATTGTTTCTTAAAATATTCTCGCTTTGCGTAAATGCACTTTTTCATTCGATAAAAACAATTTTGAAAACTTTTGTGCCACTCCTCCGTGGTGACCTCAGAAACGTGTTTTTCATACTCTTCGACAGCCTTTTCTGGTGATGAAAATCGTTGACCGCGTAATTGGTTCTTAATTTTTGGGAACAGTTAAAAGTCACAAGGTGCCAGGTCGGGACTGTATGCAGGAAGGCTCATAAGTTCTACGTTTTCAAAAATTCGTTTGTCTGTTTGTTCTGGCCGTCTGGGAACTAACATTGTCGTGGTGCAAGATGACACGGCGTTTACGGTTATTTTTACGGAGTTCGTCAATAATTTCCGGCAAACAAATGGTCGTGTACCAGTTACTATTCACGGTACGACGATTCTCTAAAGCAACAGTAGCCACGAGTCCAGTTTTATTAAAAAAAAAGAAGCAATCATCCGCTTAGATGCACTTTTCACGCGCGCTTTAGTTGGTTTCGGCTCATCTTAAAAGACCCATACGCTCGATTGCTGCTTTGTTTTGGGATCGTAGCAAAAAATCCATGTTTCGTCACCTGTTACTATGCCCCACACCAAATTTGACGTACCTTCGTTGAATCTGGTAAGCATGGCACTGCACCAAGTGACGCGGTCCGTTTTTTGAGCCTCGGTCAAATTGTGTGGGATCCACCGCGAGCACGGCTTTCTCACACCAAAATGTTTGTGTAGGATTGATTGTATTTGATCCATGCCTATGTCTAAAGATGCGCGAATCTCATGTTAGGTCACATGCCTGTCTGTTTCAATCATACGGCGCACAGCGTCGATGTTTTTGTTGTTCACATCGGTGGACGGGCGACCATCGCGAGATTCGTCACTGAGATTGACACGACCGCGCTTGAATTCTGCAAACCAGCTATAAATAGTCGTCTTGCATGGTGCTTCATCGCTAAAAGCAGATTAAAGCCGAGCGATGCTCTATTGAGCTGTCAAATTTCACTTAAAATCGTAGAAAATCATACTACGAAAATTTTCCCGAGTAAAATTCATGTTGATTCAGACAGACAGATCAGCAATTTTTAAAATGGCGCCACAGTGTAAAAGCAATTGACAGTCAGATGAAACAAACTGCATTATGCAGCAAAAGAGTTCCATTTTCAAATGTTGTAATTACTTTTTACCCGGTCCCGGGTTCGATCCCCGGTCGGGTCATTTCAGAAATTTTTGTTTTTCTAAATTGTCTCGGGTCTGGGTGTTTTGTATGTATAATAAGTATGTATTTAAGTATTTTAAGTATGTTTATCCGTTGTCTAGTAACCATTTAACGAGTTTCATAACGAAGCTTCTTTTGGGCTAGATAATTGGTGTGAGTGTAGGAATGTTTATTTATTTATTTATTTCAACGGTGACAGCCGTCAGATAATGATTTTGAAATTATTTTTATCTTAACGTTTTTTGGAAACCTCTAATAGCTACTTTTCTTGCTTCGTATTATGTTCCACAAACGGTAATAAGAAGAAACTTTTTTAAAATTTAACTTTATATAGGTTACAAAATATTTAGCTAGGTACTTACTAAAATTTTAAATTAGTTCTTTCTGGTACATACCTATATTATTTTTGTGCTCTTGCAACTACAATGTACCGATCACTTGAACAAAATTGAACAAGATCATCATGCCATATCTAGTTACTTTACTCTCCATGTATGGCTCATGTGGGTGTCCTTGACTATGCCAGTCATCGATCATTACTTAGTCGTGGCGTTCTATATAGATTCACATATGTTTTTAAATTAAACTTAGATGCTGACAAATTATGAGAGAAGTTTATAATATCACATTTTATGCAAAGGATAGGTACGTTTGACTAAAACCTTGTCGCCGTTTATGTAAGTAAAAGTTATTTAAAACCTTATTTAGCTACCAATGTTGTTGTTTTGTTTTTTTATTGTTGAATTTAAGTAAACGTTCACTAGATACTTAAATCAGTTTATCTTATTGTTTTAGATGTTCGATGTTGATGTTTTATGTTACGGTCATACATGCTCTAGATTCTAATTCATAAGTGTCAAGCCAAGTTTTATACCCTTGTCATAATCAAATCACCAATACTTGGTGGTAAAGTAGCTTCGTTACTTTGGTAAATCAATAATAAATCGGTTTCCATAATAACGCCTATGTGTTTTATCACAGCACGATTATTGAGACGACAAAATTACCTATTAGCTTTACAGTAGGCGTTCTGCGCATGCGCTCTGTCTTTTATACGAAATAAAATGAAAATATAATTAACCAGTGTGTTTCTTATTAGATAAATACATTTTTATCCATTCAGTAATGCTATTATCTTTGCGGAGTCCTATTCGTAGGGATTAAAGTGAACACTACAATAAATACCAAATCTGTAAAAAACATCAATGTTAAAAATGCAAACACCTTTTTTAATCACCAAAAAATATGTGCTCGAATACCAGTTGGTCCTTAATAGGCAACAAAAATACTTAAGTGTCGGTAGGTACCAACCGAGCTGTTGTAACTCTGCGAAAAAAGAACAGAATATTCGAGATATTTCAGATGCTGTTTAAGATATCGCAAAACAAAAGCACTTGAAAGGAACACAAAAAACAACTTAGGTCAAAATGATTTAACACCCAAGCGAACAATTATATGCACCTGCATTTATTGCTTGTACGTTTGTGTGCATTTCGGTATTATTATTAGTTTTGAATTCAAAATATAAATTGATGTTATAAATATGCCATTATCACAATTGCCACACAATGTTCAACGTTGATATCTCATTTTTACTGCACCCGTTTGACCATGGAATGGTCAGTAATGACACAAAAGGACATGCACATTGAGATGCTAACCTAAACAACTTTAAAGTGCGTCCGTAATGACGCTTTCTCACGCAGACACTGAGACACCTACCGCGTTGTGATATGGCGAAACATCTCCGGCCAAATGCGATATATCACCGCGAAGAATTGTCCTGCTTACATTTTCACTGACAATATTTTATACACGGACCCATTTCATGGAACCCGGCAATATCACGGTGGACAACATTCGGACATGTAAGCAAACATCTTAATGTTTACTAATGAAACATTTCGAAATACATTGATTGATGACGCTCTCCTCGCACGGGTTTTGTGTAGCGACGCATTATTCTATTCATAAGTCGCTCTGCGGGAAGCATCGCGTCAGCATTGGTGGCTTCGCTATTGTTGAGCGTAGACATTTGGCAAACATTTCGTTTTTTTTAGAGTGGGTCATTTAAATTTCATGCGTATTTTAGCGATGCGACATCGCAGACGCATCTGCGATTCCATTAGGAGTGAATGATTAAGAGGCGAATAGCTGAGGTGTCGCCCCAACGCGGGGGATCTCAGGGGGATCGTGTGAGACCCCCGAAGCCCGAGTACGGTGCACTGCCAGCAATTAACTCCTCTGTCGAAGCATTATCTTGCCATTAGGTGGAAGCATACCCAGAGACACCTATACTCGTGTTATAGCTATAACTCAGACTAATACGCTTGACTTTATGTTGAAGGAGTTGTTCTTTATTCAACTAGGTATTGTTTTAGCCGTATTTAAAAGTAACTACATGCTTTTAACTTGATTTTAAATCAGCTTCTTAACATTTATCACAAAATAAATTGGAATGAGTATTGCTAAGTAAAGAAATGTAGAAAAGACACATAATCGTATATACTTACTGGAGGAAAATCATATTTTTCTTACCACAATGATTAAACGGGTTTTACATTTTACGCTTAGTAGTAATGTTTAAATACAAATTACAAGGCCTTTTAGTTGTTTTAATGACCATCACGAATATAAATTGATTTATTTAAAAAGTTATTGTGATAATTTAAAATTCATAACCAGCTTCTCGTTCTTGCAGATGTTTAAGAGGGTTTACGCATTTCAGTTTACCATACCTACAGACTTCCAAGATGAAATTTTTAAAAATCAATTAGCCAATTTTAATGAAACTTGTCATGCTAAAGTAAAATACAGGGTTCTAAATAGTTTGTTGAAAACATAAAAAAAAACTTTATTTAACTGAGTTATTGCGATTGTAAACTTTCTATAGTGGACTTTAATTCGCAATAACTCAGGTAAATAGTCGTTTTTTAAAAATGTTTGTATTTAGATCCCTGTATTTTTCTTTAGCATGCAAAGTTTCAATTAAATTGGCGTATTGGTTTTTAAAAATTTTTACTAACTTGGAAGTTTGTATGGGAAACCGAAATGCGTAGGTACCCTCATAGTCTTCCGCAATTTCATAGTAGCACTAGAGACTTTAACTTATGATGTCCTGATTTCCGTTATCATTCTTTAACTTCGTTGTCGTTAGAGGTTTAATTTAATTACGCATGATTTTTATTAAAGTTGTCTTTGAATGGTTTATAACATTTAGATTTAATAACTTATATACGCAATACCCAGCCCAGGATGCATCCATCCTCCAAATAAAAACATCTCAACCTTTTCCTTTATTATCATTACAGAAGCACGTTAAGCCATCTCGGTTGCTTCGTTAAAACCCACTAACCCGCATTGGACCAGAGTAGTGGGTTATGTTATGTCTTAATCTCCCCATGTGTTTGTATACAAACTCCACTTCTGGACTCAGAGGCCTAAAGGCCTTACCGTTAACTCTTAGGGTGGATTTTACCAAAGTAGTATAAGTCTTATTCTAAGAATAAATACTTAATTACTCGAGAGTAAATGAACATTACGTTTCACCAACGCTTAACCTTAAGATAAAGTCACTACACTGGAGTAAATTCTTATACCGCCGATTTTGTCCGAGTTAGCCTTTATTAGAGTAGTAAGTATTACTTTAATCTTACAATGCAAATTTCCAGTAAGATAAAAGCAAAGCGATTTTACATAGTATATTTTAAATGTCTTTGGATTAAAGTGATTCTGTTCTAAGAAGTGACAGTAGGTCCAGGTCTTGGTAAAAATAAGCTTACATTTCCTACAATTTCCCAACACTTTATGCAAGGTAAACAATTTTACTTAATTCAGTTATGTTCATCTCACATCCCACATTTCTATTCAACACCTTTACTACGATAATATCATTCTACAATACCATTTCATGTCACATTTCAAAGCATCAAAAATATCTATTTGACAATGAAAAGTTACATTTTAATGTCGTGTTATTAAAAGAACAGAAACTCGGTGCGTCGCGTCTACAGCGATTGTCAATACAAAAGTTAATCACGTTAGAACGCCGGGGTGGCCGGGTGTTGCGATCTCATTGTCCCAGGTTCGAACCCCCGCAAGGATTCGTTGCTTATTTAATGCAACGATGCACACGTAAACATCTAAATAACTTTTGTGCGACATTTCTCCCCCACCCTCTAATTTTACTAAGTAGCCGTATCTTTACAAATGTATTGGGGAAGTAACATTCCAAACAAATGTGTTTTCGTACAGATTTGTTCTTTACAGTTTAATTGGCGCCGAGTGAAATAAAGTGCAGTGTGAGCGTTCGCTTGAAATAAATGAGATTTTTACTGTAAACGGCTTTCCTGAAATACTACTAATAATGTGCACATCAAAACAATCGTTATGGTTTTAGCTATCGAACATGGTATGATTCTTTATAGTTTCAAACAGTGACTTCCAAGTAATAATAATTTCTACATGTCGATATATTTTTACGTATTTTTTTTTTGTCTTGGAATGTTTATTTTTGTAATTTTAGTAATAGATTTTTGTAATTAACTGTTAATTTATTAAAATACTGCGTTTTCTAAGCATTCCGTACGTATATAAAGTTTTGATATAGCCTGAGTAGTTGTTTAGTTCTAATTTTTTTTGTCAGCTCAGTCAGGGTTCGTATTCTTCTGTACACTCTTCTAGCAGCTCTGTAAACAGCTGGACGCTGGGCGCCATGTTGTATATAGGGGCTCGGACGCTTAAGTGGTTAAGAAGCTATGACCTAGAGAGTTAGAAAAAAATATATGAAATAGAAACAAATAAATACGTGTCATTATTATGAATGCTAATGTACAGTCACGAGGAAAAGTATGAAAACAATTGTAACTCTTAATACAATAGAATAAGAGTCAAAGTGTTTACATATTGGTGCTCGTGACTGCACCTAGATCCATATTTCATTCGTTTTCAAAACAGTTGTGATTAAGTAGATAAGTAGATAATAAGATAGTCAGAGACTAAGCAAGAAGGACCGCTAAAGAAGTCCATTGCCACAGTCCACGTTTCACCAAACGACAACTGCACATTTGCTCAGCGTGATAGGTGGTGAACCCATCGCGCCGGTTTAAATGCATGAATTAACCAAAAATGTTGCATTGCTTCTAACTCTTATCTCAAAGGGTTAAGGTTCTAAGTATGATTGTAAACTTTTGGCAACATCATGCATTTAATTAAGGGTTAAGCTGTTGGATGTATGTGTAGTTTTAGTCCGTTGGTAGTCTTTTAGGACGCCCAAGTCAAGAGATGGGATGGTAGTATTCTTTTGAAAATTAGCCGCCACATCACCACCACAGCTTTAAGTTTTTGTGAAAAAAGGTTTAGATTTGTAATTATATTCCAAGTGAGAAGAAATGTTATTGTTAATGGTACCAATAAAGTTGTCGGTGTCGCTACAGCAAATTCTCAGCGAGTACTTTATCACGTATCCTGCAGTATCCAGTGGGCAGAGCGCGTCAGGGCGCATCGGGCGCCAGGCCTTGCGACCGGTACTAAGCCCGCACCCCACGGCTACTGCCAATCTCCTGTCAAAGCTTACGCAATCCGACTGACAGCCTCCCAATAATTCGTTACGAAAATGTGTTAATCGCGCGCCGAACACTTTCACGCTTCACAGCGCCAAATTAGATTAGCACGATGACAATACTTGCATCTGTACTTCAATGGCGCTCGTCATATTTTGACAGGTATCGTCACATGGCAGAACCCTCGTCTGCCCACATACACGTGTTAGAGCGTCCCACGCGAACTCGACTTCGGCGTGCTGGCAGCTTTTTTTCGCTGACAAAAGTTCTGATTTCACGCGGCGCAAACATTCATCCGATTGTCGTGAATTTTCGTTATCTTGTATTAGCAAAAGTGCGAGTTGATATTGAAAAAATAATACATTTGGGATTTGACGGCTCCCCATGTGCGCGCGGCAGCTTCCTTTTCACTGCAACGCTCCTATAAACGGGACGGGATGATAAATTTATTTAATGTATACAAATGTTTGGACATTTTTATTTTGCTGTGTCGTTTAGACGAAGGTAACATAATTTAGTTCACCATATGTTTAAGTTACATCGGTTTTAAGTAGGAAGTTGAAAAAATGTTTTACGACGTGCGAGAGGATCTATGACGAACCGGTCCTATCCGTGTATCGTCCTCGTACTTCAATAAACATATATGTTTTTACACGTATGCAAAAACAGAACGATAAATGTGAGCATAAATTCCTGGGTGATGAAATTACTAATTTAAAAGGACTAGAATAAAGGACTTCGTTATCCTCGTAAACGTAAATTACTCATGTCTGGGGATAGAAAATAATTTACACTTACTTAAATAGTAGTATTCAACTGTATCCCTGTGTATTTTGTTGTTGCGTGTACGTCTTTACAATTGTTCGAAAATCATTGTGAACGTTTGAGGTTTAAAGTAAACAAATCATTGTGAACTATCACTTATCAACCTATGTTTTTAAAATGTCTTTCAACTCTTAGGTCAATAACATCTGGAACTCGCATTGCAAATCATTTTCGCCCCGCCATATCGGACATAAAAAACATAACACAATCTTTGCAAGCGCAACAGTCATATCTTAAGCCATCCAAAATTTTATCGGTCCTTTCACGCAAATATGACCAATGGCCAAATCCTAACGGGTTTTTGGGCGAAATAAAAATTTATCGGATCATTAAGCCGACTCTTAATTCGAGGTTTCCGTCTAATTGATCTTCGGCCTGGCGACCGGGGTAATTATTCACAGGGGGGTACATAAAGCAATTATTTTCGGGCAGCCCTTTTTCCTTGTCGCCTGGTGCACCCCCTCCCCCTCTCCCCCCCTTCCCCTAATCACCGCCACCGGTGCCAATGACGGCTCGCAAGTGTCTTGCTCAGATCGCGTTGACAGCGTTTTAATATATTTTCTTATAGTATGTAAATTGTGGTGAGAATGTTGTACGAACAGATGTTTATAATAATAAATATCCAATCCTCACTCCACTACTTTTTGCAACATATAATGAAAGGAATGAAATACTTTAACTTACAGCATTTGACACACATTGTGGTGTGTTGTGTCCATAGGCTTCGCTAACTTACCATCAGGCGGGCTGTACGCTGTACCTAACCCTATGTACATAGGGTTGCAAACAAAAACTGCGTACGGATTACTAATTGTTTAATAACACATTGCTCTTGCATCTTACAGTTTGACTTTTTATAATTGTTTATCACCAAAACTGAGAGGTTCTGTACCCAAAACACATTGTCTTTATTGGCAATTATGAACTTATAAAATAATAGATTTATGCAAACAATGGTAGGACTGAGTCTTCAGGTAGGTACAGCTACATTAGTATACGCCTGTACCCAGGAGACTCACATGGTTATGTAGAACTCTTCCCCCCGACTTCTCTCATGGGGCATACCCACTAAAACCTCCTGTACCTACTTCCCCTCACGTACCGTCGTTAGATAACTGACTAGATTCCGGTAGTTAGCTACATTGCCAGTACTTAAGTAATTGAGAATTCCGGATGAAGTACGTGAATATAAATGAATTTAACATACTACATATTTTAGGGACGCGAAAGTCTTAGATACCTCTTGATTGTTTTAGTGGAAATCCAGTCTTAAAGCGAAGGAATACTGCAGCAATTACTGCACATGAATATTCTACTTTTGACTTGCTGTACAATATTGAATAAGGTCTTACTTGCAATAAAGGTGTCGCGTAGCGGTAAAAGAATACTATCACTCCCTCTTTTCCCTTGGGTGTCGTAAAAGGCGACTAACGGACTAAAGATTGCACATACTTCCAACAGGATAGAGTGGCGATGGGTTCACTAATTGTCACGCTGAGCACATTGCAGTCGCTATTTGGTAAAAAGTGAACTACGGCAGAGGACTACTTTTGCTGTCCTCATTGCCTAGTCTCTGACTAACCCTCCGGGGATAATTGTAGTGATTATGTGCATGTATGTTAAACTTGCGACTCTAAAGATTGTTTCACGTTTCCTATCAACGACCTCACGTTGTAAGAAAAACACGTGATCTGGCAGAGAGTTCCACTTATTTGATGGGTGATAAAGAAATACGCATTATCAACATCAGCCTATAAATATCTCACTGATGTGCTCATTCTTTCAATATAAGCAATAGCTTAAGATATTTTTATGAATTTGGTCATCCATCCAGTTACGCGGTTTTCCCGAAATTGCTTAACTTCTCTATGTATGCATATAATAATGAATGTCCTTGCATTTATACAGACTTTAAAAAACTTATTTATAAAAACGTACACAATAGCATTTTTATATTAAAGTTTTATTGTGCATAGAAAACACATACTCAAACCCCAAGCGGTCGCATGAGACCGCACCTACAAAAACACACTTGACTTTGTACCGTGTTTTCATAGACTGACAGACTACTTTAGTATGAACAAGTTTGATTATTTCGATTCTGTGGTACATTTTATGCATCGTGATAGCAAAATATTGCATAGTCTATGCTCGATTCTGTCGAATTTGACGTTGACAGTTGCGCCAATTTTTTTGTTAGAAAAGTGCCACGAGTGAGTGGTTAAAAATTTTGGTTATACAACACATACAAAGGTAAGTCTAAAAGTGACATACAGCCGTGGTGTGGAAAGAAAGCCTGCAGGACTTATGTGGTTATGTGGCCAACCACACGGTTAGATTTTTTCATATGGTTAAATAATTCAACCTTTATTTTTACTTGAGAAAAGTCATTTCTACCACTACTACAGCGCCTGAGTTGGCACCGCAACGCGATGGTTTTGTGAAAAATATTAAAACGTAAGTGATAGATACAGATAGAATAAGGGGTAATAATCTAAGATTAACGATATAGTCCTCGTGTTTGTTAACATTAATCCATTGAGGATCGTAAAACCAGACCCAATTAAAAATCAATTGTTTTATAAACTTTGACCTATTACCAAGAGTATGAACCTGTTTGGACCTCCTTGTCTGTAATTTGATGTACTATTACCTAGGTTAACCTTAAGTTTTTTTATGGCAACGGTTGACTGTAATTTTACCAAAGTAAAAAAAAACCACAGATTTGTTTACAATGTCGTACATTCATCATCGTGTAATTGACAACAAAAACCTGTGTATCTTAATGTTCACTAATATCAGACATAGGTACGCCGTAGTAACCTTAATTATGATGTCTTTGATTTGTCCATTTAAGGAAGTGAGTGCTTTGCTAGTAACGGCAGACAACTTATTTATCTTTACTGCAGGCAGCTCTTAAACAAAAACGGATCATAAAACGGAAAATTACTTTAAAATTACGGTCTATAAAAATTGTCTAACGCTAATGGCATAATTTTTTGTCGGGTAATCAATAAATAGTTTAGCTGATTAGGTACACGAATGGAGCAGCTAACGCGTAACTAACTACTGAGTTAACACCTAAAAATCTTGTTATCAATATTTCAGTCAAATACATTGCTTGGCTGGTTTTATTATTATTAAATTCCTTTTAATTATGCAAAGTGGCTAAGCAATGTACTCATGACTACTCGCAACTGGACAAAATGACTCCTAGTGCGAACAAGGTTTTACAGTTACAAACGATAAATTAGCATTACGTTACCATTTAAAAAAATCTTCACCGGATGGTGAGGAGATTTATATTTGTTAAGGCGAAGTTGTTCGTCTTCATAAGGCCTGACGTTTCATTTCTGTCTAGGCGAGCCGACAAGTGCTCGCTCCCCTCGCGCTTGCCTCACCCCCTCTGGAAATGCTCCCCTTGTTATGCATAAAATTTTGTCTTATTACTTCCAACTTTGCCATTATATTTGACGAGAAGTTGCCAAGTTATTTTGTTATTAAAATTTTTGGCCGCGCCGGCGTAAATCTAGTTCGAATGTAAATGGGAATGCTTAAATTATGAAGCAAGAACTTATTTGATTGAACAAACCTAAGGATCTAAGGATTAATGTCGGAAATTCGGAGCGGGCTGCCGCGATTCGCGCTTTGTTGTCGCGGCGAGAATAAAGAGACGCCAAAGTGGTATTGCGGAGGTTTTGCACAAGAGCCTCCGCATTGTGTCCGGGCTATATCTGCCATGGCTTGCCGAATTGCTGCGTCGTTTATAATGCCTACTGCTTAATCGTGTTTACACATTTTGATATAAAATTATTCCATCTCTGTTTTACAAGTTGTGATTTAGTTACTTTAAACATCATCCACAATTATTATAGGTACATTTGGAAAATAGAATAATTGTTTTTGTCATTTTTCAGTACCTATACGCCTCGGTGGCAAAGCGCATGGCCGGATATCCGGAGGATTTGGGTTCAATTACCAAGTCGGGCCAAGTGTGTTTAATGTTCTTTAACATTAAACACACTTGTCATAATATCTCTGTATTCAATGTTTACGTACGATCGCAGACGTCAAGACAAATCATATTCATTTGACTACCTAGAAAATTAAGTGGTAAGTCGTTTTTAATTAGCAAATATGACTAAGATTTGAATACTTAGTTATATTCTTTGCCATAATGCTGCTAATGATGGTTTGGTTTTTATAAATATAATTATATATTTTTATTATTGTGATATGTTGCCGTTATGGCGTTTTGTTAATTTTTCTTTGTAGAGAACTTTTTGGCCGAATATGCTTTGAATAAGTTAATTTGTTACCTTATAGGTTATGTATGGCTGTTGTTGTCTCGATAAATAAATAAATAAAATATTAGCAGTGACTTTTTTAATTTTTTTTTTATCTTTGTGAAAGTAATTTAACTTGCAATATCAGACTAAAGTTATACTTACTAATCAATTTCGAAGTTAATAGATTGCAGACAATTTCAACTGTGAAATTACCTCGTGACGGTGGCCCAGCCCGCATTGAGCCAGCGCTTGGTGGGTTATAAGCCCAATCTCCCCATTTACCATGTGAGAAGGCTTGTGCACAGCAGTGCGATGTATATTTTAACCGCCTCTGTGGTCTAGTGGCTAAGCCACCGGTTTCAGACCCAGAGGTCCCGGTTCCATTCACAGCGGGGGGTATATCTTTGTGTGCTCGGTTTGGTTGGTGGTAGGGGTGTTAAGTCCGCCTGGCTAGCTACCACCATCTTATCTAAGTCTGTCGCCATAACAACGATGTGTATAGCATTGTTGTCTTCCGACAGTGAGATAAGATAGCCAGTTCCTCAGTGGTTGAGGATTCCGGGTAAGGCGCGCTTCCACCTTCGGCCTTATCGTCACTTACCATCAGGTGAGATGAAGGCCAAGCGCTTACCCGTTGTAGAATAAAAAAAATATTATGGACTGATCGTGAGGTTGTTGGCCGTCGGGAACAGAGTATTAATATTTGGTTGGCACAGATTTAAAGATTTAAAACAATACTTAGGTAAGTACATTCAATAGCCGATTCGATATTATTATTGTCATAGAAAGCCTCCCAATCAAAATAAAGAGCTTTACTTTTTTAAACATTTTAAGGCATGCATTTGTTAGTTACAGTAAGGTCATTTTACTGAACATTTTAAGGCATGCATTTTGTTAGTACACTAAGGTCATTTTACTAAACATTTTAAGGCTAGCATTTGTTAGTTATAGGAAGGTCATTTTACTAAACATTTTAAGGCATGCATTTCTTAGTTACGATAAGGTAATTTTACTCCACAGAGTCTATACGTCAATTATTTTAATAAACTTCCTTTTGTTTGTACGGGTTAACTTGGTTTAATTAATAACAATAAGCGTTAGATTATAGTGCTGATATAAAACTAAAGTTAACAATACATTTTTATGTTATTGGCCTATTACGAGTAGAGTTAGAAAATTGTAATTAAGGTCTCTACAAATTACGTTTTTTTTACTCTACAAGGTAAAACAACAGATACATTGATTATTAATATTGGCCGTAAGGCCCATTATAATTGAGGAGCGACGGAACAAAAATAGTTAGAAGAGCTTTACTTACAATAGTAAAAAAAAATACTATTTTTCTAATTTTCATTAGTATGGTATACCTACAACTAACAGTTTTTTGCATTTTGCCACAATTTAGACATTTTGTACTTAACTATTTTTGTTTCGTCGCTCCTCAATTAAGGTCTCTACAAATTACGTATTTTTTTTACTCTAGCAGGTAAAACAACAGATAAATTGATTATTAATATTGGCCGTAAGGCGCAATTTACGATAAACTGTTGCGATGACTTTATTTCAATGATAGAGACTTTGCCCAGCTGTGAGACTGTATAAAGGCTATAGGCTAAAGATATTTTATTTCAAACCATTGTAGAAAAAATATTTACATGTATATACGAGGGGCGTTCAAAATATTCTCGGTATGTGGATAAAAACAAACAAGTACGAAAAGTTTGATATTTTTATTTTTCAATATACTCCCCCTCTATGTTCATACACTGATAAGATCGATCAATTATTTTTTTTAATCCCTCATAAAAATATTTTTTATCTTTGGTGTAAAAATGCTCCTCCACGGCCGTCTTCAACGCTTCATCGTCAGAAAATTTATTTCCACGCAGATCCTTTTTAAGATTGGGGAACAAAAAGAAGTCGCTTGGGGCTAAGTCCGGACTATAGGGTGGATGAGTAACAGTTTCAAACCCACATTCAACAATAGCTGCCTTGGCAATATGAGCAGTATGGACAGGGGCGTTGTCATGCAGAAGCAGAACACCTTTGGTTAACTTTCCTCGCCTCTTTCTTTGATCGCATCTCTTAACTGACGTATAACGTTAGCGTAGTACTGCCCTGTGATATTTACACCTTTTTCTTTATAATCGATAAGCAAAACTCCTTCACAATCCCAAAATATTGTGGCCATGACCTTGCCAGCTGACGGGATTACCTTGAACTTCTTGGGATGAGCTGAACCCTTAATGTGCCACTGCATGGACTCCTGTTTGCTCTCTGGGTCATAATGATGAACCCAGGTTTCATCTCCAGTAACTATTTTTTGCAGCACCTCATCGGGATTTTCACCACACAGGTCGATAAAATCTGAACAGCAAGCCACACGCATATCCTTTTGAAGAAGCGTCAGCATTCGCGGAACCCATCTTGCACTTACTTTTGACATATTAAGATGGTCATGTATAATGTCATGTACGGTACCAATAGAGAGATTGGTTACTTGAGCTATAGATTTTACCTTCACTCGGCCGTCTTCCAATATAAGTTTTTCCACTTTATCAATATTTTCTTGTGAGGTAGCCACTACAGGCCGGCCAGGTCTAGGGTCATCTTCAATACTCTCCCTTCCACGCTTAAATTCGCTTGACCATTTTTGAATAGTAGATAAAGAAGGAGCAGACTCACGGTAAACACAATCCATTTCCTCTTTTATGGTTTTTTGATTTTTACCCTGTTTTGTCAAGAATTTTATGACGGATCGGTGCTCTAATTTCGTTAAAATTGTTAATTCGCTCATGGTGTTCATGTTTGTTCGGCAATTGCAGAAAAACAAAAGAACATCTCGGTTCCAATTTTACTTTTTTTTAATGTCAATGGATGAATCTTAGCGGCGAGTAACAAATATATATATAAAAGAGGTTGTAACGTATCAATACCGAGAATATTTTGAACGCCCCTCGTAGGTAGGTATATAGGTAGATACGTTAGGTACTAATGGAGAAACATACTTACTTACCTACATAGCAATGCGCCAAGTCCAAAATGTCAGAAAACCTAACCAGCCATAGCTACTAAGGCCTACAAATAACAAAACACTATTCCGATTTCGCAATTACGCCTGTACTTCCAATTAAATACAGCAATCAACGCAACACTTGGTTATGACGCGTAAGACGCTGTTAGCGCTGAGAGCGGCGCCCGGCCCCAAACATTCGTTCCTTCTGTTCTACAAATTAACACCGACTTGAGCAGAACTGAGCCACTTGCACCCACCATTCCCGGCTCCGATATCGCCCGAAAGCTTCCCTTAAGCACGACCCCAGCTGTTCCGTGCACTAAATTCCACGTTACAATGCTTTGTTTTAAAATTTGTAATCATTCTCACATTTTACGACGGTGAACGGTCCGTTTCGGAAAATTTGATACGACTATAAACCCTGTAATTGTGTTAGCATTCCACTTAATTAAAAGTTATGAATTTAAAGGCGCACGGTTTTAGTAGGCTTTGACGTCGGCCGTCTCCACGAATTTCGTATAATGGCGATGAATTTCTTTCCACTGTTTATTATTTAAGTTTAGGTAACATTTACTGTTAATTAGCAAATAAAAAACACATTATGAATCTTTTTGTCTATTTGTTTAAATCATCAACTATTACGATGTACTATTTCACGTTATAATGAACGTAGGTACTTGCCTACTACTGTTTTTAGTGAGCGGCTAGAATATTCGTGTAGAATAATAAATATTAAGCAGGCACCGTAACGCCACTCTTCCGCGTAGCATCTGCCGGTGTCATAAAACTCTATTAGAGATGATAAATAAAAAAAAGCAGTGCTATTGCTGTTTTTTCCCACAGCGATTAAACGACGTACAAAAGGGCAACTGAAAACAGTATAGAAGAGTGAATTATGAAAACAAATACACATTACGCGGACGAAATCTGGCAACTAATGACGTCGGAAGCGAGGGGTACGAGTAACAATGTTTGCAGTCATAGTTTAGGTGTGTGTGTCAAAAGTTGGGAACGTTGGTCATAAATACCGCAGCGGGGCGCCGCCGGGCTGGAGCACTAACCGCCGCGTACGCGCGTGTTACCATTAGCCCTGTACTTAATACCTTGTAGTCCTAAACTCACTTAAGAGGGTAAGACTTCGTGACACGGTGTTAATTAAATAATTACTTTAAATAATAACTCCTTGGCGAGGTCGGCGCGTGTAGCTACAGTATTACATGTAGTCGTTTCGCGTTAACTGCCAGACGGCAACTTTGAACCGAAATGTGGAAATGGATTTTGGGTGCGGAACTGTTTTGTTTATTACTGTAATTGTATGTTTTTAAATATTTATATAAAAATAAATGTTTTTTTTCTGGCGAAACACTTTATTTTAACGTAAAATCGGGTCGCCTAAAACATAAAAATTGTAGATAAGTATTTTTAAATATACGATTTCAAGACTCTACGAGTAGGTATTGTGTTAGATAAAAACAAAATTGAAATAAAAACACGAAAAAATATTGATTTATCACAATATTATAAGTACGTGCCATTATTTTTTCCGGTTTTAATATAGCATGTGCACAAAGAACAATGCTCGCATTTAGTTGGCCTTAAGGTTATTCGCTAACAAGTCTGGCCAGCCGGGGGCATGTTACAAGTGGCTCTTGTGATTTATTAATGTTTCGTCAATGGCAACCCTTACTAGTTACCTACCCGGAATAACGCGTGAGTTATACACAAATGTGAGGTACACAGAGCTGTGTAATATAGCGTCTATCTAAAATAATACTAGTAACCCCTCTCTTCCCTTGGGTGTCGTAAAAGGCGACTAACGGACTAAAGACTGCACATTCATCCAACAACATAGAGCGCTGTGCAGAATGTGCAGTTGTAATTTAGTGAAAAGTGGACTAAGGATTTTTGATTGCTTTTGCGGTCCTAATTGCCTAGTCTCTGACTTTACCCTTATATGTAATAAATATGTATAATAATACGTACAGTAAAATAGGGTTAGATGATCAATTTTCAAATTAAAACGGTTTTATTTCTGTAATCTAAGATTTAAATAATAATTGAAAAAAAGCCAATAGATATCGGTTTTTTGCTATCTATTCGAATGTAAGGAAGAAAATGTTTTTGATCATCCGATTGTATAAAAGAAATAAAGTTAAGGTGATCAACTTTATGCCTGTGTCGGAGCTACTTTAATCACCCTTTATTTCATAACAGGATTTAAAAGAAAACCCATAAATAACTAGAAACATAAAAAAATTTAAAAAATCGGCTCGCAGGTAATTGTGCTAAAGCACTTTCATGTATATTGGGGTAACTGTGATCATTGATACAAAATTAATCATTGAATAGAATATATTAATAAAAATTTGAAAATTAACTAATTTTTAGTAGGAAGGAATTAAATATTAATCTGTATCTACTATATGGAATATTAAACTCTTCTGCAGCACCACAAAACAGCTTGTATTGCCTCTTCTACTTTGGATTCTGCATAATTTTTATAATTACGACTTCCTAGTGGTTTTTTGTAATTAATCATCAACATCATCAGCCTGTAAACGTCGTGGGGATATTGGGCCATAACCCACCACGCTGGCCCAATGCGGGTTGGTGGGTTTTAACGACTGTCATCTTACGACACCAACCAGGACCAACCGCTTAACGTGCTTTCCGAAGCACGGAGCAGCTGGAGATGTTTTTTTCTTAATTTGGTCACCCATCCAGCGAACCGGCATTGCGAAAGTTGCTTGGCGGGCAAATCGCAATCCGAACGCGCTAGCCTCTGCGCCATCGAGCTAATTGCGAGGCATTTTACTGTAACATTAAATAAATACAAAAATTTAAAAACATATAATAAAACTGTATTATTACACAAACTTAACCAATAAAGGGGTAACTTTGACCAACGGAGCGACATTGATCACATGATCAAAATAAATCCGTTCCTCTGATCAAAGACATCCCTGATTATTTTCAAGCCTTTAAAATAGGCACCAAAATCAATAAAACACTTGTTCAAGCGTGTTTCACATTCTCAAAAGTGCATACCTACTTAAAGGTAAAATAAACAACATTAATCGAAAAACTATTGATTTTTAAGTGCATGAAGAGTTTTTCTCACCTTGAAAATAGCTTATCACCAGTGCACTTCTTAAATAAATATTTTTTTTTAAAACACCTGCACGTTAATAACCTCAAGAACGCCATTTGCTTTTACAAATATTAGTGCTGCTTTTTGAAAATAGGAAGTTGTTAACAATGTAACAACGTAATATCAAAGTAACCCCATTCTACGGTATGTATGTTACGTCAAACGTTACAAGCGCCTAAATCACCTACAGGAGCTTTTGGCTTTGGCGGCCGTCTACTTACCACCACACGCAAATTAAGTTTGTTTTCAAACAGTTACATATAAGTGGACTACACCTTATGCTATAAAAACTGTTATATAGCTACTGCCCCTGTTTTCATATTATACACTAACAAGTGTATATATCACGTATATTTTACGCATGTACTCAATTCATAAAAGTCATTCTTACCTTATCTTATCCTTACTAACCATCGGTTTACGAGTCAACGGGGAGAACTAGTTCTGAAAACACCTGCAAACGTCTGTGCAGAGGCAATATGTCCCTGCTCCTTAAATTTGCTGCATTTGCGTTGAATAAAAAGATTCATTCATGAAATCTCTATCTGTTGATAATTGTATATCAACTTTAAATCTAACCACATTATTATGCCTATTTGTAAATGTTTAGGAGGATAATATCCTTTTTACTGCCCTAATACTACATCATTATTACAAATAATAATAGTAACATAGTAACCACAACATAGTAACAATAGTAAGTATACACTTTTAAACTTTCCTGTTACATCATAACCGTGTCGCGTGGCGGTGAAAGAATACTACCACCTCTTCTTTTCCCTGGGGTGACGTAAAAGGCGACTAACGGACTAAAGACTGCACATACATCCAACGACATAGAGCGGCGATGGGCTCACTACCTGTCACATGTGCAGTCGCTATTTGGTGAAAAGTGGACTATGGCAGAGGACTGCTTTTGGGGTCCTCATTGCCTGGTCTCTCATACTCATCCTTCGGGGAAAACAGTCGTGATTGTAATAGTATGTATGTACGAGTATGTTTGTTAAATGATAAACAAACATTTATACTGGATTAACGCTAACTACATATTAAAGGCGTTCTACGCGTACCTTTTAATACCCGACGCGACGTTTAGACCGAGTTGCACAGCGTGTGCAACTCGGACGAAACGTCGGGTATTAAGCACAGGTCGTGGTCATGGGCTAAACACGACCGGAGTAACTCTGTGGAAACGTCATAGTCACGGTGGCCTAAGCTGCAGTGGGTAGATACGATAAGCGCAAATATTAATAACATCAGGTGTGTTCCTATTTTCCTGGCTTTGTTTAAAGGATCCGTAACGGAAAATCAGCGCTATCGACTTGCAACAATGAACTATTTGCTAGTCTTAGCCAAACACGAACTACCAATGGTTTAATAAAATAGATTTATGAACAAACTTGTGCAGAAAGCTTCTTGTTATTTAAAGAAGGTATAATTTTTTTTCTTGTTTGTATTTTTGTGTATGATGTTATGTAGCCAAAATATTTATTTACTTACTTACTTTTGAGTATTTCAGGTATATGAGCGGGTCCTATCTTAATGATTAATTAATGAAACATCCGGATATATTAAAGAGACATTTAAATAGTAATAAATAACTTCGAGGCGTGTAGGTATATCGAAAGTTTTATAAAAAAATATATCTTGTGGTTTATTTTATTTTACCATTTTAATTCCAATTTTTTTATTTACGTGTGGTTGTTTCTTTTTAGAGCTCGATTATTCTTAGTATGGCATTTGTCATTTGTGCAAAAATATATTTAGTGAAAACATAAGCAAATGGCAGGAATAGATGCACTCCCACACAAAGGATTGTTCCAAAATAGCGCGAATGAAGAGAAATAGTGACGGCCGTACCTAATAGTGAAGTGTAAAAAGAAGTTGCTGATGCCACAGTTTTTTTTAAATCCAAAACTCCGACAACACATTCGCCTAAAACGGCAAATAGTATCTTAAATGGAAGCAGAACGGGCAAACTGTAACAAAAACAAAGCGCCCCTCGCGCATAACGGAGGCACATTTTTATTTCGACTGTTTCCACCGTTGAGGTGCTTCAGACTAGAGGCGACACAACGTAGTACTATTATTTATTCTGTGGCGACGAAGCAAGTTTTTGCGCAATGAGTTCGCCTCAGTGATTGCGCGTGATCCAAGCGATTGCGGACCTTGCGTATGTATTCTATGCTTGCTATTGTGTATTCTATGCTTGCCTCTGCAAATCAGTATAAATAAATAAATTGCTTCGCGGTGTCGGCTCTAGCCTCTAATACCTCGATGGTTTCCTTTCTACTAATCGCCCGCGGCGCGGCGCTGCTCGCCCGACGAATGTCCCTCTCTACGTTGCTACGTCCGATATCAAAAGTGTACAGTGCACGCGACTCGCGCTCACAATGTTTCATTGTTTCCTAAAGGACGAAAAGTTTTAATTGGTTCCCTTTATTACTCTGTTATGGCGACGATTTAACTGAAAGAAGCCAATGGCACGAACGCCCTGAGAAAAGTAAGGAAATCACCCGGTTGTGTTACGACATTCTCGTGTATAATTTTATTTTTTTAGTATGACACAGCTACGGGTGTTTCTGTTTTTGGTGATAGGTCTAATAAAAATGTTGATTGTGCCTCAAAAAGTTTATAAAAAACAAGTGTAAAAAGTTTTTTTATTTACTAGATTGATTTAGGTAGGTAGTAATATAACTTTCAGACTACCAAAACAAGATTTACTGTAAAAATTAAAATTTACTGGATAAATAAACGTACTCTGTTTGATTCTTGGCTCGGATTTAAGACAAAATGGTAGAAGCTACAGTTTGTTTGTGGTAGGGCCAAGTATGTCTGGATATCTACTTTCTTATCTTATCTTATCTAAGGCTAGTGGCACGACAGTAATGTAAAATAATAAGTCACACATTTATATTTATCATTGCTCGTTCCTCATTAGTTTAGGCTTATTTAGTAAAACGATTTGATCACCCAAACATGGACAGGCAATTGAAATGTAGTTATATACGTTTGCGGCTTTAATTCGAAGCTTTTATCCGTGCGGTGACGGAGAAAGAATACCAATCGCCGCCCCTCTCTCCGTCCGGTGGGTGTCGTAAGAAGCGACTAACGGACTCTTTCGAGCGATGATCTGCTCCACTGGTGGTAGGGCTTGACCCGTCTGGTTGGTGACCACCGTACGCATGGTGTAAAACCCGTCAAGTGACTGCTTGTCGGTCGCGTTTCGGGATCAGCCAGCGTATAACCAGAGCTCGAGAGGATGATGCTGCGATGTATTTGGTCTGTGGAGGTTTCCGTCAAACCAGTGCCAGGAGGACTTCGTTAACCTGCCGACCAGGGAGACCCTTAGAAACGGTTGTCCCGCTGGCCGCCCGTGGCACAGTACAGGGGCCCAAGCGAGCCTAACCAGCTCGTGAGGCTGCCTCACCATGCCACGCATAATCTCGGGGTGCTCCGTCGTGCCGGTTGGTGACCGGAAGGTGGGGTCCCGGCGGCCATTCCCGGGGGGGTTCGGGGGCCCTTCCGTTCGGCAGGTTAATAATACTCGTCTGTGGGCAAATTCCTGGGGAAACAGGCCACCACACTTTGACCATTCGCATCGCGGCATCATTTTCTCGATTCACGCCTCTCTCTTTCCACTCCTAAAATGACAGCGCCTAACAACTAAACTGGTTCTACAGCGGTGCACACCCCCACCACAACCTTACCGTTTGAGGTGGAGTTCGCTAACATCCGCGGACTCCATGCAAACCTCAATGCCGTCCACCAAAATCTTGAGACGGCACGGCCAGCAATGTTGTTCCTGACGGAGACGCAAATAATCCGCCCAGCTGACACCACCTACCTGAACTATCCCGGCTTTGTGCTTGAAGAATCCTTCAAAGCCAAAGCCGGAGTTTGCTTATTCGTTCGGGCGGATGTTTGCTGTCGCCGTCTGCGCTGTCTGGAGGACCCTTCCTTCTCCCTCCTAGTGGTACACGTCGACTTAGGCTCTCATTGCCGTGTCTACGTCTGCGTCTACCGATCCCATAACGGCGACATGGAGACAACTCGACTAATTGAACATCTTAGTCGGGTAGCAGATGATGCGCAGGAGCGGTTTCCATCGGCGGAACTGGTGTTTTTGGGGGACTTCAACGCCCACCATGAGTTGTGGTTAGGTTCCTCCAAAACAGACCATGCTGGTAGAACTGCCCACGCATTCGCTCTCACGCATGACCTGACGCAACTGGTGAACCAGCCCACCAGGATCCCAGACATAGTTGGCCATGCGCCCTCCTTACTCGACCTTCTGCTGACGAGTCGCCCAGCTGGATACCGGGTGGAGATTCGAGCTCCTTTAGGTTCCTCGGATCACTGCTTGATATTGCTCTTGGCATCGCGCCCGCCAACAGCGGTTTCGAAACGCCAGATTTGGCACTACGCGTCGGCAGGGCAGACTGGGACGGGATGCGGGAGTATTTTGCATCCGTCCCTTGGAGGCAGCGCTGCTTTAGTGGGAAGGACCCGACCGCTAGCGCCACTGCCGTTGCTGATGAGATAGTATTAGGAATGGAATACTATATTCCACACTCCTATGTCATCAGCAAAGGCAGACGCAACCGCTGGTTCAATCGCGAGTGTGCCAGCGCTGTTGAGAGCAAACAGACGGCATACCGCGCTTGGATCAGAGGTAAAGCTCATGGGGCTCCCGAAACTCGCTCGCTAAAAGCAGCCTATAATAATGCCACCAAGTCGTGTAAGAGGGCCTACATTAGAGCGGATGCCCAGCGCGTTGCACGAGTAGGCCAATAACTCCTGACGCATCCTACGGGCAGCCGTAGCTAGTGGCGTCTGGCCAAAGCCGTGCAATCCAACTTCTGCCAACCCTCGCTGCCACCACTGAGATGTCTTGACGGAACTTTAGCTCACAAGCCGCAGGAAAAGGTCGATCTCCTGGCCAAACTCTTTGCGGCTAACTCCCGGATCGATGACTGTGATGCACAGCCACCCTCAATTCCTCACTGTGGCCACACAATGTCTGATATTAAAATCAGGCAGTGTGATGTCCGTTCGGAAATGCAGTCAATCGATGTCCGGAAAGCTAACGGTCCTGATGGCATCCCAGCAATAGTCCTGAAAATGTGTGCAGCGGAGTTGTCCCCTGTGTTAACGCGTCTGTACCGTCTCTCGCTCTCTTCAGGTTGTGTGCCGGAATCTTGGATAGAAGCTAATGTGCAACCGATCCCTAAAAAAGGAGATCGGTCAGATCCGACTAATTACCGCCCTATAGCCGTAACTTCAGTGTTGTGTAAGATCCTAGAACGAATATTGAACAAACAGCTTATTCGATACCTAGAAGATCACTCCCTGATTCACGATCGTCAATATGGGTTTCGGCCAAAACGGTCAACGGGTGATCTTCTAGCGTACGTCACACATCTCTGGGGTGAGGCTATTGACAAGCGTGGCGAGTCACTGGCAGTTAGCCTTGACATAGCCAAGGCTTTTGATCGGGTCTGGCACAAAGCTCTTCTCTCCAAGCTCCCGGCATACGGTTTGCCCGCTCAGTTCTGTACCTGGATTGCCAGCTTCCTGCATGAGAGAGCGTAGAATCCGTGTCCTTTCGGATGGATGCGCTTCGCGGTTCATGTCAGTGAACGCTGGTGTTCCTCAAGGCTCCGTTCTATCCCCCACGCTGTTCCTTCTGCATATCAATGACATGCTTCCTCTTGGAAACATTCATTGCTATGCAGATGATAGCACAGTGCATGGGGGATATAACGGGCACCCAACGGCTGGGCGGGTAGACACCGAAATGAAGCGAGCAAATCTTGTCATTGAGCTCGATCGGATGTTGGACCTCATTTCTAAATGGAGCTCCGATAATCTGGTGGAGTTCAATGCCAAGAATACACAGGTGTGCGCGTTCACAGCGAAAAAGTCGCCATTCCTTCCCCTTCCTTCTCTTCAGGGTACATCTCTAGGCCTGCAGAGCAGTATTAACATGCTCGGTATGAATATCCGCTGCGATCTGAACCAAAAGGACTACATCGAAACCGTGATTAAAAATGCCTCACGTAAACTCGGTGTCCTGAACAAGGTGCAGCGATTCTTCACGCCTGATCAGTTGTGTCTATTATACAAGATACAGGTGCGGTCTTGCGTGGAGTATTGCTCTCACCTTTGGGACGGCTCCGCAAAGTACCTTCTCGATGCCTTGGACAGATTGCAGCGCCGCGCTGTGCGCATTATCGGCAATGCGGAGGTCACTAAAACTCTCGAGCCTTTGCAATTGCGTAGAGATATTGCGTCACTCAGCGTCTTTTACCGTTTATACCATGGCGAGTGCTCTGAAGAACTCTTTGACCTCATCCCTCCTTCTCCCTTCCTCCATAGGAGTACGCGTGCTGCTCTGCGGAGTCACCAATTTACAGTCTCTAACATTCCATCTCGCACAAAGAAATTTGGTGACTCGTTTCTTTGCCGCACTTCCAAAAGATGGAATAGTCTACCAGCACACGTATTCCCTCCTACCTATGACATAGGGTCCTTCAAACGAGGCGTGAAGAAGCACTTTGTGGGCCGGCAGAGTGAGGATGACTGATGCTACGTCTCTTACGCTGCACCAGTTGTCCTCGCGCCTGGACCTCATTTCCACTTAACATCAGGTGGAGTGGGGTCATTTGCCGGGCTTAGTATAAAATAAAAAAAAAAGTATTTAAATTTTATTTTGTAAAATAAGTGATAAGGTACTTATGACAATCCTCGTGCTATTTTAACATTTTAATAAATTTATCAAAGGCAGTTGTCTTATTTATATGTAGGTATTAATTATTTTTAATCATTTATTCATAGGTATATTAATATATAAGTCAGTGCTTGTGGTTAAAAATAGCGAATGCACTGACTTTAGTAATTAATTACTTATCTTATAAAATAAAATTATGAGAGTTTTACGAGCAGTGGCTAGTTATTGCTAAACGCCATCATCAGCATCAACCTAAAATCGTCCCACTGCGCACATGTCGAGATCGGGCTACGACCCACTTTGGTGACCTTAAGGAAGTTGGTGGGTTTCAACGACAGCCATCTTGAGACAGCAACTGGGACCATTGGCTTCCAAACGACGTAAGAAGACATAAGACATAGACGTATAAGTTTCGTCACTTGCAAGATCATATCCCAAACGCAACCTGTCCTACCTAATAACTATCTGATTCCGCCGATAATCATCATGGTTTTTCCGTTGCTGTTTTCCGATTAGAAATCGTCCAACGATGATCAGTGAAAATACAACGCATAGACAATAGATACAAAACTAGGGCCATCACAAATCTCCGGTAAGTTTAAGCCACATAAAATGTATAAATTTTCTTATAATTATGTAAGTATCCTTTCATAAAATGTTTAAAAAAAAATTCCTTGAGCGGTATTCGAACCTGCTCTCCCTGATGTACCAGATGCACTGTCAATTAGGTTATCCTGATACTGTTCGCTCCGTGCAAGTTTCTAAGAAAATTATCCTACTTCCACCATTATACTTCTAGGATTTTTTATGTTCTTAACTTTGCGTGACTGTTGGAAAATTACCCACATTTTAATTAGGCTCTCATATATACATATACCTACCTACCCACTGATCGTAAGTTTATTATCATTATCGTAATTTTATGTGACTTTTCTGAAATTCAGCTGTATATAGACAAACATATAAGTTTAACTACTATTGTTCAAAGCGTCGCCTCAATAAAGCCGTCTATGTAAAGCCTACCCCTCGAGCACCTACTCTATTGACTTTCTTCCGCCACTTCTTACAGAGTTATGATAAATGATACGGCGTGCGAAACAAAAACAATTGTGGTGCCATTAAATTAAAGTTGAAAATTGCGTGTCGCGCCCTCGTGAGCATAATTCGTTTCACCACATCGACGATACTTCTTAAATAATAAAAGCTCTTTGTAAAACTTTCCCTTCTTGAGCGTTCTAAAGCTTTTTGGTATCCAGTAATTAATATTCATGGAGGCTTGTGCCGGAGGGGCGTGTAATTAATAAACTTATATGATACTTTTGTTTACAGTGTCATTCCTGAAACGCAGGGGTGCCTCAGGAGCTTGTTTCCTGAATGTTGGCGCTTGCGCCTTCAGCCCGCCGTTATGAACTTACTCAGCCTGCAGGCTCGTTGCGTACGCATTAATTGGACAAATTAATTGTGAAGTATCGCTGTTGCATTGTTGCTTTTGAGTCGATGTAGCTTGTGAAAGGTTACTCATTAAACAATGTTATGGCATGGCACAATTTGGATGTTTTGAAAATATTTCATACTTTGCCTTCTATAAAAAGTGATTTCATAATGGACTTATTCTTTCAAGCTTAGAAATTTCGGGAATGGACTGGAACACCAGCGTGGAAGAGCTTGTTTCAAATGGCAAAGGACTAGTGACAAGCAAACTGACAGCAGACTTTCAGTAATGAAGTGCTACCTTGAGAAGAAGATCAGCCTATCAACGTCACAATGCTGGTCTCAAAACGCCCTCACAGACAGAACACGGAGAAATGTAATAGATATCTAGTCTACACCATAAAAGCAACCGATTAGCCAAAATCCCAGATTGTAGATATTACAGTTCCTGAGATTTCGTAATAAGACAAATAGGCAGTAGGTACGCTACTTCGCTTAAGATGACAGTGTTACCTAGTTAAGTATCCTTTTTAAACTGAAATTAAGAATCTAGTTGTTGCGGGTGTGGTTGAATGTCATTCGCTTGTTAATAAGTTACATTAATCAATTATTTAGGGAGTGGAAATGAGTAATTGTAGCATTAATAATGACTTGAGTGCGCAATAATTGTAACAGCACGCAAGAGGACTTGGCTTACGTTGTAACCGAGTCCATTACAAAGTTTAAATAGATTGTAGTGGGTACGTAATAAAATGGTTAGTGCTTAGCCAGTTGCCGTTAATAGTGACATTACACGAAATGTCAGCGCTCTGCAAAGTTTTTGCACCGTAAAAATTTTGTTAACAAGCTTTGATGGTAACTGGTGCGTTGCAACCTGTTTTGTGAGTATTAGGAGCTAGTTTGTTTATATTGTTTTAATTATCTATTTACATTAATTACATTTACAACTTTACTGTTTTATCAGGCACCCGCGTGTTGCTATAAGCATACGACCTATTTGGTTGTAAAATATAATAATATACAAATACCAAGTTTAGAAATAACATGAAAAAATATTATACTAGTAGGAGAGTAGGTAAGTAATTAAATTAAGTTTTAAAAATAATTATTAGGCCAAAGTAATTTATGAAATAAATTAACATTATAGCATTCATTTACTCTTATACAAAATATAATGTAATATATTTAATATTTTTGCGTTTGTGAACTTCCTTTCAGAGCACCAACATTTTTGTGGAAATCTTTATAATAGATGGCGCTACTGAGAAGATACATAAATGTAATACAGGGTACATAAATGTAATTTTCTACGCGTTAACAACTGTTCATTTATTATAGTAGTAAAAAATGACTTTGGTCTTGACTTTAATCTGGACCAACAGGACAAGATGAGATGATGTAGGGACGATAAAGTGAGATTGCACCGAAATAGTTAAAAGAAATTTGATATTGTATTTTCTCAATGCTGTTATATTTTTTTTAATTTGTTTTTTTTTAAACCGACCTCAAAATATTTACTTATACAGTAACCCTGATAATAGTAATTTCGCGCTCGTTATTTTTTCGTGAGAAAAAGTAGCATAGATATCTTTATACCAAACATCATCAATATCGGTTTAGCGGTTTAATCGTGTAAGCGTAAAAAAACAACAAACCGACGAACTAGAGAAACAATAAGAGTTTCTGTATCACAACGTAATCCTAAGAAGCCTTGTATTGAATATCTAATGAAGCATATCTTTTATAATATTTATTAATTAATATCTTTTATTCGTTCATTATAATCACCTATGTTACAATAACAGTGATACTTAAACTGGAACTATTTACATCTGTCACTAAATATAGGCGTATTTTTATATACCTAACTTATGTTCCATTGTATTAACGCACTGGATATTACTATAACTAAACCTACTTAGCTTATACCTACCTAATTCATAAATATTTTTGTTTCTTTTCATTCGGAAGTTTTAGATCTTTCGAACAACGGTCAATGCCGTCATTACCTGTAGAATACAATAGTAAAATGTATTCAGAAGCATTTAATAAACATCTACGTCGTTGGCTCATAAACATCCAGCTGCTGAAATCACGTCTTTCCTTCCACATTAACAATAGCATTATGGAGAGTTCGGACCACACTCTGGTCCAATGCGGGTTAAATCATTTAAACTAGATACTACTATCTTATGATAACTACTGAGACTAAACCGCTTATCGTGTCTCCCGAAACATGCAGCTCGAAATAATTGAAATTAGGTATAACCAGCATGTTTTAGAAAAGTGTGCTTTAGATAGGCATTTGCTAGATCGCAACTTGTAGTAATCCACCAACCCGCATTAGACCAGCATGTGGCCTTATCTCTCCATGTTCCATTGTCCATGTTGAAAAGCCTGTTTCCAACAGGTGGAAGTTCATAGGCAGATAATGAGCCCCTATGTGTAAACTGGTGTACCATCCAGCTTCATGAATCTGTCAGGATTAAAACACGTTCACTTAAACTAAACAAAATAAAAGCAAAGAGTAATCAAATGAACAAAGCCGCTTTCAATCGGCAGCCCAAACGACTAGAACCATTTCGTAGTGTCACTTAAACTCCGTCATATCCACTAACACACAGCGCAGCCACCATTGCCCGGGTTTAAAATGAATTAATTATTCATATCAACGAGAGACAAGTATCGTTTAATTTAATTCGAAGGCTCAAGTAATTTGACAAAACTTCTGTAATAAAATTATCGAGCATTGACCGCGGCAGATAACGCGGTGGGCGTGGATCGGACAGGACGCCGCGTTAAGACACGTTAACCTAATATAATGCTTATTGGACACTACTTACAAAGCTAAGCTCTATATTTAATATGGAAAATTTGGACTAATGCTTGTGAAAACTTCTTCTAAGTCCCTACAACATTCAGTATATGTGCCAATTTCTAAAATAAATTTAAAAAATTTAATATTATTTTCAATGCCAACGCCAACGTCCGCCGGGACAACACACTCACTAGGTTTGAGAATGGAGAAGTGGCCAATACTGTGGTAAGCTGCAGGTGACCTTATGTACTTACTTATATGCTTATTATGATGAAATGTAGTTTGCTATTGATCTCGTAGAACATGGTTTTTGTATTTAGGTAGTAAGCAATTGAGGCAGTGGGTAAATAGATAATATAATACGGACTTGGAGCACTATCATAATCTTTTCCATTACTATAAACAGTTACACTTTTCACCGTGTTATTTTACTCTTGCGATCTCTAATCATGCGCCAAATATAGCATGCGCATCGCTTTTCTACAGCGCTGTTTTGAAGTGTGCATGTTGCTTTTCACATGTCGAGCAAAGATAATCCCTAAAAGTCTCTAAAGGTGCCGAGTCGTCTTCGCGACCCACAGCCATAGGCCCGGTGCGTTCAATCGAGTTTTCTAAAGTGGGGTACTTTTTAATACATTGTCAATTATTGTCATTACTTAAAACAAAACAAAATGCCTAATATTTTTCAACTCTTTTTGTAATTGGCATCTTCCTAAAATATATAAATACACACATAGAAAGAGAATAATTAATATTAGTTTTTTTTAAATCCAATATTGTAGGCTTTGTAGTTACAGCCGTTTGACATTAGTAAACAGTTGACTGTCTACAAGCAAACAAGTGTTCATAATTTGCATTGCTTATTCATTGCCGCAACCAAATCCCCTCGAAGCACTTAAGCACTTAGCGCAAACATATCGATTTTCAATACAACGCAACGTCGCGATCACCCCGGGGACAGCGTAACAATGTAAAAAGGCGGCGGTGCCTAACGCGTGATTCACTTATTTGTTCCCTTGTACGCCGGCGAGCTGTGCGGGAGTTTAACTAGGGTTAAAACTGAGCGGAGTCAACCCCAGCCGCGTTATAATATTATAACGTGTAAAGTGTAAACGTGTCGACGTTATCTCCGCCCGATTCCTGGCCACTTTAATGGGAAAAGCATGTTAGAATTAAACTAAACAAAGACGACGCATCAATTAGGGGCACTCTTTTTTCTCTCTTCTCAAAAAAGGCTTAACTTTTTAAAGGTTGTACGTCGACAAAGTTGCTCTCGTGCCGGATCGTAATTTTTTACTGGCTTATTTGATTAGATCAATCTCAATGATTCTTGTATGAATTTCAATTAAGCCGATAAAAAGATAAGCGGGTGCAAACATTAACCTTTTGTCAAAGGCTTTTAATAAAAATAAGATAGTATCTGCGTGTTGGAGTAGTTTAATGGTGTAGGTTGTAAAAAATTGATCTCATTAACATTATGTAAGCATAGTTAAATAAGTATCCCAAATAGTTTATTTCAACATAAATTGCAAAAGCATGTTCATAAAAATACATTTCTGTAATGCGAAATTCAAATTACTTGTACACAGTTATTTTACTTAACGTTATACCTCTGTAGTGCGGACATTAAAGATATCGTCGTACCAGTAAACAGGAATTGGATCATACTAAAAAAATGAAGTGCAATAAAACGGAAACGATACTCCAGTGTAATTAAGAGAATGTAAATATATGGAACGCATTGACGGATCGTAAAGCTAAAGGATTCAGAACAACAAACTGCAAGGTACAGTTTACGACGGCGACCGAACCGCTTTTATTGTTGTTGTAAAATTCACGATCCATTATTAATTATTACGGACATCATTAATCTACTAATCTATTTAAGGACGCCCGATAAGAATCTCATTTAAAGTATTGAATGAAGAGTGTCCGCAGTGAACTCGAGATAGGCTTAAATTAGCTTGTGGTTCAGGTAAGAACTCACTACTCCGTTACAATTGAAATCTAAACTCTATGTTGTAAGTGTTGCGGTTGTTATTTCATTGCAGTGCCGAAGTTTTTGTTGCGTTCATCATGGGACAGGGGTGTGCCTGATTTATTACAGGTTGGTGTTTAAACGACAAATGCATCGAAACAGATAGGAGCGACATGTCCGACATTGGAGGACCGATGTTGACCACTATACTCGTGCATACACCACGTTACAGACTGCCGACGGGCCACGAGATATTTTTAAATATGAATGCGAGATTTTTATATTCAGCATAGATTTTGACAACGTTGAGATAATAAATGGAAGCAGATGGAAGTTATAGCAAATACGTTAACTTTATTATGATACGAGTTTTAGTTCTGTTAAGTAATGTAAATTTAGGGTTTAAAACTGCAATGCAAGTAGTATTAGCAAATTGTTTTTGACAAACAAAGAGTTTGAACTAGCTCACAACATAGTCAAATGGAGGGAGAAAAGACAGGTCTTAGCCTTGCAAAGAAAATGTAAGGTTTACAGTTTATTTTAGAGAAATGCTACTGATTAATTTATAAATAATCTTTCAAAGAATATTAATTAAAAGACTAACGTTGAGTTTTGCTCAAGTACAATAATATGTCGTACTACCGACCATCTCATGTATATCGGTCAAGACCAAACACCGGATGGGAGTTTCTATAGGACATAATCTTTACAACAAAACTGTGATTGGATCACTAACGAACCATCAGGAGAATAGAGATGGATTTAAGTAGCGTACGCCGATACGGAAAAGGTATCTCGGATGCTATCAATATTCGAACATAGGGCCTTTGTTATAAAATATGATCTTGATGTATGTTGCCTTATGCTTTTTAATGCAATACGAAATTGACTGTCTGACATTTACATTATGCTGCACACAATAATATTCTGTCTTTGTACATAGTTTAATTACTAAGGGTGGATTCGACCAAACTAGAATAAGACTTACTCCGAGATTAGTCTATACAAATTCGGCATTTAATCTAGGTGTAAGACTTTATTCCACTTTGGTCGAAACCACCCTAAGTAAGAAATAGAGTCGTGTATTAGCGACTCACTCAAAAAATACTATCAATCCCTCTCTGCCCTTGCGTGTCGCTAAAGGCGACTAACAGACTAATGACTGCACATACACCCAACCAGCAGCATAAAGCCGATGGGTTCACCAACTGCACTGAGCACATGTGCAGTTGTACTTTGGTAAAACGTGGACTATGGCAGGAGACTGTTTCTGCGGCCCTCATTGCCTAGGCTGTGATTAACCCTTTGGGGATAATAGTCCCCAAAGGGTAAATATGGATAATGCAGTTTAGAATCAAACTCGGATAGGAGTTCATTATCCCAGCTTGAGGCCGAGAACGACTGGCCATAGACAGATATTTAATTGCTCTGTAATAGAAACTTCGAACGACGTAATAAATCCTCGTACTGTACCAACTAAACAATAGTACACGTTCGTTTTGCTTCAAAAGCAGTAAAAAAATTAAGTTACCAATATTAAAACGAACAAACTTCATCACCACGAGTTGGTCTTACATGTACAGTCACGAGCACTAACATGTATACACTTTGACTCTTATTACATTGTATTAAGAGTTAGAATTGTTTACATATTTTTGCTCGTGACTGTACATACGCAACCAACATGGAAAACCACCAACTCGAAACAAAATAAATTGGTAGAAATATACCCATACCAAAACCACCGAGACGTAACGAGAAATATTTTGATTTGGTTACCCATCGGAGACGTAGCATCACGAAAGTTGCTTAACTTGCGAAAACAGAACACAACCCGAACGCGCTTGTCGCTAGTGTAGTGAACATCCATAAAATGTCAGCAAGATACGCTGTTCTCACTCGATAAATAGTATAGTTTATTCCCTTGTCCGTCACGAAGACTCCTAGAGGTTGGTAACAGTTAAATTTCTATTGTGTCTGTTATTACGACAGCAGAGGGCCTAGTCAACTGGCAAACGCTCGACCGGTGACAGCGTCAAAATCGCTCATCAAATTCGCTAGGCTACATCGATATCGATAAGCTAAGGGATATAGAACATACAGGCTTGTCTTAGTATTTTTTTGTTTGATGATAATGTAACGCTTAAGTAAGATTAAATAAATAGGTAGTAACCACACCGATCCTTTTGAGTTTTAGTGAATTGAATGTCACTTTACTAAGAAATTCGGGTAGACTCCTTGAGACAATTTGAAAAATGAATCAATCGCTTTTTTCGCCGGAAGTTCGCCAGACAAGCACGTTTGTAAATAAGTACTTATAATGATGACGAGTGACTTACCTACCATAATATGATATTGATATGAGACCAAACCCATTTTTCAGCTTATAATATAAATAAATTAAGACTGAAGACTACAAGCAAACGCTTGCTGCCAAGAATTTCTCAAATATTAACAACTTGACGTCCGTCTGTAATGAAATAAGTGATAACACTAAATGTTACAAACCGCGCGAACATTTAAACAGTTTGATCATAGATGCGAGTACCCACTAGGTAGTGATTAAAAAGTTTGCATCTTGTATGAGTACATCGCCTAAAGTAACTCTATGGCGTAGCGGCTAAGGCTTTCGGGTTTAGTTGTCTAACTACAACACCTATCACATTACTTTTCTAATTGATTATTGTCCTAAATAAAATAAAATAAAAAACATTCCAAGTACATGATTTTGCTAGTTAAATTAAAACTAATTTTAAAATATGCAAACTAGCGAAGCAATGTACTTACTGTTACTTGAAAGGTAATGCTAGAGGTTCAACTAATGCAAAAAGTCCCCTCCCGCGCCGCACCGGTTTGTGATCTTGCCAGTTAGTTACGCAACTTTCACATTACCGAGCTAAAGGATGGGTAACCATATAAAAAGCGTCTCGAGCTCCTCCGTGCTTTGGAAGGCACGTAAAGCACACTGCGGTTGTATTGGCTCAGGGCTTAAGCCTGTTATAGCCCAGTCTGCCTTAGTGCTGTCGTTCATGTGGGAATGTTCAGGGCGTTCATAGGATGACGATGAAGACAACATCGCCTTAATATAGGATTGTTTCATTGTTACTTATTTATAGCGGTAGGTACCGAAAATAATTGAAATTAAAAGTCAAATCATTTATTAAATATACGCCTTCACAGACACAATGACATGATCGTGGTCTCTACGCGACAAGTTAAAATATTTATTTATTTTACATTATTTATTTCACTGCCATTCATTATGAGTTGGTTGATAATGTTTCGAAATAAAACATAGGATTATTTATATGTTTACCAAAAATAATTTTAAAACAATTAATTTTATATAATTACCCTAGTATGTTGATAATGAATCAAGTACAACTTTAAGCCATGTTTAATGCAGTTTCATTGTTGGATACGACATGTGGTACACATCCTTTCTTTATTGTGAGCCTGATGCAGCATTAAATATTGGTGTTATTATGATTAACCATGCTTTTTGAAGGTATCCAGAATCTCCTAAGAAATTGGAACAATATACTTACTTATAGAAAATTGTCATACATAAAAAGTTAGTAGGTAGTATATATTTACCAAAAATAATTTAAAAACAATTCATTTTGTTTATTTATTTTATATTCACAGGTTAATCGACAGTTCTATAAAAAGTATAACACTGAAAATGTGAAACAGCAAACCATTTACAGATTCACACAAATAAAAATGTGATAGTAACATTACAAACTCAAGCAACAATTACAATCGATTACTTCACAATCGCCAAATTGATAATAACTAAACTATTACAGAGTATGCTAGATATGGAACTTAATTTGTATTATATGTATAACAAGCCACCTTATGTTAAGCCACCTATTTAAAGAAAAAACAATATTATAACAAACACAATAGAACCCACCAGATTTAATAATCGGATAATAATAATGCAAGTTTATACATATAATTACCTTTGTATGTTGATAATGAATCAAGTACAACTTCAATAGCTTAATGTTATGACTAGTAGAAATTGATATAACTAGGTACTTAAACATTTTCTATAGGTACCTACTGCAAGTAAAATTAAATATCAAGTAAAAAATATGTTGTATTTCTTAATATATTCTTATTTCCTTACCTAACTCTCTCAAAGTCAAAGTTTATTAAATATGAGGCTTCACTTTCTCTTATTGACATTAAAACTATATGTGTACTTATAAAAATAAATGCCAGTTGTGTGTATAAGAAGGTACTGTTTTTTAGTACCTACCTAAGTAAATCTTTTTAATAAAGTACAATAAACTTAGAACTAAATTAACTTTATACTTAATTTTTCCCCATCATATAAACCAAATCACTATTTTATGGGTTAAATATATTTATGGCACACTGTTCCTTTTCTTAAAATAAAAATGTTGTCAACGAAGGTACTGTTTTTTTGTACATAAGTAAATCTTTTTAAATAAAGCACAATAAACTTAGAACTAAATTAACTTTATAATTAATTTTTCCTCATCAAATAAACCAAATTACTATTTTATGGATAAATATATTTATGGCACAGACTGCTCCTTTTTGTAGAATAAAAACGTTGTCAACATTAGAGCTCCACAAAAAAAAATCATATAAATAACTAAATTCAACGATGCCAAAGCCATGTTCAATGCAGTTTCATTGTTGGATATGACATGTGGTACACACCCCTCCTTTCTTGTGAGTCTGATGCAGCATTAAATATTGTTGTTATTATCATTAACCATGCTTTTTGAAGGTATCCAGAATCTCCTAAGAAATTAGAACAATATACTTACTTATAGAAAATTGTCATAGATAAAAAGTTAGTAGGTAAGTACCTATGTATTATACAAAGTTGCTTGATATTGTTTTTTACCAAATAACCTTGTTTGTTCACCATTCTGAGGAAGTCCATCCTCCAAATTATGAGGTAACATTAAAGATTTTTGAATCGTCGTCTCAAATCTGCAAAACCACATAAAATAGTTTTATCTTTATGTCAATACTCTTTATTCTAGCAATTTTAACAAAACTGACATTTCCTGGTAAATCCCAATATAATAATAGGCATAATACTTACCTTTATTATGTAAGTAATAATTTATTTAATAAAACTTACCGTTTGAACGTAAGGACTGATATCTTTTCCTATTAAGAAAGATGCTTGTCTGTATAAGATTTATAGGGTATAGTCAATAGGTACACCTTACTACACTTAGAGCCTTGGTTTAATACTCTAAGCTACCTGGCAAATTAAATCTTCATTGGAACCTGTAAAACAAATAGGCAATCTAAGTTATAAATTGATAAATGGACACTAAGGATAGGTTACATTTAATATTTATACAAAAAGTCCCTTACTGTTGTCTTATTCTTGACCTTTCTTGTCATGATTAAAGGTACTTAGGTGGATTTATTTGGCCCAAATGTTTGTATAGTTTGAGAGCCCCTACAAATTGTTATGCAGCGACTTGCTCTTCGTTGCGGAAAATGTTGCATGACACACATTTATTTGGTCACTCACATCGCAACAACTATATCAGCATGCAATTCCCGGCAGACCTTAGTTAGATATTTGAAAGTTCGTAAACGAGAACTCCGAGAACCAAAGACATTAAACTATTTAAATCTCTTTGCCGAGAACTATTCACAAGTACAACAAACTCGATTTCGTTAATTTGCTCCAAGTAACGTAGGGAAACATTTCTTCCTTAGCGCCTGAGCACTTGATTATCGCAGTCCACAATAGCCCTAAAAAGAGCATTTTAAACAAAACTTTCAACACAACACAACTATTCTTCATCAGCTGATCAAACAATCGCCATTTTGTGTGAATTTTTATCTTCAATGTTTGAGTGATCGCTAGATTAGCGATTCTTGGCTTGTCAAACTGTCAATTAGGTCTATTTTAGCGTAAATTTTACGTCGTAGGTAACTTTTGCTTATGTCAATCCCATACATTCGGTTTATCGTAGCGAAGATTTCGTAGCGTTTAATTTGTTTGCCAATTGACTAGGCCCTCTGAGCTCATAACAAATGCTGTTCTTCAGACCTCTTCTTTTTTGTTGATCTGAGTGCTGTTCTCAAACAATTATTAAGTACTTAACATCCCTATTTTTTTTGTAAGTAGGTAGTAGATAAGTAATAGAATAGATGAACAACATTGTCCCACTTTATAATGAAACGTAGTTCAACCTAGTTGGTGGGATCTACAGCAACTAGAACTGTTCTATGTTCTATAGCACGAGCGGTAGTACAGATGAGATTGCTCATATACCTGGAGGGGGGTTGAGGTGAGGGGAGCCCCCTCTCCTTTGCCATTGCTTGCTCCGCTATTCCCAGCCACCACATAGTTTTGTTCGCAAGCTCTCATCGGCCCCGCAGCTCTGTTAAGGTCCAGCTACTAATTGGACATTTTCAAGTGTACCTACTACGCTAATAGGAAACGTTGTGCACTTACACTCGTATAGGGTAGCAAATGTTTGTGAGAGGGCTCTTAATGTCGCACTTCGGTAATTGGTAACGTTCACAAAGATTAAATACAGAGTAGTTATTTTTTGCGAAAATTTACCTTTAATTTCTCAAAATAAATTGTGTTGTGTTTTGTTTTCTTTTGTAATAATACGACGTTTATAAAGATTGATGAGTTCAATAATTAAGTTCAAGAAATGTATAAAAAATGCTTAAAATTACGCTTATGATGACTTAAATAGAGCTGATGAATGTTTGAACGCTTATCACGAAATTAATTTAGGCTAATTAAAATATCCAACCGGAAGTTCAAGAGAAGCATGACGACCAAACCTTCTCAGCCGGTTCTGTAAATAATAATTTTATTCACGTCCATGTAAGTACACGAAACATGTTTTTTGTCATTGATGCATAATAACTAATACAATTGTAGTAGCCCCCAACAGTATGACTTTTTTTCATTAATTCGCATGAAATGTTTATCAGCACATACATATTATTAGTTTTCATTGTAAAAAGGACTATTAACGATACAGAGAAAATAAGTACTAAATCTGTAATCACTAATTATGTGCGTCCTGCAAAAGAACCTTTGATCTAGAATCTAGATTTCCAAACGTTATTCGGTCTCTCTATTAACTCAAAACAATTGGAGAAAAGTTATGTAAGTTAAGAATTATCGTATAATCTACATTTTTAATACTACAAAACAATATTTTAGCTTGACTTAGAATATTGTTTTGTAGTAATAATGTCTTTAATCTCATAATTAGAATTCTAACTATGTCTAATTCTAATTATGAGACGACCAACACCTCAGTCTCCCTGTGACCACGGACCCTGTAAAGGGTTCGAAACGTCAGGATAATATAAAAAACTATGTAAATAGTAAATTAAACGCGAGTTAATCCGTAAAAAAAGTGTTTCATTTCAATGTGTAGTGCTCGCTTAAACCTCAGAAAACAATATAGGTAATAATGCCTTTACTTAAAATAATTATGTTTTGTAGTAAGTAATGATTTCAGTGTAAGCGTAGCCATTAGTATTTTTATTAAAGTTAGTTAGTAAGCGCTGTGTAATTGGTGTGAGAGTTGATAGAAAAGGGTCCGACTCTTTACACAATGCCGGGGGGGCTTCACCGTATATCGAACATTCGATAATCAATGGTTGTTTTCGTTGTACAGTCAAATTTAACTTATATATTATTTTAAACTTTATGCTTTGAGTATAAAGATTAATATCTGAAGAAATTTGACAGTTGTGGGTACATTCACCTGCGATCCGCGTCTTTGCTAGTTTTTGTGACATTATGCGCTTCTTTAAAGACATATAGGTTTGGTCATGATTATACTCGCAATTGCTGATGACTGTATTGGTAATGAAAAGTTCGGCTTACTTAGTTTTTATAACATATTAAGAAAAATTGACAGCTCTTGAAATATTAGGCTAATGGCCTTGGAGCGACCAAAATGTTTGTGTAAAAGTGTAAAACTAATAAAAATACTTACATCTCACGCTTAATTCGTTGGACGTGCATTTCTTTTTAACATTCAACAAAATCCAAAGGACTAATTGACATTTACATAATAATAATATTTAAAAAAGGTAGGAAACAATATTTTTTAATGTGACACGTCATAGTGACTACATCCTGCCTGATGGTAAGCAGCCGATGCAGTCCAAAATAATGAGAGTGCTCCTCACCGTGGAACAAGCACGGTAACAAGCGCACCCATTCATGACGGCCTGCATAAATGCAGTTTCACGCCCCGTTTCCAGAATTATACGAGCTGGGAAACACATGCGCCGGCAGAGAATTCCAAAGCTGGACGAACGGTCTTACAGAGGAACGACTTGCCAAATTTTTGGTACGAGTGCTGATATTCTGCACAGTATGATGGTGGTTCCTAAGACCAGCACGTGTAGTCCGGGACAGGAAAGGAGAGGGCGGGATTAGATCAAAAAGTTCTTCAGAACACTCTCCGTAGTAATTTCGGTAGAAGACACTGAGAGAAGCAATGTCTCTACGCAGCTGGATGTCCTCAAGAGAGGCTGATACCTCAGCATCTCCAATAATGCGTACGCTCGCCTTTGCAGTCTATCAAGTGCATCGAGGAGGTATTTTGCGGAGCCGTCCCATAGATGGGAACAAGTCTCCATACTTGATCGTACCTGAGTCTTGTACAGCAAACAGCGCTGCTCGAGAGTGAAAAACCGCCTCACCTTATTGAGAATACCCAACTTATGGAAGGCAATTAAAAAAACACTCTCGATGTAGCATTTTGGATTCCGTTCCTGGCCGATGTCCATGCCAAGAATGCTGAGGTCCACTGAAATGGGCAAAGGAGAGTTTTGAAGAGAGGGAGGACTAAGGAAGAGAGCCATCTTGGACGAGAATGCACAAACCTGGATTACTCGACCAGGTTTTCAGATCCCCACTTAGAGACACGTATGAGAGTCAGGTTCAGTTTGGCAACTAGTTCTTGCCTTTTCACAACGATATCAGCTTGCTTTGCCGCAGGATGTCTTATCTACCGCTCATGCACCGTACTGATGACAGTACGGCGGCTGATGCGGATGACCGCATAACAATAAATATTGCCCAAAGACAACATGTCATTAATATACAGAAGAAATAGAGTACGTGAGAGCTCAGAACCCTGCGGCACTCCGGCATTGACTTTGTAGAACTCGGAGGAACTACCCTCACAAAGGACACGAATCCTCCGCTTTTCTAAAAAGTCTGCAATCCAGGCCCAGCCGATTGTGCAATCGGGGCGTCACACCGAAGGCCGGCAACTTGGAAAGAAGGGAGCGATAATGCCATACTCTATCGAAAGCTTTGGCGACATCAAGGCTAACTGCCACAGATTCGCCATGCTTGGGGTGCGTATCATTTCATATAATGACAAATGAACTAATTTCAAAAAACATAACGTTCATTGGATATAATTTTTACTTGTTCTAAATACACTTCGTATAAAAACATTACGTATATTATTCATTTAATATAATACTCATATTCTCTAACAACTTATTCTATAAAGCTATATTGGTAGAATAATCATATTCTATAACTTCATTTGATATAATTTTTGCTTAAAAATAAGAATAACATTTTAACCCTAAATTGATTTCAAATATTGTCTTAAAAAGTTAATGCGTTGTGTTTTCGATTATGGTTGTGCTAAAAAAGTCAGTGACAGAAACGAATCGCGGCAAAACCGACTCCACGTAGACTTGTCTGCACTACGCTAGAGTTTAATTCAATCCCGCGTAGGCGCGGAGGGGCGAGGCGGCCCACGAGCTGAGGAGCAGGTGGGTTTAACGCTCGCCGCCGCGGCTAAGGCTGGCCGGCAAAGCCGGCCAGCAAGCCGAAGCTGCGGTGGTGAGCGAAAGCCATCTGCGACGATAAGCTTGTGTGGGACCGCCGGAGTCCCGCAGCGCCGGAACCGTGACAGAAAACATGCCTGCCTGCATGCTGCATGCCTGCCTGCATGCTGCATGCCTGCCTGCATGCTGCATGCCTGCTTACATGATGCTTGCATGCTGCATGCTTGCTTGCATGCTGCTTGCTTGCTTGCATGCTGCTTGCTTATTACATGAGTAATGTTTTATATCATTTGATTATTATATCAAATGTACATTATATCAAAGGTACATTATATCAAAAGTATATTATGTCAAATGAAATTATAGAATCTAAAATTATATTAAATGTTTATTATATTAAGTTAGTTGTTATATCAAATGAAATTATATGAAATGAAATTATATTATCTGAACGTTAGATCATAAGTAATTATATCAAACATTACACACCCCCATGCTTGTCCATCGCTTCACCCCATGCGTGAGTAACGTACGCTAGAAGAACACCCGTTTATCGCTTGGATCTGAACCCATACTGGCAATCATGGAGCAGCGAATGATCCCCTAGGTAGTGAATGAGCTGAGAATTATTTATCCGCTCAAACACCTAGCACAGCACAGAAGTTACAGCGATGGGTCGATAGTTAGCTAGATCCGAGCGATCTCTTTTTTGGGGATGGGTTGTTTGTTCGCTTCCTTCCAAGACACCGGCACAATACCGGTATCGTAAAACATCATTTGTTTAATGAATATTTTTTTCCAAACAATTGTAATTTCGTCATAATCATCATGAACTAATTAGTTCACGCTATAATAACTGTTTTTTTATGGCAATAAAGAATTTCCATACCATACCATATGAACTTGTTATTGTTATCGTGATCGAATGGTAAATAAAAAAGGCTTAGCACTTATAACTGTCGTAAGACGGTAACTTTTGCTACTAAGCAAAAGTTTAACACGCCACGGTCTTATTCTCGGGAGACCAACGTGGAATTCAGAATCAGATAGGCGGTGGTATAGAAATAAGCCAGTGTCACTTCTATTGGAATTCCCCGAGGCCAGGATATCTGGGCTGTTTCATAGCTACAACAGCTATGAAACAGCCCTTTTATTTTGATACATCCATTTAAAATAACATTATCATTATCAAAAGAGCGTAATAAAACCTTATCTGTTTTCTGCAAAAAGACCTCTAATAGTCTCACGAGTACTATTAGTAATTATTTTGTGTCTCACGGCTGGGTCAGCCTATCAAGATGGCGCCCACAACACTGACCCATCACGAGATAGTAGGTGTAAATAACAGCCACCCTATACTACGACAGCTAAGCAAAAGTTAGCTTTTACGATCGTTATTCGAATGCTATAAGCTGAATGTCCCATGATCTGCGAGACAAGGGAACGAAAGGTCGCGGGGGCGGGAAAGAAGAGCGGGGGCGGCGGGGCAGCGTAGTGGGAAGTGGTAGGAACAGGAACGTCAGTTGTGTGCAGATGTCAGCCTTCCCCCGTCGCCCGCAGACCGTAAAACTGTCATGTACGAATTCGCCAGCCTTATAGTAACAGATTTCTTGAACAATATTTTGTTCAGTGGTAACCCAAGCGACACGAACGTAATCCCAACTCTAGCAGAATCGACAAAGGTATTCTCCTCTACATCAAAAACACAAAAACCAACTCCAAGCAAAAGATAGCACGTACACCTATCCTTCGGCAACCACAACAACCCCCAAACTTTATGTGGACCCTTTACCCATGTTAGTTAACGGATTTGCTCTGACAAGCGTCACCTAAATAGTACAAAACTAAAAGATCGTTATTGTTAGGCTTACTACTTAGATGGATAATAAATACGAACCTTTTGAAATTACTAATGAAATTATAGAAATATTGGTAACTGCACAAGAACATGATAAGTTGTAGGCTCTTGCATCGGAGGTCAAGACATACACTTTTGTTCGCTAAGCCATCGGATTATGGAAGTGATAGAATATATATTTTTTTAAATGAATCATTAAATATACAACTGTATCATACACTTGGTAATATAGTATACTTACCTAATAAGTTAATGAACAGGAGTTCAATTACGAAACAGACGAGTACTTACTAATATTATAATAGCGTAAGTGAGTTTGATTGTGTCTTTGTCACTCTTTCACGTTTAAACCGCTAAACCGATATTGATCAATTTTGGTATTTAGATAAATGGGAGCCTGGTAGGCCTATAGGTTAAAGGCTACTTTTTTCCCCAAAAAAACTAACGCGTACAAAGCCGCGAGCAATTTGTTAGTTCAAAATTAAAAACCAAATAATCAAAACAACAAATACACAGCGGTATCATACCCTTAAATCGGAACCGGGCGGAACTGCATCCGCACTGGTTCTTGTTAAACGCCGCCGCCCCGCAGCTTAAAGCAATTTGCAAGAGTTCATACCATCGCGAGGTGTTTGTTCCAAGGTTTTATTAAAAGCACTCCGTTTGCGCGGACGCAAATTATTTCTCATATTATTAAAATTGGCGGATCAAGTTATTTTAGCCGCGGGCTGCGAGCGCTGCTACAGCCATTGTTAATGGGACAGTTAGGTAGTTTAATAATTAGCAAATAGTGTTGAACTTGTTTATGCAAGTAAAGTATACTTCAGTCTTCGATAAGTATAGTTTATCGAAGACACTACATCAATACATACTATGTCTCACAGCTGGGTGATCATTATTGAAATTAAGTCATCGTTTATACTAAACTTGTTGATATGATGACGAATGATGATGATGAATCACAAGAGTACAGATCCCGGTACCCTATATTTGACGTGCCAAGCGCTTTGTCAGTTACTTTTACCATTTATATTTCGGTTTTTTTAACCTCTTCATGCAAGCACTTGGCCTTCATCTCACCTGATGGTAAGTGACGATACGGTCGAAGGTGGAAGTGCGCGTCACTCGTAATTCTCCACCACAGTTAACTATACCGAGGCATTTTTCCATGAATATTAGTAATAATTAACCGTGTCACGTAGCGGTGAAAGAATACTACCAACCCCTCTTTTCCCTTGGGTGTCATAAAAGGCGACTAACGGACTAAAGACTGCACATACATCCAACAGCATAGAGCGGCGATGGGCTCACTACCTGTCACGCTGAGCACCTGTGCAGTCGCTATTTGGCAAAAAGTGGACTAAGGTAGACTGCTTTTGCTGTCCTCATTGCCTAGTCTCTGACTTTCCTTCTTCGGGGATAATAGTCGTGATTATATGTATGTATGTCTGTAATAATACATCATCATCATAAGCCTTTAAACTTCCCACTGCTGAGCAGAGACCTGCCCACATGGAAATATTAGACCGTAACCGACTACGTTAGCCCAAAGCGGTTTGTTGTGTTTCAACAACTACTGCTAAAGTTACAAAAAAAACTGTTTATCTTTCTGTGCGTGGGTATGTAGTTTGTGTTGGTTGTGTGACTTGTGTGTGTATGTTACTCCATATATGGTTTGTGTATGTTGTGTGTGTTATTTCTGTAAAAAAAGAAATACGTACACACGTCAGGTTGCATCGTATCTATTCGTCATCGTATCATCGTATATATCGGTCTTAAAACGAATAGGTTTGCTACTTTTATTAGAAGGGTTTGAGGTGAATCGCCGCTGTAGAAATAGTATTGTGAAAATAGATATCAGGGTAGTCGACTGGTGAGCCAATAGCAGTCAATAAAGAAACTTTTCAGCACCTGTCAAAAACGATAGGCAAACCAGATATAAACTGCATGAAAATAGCAGAACCTTGATATATGTTCTGTAATATTATTTTGGGTGTTTATATTCGAGTTTAGATCAAATCGAAAAATGGTTTAAAAAACTGTTGGTTGTTTTTTCATGAGATTATCATGATGATAATGCTCATTTTATTTATAGTACCTACTTTTTAAAATTTTATAGTTTTCAACGTGATTGTCAAAATCTCAAATTACCTTTTCATTCCTCATACACGTAAATAAGGTCTGAAGTTGCCTGAGGAGCGGGTGGAAAGTAATACTTTTCCGCCCTAGGGAGAATCGTTTTTCAGACAGGTACTGTCATGTGTAGTTGTGACTTATTGTTAAAATAATACTAACAACCCATCTCTTCTCTTGAGTGTCGTAAAAGGCAACTAACGAACTAAAGACTGCACATGCATTCAACTGCATAGAGCGGCGATGGGCTCATCAAAATAATACTATCAACCCCTCTCTTCCCTTCGGTGTCGTAAAAGGCGACTAACGGACTAAAGACCGCACATACATCCAACAGCACAGAGCGGCGATGGGCTCATCAAAATAATTCTATCAACCCCTCTCTTTTCTTCGGTGTCGTAAAAGGCAACTAACGGACTAAAGGCTGTACATGCATCCAACAGCTTAGAGCGGCGATGGGCTTATCTAGATAATACTACAAACCCCTCTCTTCCCTTGGGTATCGTAAAAGGCGACTAACGGACTAAAGAAATTCATGTTTTTCTTTTTACTTTCCTTATATTCGTAATGAAAAGCACAGTGTTTACCTCGGGTGAACCTCGGTTCACCACTAGGGTAACAACTATGACCTTCTACTTAGCCCCTGAATCTTTAAATACTACGTGACCTGTAGGTAAATAGCTATCTAATAATCGCACCAAACTATAAAAATTATTACTTAAAACTCTACTTTTTTTTCTCTTTTCTTACAAGTTGTTGTTTTTCCTTGATTTTTTGCGTAACATACTGTTTATACACATAATCACGACAATTATCCCCGAAGGGTTAATCAGAGACTAGACAGACAACGAGGAACGCAAAAGCAGTCCTCTGCCATAGTCCACTTTTCACCAAATAGCGACTGCCCATGTGCTCAGCGTGACAGGTGGTGCGGTGCGCTCATCGCCGCTCTATGCTGTTGGATGTATGTGCAGTCTTTAGTCCGTCAGTCGTCTTTTAGAAAGCCAAGGGAAGAGCGGGGTGGTAGTATTCTTTGACCGCTTCGCGACACGGTTAATAACGCTCAATTAAACTCGAGAAAAACTGAGACTGCTAAAGTGGAAAGATCCACGATTATTATCCTCGAAACTCGAAAGATTAGTTAGAGACTAGACAACGAGAACCGCAAAACAGTCCTCTGCAATAGTCCAGTAGATCAAACAAAATCACCTGAGTGAAGTTCTATCATTATTATATTTATATAATATAATTCTCTAAAGGGAATGTAACAACACGTACCAATTTAGTTTTACCTTTAGTTTTGTGGTGAAATATAGGAGTTGTTGCGAAAGTTCTTACGCCCCCCTCGCATTTCTTGAAATGAAATTATTGTAGACTATTGCTTAAAATTTGTTTACATACTAAAATATTAGCCATCTTGTCTAAGTTAAGAAACGACTTCTATACAGAACAGAGAACATTTAATTGAAATAAAACCCTTATACATGGTGTCATATGTTTTTTTGTTTATTCAACCTACAGCCTAGCTTCATAATACGACGATGTATAAAGCATTCGTAAAACGTTCACGTAACCTATACTCTAACACCAATATACGACGTTGTATGAATTAGTAAAAACGTCTACCTAACCTATACACAGGCACCACTATACGACGTTCTATGAATCAGTCGTAAAAACGTCTACCTAACTTATACACAGGCACCACTATACGACGCTATATGAATCAGTCGGCACCACTATACGACGTTGTATAAATCAGTCATATAAACGTCTACCTAACCTACACACAGGCACCACTATACAACGTTGTATAATACAGTCGTAAAAACGTTTACTTAACCCATATTTTTGTACCATTATACGACGTTATAGAACGTAGAACCGATGGCCGTTGGGGCAGAACGTTTACTCAACTTATTTAGTGGACCATTTAGTTATAGGACTAAATCGTTGTAGGAATAACGGTTACACAACGTTGTAGTTGTTTAATAACATCTTTTCAACAGTTATATAACCGAAAGTAGCATAGTTTTTATATGACCAATTTGTTTGTTGGGGGGTTATCCCTAAGAAAACTGTCGAGTCTACCAAATCTAATTTAACACCATTCATTTTAACATCAGTTTGTTCGGTCTTGACATTTGGTAGTGTAAATGTAATACATTTCGTTTTTTTAGCCTTCAGCTGTAAATTATTAGCACTAAACCAACTGAGTCATCACATAATTTTTATACAAAGAATGGCAAGTCATTGATATTATCAAAAATAAGAAAGGGCCACGAATTGACCCTTGTGGAACTCCCATTTTTACATGAGAACCGGACGACTTAGTTCTATTAACATCGACAGTTTGTGTTCTAGAACGAAGATACGACTGTATCAAATTAACCGCAAGACTTTTGAGACCAAAGTAATTTAACTTCATCACCAGTGTCCGGTGCTCAAAGCAATCGAAAGCCTTGAAAAGGTCGCAGAAAACTCCAAGAGCGTTCTGAGACTTCTCCCAGGCATCAAATATATGTTTTAATAGAGAAACACCTGCATCTGCATCATCAAAATAATACTACCAACCCCTCTCTTCCCTTCGGTGTCGTAAAAGGCGACTAACGAACTAAACACTGCACATAAATCTAACAGCATAGAACGGCGATGGGGTCATCAAAATAATACTACCAACCTCTCTCTTCCCTTGGGTGTCGTTAAAGGCGAAAAACGAACTAAACTCGTTTTTTCTTTAGCTAAATCATGTTTTTATTTTTAGTTGCTTTCTTTGTATTCGTAATGAAAAGCACAGTGTTTACCTCGGACGAAAGACTTATTTAGTCCCTCGAACTATTGGCGCCCTCGCTACGCTCGGGTGCCAATCCCCGTCTCGGGAACAAATAAGCTACTTTCACCCCTAGGGTAGCAATGTACTAATTATTCTATCTCTAATAATGTAATCCATCTTTTTCAGCCTATTATGTCACCTACTGCTAAGTGTGGGCCTTTTAGTGTAGTGCAAGACTTAATTTGTAAGTCCTTTTTTTAAGCCTCTCTGCATCTTTTTTCAGATTAATAATTCCCTTTGGGTAAATCGTCCGCCCGGCTACCTAGGTAGCCAAGTTCTCTGATGTAGCTTCCCTGTTGCCATTCCATCATTATTATACTGGTCATCGTTTTCGTGTCGTTCCTTTATTAACCGATAAACATGAGACTACGACATTACTACTTGCAATATAATTTGTGTCTATGAATTAATTACTTTATAAGAGTTGTGCGGTGGCGGTACGTTAAAGAATACTCCCGACCCATCTCTACCGTTGGGTGTCGTTAAAGGCGACTATTGGACTAAAGACTGCACATAGATCCAACAGCATAGAGCGGCGACATGCTCACCACCTACCATGCTGAGCACATTTGCAGTAGTATTTAGGTGAAACGTAGACTAAGGCAGAGGCTTGCTTCTGCGGTTCTCATTGCCTAGTCTCTGATTAACCCTTTATTTAATTACCTATTAAATCTTTGGGGATATTCGTCGTTAATCTATCTAATAAGTTATGGCGAAAGAGTCAGAACCAACAAGTATCTCGCTGACTCATTATGCTGTAAAAACTTAAGATAAAAGCGGCAAATTCTTTAATAAAAAGTAAGTTATATAGACATTAGAAAGAATAAAAGTGGTCATATACCTATCTTAAATTCTGCTTGACCTAGCTATATTGACCACTGATATTTAGAACGGCCGCTCCGATCAATAAATAAGGGTGCGGCGTGACAAGAGGTTGGAGCTTGGTTATTCTAGTAGAGTCAGCGTCATAGTATTCAAAGTAAAGTAAATTGTTGTTTCAATCGATTTTGAAAAAAATGTACCTCATCTTAATATTTAAAAGTGAGTTTATAACCATCGTTTTTGTAAAATTTTAAACACTGAAAAAAGACGACAACCTCAGGCGGGAATCGAACCACGCACCTTCCGCATTCCGGGCGGCTGCCTTAACCACTTGGCTACCGAGGTCTGGCTTTCAACCGTCGAAATTTGTCAGTGCTTGATGCTTATGTTTTTAGTCAACATTGCTTCATCAAATCTTAGAAGTTTTCACCTCTGAGATCCGAAAGAAATATTTGGTGCGTGGTTCGATTCCCGCCTGAGGTTGTCGTCTTTTTTCAGTGTTTAAAATTTTACTTAAGTATATTTCAGCGTTAATAAAACGCTAAAATACAAAACATTCATCGTTTTTGTTTTGAGCTACAAAATTAAGACACTTGTCTCACCTATTTGTGGGTTGGTTTTAACGTCTGCCATTTTATGACAACCACCAAAGCCTTGGCCTTCCGAAGCAGGGTGTTGCCAAACTATTTGAGCTTTTGTCCCCATTCAGTGACTTGGCATTGCTAAAGTTGCGTAACATACAAGATTACAACCCGTAAAAGGAAACCGCAAAAATAAGCTTTTTAATGTTTAAACTAAATTATTTGATGATATTTTTAAGAGTAACCTACAAAGTCAAGAAAAAGGCTGTGATAGGCAGAACCGCGAATGATTTAAGTCTTAATAAAAATTAAAACCCTAAATAATAATAAGTGATGCAACATTAGCCATATTTACCAAGAATATCTTGAGCTATAACTATAGTCACAAGTTACGCTTCAAAAAGTTTAACTGGAACAGAAGTTGCAGTTAAGAACTAATCCATAGTTTGTTAGCTCCGTAGACAAGACTGTGAAACCAATACTTTATGGTTAATAGAACAGCTATTAGCTCCGCGATAATCGACTCAAGTGCCATATGTTTTAGCGATAAATTCCGTTGTTAAGGATTGTTACCGCATGTCAGGGAGTAGTGGAGATGACGCGAACTTCCAGAATTCGCAATCACCGCCGCATGAAAGTTTCCAGTTGGGATTAAGTTTAACGTGAAGCGAGGTACCTATGTCGTCTTAATATTAATCAAAGTTCTTTTTAAGATACTGCTAATTGGTTTTACTAATACTCCTATGATGATGATGGTGATGGTGACCTGGTTCATCATCATCATCAGACTCCACGAATAACCTTAGGCTTTTCCACATGAAAATAATAGGTACCTAGTTAATAGCAGATCAGACCATATTAATCTATATGTAAAGCAAAAGTTATTTGGTTATCCATTCAGTGACCCAGCATCGCGAGTGTCATTTTACTTGCAAGATCGTAGAATTTACCGCAATTAGTCAAAGTTTTAGTAAGTTTTAGCTGCTGAATGAAGAGTGTTATAATTATGATAAGTAACGTCCCACTGCATTGAATCCCGAAATGATTAATTTCAGATAGAGAAAATGTAATTTGTGAACCTTGTTGCATTTGCCACTGTACAAATTGTTACTGGGTCGTACCAATAGGTACATTAAATGTTGCAAGTTGAGAGTTCAGTTTTAAGTACTTTTGCAACTCGGTTTCAGTATATTCGAAAGACAACTTGGACATCGAGTCGTTATCTCTTCGCTGCAATATATTGGCTCGCTAGTTTGAGTGTTGTACTAAATCGGTTATAGTAACGTGAATTGCATACTGCAAATTTTTCTATACGTGTTGCTTATGATTTGCTACACGCGGCAATCATACTCTATATTCTACGGCCATACAGCGGTCAGCGACTGACAAGTGCAATATGTGCCTCGAGGGTACTGCCCCAAGGCTTTATTTTGATTTGAAATAATTGTTTTAGCTGCTTATGCATTTGACAGTGTAACTGGATTTTATAATTACCGGAAAAATTATGAAGTCCTTGTAACTGAAAAATCTCAGAGGTTTATAAAATGGGATTGGGTCACGCAATCAGCAAGGCTGTCTCCCTCGTTCCTAAAAGTAAACATGTTGTTAAAATTAAAATATTTTTTTTTATATGAGAATTATTTTTGTTTGTACTTTTTTACATACTTACCTACATTTACATAACATTTCTATCTACCTACACGTAGCAGGGCAAACATGATTTAAGATGCTAACTACAAGAAGAAAATTCACGCGAAAGGAGTGTGCCTGTCACGGTTAGTTCAAATGAAAGGTAAAGTTTAATCCGTGCCGAACTAAGTCTAGCTAATTGATATCGACAACAACATGGACTGCTGACCACCACTCATGACCCATTTACTTATTTATTTAAGGGCATCCAACAAAGCCTACACAAAGCTTTTAACTATTCCACCGCTGCTTTCATTTATGAATGCATGAAAACAAACTTTTACATAATAAAATTTACAAAATACTCATAAATTCATCATTAGGCGTGCTTAAGGAATGATGAGTAAAGGGAAGTGCCCACTGTACCCAGCATTGGGACGTTTGTAGGTTGATGGTGATAATTATGATAATACACAAAATATAATTGCTGGTTATTACATACATATAATTACGACTATTATCCCCGAAGGGTTAGTCAGAGACTAGGCAATGAGGACCGCAAAAGCAGTCCTCTACCATAGTCCACTTTTCACCAAATAGCGACTGCACATGTGCTCAGCGTGACAGGTGGTGATCCCATCGCCGCTCTATGCCGTTGTATGAATGTGCAGTCTTTAGTCCGTTAGTCGCCTCTTACGACACCCAAGAGAAGAGGTGGTAATATTCTTTCACCGCTACGCAACACGGTTGTTTGTCTGTTTTACTGGTAATTAAGTTTAACATAATATCATCCATGATAATATGAGCTCCATGGCGCAGCGGTTAAGACGTTCAGTTTACGATCGTCGTTAGCAACATTCGCAATGCTGGGTCATTTAATGGGTGACCAAATTAAAAACTATTCTCGGTTCTCTCGATTCTCCTTCATGCTTGTCGTGAGATGGCAGTCGTTAAAACCCACAATTCCGCATTGTGACAGTGTGGTAAGTTATCGCTCAATCTCCCCACGTCATGTTGTGCATGTCGGAGGCCTATGCCTAAAAGTGTGTCGTTTTTAGGCTGATGATGACGATAACAATTATCAAAATAATTCACTGAGTCTTATATTATAAAAACAATCGGTGGTGTACTTGATGTGCTTCACACAGGTAAAGAAAACGTCGTCCTTAGAACGCAGTATCTTATCTAGCTTTCGGATATAAAACTTTATGTGTTGCACATACGAACTGTCGAGAGCGAGAGCACTATTAAAGTTTCTTATTGCCAACTATTCACTTCGAGGGTTTAGTCTCTATTAACTGGAGGTTTGCTCCCGTGTCTGCTGTCTGTGAAACTTTTGCATTGCACAGCTATACGAGCAGCGTGATCAACATTTTACTCTTCTTACTTGTTCAAGTTGCAAAGGGAAATGAGATACCTAACTTCTGGCACATAATGTATTAGACACTTAAAAGTTCCGTTTGAAATTGGTACTTTGGATTGCATGATGTCGCATGGGAATCACTTTGTTCCATGGAGACACAAAAGTAACGTTTTCTTTGAATTGAAACACTTTATCTGGTCGAGTTTGTTTTGCGTGTTGTCTTGGCCTGACGTTTCGAACCCTTCGGGTCCGTGGTGACAGAGAACTAGAATAGAGACTAGAATTGTTTCATTTTAATGTACATGGTATTTCCGTAAAGGAAGCAACACAAATACCCGTATTCAGTACAATAACTGTTTACATACACAATAACTTACTCGTATTTTTGTAGACATGCTGTCATGTCAGGGAAACAATAATACGCATTGCCTTACGTTTCTGTATTTATCAGCAATACAAACGTCACACGACTGGGCACTTCTTGCACAACACAGACAGCAACATGGACAGAACATAGAGAGATTGGAAGATAACCCTCAACGCTGGCCCAATGCGAGGTGGGTTATCGTCGAAGGCCCAATAGGTGGTAAGCCCATTTCCGCTATATGCTGTTGGATGTCGCCTTAGCCGGTGCGCTATCGAGCTTCCCGTATTTGTTGTATCAACTATCACACTGAAACTATACCTTAACCTTTCACGAATCTACATGAGTTTACTTATTTTGCATAGGTATTACGAGCATTCCACCCTTTACAGGGTCCGTGGTCACACGGAGGCTGAGATTTGAAGCTTCTCTGAGGTCGCTTGACACACAAGGGGTTAAATTAATTAATAATTATGTAACTTGCATACGGTCTTTTATTTTTGCCGGGTGCGTTCCTTTTTACGCAAAACGAGCTTAACACCTTTAGTCACTTCGTGGACGAAGCTGTCACTTCCGGATAGGATTGATCAGTCACGCACGCAAGTGTTTTTCTAACTCTATTTGGCGCCAACATAATTATTTTTCGTGTTACATACAAATACTACATATGATACATATATAATACATATTATAAAACATATACATATACATATTCCCGAAGGGTAAGTCAGAGACCAGGCAATGAAGACCGCAAAAGTAGTCCACTACCACAGTCCACGGTTCACCAAACGAACAACTACACATGTGCTCAGCGTGATAGGTGGTGAGCCCATCGCCGCTCTATGCTGTTGGATAGCGACGAAACAAAAATATTTAAGTACAAAATGTCTAGATTGTGGCAAAATGCAAAAAACTGTTAGTTGTATACAATACTAATGATGAATTTTACTTTATGATAGGAAAAAATTGTAGAAAAAAAGCATGGTATGTGAAGCTCTGCAAAAAAATATTGCTATTTAAATATAGCATATCTAGATTTTTTTAAATGCAGTTAACTTAACTAATTTTGATCTAACAATTAGCACTTAACTAGTTTTGATAGATAGTATTTTGTATAAGAATTAACGAGTTTCGTTTATTAACCTTTTTTGTTGCGTCGCATCAGTCGGATTTGGGGGTACTTTTGTACCGAAATTATGATTTCGTTTGGACTTAAATCAACATCGGGTAGGATTCGTTTTCTGCCTTTTGAGTAGTTAACTATTTTTGTTCCGTCGCTCCTCATTTGTGTTTTGGTTGTGAGCCCTGTGGTGATATCTAAAAGCTGTCTACGGTCACTAGATCAAAAATACATTATGATAACCAAAACAAAAACCCCAATTACAAAATTTGTCAATGGTGATACCTTGTTGTCTACCCCCAACGGTATTATCAGAGACAATTAAAACTGTACAATCAATTGGCTTTTCATTGGAAACGTAACATCAAGCATACAAATTTCTAAGTATTGTCCATACTCAGAAATGGTCTACAATTAGGTATGTTATTAAGCGGCCGCATATGCAAATTTAGAAATCGGTGGTAAGGCTTTGCCTACGTACAACTAGATAGAGCTAACTTTATTAAAAGCTTCAGTACGCCACATAGATGCGTTTTATAGAAATTTTAATTCGGTTGTGTCTGCAAACAGGCCTCGGTTCGTCTATGCTTAATCTTAAATTTTTATTGCTTAACTGTATTTATCTCTTTTGATAGTCTACAATCATGATCCTTAACTACTAAGGAACTGACTCTCTTAACTCTTAATATCAGAGTAAAGCTCATAATACTAGCATAGTTATCTTATTATTGAAATTTTGCATTCACAATGCTATATAGATATAGGAAAAATGTTTACTAGAAAAAAATCAACCAGTCTCAGGAAGCTCGAATGGGACAAAAACCGCTTTTTACCGCCTCTGTGGTCTAGTGGCTAAGCCACCGGTTTTAGACCCAGAGGTCCCGGGTTCGATTCCCAGCGGGGGGTACATTTTTGTGTGCTCGGTTTGGTTGGTGGTAGGGTGTTAAGTCCGCCTGGCTAGCTACCACCATCTTATCTAAGTCTGTCGCCACAACAACGATGTTTATAGCATTGTTGTGTTCCGAAAGTTTGAGATAAGATAGCCAGTTACTCAGTGGTTGAGGATTCCGGGTGAAGCGCGCTTCCACCTTCGGCCTTATCATCACTTACCATCAGGTGAGATGAAGGCAAAGCGCCCGTTGTGGATAAAAATATATCAGTTTTAAATTAGGGCGTTCGAACATTAAAGGCTTGTATCACAGTAAAGTTAAAGATAGCATTGTAAAAATGCTACTCCTAAAATATTACAAGCACGCTTTCTCTGATAATAATTATCTACGGCAATATGTAATTACATAGAAAGGTAACTAACTACGTGAATAAAAAGTCATTAAGGCATAAAATTGTCAAAGGATTGCAAATTTTACCGCAAAAACAGCACAGCTTATTCATGTGCGCGCACAAACGCATTGCTGTGCGGACGCAACAAACTATCTACAGTAAAAAGGTTGCTAGTACAGACACCCTGTTATTAGCAGTAGTTTAGCTACCTCAGCGTTTAATCAGTATTTTAAAATGCATATTTGGAAGTGGCTCTAATTGCCACGTTAATTATCCGTGGAGCTACTTCAAATTATACTCGCAGTATAGGCGCGTTCGCGATTTTAGTTAATACGTTCAGCTCAGATAATTCAAACTGTAAATGCGCTATTCGATCGAAGCTAAAACGGTTTAAAGGACTATTGTTCGAAGCATTTGAAGGTGTATTATGAAAATATATAAATACAAAAATATGTCATTAATTGGATACTTAGGTATTGTCAATTCTTTATCAGGGAAACGTTTGTCCTGTATCTTATCTGTTAAGAAGAATTCAACTTGAACCATTTATTAACCGAACTGCAAAAACTTTGGGTTCACATTAAATGTTTTTAAAATTTAACTACTGAAATGTTTTTTTTCATGACTTCAGATTGATTCCTAAGTAAAAGTTGTGCAAAATGATGAGCAGATAACATCATTTAAAAGGTTGTTACTAATTGAAAAGTTAGACTTCTTAGCAAAGCTGTGGCCACATCATGTGCTGTGGCATCATCAACATAATCAGAATATAAACGACCAACTGCTGGGCAACAACAAGGACATTTATTAGCCATACATACTTGTATAAATACAATAGGTACTTTGTTAATTATTCTTTGTAGCAATCGCATCATTTAGCATGTTGTTTGTATTCCTTTTAAATAAATAAATAAACTGGCTATTATATACTACAACAGACAATAACTGTACTCAGACAAAGAAAATTCCGACGGCTACCTACGTATCTAAGTCTTGACTTGCAGACAGACACTATTTTTTATTAGTTTATGATAGCCCCTGTGAATTAGAATCAGCATATTCTTACACACTACCGCACGAACATAAAAAATGTATAAGAGTAGCTATTCATTTCCTAAATGGAATAAAAGCTAAGTTGCTAGAGTACTCCAATTTGTAATACTTTAGTAATGTGTTAACGATGCACAGCGCAGTCAACACTTGTACCGTTGTCGGTTCCGCGTTGCAACTTTTCATTCCATTTCGAAGCGCAATAAAAATCCAATTTCAAAAATTAAATTTCCATTTGACGGCGAGTGTGTGACGAATGAAAACTGAGCGAAAGGGGTCGTCAACCCTTCCTTTAAAGCCCACACATTAGTGCAACAATCTGTGTTCAAAATTATGGTGACAGACACTTTTTATAGCGGCATCGTAATATTATACTTAGTATAAAAGTAAATTAATTTATCACCGTAGTAATAAAGAATGACATAATTCATAAATTGAACGTGTACCAACGTTGGAATGCATTTACTGACTAGTCAATTCTGATACGTAAAAGGGAACGAGTTAATGTCCAAATTATTGATACATCGCGTTCCTTGAACCTCATATTATTGTTATCTGTTATGTTTACACAATATCTCTTAAATAGTGGTGAAAAAAAAAATTATTTTTATTTTTTATTAACATTTACGCGAACCGTTTCACTAATTCCAGGCTCGTTTTATGATTTCCCAATTAATAGGAATTGTATTAAGTGCCCCACAACTCTACTTCCCCTCCATTCCGCGGCAATAAACAACCACATCGGCAAATAAAACTCCTCGCCTAATTCTCACACAAGCGTAAACCAATTGGATCGTAGTAATTTACGAGTTAAATCTAAAAATATGTCTTTTCGATGGCTACGGCCGTCACAGATGGCTTCACAATAATATCAGCAGTAACACCCCTCGAGAGGGGAGCGCCACTTATAATATAAAGTTTGAATAAGATTTTAAAAAGCCAGGCGAGACTTATAGAATCGTTTTCGAAGGGAAACGTAGGGGATCTTGTTTCGGAAAATTTTGGGGTTTTCGCAGCCGCCCGTGCCACGCCAAAGCCACCCCTAGATTTGTGTTTACGTAAATATCTATCAATGCCACATCGGCAGCGCTTATAAACGCTACTTCACAAAAAATAAGTTTATTTGGCTTTTAAAGTATACCGGTTTACCGAGTACCTACCTACCAATAATATTGGTAGATATATTTGTTGAACGGTCGATATCAATAATGTGTCAGTTGTCCTCACAACCGTAGAATAGAATAGAAAAGACGTGAATAGAATAGTATAGAATAGAATAGTTAATTCATTGTTCACTGTCTACAAATAAGGTACACGGAGTTGTTATTGAAACAATAAAGATGATATTCGGCTGTTAACATTTTTTAATGTTAGATAAACCATTCAGGTGTAAATGTTTAGGTAATTTAAGATGTATTGTAAACTTTTTAATCAATAAATAAATAATCTGTTGCAATAAAAGTGTTATCTATCTATCTATTAATAAATAAAAAAACAAAAACATTCATTGAAAAATGGGATGTAGTAACCCGGAACTGACATTTTAACACTTTCCAGTGGATTCTCACCCGTTTTTATTATTATATTATAGGTACGTACGCGTTACAGGATTTGGATCACGCCGCCGACCGCCACGATCATTGTAAGTGAATTCGAAAATGGATGACGCAAAACTTTTGTTATTTGTGAAATTGTTATTATTCCTCCGGTCTGGTTTATTTCCCTGGGCACAATGAGTATCAGTTTGCGCAAGCGAGTAATTCGGTATCGTCACGTTACGTGACCCCTGAACGATGTTCGCGACGTGTTTTTACTATTGCCTAAGGCCTCCCCTCTTCACCATGCCACTAAGAAGTATCACTACGATTTTATATTACACAGGTATAAAAAGTTATAGAACTGAACAACTTGAAAAATTAACATGAAGTCAAAATAATATGGTGTACGAGAAAGCGCTCGAAAAATAAACAACATTGCCCTAAGAGAGGTTCCGAGTTTGCATCCCGTCCGTGACCGTAAATACGATGTGTTTCATTTTATTTAAAAAATTGCACTAACAATTTAAATGTAGGACTGTCAAAAGAAACACTGAAATAACTAGTAAACTTTAAAAAGTTTACAAATTTTCACATTTAGATCTTGGAACAACTTACACGATTGGTTACTGCATCTGTATAGCATTAGTGCAGAAAACAACTAATTTTCGACGTTGTCAATTAGCACTGTCAGTGCTGTAGGCACCGCATTGCTGCACTGTATTTTTTAATTATTTATTTTATTGGCTTGAAATCTACACGGTAACAGTACCGGGTGGACGAGGCTATGTCAGACTCCTACTAACTAAACACCCCTTGATCTTGCCATAGACCTGGAGACATTAAGGCTTTAACAAAAGCGCCGTATGTACGACGCATACATTTACCACCCCTCCTCCTTTCTTACACATGACTTCGTGTGCTGGTCTTTGGTATTGCCAGCCCTTTAGGTCAGGTACAAATAAATTTGTCACACTATATAAATCCTTCACACAACATAGAGCTCTTTAAACGATGTGTAAAGAAGCAACTTGCAGGTTGTCAACCTGCAAGTTCACATGCTCTCTTCGCATCTAGACTTCGCTTTCACTTGACATCAGGTGAAGCTATGGACATAACTGTTTAATACAGTCCATGGGTGGAGTGGTGTCATTTGCTCCAAATAGTATTTTTTAAATAAATCCCTTCTATAAGTTCGTAGGTCTACATGTAAGGCGCATCACTATTCGCCACGCGTCCGTCGGCGGAGGCTCTTCCCGCGCCCTCTGCGCCATGGTCTTTGTCATTATCATCACTTTTTGCCTCACATAACTGGCCACAGCCTCGAGAGATGTCGTATTGTGCCCGAACTGTACTTATGCGCCTCTTTCATGTGCCCACACTAGTGAAATAAGTTCTTCATGGACCAGTGTAGGTATCGACTTCACTCTAGAAGAGTTATGTAAGCGTGTTTGTTTTCTTTGTAGATGTACAAGTTTGTGTATGGTGAAAATTATTTGTTAGTTTAGGTGTAGAGTTCCAATTTATGTTAGATCATTAAGCTTTTTAAAAAAGGTAGAGCTGAAGCTTCGCTGCCGTATAATTAATTATATATGTCATTGTGGTACGAGTTTAATATTTCTCTTTTCAAACAAAACAGTTGAGAATCACAAATTATTTTTTCACATATAGGTAAGTGATTTGTAAGTGTAGTTTGACTTGATATTCACATGTTCATTACTTGGATCGCTCATTGAAATACTATATTAATAAAATTTTACGAATACTATTCTGGTAGCCACATGATTCAAGAAATTTAACGTGCACTAAACGCGTCGTTCCTCGTATCAGACTTATACGTGAAAAGATAATATATATTTTTATGTTGCCTCTATTCCTGCTGGTATATTGCTATTTTAACGGTAGGCAGAGATCATAAATCACACAATTGATTTATTGTTCATTATTAAAAGCGTAAAGAAGTTCATAATTTAGTCCATTATAACTATTAGTTTCTAAAATATTGGAAAGCTCCGCTATTTTCATTTGTGCATTTCTTTGATTAGTTAAACAAATTACAATGTTACATTAAACTAATGTTTGCAATTAATAATTAGTACCTTCTCATGCATGTCGATTCTCTAACGCTCGATCGTAAGCTCGCGCTCACCCGTTCCGATTAAAAGTGACTTTTGTAATGTTAGCGTAAAGCCGAATTTAAAGAATGCAGATTTGATAACTCACTGCGGATTAAGCACTTCGTCATCAAATACGCATTCACTAAATTCGACTCTACGCTAGCGTCACAAAGGTCATTCTTGATCGGAACCTTAGGGTCCAAGTGAGCTTACGATACAGCGTTAGCGAATCGCATCCATGAAAATCAAGTTTGCACGTAAACAAAAATCGTCAATACGGTCATTATGGTCAAAATATCCCATAACCATAATAGTGAAGCTTTAAAACGATTTACGATGGTGAAGCGAAACACTTATTTCCATCGCCGCAATCCATATTTGATTCGCATTCAGTGAATACGTGCGGCTGTTAACGCGTCCGAATTCAATTACAGTGTGTTTAAATCGGATATAATAAACGAATCGGTCACTGTTTGCAATTAAAATAAACAAGCGCCATATATCACTGTCAGCGAGGTAACGACGACCAATAGAGTTTATTCCACAAGACCGCTATTCATGTAAAGCGTATTCCCAATGGTGTGACATGTTTATTCTGAACCGCTGAAAGCCTCGCCTCAACCGTCGAACGGAGTAAAATGAAAAGTAGACATGGGTCCGATAAATAATTGAAGGCTCTGATAGAGCATCGGGAATTCCAGGTCGAACCTTGCAGGATCTTGAGGGAGCCATCCTTCAAACCACCCTCCGTCGCTACTGAATTATTCCGCAATAACACACTTGTTATAGACATTTCTGGAGGAGTGATACTTTTATGATTTACTCCAACTTTTATTGGCACTTAAAGGAAATATACGATTTATTTCCCGTTCAATATAAGGTGCGGAGTATATCATTTTTTGAGTCGTTACAAAATCTCTCAGAGCTCTTTGAGAGAGTGGGCGTCACACACCATTTATATTTAGGATGTGTTTCGTAGCACGAGTTTTAGGAAAATTTATCTCATTTTTAGGTCCCCTAATAAAAAATATTTTGGTAGTGTTCCCTGCAAATAAAACGTTCTCTAGTTCTTGTTTATGCAACCAAATAGAAAACTTTCTTAGTAATGAACAATTTAGTTATCGTTTAGATTGGTAAAGTTTACAAGTATCGAATATTTTAAAAACTGTAGACTTAATTTAGATTTTTTTAAATGTTAATTTGAGACATTACAGATAATTTAAAAACATTTGACAAAATTTGAACTCTTAGCAACAAAGAACACTCGAAAACAAATTCGAAACAAAAAAGAAATAAATAGAGAAACTGGAAAGTACCTACTCTAATGATTTTAATCATCTAATAATCTGAATAATGTCGTTCCTTTACAGTAAGTAACAAGATAGTTTACAGTAAGTAACAAGATAGTTTATAAAGCTCAATTTAACAAGACAATAAGAAATCTTTTTAATAACATGCATCTTAAATTGGCTAAAAAAATTTAGGTGCACTTGTTAAAATATCGTACTGCTCATGTTTTCATTTTTATCTCTTTAGTAATTAATTTTGGTATTTTATTTATTTATCTAATAATGGTACGAAACTCTTTTAAAGCACATTTTGTAGCATTATAACTAGGCATGTAGTTAACATCAACCATTTTGTTGCTTAACGAACAGAAAAGTGGAAGATGAGCCGTTACGTGTAGCTGCTTACTAACCGTCTTATTAATAAAAATGTTACACCATGGTTTAAAGTGACGCTGTCTCGTTTTTGTTAAAGAAGACAGATAGAGACAGCGTCAATTTTATACTAAGTGTAACTTTAGTCAACGTTTACTAATAACAGGGCAAAAAAATACCCCCTTGGGTTTCATAAAAGGCGACTAATGGACTAAAGAGTGCACATATATCCAACAGCATAGAGCGGCGATGGGCTCACTACCTGTTACGCTGAGTAAATGTGCAGTCGCTGTTTGGTGAAAAGTGGACTATGGTAGAGGACTGCTTTTGCTGACCTCATTGCCTTGCCTCTCCTTCGAGGATAATTTTCGTGATTAAATGTGGTTATTCGTTGCTCATACTCGTAGAACAGAAAAGTGGGTTGTAATACTCGGAAGAAAGGTAGTTAACAATGTTACTTTCCTTGAAATGGCGAACCATGACGAGCTTCTACTTAAGACATAGTAGGGTTCGTCCCCTCTGAAAATTAGTCACTACTTCTACTGAGATGTAGTAACGCTCTGATTATAATTTCACAATCACAAATGATTTTTATAAATCTAGTCAACTACCTGTAGATATAAGATGTGAGGTCGTTGTTGTGTGTCTTATCACATCAATAAAAACTAATATTATTATTAACTAGTTTACAACTTGCTAGCTTTACATTCAAAAAACCTTTGGGTGTGCATAAACTCGCTAGTTCTTGAGATTCAAGATGAGTTCTACCGTTCCTTTTGATTAATAATTATGCGATAAAATCATAATAATGTGATACTACCAAAGATTAATGTGATCGGCTAGAGTTATTCAGTTCAATACAAGACGACATTTCTTTTATAAATCACCTCGATTTATTTGTTATTATCAATCTTTTCGGAATCAACTCTTGCGTGCCCTCCGATGTATATCGCAAACGAGCTCGATCGGAAATTATACGATTCGAACATTAAACTTCTGTACTGTGGTTTATTGACGTCACTTCCGTGGCAATAAAATCGACTTGTCTCCAAAATGCATAATTTGTACGACAGTCACGCGCATAACGCTACTAAACGGTGTCTCTGAGAACACATTTCACACTGAACTCTCCGGGGGCTGCCTTCGATCATAGATAAAGCCTTGTTTTATGCGTTTGAATTATCATCGTCAACTACTTGTTTATGGCCAATGGAATATTAATATCTCCCGATACAGAACGTGCACGCACCATTCTGTTATGGCGCAAAATATAGTCCAATAAAGCATAACGTCAATAACATGTGGCCAAACCGCTATTATTACAAGCGTCTTGAAACTGCTTATATCAATAAAACGGTCCCACAAGATTGTTTTTTGTGAAGCGGTGTCCTTTGTGACAAAAATGTGTCTAGCGGAATCATTAATTAGTGAGATATACGACTCCCCCGCAGCCTTTGGCGCTCAATTATGGCCAGCCCTTTGACGCTTGATTAATTCCGACACAAAACTGACCTATTACAGCTTATCGGTTACGATCTAATCGAGTCAAAGGAGCGCTTTCCATATGCCGGGCCGAAATGGAGCTTAGCATTCCGAAAATTCTTTACGAGAAAAACAATAACCGTGCACTCGAAAGACGGAACGAGGCAACCGGCACGTAATAGCTTCAACTTCCGGTTCGTCTATCAAAAAAATTATTTGGACATTCTTAGCGCGCTTCGATCGCGCTTGCCCGCCGGGATGTGTCGGCATTTAATTTATCTATAACGCTGAAAATACCGGAGACGACCGCGTAACGTTATTACTGGGGTTCTACCATACTGACAGGCCACGCACTTCCGCTATGTCAATGATTTATGGGCTCGCGGCATCCCAGGCGTTCGGCTGTGTGTTGTACCCATTGTCCAACCTCCGTCCAATATGGACGAGGAGGATCACTGTTGAATTATGTGCTGGGGTCGTTATAGCTATAACTCTTGATTTGCCATCTTAAATCTGGGGTCAATCGCTTTGTTGGACTTTAATCTGTTTACGTGTTGAACTTGTATGATTTGTTTAATTTCAGAGGGACTTTGTTGGGTATACTTAACATTTGTTAACTGGCAGCTGACGAATGTATTGTGTGTGTATTGAAAGGATTTACTTTTATTGTGCAAGGATATTCTCGGGAATTTGCTTTGGTTCATGATTACTTGAAAAGAGCAGTAAGAGTTTAATATTTCATAAGCAGCCTTTTGAAGTCACGAAAAGATAAAACGTTTATTAACTCTGTGCTGTTTCAGATGGAGAGTTTTATTTTCGTAAGGTGGCAGCAGTCGTTAGTACCCACTTACTCAAACAGCGTAGTGAACTACTATAACCCCATGTGAGATGGTTAGAAGAGTTCATATGAAGGTGCATGTTAGTAAATATTCTGACGCTCTAGAAGAAAACATAGACATAGCTTCACGACTATTAAATGCGCAACTAAGCAGAAAGCCCGATTCGGGTTTTGTGCCAGTAGTGAACTTTTTTGAAAAAGCCCGGCGGCTTGCCAATTAGAGGGCTCTATGCGCGCGCTGAGAGGTTAACCACCACTATGATATACAAAGGTGGTGAGCCCATCCCCGCTGTATGCTGTTGGACGTATGTGCAGTCTTTACTCCGTTTGTCGCCTTTTACGACACCCAAGGGAAGAGGGGAGGGGGGGGGGGTAGTATTCTTTCACCGCTACGCGACACAGCTAGAAGAAAACATGAGGAGAAAAGCCCTTGTTGAGTTTCTTGTTGGTTTTTCATAAAACGCACACTCACGCGCCGTAGACTAAGATCTATTGATTTTTATAATAGCCAATTTGCGGCCTACAATTACGAGTAGGTAGTACAGAATTTTATTGTTTTTTAGGCTAGGAGGGATATTGCTTCTAGAACAGAGTTATAGGTATTCTAATAATTATATATTATGTATGTGTATTATAATACATTTAAGGAAACACAGGCGTAAATAAATGTTACGCGTATAAAAAGTCACGAACTATCATAAGTGCTCATTACATTATTGTTAACACTGTACCTATACTTATTCTGTATCACTTATTCTAATATTTAATCGTATTCTTATTTTATTGAATCATATCTTTTTTAAATCATAATAATCTCTATAGCTCCATAACCTTTTGTCTACGAGACCGTCGATTAAAATACTTGGGGGTCTTCTATATTTCCATCCAACGGTCAAACTGCATTCCTTCCGACGAAGTATTTGAGAATACTTGAGTATGAAATAGTTGGACTTTACGTTTTGCTTTCAATTTACGAAAGCATTATAAAATGGAGTTTCCTTAAGGGTGAGTAGAAAGAGAACAAAAAAGTTGCCTTCTGACTTTTCGGTTGTCGTTGATCTTTTACGGTACCTATATAAAAACATAACTACTTAAAGTGATCACTTTTGTAATCAACATGTATATTATCAGCAAGAGAATTATCAAATTATGAAATGAAGAAATGAAAAAACTTACATGGTATAAACAGCTACATATTATATTACGTTCACATTTAACAATGTCTTCAAGATAGGATTTAAAGTGTACTTTAAGAGCCCAATTTTTTAGTTTCTTTTTTGTAGTCTGGTGGTTAACTGTCGGCGTCCCAGACTCACATGTCCCAGGTTCAGTTTTCAGTTTATATTGTACTTGTTTCGGCTGGTGGTGAGCTTTATTCTACCTAGCTTGCTACCGCCATCTTAACGTGGTCTGTATCATTATTCTCATCAGACATTTACGAGATAAGATAGCCAGCTATCAAGTAGGTAATTGAAAATTCTGGTTAAAGTGCGCTTCCACTCTTCGGCCTTATCGCCACTTACCATCAAGATGAAGGTCAAGCGCGTCCCCACTATGAATTAAAATAAAATAGACGAATATTATTGTTTTCTATTATTTTTATACACATTTATCCACTCATAACTATGAATATTATCCCTAAAAAGATAGGTAATGAGGAGTGTAAAAGCACTGCCACAGTCTAAGTTTCACTTAAGGGGAGGATCCTGCACGAAATTGTGAAAATTTACGTATTTTGAAGTTACTTGTACTATGCGCTGAATTAGTTAAATACATTAAAAGAACTTACGTAAGTTAGCCTGATCATTGCACAAGGTCGTGCCCTTGTTGAAATTTGAAACAAATTCTTTAAAAAATAACAAACAATACATAAATATAATGACTCTAAAAACATTTTATTTCGACAACTTTCTTAATTTTACGAATGAAACAATAATTCTTACATGAAAAAAATTGTGTTGATATGCCGCAGCTCACCCCCATCTTAAAAAAGTAAATTCAAATTTTTAACACAAGTGCGTGATGGTTTTGTACATTTCGCAGAATAAAAACATTGCTCTAATCAAATTACTAGGTCTGAAACTTCAAAGTAGAATTGTTCTAATTTTAAATATCAATTAATTTTAATTTTAAATATCAAAAATTTAACCGCCTCTGTGGTCTAGTAACTAAGCTACCGGTTTCAGACCCAGAGGTCCCGGGTTCGATTCCCAGCGGGGGGTACATCTTTGTGTGCTCGGTTTGGTTGGTGGTAGGGCTGTCAAGTCCGCCTGGCTGTCCGTCCACCATCTTATCTAAGTCTGTCGCCATAACAACGATGTTTATAGCATTGTTGTGTTCCGGCAGTTTGAGATAAGATAGCCAGTTCCTCAGTGGTTGAGGATTCCGGGTGAAGCGCGCTTCCACCTTCGGCCTTATCGTCACTTACCATCAGGTGAGATGAAGACCAAGCGCTTACCCGTTGCCAATAAAAAAAAAAAAATCAATATGATTGATTTTGCTTTGAAGTTCATTATGAGACATGTCAGTTTTTGCGATCGCACGGCACCCCCTTAATAACGAACTGCACTTGTGCTCACCGAGGTAGGTGGTGAGCCCATCGCCGCTTTATGCTGTTGGATGTATGTGCAGTATTTAGTCCGTAGTCGCCTTTTACGACACCAAAGAGAAGATTGGCAACTTTCGTCGTCCCACTGGTGGGCACATGCCTTGGGAGGTTGGGCCATAACTAAACCAGCCCAATGCGGGTTCGTGGGTTTTAACGACTGTCTTCTTTTGACGACAATCGGGACCAACGGCTTTACGTGCCTTCTGAAGCACGTAGGAGCTCGAGATGTTTTTGTTGAAAGAAGAAAGAAAGTTGCTAGCGGGCAAGATCGCAAGCCGAACTTGCTAGCCGCGGCGCCAGTTTAAAGAAATATATTAATTTATCCTAAATACAGTAAGGTTAAAAGTTTTTAAAAAAAAACAATTTGCAAGTAAAATAAAACGAATTAAAAATCTAAAAAAACCCGACTGTGTTTCTGTGTAACTTGTAAATGAAAAAACCCTAAAACAAGAAAGTCGTCATACCCGATTGCACTTAACTTAAGAGGCCTATTACATCTCGACTGTGATTTTTGCGTAAAATTGCCAAATTTGGCGTTATGGATCTCAGAAACAAAAATACATTAACAAATTAGACTTATTGAATAGTGTAGAATAGCTATTGGTAAAGTGCGTACCAGCCTCGCTTTTGCAGAGAAAGGTTTCATAAAACGCACGAAAGCACTTTTTGAGCTCCTAGATTGAACTACTATTCTGAACAAATGAAATAAAAAAATGAAAATGTTATCTCTTATATAGTCGTATAGCGGCCTCGGAATTTGTAGATATCATTGATTTTATAAAGAAAAAAAATCTTATTCTAAACCAAATAACTTCCAAAATCGCTTTAAGTTAACTGTATATACTTCAGTATCGATTATTCTGGTATACATTTTGCTCAATAATTTTATCGTAGCTAGGAGAAATTCACATCATGAATGATGAATAAAGATTTTATAATAAATTTATTCTCCTATTTCGATGAAAACGATAATACTGAAAAATTATAACAAGATGCGAAAATGGGCATTTTACGCAAAAATCGCAGTCGAGATGTAATAGACCTCTTAAAGAAGATTGGCAGCCACCACACAGCTTTAACATTTGTTAAACCTAATAGTAATTTAAGGTTTAACAAAAAAAAGTAAAACGATGACTCAAACTTGCCTCTTGATCCAATTCCGTAATTAAAATACCTAGAAACTTTAACCCATATGCTCGGGACTTATGTTATTTTTATTGGAACATGTATTCGGCACTTTACCAGCGTAAACGTTCTCACGCTAAACCCTTAACTCTGTCATCGCTGCCGTAGCTACGTCAACAATCTTAGTATACCAACATCCATCGCTATTAGGTAGCTATTACTCTCACTTCATATGGATTTGTATCCAAATATTTGAGAATATCAAAGGGTTCATTGCAAATACGAGTATGTATATTGCCAATACAATTTTCAAATATACAATCTTGTTTATACAATTTTCAAATATACATTCTTGTCCATACAATTTTCAAATATACATATTTGTCAATACAATTTTATTTTATTTTGATAAGGCACAGTCTAATAGACAAATTCATTAATAAAAATCATTTTGACATTATCGGTCAATTGACCTATTATTGCTATGCACAGCATTCAAAAAAGAAAGACAATTGGTAGTCTCCTATCTAGTGGAGTAGAGTTGTACAGCCTGTACTATCCCACTGCAAGGTCTCTTTCAAGTCATCGTTACAATCAATCCATCAATTTATCAACAGATTTTAAACTTTCTATAGGTGGACTTTGAATCCTAATAAATTAGCGAAATAATTTTCATTCCACATACCTATTAGGAAAGTAGGTCTGAAGTTGCCTGAGGAGCGGGTTGAAAGTAATACTTCAGCCCTTGGGAGAATCGTTTTTTCTGACAGGTACCTACTGTAAAATTCTATACAGCCACTCAATTACAGCACGATGTAAAATTTTAACAACATAGAGATAAGTAGAATATAATTTTTTAAATTACTTTATTATAATTAACTTTCAACTATTTCTTTAAAATAACATAGATTTGGGCAAAATATTTACCATTTTTTTCAATGATGAAAATGAAAACTAAGGGCTGAATAGCTAGTCGGCCACAAAAAAAAAACAAAATAGGCGGGAAAGTGACAATCCGATATTCATTTGTTTTTTCTTTAGCTAATTCATGTTTTTATTTTTACTTTCCTTGTTCTCGTAATGAAAAGCACAGTGTTTACTTCTGGTGAAAGACTTATTTAGTCCCTCGAACTATTGCGATAAATCCCGACTCGGGACTAAATAAGCTACTTTTAACCCTAGGGTAAGTAACAATGTACTATTTTAGGTTTCTATTTTTGTATTTTTGTTTTATCTTTGTATTTTACTTCTGCATGCAAAGTTACATTAAAATTGGCCATTGGTTTGTAAAATGTTGAACTAGGAAGTATGGGAAACTGAAATGGTAAAACCTTCTTAAGCATTTCTATAAAGGCTTTAAGCAGGTACATTTGTTAAGTTATAATATTACGATTGTGATCCGAGTCGAAAAAAATGAAATTTAGCTTTTTACGAGTACGAATGTCAAATGTTTTATAGTTTTTTTTTACTGCCAGCGATAAACATGCTTAGCAAGTTTTTCATAACAGCGGTAGAAGTGGTGATTATTTTATTTGATTGCGTATAGTTAGACGTTAGTTGCCCAAAATATTAACCATTTATTAGGCGTACGTATAAAGTTTGCCTATTAACAAGCCTTTGAGGCATTCAGCCGTAACTTATTTCTGTTCAGAAAATTTATTCCAACCTCGTAATATTTTACAAAGATCGATCTTTATTATCGGTTTCTAAGGTAAGTACCTATAACCTAAACGTAGGAAGCGTTTTTACCAAAGCGATTTCTGTCAGATGTTGCGTAATAAATATAAATCGTCTGCTATAGACAGAAAGGAAAATGATGATGATGATTATAGACAAAGTAACATTTAATATATAATCTTTACTTTGATTTATTTATAATTAGGATAATATAATTAATGATATTGGCATTGTCCTGATATTGAAAATAAGTATTTATTTGTATTAAAATAAAAAATGGTAATGCAAAGTATATGGTTATGCTAATAGCATTACCATTTTCTTGATTATTATAATAATTATTGTACCATTTCCATATTCTTAATAATCGACATTTTTGTATGCAAAATCTCTACCAACACAACTATGCTATACAGGACGATGGCCTGTTATAAAGGGAGGTGCAAAAACGTCGAAACATTTTCGAGTGCCAATTAAATGGCCATAAACATCCTGTAAGCTGATATTATCGTATCGTAACAAACATCGGGAACCCTCTCACTCCTCTCACGATGAATAAATTAAATAAAAATCCAATAGGTATAAAATCAAATTAGAAATTACACGTACCGTTGACCGTGTATTCGCCTCATTAATTTCCTACAGAAGCAGTAAGTACTTACGTACGGAGGGTAAGTGCGCGAAGAATATGTGCTTTCATATATCACAAGCCTTTGAGATAAACGTTGAAGCCTAATTAAAAAAAACGATGCTAAATAAGATAAGGTTCTTGCGCTCAAACTAATATACATAACGAAATGTTTTTGTATATCACAACAATTTCCATATTATCAGTTAATGCACGAACATTAGGTAAATTAGACCATTGAAAGACTGAAATCTTTTAGTATATTAACTAAATTATGTGATATAATTTTTTTTATATAATTTGGTAATGCGCTTCGAAGGAATAGCGATTTACTTTTAAAAATCTTAGCTAGCAACTTCAGTTGCAATCTCTTACTTCATTAGAAACATAAAGAGATTTGTATTGATTTTTGATTTTTTTATTTGCATTTGCATTTTCTGTTGATAAAATTTAATGCAATCCTGTTTTTTTACTATTTCACTTTGTGCGTAGACGTCACATCTTGCTGGTGCTTGAAACTATCAGGGTTAGTGGTATAAATTCGTTACAAAAGTATTTTTGTTGATATTCATTTTGGAAAACAAACATATACTTGTACATAAGTATATGTTTGTACATACATTTAGCGTTTGCGTACAAATCATGAACACTGAAACCAGCTCCGATATAGGTACATGACACATGATTATTACGATACGTTTAATGATTGCAATGCCGATAGTATTAAAAAGTTTGATAATTATTATTTAATGAAAATAATGACGACATTATTGTAATGCAGCTAACATTTCACAGACACTCTTCATTAACAATGCCATGCTTTGTAAGGATTATCAAGCAAAATAATCTAAAAATACCTAGGTATGTGAAGTGATTGTCATACTATTAATGACTTTGGCATTGCTGTCAAACCTTATGGCATGGCTGGCAAACCTTCACTGGCTACAAGGAAAGCGATTTTTAAATCTCACCGATGCATTTGAAAATTGGGAATTACAAAAAATAAAAGTACTATGAAATACTATTTTTCATTTAATAGTTTACTAGCTTTTGCTGGCGGCTTGGCTCGCGTCAATTTAAGAAAAAAGTAACTATAGCATTTTACCGTCTCCAAGGGCTTCCCTCATCTACATATTAAACCTACTCGTATTTATCAATACCAAAATTCATTAAATCGGTTTTGCGGTTTAGGCGTAACAAACCAAAGAAGTCACGTTAGCTTTGGCTCATTTTTTTGCTGTGTTGTAACTGTCGGGACAAGGTTTATCTATATTAATAAAAACCAATTGCCTAAATGTTTGTACGCGCATCACTTCAAAACGGCTGCACCTAATTGTCTAATTCTTTTTTTGTTGTGCTGGTGATGGTCAGTTTTTATTTACAAATTTTATTTTTGAAAATTTGTTACCTGTTACGGGTACGGACGGAGTCGCGGGAGGGCCGCTAGTCTATACTAATATTATAAAGAGGAAAGATTTGATTGTTTGTTTGTTTGCATTGAATAGGCTCCGAAACTACTAGACCGATTTGAAAATTTTTTTTACCGTTGGGAAGCTACACTTTTTCCAGGTGACATAGGCTATAATATTTTCAAAAATTCGTCACGGGGTACGGGGTCCACGCGGATGAAGTCGCGAGGGGTCCGCTAGTATTGTATAAAATCATGATCATGTTTCAGTTTATTTGTTTATGTAATAGGTCAAGGATCATAAGACCGTCGGCGGTCGCGAAACAATTGATTTTCAATTGTGTCTGGTTTTACGATCCTCAAGGGGTAAGTAGGTGCTTACCGTTCCAAAACAAAGTCATGTGTAAATTCGAATACGAGAGGGAGGGCTTCGTAAAGAATCGTAGGTAGAGTTATTGTCACCCGTTTTAAAAATTGTCTGTTGTTGTTGTTCCGTGTAATATTAGTATGCAAGTCTCAGAAAAGCAATGTTGATTTATTATTGGTCGTTTTGAAATATATTTCAGAGACTTCAACTAAATTCATAGTTAACTTTCCGTATTATATTAACCATACAACTAACAAAGAACTCACTAGCAAAATAGGTATAATAATTTAAAAAATGGTGGACAATAAAGAATCCCTGTTGTTTAGTTTCATCAATAGCTGTTGCTTCGGGAATTAATAAGATACATTTTAAACTACCAACACTTTAAACAGTTTGTGTGTGTTCCCATTTCGATGGTGCGAGGATGCAGGGTCAGACAATGATCGAACAAATAGGGGTTTGTCACGCGAACTGCTGTAATCAGCGATCGAGCTTGTTGCCGAGCGCTACCCGACATCTCTTATTTATGCCCTACAGATATCGGAGACATTTCTTATTGCTGACTCCGTTCATTATGAATCATACGTTCCAAGCAATTAAAGTAGGCGAAAGCAACTAAGCTAACTATAGCAGATTGTCCTTTCTTTGTTTTAACAAATTTTGTTACTATCGAATAAAACGTCTTAGACGAATTGATTGTGTTGTACTTAATAATAAGAAAATAAAGGTCACAAAAAACGACTTCTTATTAGGACTCACAGATACAGTGGTGTACAGTGTAAGAAAATTAACGTCTCAATTATGGCGCCGGCTAAGTTGGCTGTCGGTCAAAAAAGATGAAAGATACTTATGAATGTAATAAGTAAACGTACCTACCCAAGAGAAATATTTTAATTTAAAAACATTGCGCCGGCTAAGTCCCCGAGACATCGCTGGCAGTTGTCTTAATGCATGATTACTCGTTCCTCCCACTGAACCGAGCGGCTATCATTGGCTCTCACCGGGCAGACGCCGCCTCCACTCCAGCGCACATTCTACTTCAAAACAACTTTATCCACTCAATAAACAAGTCTCGAAGTCCATTGTCTCCGTACCATTATGCCGTCACATCTGAATGTTAGCGTACCCGTCATAGATCTTTTAAAAATAAACAACGAAAATATAGGCGAGTGTTACTACTCATTAGTTCGGCCACTCAGGTCAACATCGCAATCACGAGCGCAACTGTTACTGCGCTATTCATTTAACAATGATACCGTCACGTTTGACAGACAGTTAGCGCGATAGCCAGTACCGAAAACGGGTTATGATATTTGAGCATTGAGAGCCAGCGTCGAGTGGATCTTTGCTTTTGTGTTAAGCTCGTTAAACGATTGACAATGCGGGCCGCATCAAGGGTAAGCATGTGGAATTGGCTGGTGGCGCGCTGGCCGGCTTTAAGCGTGAAATGTGGCGCCGGGCGAGCGCGGGGCGGGCGGGGAGGATAGCGCCTCCGCGGGAATAAAACCACCGTTCGCCGCCGACGCCCGCGCTTCCCCATAGCAAAAAGTCGAAGACGGAACGAGGCGACAACCACAGAGGCTCGCCTCCACGCTGCCGCGGATAAAATCGACATAGAATTAAAGAAAAATACAAAAATCACTCATTGTTCTCATAAAATGAATGTGCTGGGAGTTGAATGTGAAGCTTTTTGTGAAAATATTCTCATACTTTTAAATGGGATCTCGTGTGGCGCCTCCTAATGATTATTCTTTTTTGTGCCGACGCGCGGCGGACGTTCGGCACAACTCTAGCCTTTCGGTGTGTCGGCACATGTCACTACTTAAACTTTTTTGTTTCGCTGTTTTGGATGTAAATTAAACAATTTTAGCGGCATCGCCTTCAAAAAGGGAGGACAATTCGAAAGAGGAACTTTTCATTATGGTCTTTGTCTTTTGAATTGATTGCTTACGTCGTGGCCGTTTGATTGGTTAATGGAAAATATGTGTGTGTGTGCCAAATGCCTAATTGAATCCACAACTCCGTGGCGCGAATAATGGAATACTGATTGAAGCAAAATGCCTTCAATAGAGACTTTTATAAAATTAAGAGAGGGAAAGTTTGTTAAAATAGATTGATTGATATGCATATTTCAGTTTGCTTTAAAGCATTTCAGTAGGTATAATAAACATTACATTTAATGCCAATTATTTATTTTTAATACTATATTCTATATTCTTTAATACTATATATTTAACACAAAACATCATCTGTCAACATTCGAATAGAGGCGAAATGGAACTATTACTATTCAAGCGACAGACGAGGAAAGCTTCAGCGGCCGCGCCGCGGTTGTCCGCATCACAAAATTCTCGCCTCACTGTTTATTCATTGTGTATAAACGTTCATTTGTTTGTGTTCAACTCAACGGCGGTACGGTTTCGAAAGTGGGAATAAATAATAAAAGCCGTGCGAGCCGCAGAGTCGTGACACCTACTCTTTCGCTAATGGAGCGCCGACACTAAGTTTGTATTGTGCGGCCTAATCAAGATCGTTCGTTAGCTTTGCTTCTACCTTCTCACTGGTCATACGGTCATACATATCTCATTTATTACACCTTCGGGGCTTAAGAACATTTTGAAGACGATGTTTCGTACCGAACCGAATTATAATTGTATTAAACGCTTAATTATCAAGGGTCGGCTACATCGAATAGATAATGTCGGAACTGTAAGGACATAAGGGCATTGTGGAGAGGAAGTAGTGATTTACCCCATCGCTTTTGATTTCGTTGTTTTTTTTCGTCGGCCACACAAGCGAACGGTAGGAGCAAGTTTATCTCAAATTGATGGAGTTAATCTTAAAACGCTGCTTTGTCGTTTGTCGCTAGATGCATCGAGCTTTGTTGGTGGTAAAGATAATGGAACGTTAAAAATAATCTTAATGCAAGATGTATATGAGTCGTAAGTATAGTAGTTATTTTATTTTTTTGATTCCATTTGATTTCATCTTATTATAAATGCGAACCATCGTTATAACTGGAAGGGAAGGTCGGGTTATAACCCACCAAGCTGGTCCGAAGCGGGTTAGGTCGCTGTAACGAGAGACGTTTTAATTAATTTATTTATTAACATAAAACTTTCTTTTAAATGCACGCATACAAATCACGACTATTATCCCCGAAGGGTTAGTCAGAGACTAGACAATTAGGACTGCAAAAGCAGTCTTCTACCATAGTCCACTTTTCACCAAATAGAATCTGCTCATGTGCTCAGCGTGGCAGATGGTGAGCCCATCGCCGCTTTTTGTTGGATGATGTGCAGTGTTTAGTCCGGTAAGAGAAGAGAGGGGGTTTTAGTATTATTTCACTGCTACGCGACACAATTAACGATTAACGACAACAAATGAATATATTAACATGCTTTAAATGGGGCTAAAAAGTATATTAGTTTGGTCACCCATCCAGTGGCCCGGCGCATTGCGAATGTTGTTTAACTTGTTAAATACCATCACCCAAGAGCTCTTCCGGCCAATCAATTCGAAAAAATTGTTTACCTTATTTCCCTTTTACCTTTACGTTTCCATTTGACGACAGCTAATAATAATAATTCCTATCGGACTTATTAACTACCCTTTTTTCCAGTGACATAATGTTCCGATGTCATTTGTGTCGCGTGACATCAAAAAGTAAGTCAAAGCAAAAGTTTGACTTGTTGCCCTAATTTTATTTTTTGTTTTACCTTTTTTCTGTGAATGGAATTTTTGATTTATTTAATGTTAGCTTCAATGTTAAAATGCCAACTGTTATGTACCTACTAGACTAAACTTTTATGACTGTAACTAAAGCTAAAGAAGAATATAAAACTACTTGATACTCATTTTTGATTTTTGACCTAAGTAATTGTGCAGTTCATACAATTTACATTTGCCAATGTAAAATGATTTAGTATTAAGTAGGTATATAGAAAAAAGGGTTATTGTTTGACGTAAGTAAGTACCTATCTATACTTATATATAATATTCCCTATTATATATATAGCTTATATGAAATTACTTTAAGTAGAATGTAGTGAAAAATTCTTACAGTTTTACGTTAGTATAATACAATTTATATTTGTACGATTGTTAGGTATTATAATTTTTGTTATTGTATGTAACCTGATTACTGTTAGACGTAAGCCAATATACAACTCGTAAAATTTACACAAATGCAGTTAGTTTTCTTTCTAATTTTAATTTTGCACACTAAATATGTTCCATTTGAAATGTTAGCAGCCATTGTAGAGCCAAATATCCTGCCGTAAACGCAGACATTCCTTACAGTTGCCATTTTATTGCGCTGCCAACTCTTTTTAATATGCGACCGAAAATCTCAACAAAAAATAGGCGCCATTTGAAAGAATCCTCCATCGGTGCACAGCAGTTGAATCCTTATTATAACGTGTTGAGCATTTTTTACGTGTACCTTCCAAGGCTTGACTTTTGTGTTAAAATACACACCTAAGTATCATTAGCTATAAACACAATTCTTTGTGTCTACCTTTTTAAAAGAAATAAAGGCAATAAAGTGGGAAGATTGAGGTACCTACTCAGCGGATATAGGCGAAGTGTGGAGGCGGCTTTTGTTCTTGAACGCTCTCTCACCGCCAATAGACGAGTAAGATTTATGAAAAAAGTTTTAGATGTTTCTGAATCTTATTTCTTCTCGAACTTCAAACAAATGACTGTCGAGATTTATAGCACCGAGATAGAGTTTTAAATTATAAAACAATTGAATTGCCGCGACGGGTAACTATTTGGTATCGAAAAGATAATAGCCGTTTCCTTGTTATATTGCCTTATGAATCCTTTGAGCGACAAAGGAGCTGCGCCTACGCAAGTCGCCAGTGCCAGCGAGTCCAGTGACCCCCTCCCGCCCCGGCGGCCCCCCCGCCAGAGCGGTCCAACTTTACTGTGGCGCCTTATTATGTTACCTTTGTTTTCAAATTTAATTGGCTCCTCAAAGATAACTTATCTTGATAATAAACGACTACCAATAAACCGGACGTCGGGAACAACTGACTGTTCCTCAAGATAAAATTGTGTCTCTGAATGACGTTTAATAGTAAGTTCGTTTGGGAATTAATAACGTGTGCGATATCCTACACGGGACAGAAAGTTTTTATAACGCATTTGCATTTTTTACATTCTTAACTAGCGATTTATTTAAACAATTTTTAATATATTGTCTTATTAGTTGTTTTTTATAACAAAACATTTTTAAGAGTTGTAGTTTATAAGGTCAATATAATCCTCTCAATCCACAAAGCAATATACCATAATAACCTTTGGGTTACAATAAAATATGCAATAACGGTAATATCTTATTCTGTTTTTAGTTAAGCAGTTATTTTTGTCGGCACTATCTGTGACCAAAGTCAAATTGATCGTAACAACACAAAATAATGTTCAATAATAGGTTAACGAACTTAACGAAGTTTGAGGTTATTTTAACGAAAAAATTAAAAAATGTTATCGTATTTCTCTATTGTTGTTGTCTTTTTGAACACTTATGACGCTTCGATATTCATAATTTCATATCTAATGGTCATAAAAAAACGACCCACGTTATCATATTCATACAAACAAGGTTTCATTTTGATACCTAAGCAGAGAGTGCATCAAGGAAATTCAGAGTTTCATAGGTATATTTCTCAATTTGACCGCTTATATTTTTTATGAGTATCCGCGGATCACTTCGTAGTGAAATTAGTTTTTAATTAAACACCTACTGAAGTCAATGCCACTTAGAAAAATATTACTCGCAACATGGACGAATGAGGAAATGGACGAACGCGGACATAGACGAAAGAGGAAATAGACGAACCGGGAAATAGACGAACGGGGCCCGAGTATACTAACGGAGAAATGGACGTAGGGTGCAGAATTGGTACCATATTCTTATTTGTAAATACAGAAGAAAATGCATTAGGCATACCACTGCGCCACTGAAATGTATCAATATCATACATACAAACATATTATGATCACTACTATTTATCCCCGAAGGGTGAGTAAGAAACTAGGCAATATGGACCGCAAAAGCAGTCTTCTACCTTAGACCACTTTTCACCAAGTAGAGACTTCACATGTGCTCAGCATGACAGGTGGTGAGCCCATCGCCGCTCTATGCTGTTGAATGTATGTGCAGTATTTAGTCCGTTAGTCGCCTTTTACTACACCCAAGAGAGGGGGTGGTAGTATTCTTTCACCGCTACGCGACACTGTTCAACATTATTGTTTAGGAATCCTAAAACCAAGAACTCCATGCGGTTTCAAATGACTCTAAACTCCTGAACTAACCAGTTGGGTGGTTGTAGAACTTTTTTTTTAAAGAAGGAGGCAAACGAGCAAGCGGGTCGTCCGATGGAGAGTAATCACCGCCGCCCATGGACACCCTCAAAACCAGAGGAATCGCAGACGCGTTGCCGGCCTCTAAGGAAGGGATAGGCTCGTTTGGTACAGAAGCCTAAGTCGTAACGGTCCGGAAATACCGCCGCCGAGAGCTGGTTCCACAACACTGTAGTTTGTGGTAAGAGATTTCGTGAAAAACGCATACGCAACGCGCCCTCCTTCACTTACTCTCTGAACGGCTACAACAATCATATTACGTCTCGATCCATCCCTGGCGGAAAACCACGGCTTCATAGTAAACGTTTACATACGTAGGCAATGTACGTAGGTACATAGTTACACTGACGACTATTTTTCCCTAAGACTTAGTCAGAGACTAGCCACACACACAGCTCACGTTTCACTAAATAATAATAACTACACATGTGCTCAGCTTGATAGGTAGTGATCGCCGCTCTATGTTGTTTGATGTATGTGCAGTCCTTAGTCCGTTAGTCGCCTCTTGCGACACCCAAGGGAACAGAGGTGTTGGTAGTTTTTTAGTAAGCTGCTGTACCACACGGCGCCGGCGTTAGAGTGAACACGTTTAAATGAAATCGTTCCGACTTTTGATGACTAGCGTAGTGCCCGCTTTTGTAAGGGAGGCTAGTTGGGTTGCATGCATTAACCTCTGCCTCATTGTACAGAGTTTAATTAGTAATTCCAATACATTTTATTATTCATAAGCTTGTTATTCTATTTCGTGAATATATTTTTGATACGCGCGCTCCAAACTAATTTAAACGGTCGAAGAGTATTGTTTTACATAAATTTTACACAGTTTTGTAATGGCACCGTCATTGTTGTTTTACAAATGTCAACCGAGTTTAATCATGTTGTTTATGTACGAGTTTTTTGTGGGCCACTGTCATTATAGAGGTCATTGTATGGTTAATAATTCGACAACATTGAATAGTGCTTACTTGATTTTGCTAAATCACCTAACGCATTATTATTTAGTACTCGTGATACACGTACCTGTAAAGTCGCCTGCAACGCCTTTGTACCGCTTTCGAGTAGCTGAAAAGATCATATCTTAGTAAGGTCTGCCGGGGTTCGACTCTTAGCAGCGCTTCGGCCATTGTGAATATTTTGTCCACACCTCATCTTTTCACACATGTTGCTTAGTGAAATGACTTTTTTTAGTGTGTCTTTAGGGGCAAATATCCTAAAGTATTTTGGTCTCAGAAAGCGAGTACGAGGATTTCCATTGGTTTCCTAGCCAGACAGTCTCATTCCACCCAGAATCTAACTGGATGGCGACGACCATTACCTATTTGTATTTGCACCACCAAGCAGCATTATTTTACATTGCTGTTTGAAGAGTACTAGATCATTGACATTACAAGGCATGGCGGTCTAAGAACAAAATCATCAGGTTCGGCAGCGCGTAATGCCCTCTGTGGCACACGTGTTTATGGGCTGCGGTGAAAAATTTTTATAGGTGAGTTGATGATCGCCTGCCAGCTCTATGTCATTTTTTTTGTATGATGCCTAGCAAATGTCTCTACACCACCTGATGTTAAGTAGACGTAGATTCCAGGCGCGAGGACCACTGGTGCATCGTAAGGGCGTAGCAGTCACCCTCACCCTGCCGCCCCCCGAAGTGCCTCTTAACGCCTCGTTTGAAGGACCAAAATTCTATGTTACATTAGAATAAGCAGTCCCAGCAGCCTGCAACACTATAGTGTTGAAGGGTGCTGGGACTGTGCAGTTCTATAGCACTGGTTCGAGTGTAGTCGATCTTGATATGCTTACTTATTATGCCTCTATGTCTCAGTTACCGGTTTCAGCTGTTGGTTCAGGAGCTAGAAGGCGCAGCGGCGGGAAAGCGTTGTGTTTGCGATTTTGTCAGTTAAACAAATAATAGGCTATCAGTGCAAAAGTAGTGTAACCAATAACTACTTCATTAGGAGATAATGAGAAAAAATTTGGTCAAATTGTTTTTGAATTTAATTTATTTTCTGAACATTATTTTAATTGTTTTGTTGTTTATCTTATCTTATCTTATTTAGTGGGGCCTGCAAAGGTCTCCCCCTCACAGCAGCACGTCGACACATTGGGAATTTTTGTGCAAGCCCGTCCTATCACTCTGCCTCCTCAGTGAAGATAATTGCCATAAGCTTGGCAATGTCCTTGAGGGCGAAGAGCCTAAAATCTGCTGGTTTCGGGTAGGCCGATTCCAGAAGATTCATTATTTTCCTGGAAAAAGAGTCGCAGTCACACAGTAGGTGCCGCATGGATTCCGTTTCCACTCCACATGCCCTGCACAGGTTGTCTGTTGCTAGTTGCATTTTGTGGAGCATTTGTTTTGTGGCATAGTGCCCAGTCAGGGCACCGGTGATTAATCGGACCTGCCTTATGCTACCTCCGCATATGATCTTACTTCGTCCTAGGGAGCCTTCGCCTATGAAGGATTTTGAGTGTCTTATGCCGGGTAGCTCTTTTCATTCGGTTCTATGCCTGTTTTGGATGTTGTCCCTGAAAGCTTTGTTGATGGTACTCGATGCTAGTGCCACAACGGCTCAGGACCAATATATGGGGTCTCTGAACCCTCCGTAGCAAGTGCATCGGCCATTTCATTGCCTTGAATTCCCATGTGACCTGGTACCCAGATTAACCTCAGCCTGTTGTGCCTACCTAGCTTGTTTAAGGCTTTCGTGATTTCAAGCATAAGGCTGGAGTCGATTCAAGGCGATATAAGTGACTTGAGCGCGGCTTGGCTGGCACTCAGGATGAGTAGTTACGCTTTTTGGTAAACAGTAGCGAACTTTTCCATACTCTGACTGTACTTAAAGTCATTGCTAAAGATACCTGCTCCATTGCCCGACTCCATTTTTAATTCCGTCGGTGTACCAGATCAGGCTGTCTTTTTCTGAAAACGGTGACTGTTTCCATTGGTCCCGAGTTGGGACATGTATACTGAATTTCTTTTTGAAAATGTACTTGGGGGCAATTTTGTCGCACCACATTTAGGGTATCATTATGTTCCCATTTTGTGTCTGGTCAGAGACAAAGATGCATCCCACAGCCCGGCCACCTTTAGTCTGTGTAGCGCTTTCCTTGCCTCCGTCTCTATGACACTGTGCAAGGGTGGGAGGTCCGTGAGGACCTCCAGCGCTGTTTTGTTGTTAATTTTAAAATAAACTTTCAAATCTACAATAGTTGTATAATTTTGTGTTAATTAAGCTATTAATTAGTAAAAAAATGTGGGTTACACCACTTCTACATATATCATATTTTGGTCGTATTATAATAACAAAAAATATATAAATAACAAACAGGTTACACTATAGGAGCACAAGTTTCATTAGAAAACAATGAAAATAGTACAGAGTTAGAATAATTCTTCATCTGTCTCATCATAATACACTTCATTCCGGACTCCGTTGGAACTATTTATGTTATTATAGAAAGTATGATGAACTATAACAATTCAAGAAGATTTTTTTCTTTTTTTCAGCGATGTTTGGTTTTTCCAATGCATCTAGTTGTATTAATTACGGTTTGTGACTGAAAGAGAACTTCTAATGAACAAGTCCTCTTTGAAAAGTCACTGTGAAATAAGAATATTTGTAGAATTGAAAATGGATGAAGTTTATGAAATTTCTGAAATTTTTCTATTGGTTATATTTTTTTCTAGCGATTTGGAAGAGAAAAAATCACTTGCAGCCAGCAGTTGTATTAGGTACTTTGAATGGTAGTTTTTTCCGAGCCGTTTTAATTATTTCGAGCCAGTTTTCTAGAACGTATATTTCTTTAAAGAATTTTTTATTTTTTCAATTAGGCCAAAATCTTGGTTACAGGGTAAGTATGAATGACCACTGACCAAAAATTATTATCTATTTCTTTAATAGTTTACTATTAGGACTTTAGTCCGGATGAGATACCACATACTGACTCACTGACTGATCAACGATAACTTTATGTTCCTCTTTTACCCCCACATTAGTGGGAGTACACTTTTTTATTAGTCATAATTTTTTTTATCAAGCATGATCCTTCTTCTTGGGGTGCTCGTGAAGCTTCCGATTCGTCCCAAATAAACATGTAAGCATCATTGTCCCCATGTTGTGAATCCCAAAGCAAAAAGTCTACAGCTTTCTTTTGTAATACTATCACTATTCCAGTCAAAGGTGATTACAGTGATGTCAGTTGATGATTTTGCCAAAGTCGTATCATTTTTTAATCCCTGTTTGGCACTGTCTGCTTTCCTCTGGTGAAATTCTGGTTCACCTTGCAACTCTTGTTTCAGCTATTCACTTTCATCTCAGACCATTTAATTTTGTTATTGAAGAGATCACATTTTTTGCAAGAGTCTTGGTGTGTGGAAACGTATTAAAACACTAATTGAAAATTTTAATAAAAATAAAAGATGAGACAGGTTTATATAGTACACATAAAAAGAATACATTTGTCTAAGGCTCAGATCTGGAGAAAGAAATCTCCTATTCTCACTTTTATGTCTGGTATAATAAGACTCATAGACTGGAAACCGGCCAATGAATTCTTTTACCTCTGCGATTTTATTGTCTGGTGATTTGTTTACAGAATTTTTTTGACCTTTTTGATCAACCGGTGGAACATGTTGCATACTTTTATGTTTCAGCACCCTAGTAACACGGCTATCGGAAACTTGAAAATTTTTTAGAAAGAATTTTTTACATACTTGAATTTCATCACCATCATCACCCAATTAATGGTAAATGTGTGTTTTTGCCTTCTTGATTCCTCTCTCCTGTGTAATTTCTGCATTTCTTTGTCACTCTAACCAATGACAAAAGTAATGCATTCTGAGTGTCAAAATTTGCCAGTGCGTAAAAGCTTCTGAATATTGCCAGCTGACGTTCCGCGTTTAGTTTTAGATGGCATTTTTAGGACATGAACATTCGCCTGTTTTAGGTGTCTTCGCAGTAGCAATGTTCTTTTTATGGTTTTCTTATGTTCGCTTTTGTTAGTTTTAATTTAAGAATATTTCGCTGCCAAGTCTCTGGGCTTTTCCACACGCTCTCCACTTTTGAGGATAGGAGATTTATCTGTGGTTTCAGCTGCTAACGTGCTTATTTGAGATTCTGCTATTGTTGAACTAGATGTGCCTGGAATGGCTGTTGTGAAGTTGTGGCTGAAGTTATGCTTTGGACTTTTTCAGAGTCAGAATCTTCATAATCTCCAACTTTGACCAGATTGATTAAGTAAGTAATTTATAAAACTACAGACCTACCTTAATGTAAACAAGATTGTTTATTTTGCAGTAACACAGTATTTTAACTAACATGACGTATATCATGGTTTTCATTCATGGTCCACCAAATTTTTCGTTTTATGAGGTATTATTTTGGAATAACTATAAGATTTTCACAGATTTTCAATCAATTTTCGTTACTAACATCTTAATTTGTACCATTCAGATACTGACAGCTGACGGAATTTTGAAGTAAGCCACAGACAAACATAGTGTTGACATAATGCAAAAGTGGTGTAACCAGTTTACACCACTATTGCTCTATTGTTTTGCTTTAATAAGCCCCGTGCAAAAACAGATGTTTTCAGCGTCATCTATTGATGAATACTAAAAGGTGGCTTACACCACTAATGTATTGAAAGATCATAATGTAACGAATGTATTTTACACGAAAACCGTACCTACCTAACAAAAATTGTGTGTTACATCACTTTTGCGCTGATAGCCTCGGCAATAACGCATTCAGCGGCAATTATGGCAAACCATACTTATTTATACTTACATAAAAAATACTTTACTGCTGCTTTGCTGTCCTCATTGCCTCTGACTGGCCCTTCGGGGATAATAGTCGTGATTATTTGTATGAATGTATAAAAAAATATCTACGAACGAAATCCGTAGCACATGCAACTGAGCCCAAATATTGCACTAAGCTCAAATTTACCAAAGAACATGATAATAATCGTTAAACATTACTTTACTAATAGTTAGTAAGACTACTTTTAATAGTAAAACGTTTACAAACCGAGAAATTGAACAAACGGAGTGTCGAATTATATCAGTGAACACTGGTTTATGTCATGACTTTATTCGATTTACTATGCGTTCGAACCCAATTTAATTAGCGAGGTTAGAGCTATCACTGTATAAAGTAACACTTACGTCAGTATGGACTTTCGTGTTTCATTTGTATTCCGCGATTATTTAGCGCTAAACCTCGTTAAATATTTTAAAATAACAAAAATAGTCTTTGTGTGGAAGCCGCTGATAACTTTGAATTTATTTTCAAGCTCCTTAGAGTTTAACTGATGTTTTACGATTGGAACTTTCCACAATGAACTAAATTTGTGTTTTTAATGTACCTACGGTTGGAGGACATATTTTATTTATAGTTTATCTTTAGTATCTATCTTTAAGTTTAAGTTTTAAGTTTAAGTCATTTCATTTCAGTCCAACTTGTACTGTTGATTTTTTTTCTGTTTTGTTAAAGTGTTGTTAAACAAACAAGGTATATTGTATTGATGTTATTAGGTTAGAGTACCAACGACTGCTAAAATACAAGTAAGAACATCAGTACCCACCTATCAACTATTTTAAATACAACATGAGAAAGCTAAAGATTACATTTTTATTGGTGATGAATTTGGGTAAAATCTTTAAAAAAATAAACAGACTATAATACACAGCACACATTTTTTTTAAATCAATATTAATTTACTTACTTTTATATTTTTATAATAAAATCTATTGTCTATTATTTTCCTTCGACTTCTATATCTGATGAGAACAATCAAAAAATAATTTTATTGGTCACTGAACCGTAAAAATCGAACATAAAAATCTCCTCACTTCCGTTAGATTGGACCAGGCATGTTCGTTTCGTTTCAGATGACAAATATAAATGACACACAGAATGGGCTAAAAACATTTTTGCGATCATAATCAGCAGTCATAAAAAGGCACAAGGAGTAGGCAAACAGAAAAGTGATAAAACTTTAAAAAAAGAACAACCACAAAAAACCAACTCACAATTTATTACAGCTTTTAGCAAAAGGTTTGTTGTTTACAAGACGTCTTTTATTTAAACCTTAATTTACGATTTCTCATTCAACAACACAGAGATAAGCTGGATTTGGAGCGTAATAGTACCCATGACCCAACAAAATTCAGAGGCATCCACTAAAAAAAAAAGTAAAAAACCTTAATAAAAAGGTAACGTTTATCAGTAATTCTTAATGAAAGTATTTGTCTGTTGGTGATACGAGTATAACACGAATCAAATACAGTGTATTTTAGTGAAATGCTAAAATTTAATAATGATTGAAACAATAAAATGAAAATCTCATAGGTATCGGTATTTACTCTATTTAGTTTTACGTGCTTTTATTGATAAATGTTAATTTACCACCAAAATTAAATGAATCGTCATGCCCAAGTTACTTCAAAACTTCATAGCTAAAAATAAATAAGAAAAGCGCGAGATGTACTAGTATGTATGTATGTTTAGACTTTTGCTGGTTAAGTACCTAGTTAGTTATATTACAACTTGGAGTGTTACTTATGTTTTACAGAAGAGTTCGATAGCGCAGTATCAAGCATTCTGTTTTCGATCAAGCCATTTAGGTAAGCAATCCTTTTTCTGTGCTTCGGAAGGCACGTAAAACGTTGGTCCTGGTTGTTATCGTAATATGACAGTCGTTAATATTCAAGAACCCGCATTGGACCAGGATGGTGGGATATGGGCCGATCTCCCCATGCTCTGTTGTTCTTGTGGGAAGGCTCGTGCCCAGCAGTGTGACGTTTATAGGTTGATAATGATGATGGAGTATAATTATGTATCATCTTTCTGAAACCATGAGTTTCTTTCGGTACAGGCTGACAAAATACGAAAAAAAACCATTATAAATTCATAATTGTATTAAGAAAAGAAGAATTTAATTGAATTTTTTTCTTGATTCACCAAAAAGCCAATGCTCTTGGCATTACATATACATCTTGTGGCATTTAAACACCAACGTCGATACTAAGGTTATGTGATTTTATGTTATTCAACCATCTGCCCTTACTTGAGTTTCCGCGCGAGAAATCACTTTGCTAAGCTAAAACTACTCTTATTGCTCATTTCGTTGATGGTCACGGTTAACGTGTTGCTAACAGTACACGCAGGTGTTATATATAATTGAGAAAATATTATCTTCTCAGCCAGTGTCCAAATCATCTTCTTTGATATGTCGTATTTTAATACATAATGATTGTTTCAATGATTGTGTCAGGCACACACAACATGTGGCACTTTTGCAACAGCAATTTTGATATTATTATTATAATTGAAATATGCAATAATTACTCACAATTCATAAAATTATATTACATTTGATTGTGATATTTAGAAAGTACAGAACTGCTTAGTTTTTGAAAGTAATACCAGCATTGTAATACTTACAGTACTACCAATATTTTTTCATTGTTGTTATCATGAAAGTTCTCCTAATAGACATTCTATTATTAGGAGAATGGCATGGAATCGGCATGAATCTCTTTCAGCGGACACAGCAGCGTCAAAGAAGGCTGTATAAACAAAAAGTTATGAATGTTCATGTATAATAAAATTAACGAGAATAAGTAATTACAATACCTAAATATACGATAGAATGACATAACATAAAACGAGAGAAAGCTTAACCAGACCGTTGTTAACAGTGACCAGAGTTAACTACATAGGTACGTAGCCAGTTGACTACGCAAGTACGTAGTCATTGTGACTACTTAAGTCTACGACTTCTCAATGTAACAGTAGTAACTTCGACTAAGTAAATTACTCTCTTCTGCCATCCAATGTTGTACGAAAGCCTCCCAAAATGAGCTCCAACCATCCCGGTCTAGGGCAGTATGCATTCATCCATTGACTGCCATCTTTCTTAAGCCGTCGTAGGTCCGTCGCGCTGCAGGAGTACCCTGCGATTGCTTAGACGCCGTCTGCAAAGGCATGCCTGCTCCAACGATGGTTCGTCCTTCTGCTGACAAAACCAACACACTTCCGCTACAGGATGATTTGATGTAACTTCAGCTCTCTGTAACTAACTTCGTTGCGGATTTTACCAACCAGACAAAACCTCAAGCATCGCTCGCTCCATCGTAAATGTAAAAGTATTTTATTATTGTCAGATAACTTTAGCACGGTATGATTATACTGTAGCCTTTGAGTAAACAGGAGGGAGGAAATTCGAGATGGGCAAGGACAGGTGTCTTAACCGTTAAAACAATGAAAACTTTTCACTGTTACAAATTATTGAAGATAGTATAATTACATGTTTTTGAAACAGATATTGTAACTTCCTTTTTTGTGCTATTCGATTGTACTGTTAAAATGATAGAAGCGTTTTTGTTTTCTAGCTTTTGCCAACGGCTTCGCTTGGCATAGTTTTTCGCCAGAATAGTAGCCTAATTTCCGCTTTATATGTCGCTCTGCCAAAATTCATCGACGTCGGTACAACAGTTCATGTGTGAAAGCGTAACAAACTCACTTTCACGTTTATTATTAGTTTAGATTATCTTTAAATTTAGAAATATATATTTTTTTGTGAACCTTAATAATTTAAACCAAACCATGAACCATTTAGACCCATCTCTTTTGGTCTAGCAATAGAAAATAATCTAAGTATTTATTATCTTCCTGGCTTTCATGGAAAATCAAGTAAGCTGTCAAATCTAAATCCAAAATCAAAGTCATATTAAAAATCAAATTCATCTGATAAACTAAACTTTATCGAAGTCACATTCTCGATAGCCGAGTATACGAGTGTGTTCCGAACATAGATGTAGATCCGAAGCTTGTGCACAGATAACAGCAAAAAGAAACAGCAAAACTTCTATAAAAAATATACCTACGTTATCATTATTATACAATAGATAAGTTTTTATCAACAACATGTAATATTTATGCAATAAATAGGTAAAAGCATTGTAATACTTACTACCAATATTTTATAACTTTTTTAACATAACTTTTTTTATTGTTTATACAGCCTACTTTGACGCTGCTGTGTCCTCTAAAAGAGATTAATGCCAATTCCATGCCATTCTCCTAATAGACATTCTATTAGGAGAACTTTCATCATAACAACAATTAAATAAATATGAAAAAAATATTGATAGTAAATATTACAATGCTTTTACTTAGAAAATAATTTTACATTTACGATGGAGCGAGCGATGCTTGAGGTTTCTCTGGTGGATAAAATCCGCAACGAAGTTAGTTACAGAGAGCTGAAGTTACATCAAATCATCCTGTAGTTGGAACCAGGGTGACCATTTGTGGCAGATTTCTGCCATTTGGGCAGATTGGGCACTTAATTTTAACTGTGGCAGACTATGCTGACGATTAAAAAAAATGGCAGAATTTGGCAGATTTCAAGGAAGTGTTGCGACGAGCTTTTTTTATTTTTTTAGACAATCATTTCAATAATGTCACACTGAGTGGAAGTGGGCCGGTTTGTCAGCAGAAGGACCGACCATCGTTGGAGCAGGCACGCCTTTGGAGACGGCGTCTAAGCAATTACAGGATAGGACTCCTGCAGCGCGACGGTCCGACGACGACTTAAGAAAGATGGCAGTCAATGGATCAATGCATAGGTACTGCCCTAGACCGGGATGGTTGGAGCTCATTTAGGGAGGTTTTCGTACAGCATTGGATGGCAGAAGAGAGAAATTTACTTAGTCGAAGCTGTTACTGTTACATTGAGAAGTCGTAGACACTTAGTATGTAGTCACAATGACTACGTACTTACGTAGTCAACTGGCTACGTACCTACGTAGTTAATTCTGGCCACTGTTTGTTAACAACCGTCTGGTTAATCTTTTTCTCGTTTTATGTTATGTCATTCTATCGTTTATTTAAGTATTGTAACGGCGAATTACTTATTCATCGTTAATTATACATGAACACTCACAAGTGTTAGCAAATAAAACGAAACAGCGTAACTACTTGTTTCTGAACACAATGTTGTTGTTATGACGAAGTATGTAGATAAGATGTTGGTAAGCAATAATATAAAATTGTAATCCGACTTTTTAATGAATCATTATAAAAAAAATATGGCTCATCTCGGACATCCATGCACATAGTACTTATAAGGTTTAATAGTGCAACCACTTTCATGGTTTGATGATTACGTCAATCATAAAAACGTACTCCTGAATGGAATCGAACCCAGGTCTAAATCCAATATTATTACCTTTAAACTACTTAGAGATCGAAATCGAGATGAGTAGAAGATCTACCACCAACATTTTAAATTCCGATTAACGTAGATTTTATTCAAAAAGGACATGAAATAATGAACTTGTACTCAGCAATAAAAATTATCTTGACAATAATATTTGAAAAGGTTAGAAAGAAGTACATACCGCAATAGCCCTCCATCAAGGTGTGAAGGGGCAACTTGCTGACCTGCAACTTGCCTCTTAACACATCTAACACATCGTTTAGTTATAATGAAAAGACAGCCTAAAAGACATTTAACTCAACATGAATTATGTCATTCACACATTTATTATGCGTATCCAGTGGCTATATACATTACAGTACATACTTACCGTACTTACTGAGTAAAGGTTGTATCGTCAACGACGGCGGGTCAACCGCGTCAGACAAAACTAACAAAATGCTCATTTGAATTTCCGACTATGGAATTATGAATATTTGCATTGTTATTAATCTGTCGGTGGCCGTTTAAATTTGAATGTACAATTTTAACATTTCAGGAACTAGTGGTTTGCTTATTATTTATAGGATGAAGTTTTGTCTTGACTAATAAATTTTAGTTGGCAAAAACGACTATATAGCCGAATAAGTTTTATGCAGTGTTAGTTTCTAAGTAGGTTTTAAACGATAGCAGAGTAGCGCTTGGCCCTAGATGGAAGTGCACTTCGCCCGGAATCCCCAACCACTGAGGAACTGGATCTTACCTTTAATTAACCAGTAACAAACTACCACACGTCTCACAGACCCCAACAAAATTAAAATCGTTAATGTTTTGGCGCATTATTTCGTGACAGCTTGTTCTTTTTTCTACCTTTGCCCCTTTGTAACATAATTCAAGAAAAAAGCTGCGGTTCAGATTCGTATCTGAACCGCAGCTTTTCAACCAATTGGTGATTGCCGATGAAATGTTGGTAGTTCGATAAAACTGCTTACCTACGACTCCAACATGAGAGTAAGAACGCAATATATATGTTTCGAATGCAAGACACCATTTGAATGCTCACACAATTTGTGCATTCACTGTTCATACATACATAATAATCACGACTATTATCCCCGAAGGGTTAGTCAGAGACTAGGCAATGAGGACCGCAAAAGCAGTCGTCTGCCAAAGTCCACTTTCACCAAATAGCGACTGCACATGTGCTCAGCGTGACAGGTGGGGGGGAGCCCCTCGCCACTCTTTGTTGTTGGATGTATGTGCAGTCTTTAGTCCGTAAGTCGCCTTTTACGACACCCAAGGGAAGAGAGGGGTAGTATTCTTTCACCGCTTCGCAACCCGGTTAACATGTTCAAACAGTTTTTAAATTAATTTTATATTTATATTAGATTAATAAAAATTCAGTACCTATCTAGCAAAATTTTACGAACGTGTGTAATTTTACTCCCGTATTGAACGGACGCGTGGTTGGTGTGTGTGACAAAAACATGTGAGTAATGATTAAGTTAAATGTACTAACAGCAATGATACTAAAATAAAAATTGTGAGAATGATAAGTAAAATAGTGATTAGTAAAATGTGGAAAAACATTTTATTTAAAGTAGGTACCTACTTAAAAGAATACTAGAATAATTTATTAAACGCGACTTGTACTATCGAAAAAAAACTCATTGCTTATAATTTATACTTAACCAGCCAACATTACAATAGATTGACTGCAAGTGCGCAAATCAATCATTATGCTATTTTTAATCAATTATGAGTTGTACTCAATGAAGAAAATTAAATAAATAATGAAATATTATTATTTTAAACACTGAAAAAAGACGACAACCTCATGCAGGAATTGAACCACGCACCTTCCGCATTCAGCAGCCGCCCGGAAAAAAAAATTTACTTAAGTATATTAAGCGTTAATAAAAAGCTAAAATATAAAAAAAACATTAAATATTATTATTATATTATCAACATTCGAAGAACATATTTTAAATTTATTTTTTTGTTACTAAGTAATAAAAAAATGGATTTCAATGTAATAAAAAAAAGTGTTACTGAAACGTGGTCTGTGCAGTGGACTGCTTTTGCGGTCCTCGTTGCCTGATCTCTGACTAATCCTTCGGGGATAATACTTAGTCGTGAACAGCACAAGAGTTCTTGATTTTGTGTGGCCTATTAGAAGTTAAACATACTAGTACTTACCTACAAATATTTAGTAATGTAAGAATCCTGTTACTTACCTACAATCAGGATATCTAAAAAGCCTATAATTAGTACAAATTATTTAACATTTTAATTACTTTTTTTCTTATGTAAGAAGGAGGCAAACGAGCAGGCGGCTCACCTGATGGAGAGCAATCACCACCGCCCATGGACACCCGCAAAACCAGAGGAGTCGCAGTTGCATTGCCGACTGTTATGAAGGGAATATGGTTAAGGAAGGAATAAGAATTGAGAGGGGGGGGGGGAGGGAAGGGGCCTCCTGAATTCTCACTGGCCGGGCGAAATATTACCAAGTACCAAGTATTACCCCGGACGAGCCGGCCCAATGCGTGCGGCAACGCAGCGAGGCTCTACCACTCAGTCAGTGTCACTCATAACCCTCAAAATACTTACAATTTTAAATAGCCACCTTTTGACAATTTATAATATTCGCCAATCCTCATCGTCACATGTTAATAAAATACGAATCAATGTATAAAAACTATAAGACTCTTAGTAGAAATCCTCAATAACACACAATGCTTTTTGTCATCTCTGGTGAAATGGAGGCCAAGAGCATTTTGCGTTAAGAAAAATCCTGACATTAAAAACACGATAAGCGACAGAGACACTATTTAACTTTTAAAACTAACATAATTAAATCTAAAAATACATAGATGCTAATTAAAATAATTACTTGACAACATACTGCGTGTGAAGTAGGCATCAGTCGAGAGAATTAAGGTTACAAAAATAACAGGAAACTACAAAACGCATCATTCATGTAACGAAGTCGACCGTTGCTAAAACAAATGCTCTCGGCATGTTGTGTGAAATCTTGAGAAACAACAATAACCAAGCCAACCGAGTGAGATAACTATTGTTAAAATTATACAGAAACTCTTGCGGACCGACTTAAGCTCGTGTCATACTAAAAATGGTACTTTCTATTATTATTATTCTCGAAAATTATTAAGCATATCGTCATTAGCATAAATATGTGAGCGAAGAGTATGGTAGTGGGTACCTAATTCTAATTAAATATTATCAAATTAACAGTAAAGTTTCACGGCAGCTGAAGGTTCGGTGAGACTAGTTATTTAGGTGAACTTGTAAACATTCGAAACTTCATTTAACGTGAATGTGTTTGAGTTATTCACTTGGCACACTTCGTCGTTGGGTTGTTTATGTCCATGGAATGTCCTCAAGTTACTTTAATAGCTTTATGAAGCTAGTTAACTTTATTTAGCAGTTTTTGTGTTTGAAGGAAGTATTATTCTAAACAGTGGGCACAGAGAAAATGTAGTTATCAGACATCAGCTTCTTCTAATTTAGAATGAGTATAATAGCCATCATCTCACACGGCTCATACCTAGTTACAATAAATAAGATTACATTAGTTTTCAGTAGTTCAGCAGGCGATTTTTGATAAGTAAAAACGAATGGGCAGAGGTACCATCTTCGCATTTGCCAAGGGAGTTATCGTGTTCCGAATTCTTATTTTTGCTTGATGGACTATGCTTTAATCTAAGGCAACAGACAGTACTCGTATAAAATCAGCATAATTATTATCCTAAATATAATATTTGAACGTGATTATTAGTTGTTAAGTCATCACTCGAAACAAAAAGTCAATTCCATGATATCTCCAAATACAACAGCCGTAGCCGGGAACAATAGCGATAGCCGGGCCAATTGTTGCATTATCTACAGCTTTCCGAAGATTAATTATTCATGAAAAATGTAATCATGGTGAAATAATAGAGAATAAATAAAAAAAGTGAAGTTTCCGGTTAGATCAATATTATCATGTATAAATGGTTACCACGCTCCTGAAAATAAAAAATAATGAAAATGGTACCAAAATAAACTATTTTCAATAATTCAATTTTGTTGATTTCCTTATTTGAGCATAATTTGTGTGTCAGTGTCTTGTATTATATTATAACAATAACTTTAAAGACTTGGCATTTACTTAAATTACTATTAAGGTCAATTTGCAAACGTAATTACTTACTGATAACTATTTAATTATTCACCATCTAAGCCAACTTTAACGTACAATGTGTAAATACATTAATTATCTAGAAACTAGGGAAACATGCGTTTTAAACTCAAATCGTGATAGTTCAGCATAGTACATAAAAGTACGATAAGTAAATCAAACTATAGTTACGCATGCGTCACTTTTATTAATTTGATTATTTACCGGTTTTTCCCACAGCTAAGTTATTTATTGTCTATATATTGCGAATCTTCATAGTAGGCACGCAACCTCGATACTAGTTTATGTTGAACTTATGAGTGTCAATAGGTTCACATCTTTGTTTAGTAGTAACAGGCACCTAACAAGGTATCACTGGTTAATAGCCGCTTAATAAATATAAACAACCTTGGGTGTGGATCGGACGTAGGTAGTTACTGGGTACCTAACTGGTGTAACTTCTTTAGACAATAGTTTAACTTATCATTATACTAGCTTTCTGTATATAAAGCATGTAATGCAATAGCATTGTATAAGGTACTTGCTTAGTTCGCGTTATTATGTTATATTACATTCAATTATAAGGAACCTGTTACTACTTCTGAGAAGGAAACTTGTTTTTAATCTCTGTCTGATTGATATTGTTGACCAACTCAGTGGTTTCCAATAATATCTGGCGGTTTAATACAAGAGTGATTGTCACTTTATGCATTTTGATACATTACGAAATATTATGTAATAGTTACTAAATCTTCAAGAAAAAAAAGGAATAAAACACTTTTTTACGGATTAACTCACGATTAATTTACCATTTACATAGTTATAAAAAACAATGTTTCATTTCAATGTGTAGTAGTGAAGAGAAAACAAAAAAAAGGATTTATGATAATAGTTCAAATTCTTGTTAGTCCAGCAATAATTCAATTGTAGTCGTACATCCTTCCTATTAGTTCTTATCATAGACGTACACTCGCCGTCACTAACATACAATAAATGTAAGACATATTATTTAGCAAATTTATATCACTTACTAAAATCTATGCCTACCTATAAAAGAGGGAAAAAGTATGCAACTTTGTAGCAGATAGCTTGTGCAAAGAAAACGATACCACAAAATTAAATGCCTAATATAATTAACGTTCTCCGCTCGGTCACAGATGTAAGAGAACTGAGCAAATACCGATGTAATTCATTAGGGGGAACCGACCGATACTTTTAACGGTGCAATACTATTGACGGGGGCAAAACGAACAAGTTGAAAGGCAGACAGCGGATCGTTTAATCAGTCTGTGCTGCAGACACACGGTGGGGAGGGATACCTTCCAATAAATGACCATCCCTCTCCTCTGTTAACCCGTGCCACCGTATCCACAAACAGTATACTCGGTAAGTGCGGCAAACAAAGAGAGCTTAGAATCTAGTAGATACAGCTGATTTTATTGAGTTGTACAATGTGCATGCTTTAACCGATGATTTAACGGAATTGGTGTAATAACCGAACTACCGTGTTCTGTAGGACACATGAAAATTATTAACAATAAAAAAATTTTGTTTATTATATATTTTGTTTATAATACTTTTCTTCATAAAATATTTTGCGTTATACTATATTTTTATCATTCTCTGGAGCTTTCGTGTAAAGGATCGGACATTTGATGCCTTGATTAAGACCTTTTAAGACTATAAACAAAACCAAATAACCAAAATAGGTTACTAGTTCAGTATTTCTCCAATAAACCGACGCACAATAAAGCATCGAACGAATTTCGATGTAGATCTTTCGATGTGAACTACATCGAAATACGTCAGTAGCGCGTCCTTTCTCGCAATCGCAACGCTCTGTGGCGCAACCCTGGCGTGTTTCCGCGCCCTCGCCGTCTCGGCCGGGCGGGAACACTCCGCCCGCCCGGATTCATTTCTGGTTTTCGCTACTCTTTTGTCTTAAACTGTTTTTGTAAGTTGTCGTCTCTCTCTTCCAAGAAAATGTTTACTTATATCACCGATTCGAAGTGCGTCCGTAAGCTAAATCCGGTCGCTCGGGGCTGTATTGAAAATGTTTTGTATTGTATCGTTGGGACGAGTAACTGTTATTCCTATGTGTAAGTTTATTGTTACTTCGAAATTTTCGATGCACGTTAAAATTTTTGGTATTTGGATTTGTTAACTGTGCGCCTAGACAGTTTTATTGTCAAGGCAAAATTGCTGAAGAAAAATTATAATTTTGTTTACAATAAAATTGACATTGACAATAAAATGTTGAAATTTTGTATAAAAAGAACGTTTAAATATTAAGTAAAAGATACTTTAATAACAATTGTTTCTTATATTAAATTTGGATCATTGTTTTCATATTATCTTTGATTTTAATTTTATATAATCCAAACATTGAAAATTTTAATTTCGGTTGTGGAAGAAAGTATAAAACTTTTTCCACTACCGGGATACCATAAACCTTGCATTACAAAACGTTTTAAAGTTTTCTATCAAGATTTAAATATTTAACGCATGTTGTTAAAATCCCAAAAAATACAGGGTGATCAATCCAAATGAGTCATCAATCTAAATAGGTCAGTAGGGTACGAGAAATCAAAAACTATAAGAGATAGGGAAATCTGTTCTTAGGAACCATTCCGTCGATTTTCGATTTAATAAAAACTTCATTCAATTTTTCTCGTACGTAAGCGGGAGTCGAACCCGCGGTCTCTATCTCTGCAAACAATGTTATAAATTCTGCAGGTTTATTCATTGTTATTGTTGATGGTATGAGTAATAAGTTATAAGGAACATTTTTAGTAATCATGTTTAGATAATTGAAAGTAATCCCAAAAATAAGATAATTATTTTTAAGGTAAATGTTCAAAATGGCATATATAGCTATTTTCCTGAATGCAAAAGTTAATTCTCTTGGGTAACGAACGTCATACTTATAGCGTTTCGTATTTTTATTAGATGCATCTGTGTTAAGATATTTGCTACGACTATTGTTAAATTTTCTAAATTTTATCTTTAACATAACCCCATAGGAAATAATAAAGTGGCGTGATATCAGGGCCATTTGATGGGGCCGTCTGTACTCATCCAGCTATGATAAATATGATCAAATGTTATGTCTAAGGTCTACCTACACAAGATTTGTTAGCAAAATTTGGTCTTTATGCTCACAGAGTCAATTATAATAGTCAATTATAATATAATAGTTATTGACATTCTCGCTGACTCGCCTAGCGGATTCCGTTTCAAAATCATGAAACAACTCATGTAGAGTAACTAATAACCTATTTTTATAAGTACTTAAGTTAGTTTATGTAGTTTAATTAATATTGTTTTTATTAGTGCATGAGGTATTTACCTGTAAGTGTTTGTTACATTAAGCTATTTTTTTGAACTGTTTGTTTGTAAAGAAACATTGTAAACAAATGTTGGTAAATCTAATAAAAATAATAATAATAATAATAATAACGAATACGACATTCGATTTTGTATCTAATTAATACATTTTTGCATCTAGGATACGTTTTTGAACATTTACCTTAAACAAATAACTATTTTATTTTGATATTTCTCTTAATTATATAAACAACTTCCATTAAAAATGTGGTCCTCTTGATTAAATAATCATACCATCAACATAAACAACGAATAAGCTTGCAGAATTTATAACATTGTTTACAGAGATAGAGACCGCGTGTTCGACTCCCGGTTACGTATGAAATTTAACAAAAAAAATTGAATGCAGTTTTTATTATATCTAAAATTGACGGCATGATTCCTAAGAACAGATTTCCCTATCTCTTATAGTTTTTGATTTCTCCCTACTGACCACAGAGGGATATTTACAATATCTGTGCTACTGACCCATTTGATTTGATTGATCATATCTGTATTTTTGGGTTTTTAACAACATGCGTTTAAATATTTGAAAATATTTAAATCTTGATAGACACCGCAAAAGCAGTCCTCTGAAATAGTCCACTTTTCACCAAATAGCGACTGCACAATGTGCTCAGCATGACAGGTGGTGAGCCCATCGCCGCTCTATGCTGTTGGATGTATGTGCAGTCTTTAGTCTGTTAGTCGCCTTTTACGACACCCAAGGGAAGAGAGGAGTAGATATGTACAACCATAATAGATAGATAGATAGATAATACTTTTATTGTAACAGTTTACATTTTACAACACGAGACATAAAAATACAAGTACAATACATAGTTACAATTTGGCGGTTTTATCGCTATAAAGCGATTTCTTCCAGACAACCAGTCGGATGGAGAGAACTTATACACGCTAAAGTCGGAGGTGTAAACATAATTGTAAAAATTAAAGTAAATATAAAAAACATATTAAGTATAGGTACTTATTATTTAAATATATACATTATAATAAATACAAATATATATACATACATATAATAGTCTCAGGTAGGAAGTAGCGGACGAAGAAATCTATCAGCTGGATAAGGTTAAAGGGAGAGGTAAAAGTTTTTTACGAGCTCCTTAAATGCGTGAATAGATTTCGCACGCCTGATCGCAACTGGTAGCGAGTTCCAGAGGCGGACAGCTTGAACGGAGAAGGAACCATCGTAAAAGGTGGTGTTGTGGGGAGGGGTTTTAAGGGCAAGGTTTTCTGATGACCGTAACGAGCGTGATTCCGAACAATACAGAAAACTGAAACGTTCCTTTAGGTAGGAAGGATAAGTTGGATTAAACAGTACATTGTATAGAAGGGCGAATATGTGTGTATTCCGGCAAAGACGAATAGGAAGCCACTTGAGTTTGGAGCGGTATTCAGAAACATGATCATACTTGCGCAAGCCAAATATGAATCGGATACAAAGATTTTGAAGGCGCTCAAGTTTATTTAGCTGGTCCTCCGTGAGATCAAGATAGCAGGCGCCAGCATAGTCTAAGACAGGAAGCAGCAGAGATTGTGCTAGCGCAATTTTAGTGGCAATGGGTAAAAAGTTGCGTAGTCTTCTTAAAGTTGCCGATGATGCGAAAAGCTTGCGGCTGACAGCTTTCAGCTGCGGCCCCCAACCCAAGCAGCTGTCAATAACTATACCCAAATTAGCAACAGATTGACTGAAGGGAATGGCCACTCCATCAAAGTCAACCTTAGGAAGGGTTTCCCAGTTGACCTTGGAGAGCAACCTAGAGCTGCCGACCACAATAGACTGCGTTTTCCCTGGATTGACCTTAAGTCCATAGGCTCGACTCCAATCAACGATTCGTTGCAGGTCTGCGTTGATAGATTCAACAGCTTCGGCGAGATTACCCAATGGTGCCTGACAATATATCTGTAAATCGTCTGCATATAGGTGGTAGGAAGAAGAGAGGTTTTCAGAAATGGAAGTGATGTATATAGTAAAGAGAAGAGGAGATAAAACGCCACCCTGCGGGACCCCAGCAGTCGAGTCACACCAAGAAGAAAACTTCTCCTCTAGGCGAACCCGCTGCCTGCGCCCGTACAGGTAGCTGTGAAACCACTCAATTACCGTTGGAGATATGTTAAGAGAGCGCGGCAAGGATAGAAGGATCCAAAGTTAACTGTGTTGAAGGCATTACTGAAGTCCAGCAACGTTAGCACAGTTAGGTGACCGTTTTCCATGCCAAGGCGGATTTCGTCAGTGATTTTGACTAAAGAAGTGACTGTGCTGTGACCTGGGCGAAAACCGGATTGGAGTGGGTTTAGGAGTTTATTAAAAGAAAGGAACTTACTAATTTGGTTGTGGACAAGACGCTCAAGGACTTTGGATAGAAAAGGAAGAATGGAAATACGTTAGGTAGAACCTTAGATTAAAACAAGAAATACGTTTTGACGATATTTATTTTGCTTAGCTCTCGTATTGTTTTCAGAAACGTGCTGAATGTAAATGGTGTCATTTCAGTTTAATTTTAAATAGTATTTCGCTGTCTTAACTCATTGTCATTTTTTTTCAAATTATCGATGAAGATGACTTAAATTAAAACGTTAAATATAATGTCAGAACATATTCAAAGATTTTTTGGGATCATCACATTATTTTTCATGTAGGGAATATATTCTTGTCCACTTGTTTCGTTTTGTTTTCATAAACGCGTCGCCCGTAGTTAGGTTTGCATAATTATGTACGTGTGCACAAACGGTGCCGCTCTGCACTTACTATTAGAAGTGTAGTTAAATTTGAAACGGGTTTTTTACACTTATTTCTTATAGTAGTCGTTTGCTATCTAAAATCATCATCATTTTCAATCTAGGAAAGCTTCGGATCTATTTAAAATGTTTAAGCTCACAATGAAGATGAATTGAATTATAATGTAAATATACGTCAGATCTAAGACGGTTATAGGCTACTTTGTCTGGCGAAAAATTAATGCGAGCGAAGCCGCAGGCAAAAGCTATTCATATACTTACACACATACCTACATACCTAAATTTCGACTATTAAGGTTTAGTCAGAGACTAGGCAAAAAGGACGGCAGAAGCAGTCGGCTGCCGAGTCCATGTTTTTAGCGTAGTAGATGGTAAGCCCATCGCCGCTCTATGCTGTTGGATGTATGTGCAGTTAGTCCGTTAGTCGTCTTTTACGACACCCAAGGGAAGAGAGTTGTTGGAAGTATTCTGTCAGTGATTCGCTATATTTTTAATTTTATTATTTTTTTATAAAAGAAGGAGGCAAACGAGCAGGCGGGTCACCTGATGGAGAGCAATCACCGCCGCCCATATGGACACCCGCAAAACCAGAGGAATCGCAGGCGCGTTGCCGTCCTGTAAGGAAGGATTAGGGTTAAGTAAGGAATAGGAATTGTGAGAGGGGGTGGCGGATGGGTCTCCGGAACCCTCACTGGCCGGACGAAACACAACAGCACCAAGTGCCATTATTTCACGCCGGATATTCGTGAGAGAGAGGTGGTATTACGTCGGGTGAGCCGGCCCAATGCCTGCTGCAACGCAGCGTGGCTCTAGCACTCATTAAAATATCTGTAGCTAGCTTTACCACACGGCTCAGTAGTATTTTATATAAAGTACATTATTCTCGCCGTCTCTTTCGGTTTTGATTTCTCAAACGCGTCCCTCGTAATCAGACGTGCATAAGTCTGTGTGCGCAAACGGTGCCGTCCCACTTAAACTGCAAGTGCTCCGTTTTGCACCGTTTTGCACGGCGAGTAGGTACTCGATTTAAAGTCGGTGACAGTATTGTTTAAGCAGCTTTTAATGCCCTTTTTATAGGTGAAACGTGGACGCTTTAAGCTTCTTCTTATTGTTTCAAGTTATTAGAAAACTAATAACAAAATAGTAAAAATTCTTGAAAATATTCTTATGAAAAATGTCATGACACAAACATATTTTACAGGAAGCATAACTAAGAAAGACATACCGACTTCCGTACATTGTTCTACATAATTTTAAAAAGAAATATGTTTCTTTTTAAAATGATTTTATTAATTTTAGTAGTTATCATTACATACTTTAGAAAAAGGTCTTAAGAAAATTTGCAAGCTTTGTAATTACTACTCACGAACCAGTGTTATTAATACTCAGAAATGACTAAAATATGATCGCTGCCAAAACATATAAGTTACAGACTTATTAACTTAATCACCTGTGACCGACCCCTTCGACTACCTACATAATAACAACCATAGTAGTTATAGCCATCTCTCTATGTTCTGATTTCCATGTAAGAAAACCAAATTCCTATACGAATTTTGCATAGAAAGATTAAAATAATATTGCTTTAAGAGTTGATGGTGAGGTAAGTCCACTAGTGAGACGTTACAAACAGAGAATGGTAATGATGAACTAGAAAATAATTATGAAACCATTGTTTATAAATGTTATGTTGTAATAAAAAAAATATTAGTTTGCACTTTTGTTGCTCCCACTTGTACATCACGCTCCCATTCCACCTTAAGTTGGCTGGAAGAGGTTGACTTTACCCACTATTGCAAACTTTTTCTGAATGTTTGTTTTTGAGCAATAAAGAATAACATTAGGTAATCATTGTTTTTATACATACTTACATACGTACCATAAACTGACAATCATTATCCCTGTAGGGTTGTCAGAGGCTATGCAATGGGGACCTTTGATAGGGTTGATGAGGATTTCTCTTCCGCTTCCACATGTTGCGGAAATTGCGCAATTATTACAGTTTACCGCTATCGCTTCCTCATTGAAATTACGCGCGAAATCTCCGGCCCGCAAAAAATAACTAGAAGAAAAACGGAGAGTGTGATGAAATACACTTAATAAAGTGCCTGTTTCATCACACTTTCATTTTCTTCATGTTCGTCATCCGCATCCTCTACCTCATAAATAAATTTTCCGCATCCTCATCCGCATCCTCTTTCTTTGTACTAAACAATTCCTCTTTTCCTTCCTCTACCTCATAACCACATCCTCAACAACCCTAAGTCCACTGCCACAGTAATCGTTTCACAAAATAACAACAACTGTGCTCAGCGGTATAAGTGGTGAGCCCGTCCCCACTCCATGCTGTTGGATGTATGTGCCAGTCTTTTTACGACACCCAAGGAAAGAGATGAGTTGGTAGTATTCTATTAATAAGCCGCCATCATACAGCTCATTTACTATTTTTTTAATATCGATTATATATTCAAGTTTTTCATTAATTTCGTAAATTGCAGACATTAAAACACACACAAGTACAATAAAAGGACTAGGTACGCTATTTCAATAAACAGCTCTAATACTGTTTCAAGTGGCTCGACATTCACAATGAAAACTTGGAAGTGGGGAGGTAAATTGCTTATTTGAGACTAAGCCGAGCGTAGATCAGAAGCGTGAATGGAGTTTGACGTATCCACATGATATTAGGCGGGATATCTATACCACCCAAGTATTTACTGGCAATAAGCCCGCCTGCGCCCCCCTCCCTCGTGCCCTGCTCAAACAACGTATACCCACGGACTCTCGGTCTACTCATTTCGTATGCAATTTTATTCATTATTTGTAATCTACTTCAATCGAATAGGGTCTCAGTATAAATCACTTTTAGGATTTGCTCGGTAGGATGTATGTAGATTGAAGCTTTTAGTGTGATATTTAAATGCTTTGTGTCTTTGAGCAGGTTGGTACAGACGCGCTAATAAAGCCCGCCTTCCAAGAACTCGATATGTATGAGACGCTCGACCTAAGAAACTCATTTGACTTAAACAAATAACGCTCTTACTTTTTTTTTTAACGCGTTCGCCTTTTAAGATGCCGATGCGTCTTCCGATTTTATTTTAATATGCCGTTGAAAGGTTCGAGGTAGACGTGTGACTGTGGCATGTCTAATAAAGAGGTTTGCTGTTTCTAAAATGGAGAGAGGAAAATAATGCAAACTCTAAGTATGGGTACCGTAAAACGGGGCTACTTTTGGATGGAGTGTAAAATTGATCACAGCTCTTGTTCCTTGAAGTAGTCTTCTATGATTACCAATGTGGCTACCACTCTAGAGGAGTCCAGAAATCTTAGGAGAATAATTAAGTTCTTATTAATATTTTATCAACAAACGGAAGGGGGGGGGGGGGGGGGACTTTTTTAGTGATCTTTGCACAAACATTATTATTCTACTTTTCGTAATATTTGAGATTATTTGAGTTAATCAAGCTCACATAGACTCGTAGAAAACGCAACGTTGAATAAAATGACTATCTCAGGTGGGAATCGAACCCACGTCATCTATCGTATCGTTTCGTTATCTTCGATATTCTACTTCCTACTAATATTATAAACGAGAAAGTTTGTAAGTATGGATGGATGTTTGTTACTCTTTCACGTAAAAACGATATGGATTTGGATGAAATTCGGCATACGGAGAGTTTATAACCTGGATTAACAAATAGGATACTTTTATCCCGATATTCCCACGGGAACGGGAACCACGCGACGGGAAAACCGCGAGCGGCCGCTAGTCTTCTTATAAGGATTGACATACCTACTGAAGGATCTTATAGCCTTTCTTGGATAGAAAACAGTTTATTTAGTAGGTTGCTAAGAGTGTAAGATCTACAGATCTTGGTCTCGACCAAGACATCAATTTGGCAATACTTAAATAAAAAAAAAATCTTAAACCATACGTAGTGAGCACCTATGTTTTTATTAAAGTCATAAATTAACGCTTTCAACTCCAGTAAAAAAACAAATTAGTCTTAAAAAAATATGTAAGTAAGTACTTATCTATTCTGAAAATGGCACTTGAAAAACAAATTATTTTTTATTTAAGTACTTACTTATTTTACTTCACTCACCCTTAAAATTATAATATAAAAAGTTTTTCTTAATGGTATACGCAAATTCCGCTACAATATCAAATCACTAGGTACTGCTCTACTGGCTTATAAAACTCTTCTTATACTTTATAAATCCACAGAGAGTTATCAGATTAACATAAAAAAAATATTAGTAAAAGTTTAAAATGATAATCAAATATATTCTGCATCCGAAAGCTTCAAAGTCGTTGGTGTGCACACGATACACTTGCGAGCAATATAAATGGCATCAATGGAAATATCTTCTCGTCCAAAATACCGCAGTGTCTCAAGACAGTGTTGCCAGTGATGACATACGGTACCGAAACGTGGTCGCTCACTATGGGCCTAATAGGCAGGCTCAAAGTCACGCAAAGAGAAATGGAGAGGGCTATGCTCGTGGTTTCTCTAAGTGATCGAATCAGAAATGAGGAGATTTGTAGAAGAACTAAAGTAACCGATGTAGCCCAAAGAGTCGCCAAGCTCAAGTGGCAATGGGCAGGGCACATCGCCCGTAGAACCATGGCCGTTGGGGCAGAACGGTTATCGAGTAGCGATGGTAGCTCGCGAGCGAGTTGTTTAAAAGAGCTAGCTCACCTATTCTAGCTCAACGTATATCTAGCTCACTCCCGTTCAATTTAGGTCAGTGTTCATTTTAGCTCAATTAGCTCAGTGTTTTATCGGAATATGTTGGCTCGGAATCGAGAGCGGCGGCTTGATAGTCGAATGGGTTAGGGTGTCGCAAAGGGGGTGCAGGACAAAATTTTCTGTTGATTTTTATATGGAGCCTGAAAACTTAAAAACTTTTAAAAAACTAAGGGTAACTTTTTATAAAAACGCGAATATCTCTAAAACGGTGCGTCGTAGCTAAAATCTAACGAAATTTTGGCCCCCCTGTAAAATCCCGCAGGAACCTGAGCGGCATCCGATGACATAACAAAAAAAATTAAAAGTAAGGTTTTTTTATGTTAAGTCATTGGATTTTTAGGAAAAAGAAATAATATTCTAATTTTTTATGGAGCTAGATTTCTGTTGTCTAATAAAAACAATACCTCGAAATTCAAGACAATACCTTGCGCTTCGCGCTATTTCCTGAACAGTACACATAAACAACTCAAGACAAGAAAGAGCCTTCTATCTTCATGAACTACAATGAGCTAAATGAGCTGCTGAGCTAGAAAGAAGAGCTATATAGCTCTTGACTGGGTAAACAGATATATAGCTCTTATCTTTTTAAAGAGCTAAATTTCTCACGACTATTATCGAGTGGCGACCACGCACCGGAAGATGCAGAGTGGGCAGGCCTCCAACAAGGTGGTCTGACAATCTGGTGAAGGTCGCGGGTAGTCGCTGGATGCGAGCAGCACAAGACCGGTCGTGGTGGAAATCCTTGGGGGTGGCCTTTGTCCAGCAGTGGACATCCTCTGGCTAATGATGATGAACGGACTTTTGACACAAATAAATCCAGATGAAAATCTGTTAAGTTGAGGTAGCGTCATAGGACGTTCATAAAAAAAAGGGGAAACTTTTTGACCTTCAAGCTTAAATTGTAAATATTTATAATATACGTTATTCTTTATATCCGCATCGTGACGTTGAATGGATTAAAAAAGTATCTTATTTTAAAAATATTTTTAACGCACTCACAGCTTTAATTCTACCCAATTATTTGATAAAAAATAAGGTAGTGTAGAGGCTGCTTATTTTTTTTTATCCATCTAACAACGAGTATGCCAAATCGATTAGGGGTTCTACTGAGAGTGCGCAAGACTACACATTAAGGTTTAATTTATTTATTCTGGTGGTAATTAAGTGACGATAAAATAAAGATAGAAACGCTGTTAACTCACTCTGGAGGAGTTCTTTGTTTTCTTTTTATCCCACAACGGAGAAGCACTTGGCCTAATGTAGTAACAATAAGGTCAAAGATGGAAGCGCACTTTAATCGGAATCCTCAACCACTGTGGTGCTGGCTATGGAATCTCAAACTATCTAAACTATTAATACTGTTGTTATAATATGTTTGTTATATTATAATAAATTAATACTGTTGTTAAATTATGATATATATATTGAATTAAATAGGGGTAGCTGGATGGGCGGACTTACAATAACCCCTACCACTAACAAAGCCAGGAGTACGTAAGTCTGGAAAAGGATAAGTGAACCTCCAGAGGTTCTCTAGAGGAAGAGTAGACCCCAGGGTCTAAGAACAGTGGTCTGACCAATAAAACGCATAAGCAGTCAAACTAAGTATTAAATTTGCGGTGGTAATATTCAATCAAAGTTACTGCGGTGTCAATACAGAAGTATCTAAATAAGTTTTGAAGAATAATCTGATTTTCTTATACTTATTGTTTTCGTAGACCTCTACGAAAAGGGGTAAAAAAGGTTGACGATTTTATAGAAACCGCGAATGGGGTAGCATAGTGTGGGATAACCTCGACTAGATGGAGCCACGGTCAGCGTAAGGCAGCTGGCAGTAACTGGATGCGGAGAGCCGGAGACCAGGCTGAATGACGCGCCTTTGAAAGGGCATTATGTCTAGCTGATGATGATTGTTTTTTGTTACTCAGCTTTGATTAGTCTAAAATGTCACACAGCTACCCCAATTTATGTGCCAAAAGTGTAATATTGACAATAGTTAAGCATAGGCATAGGCGTAGTGAAACTCTACAACATACGAGCTTTGACAAGCGAATAGGATGTATAGTGACAATTAATAGCATGTAATTTAGAGGAGCAATTCTTCGATCATCTAAACACTGATCGAAGGTGCAATTGCTTAGAGGGTTAACTTTAATTAGAATACCTTTAAATTAGCAGTTTTTTAACCTTTTAAAATGTCACGTTGAGAATTAAAATATTAAAAAGAATCCACATAATAAAAGAAAAACTTGAAATTTTCTAACCGTTTTCTCTGATTTTATTTAAGGAACTTGAGTACTTTACTCAATATATATATATATATATATATAATACCTTTGTATTAATTATCTCACTAGTTAAAGTAAAGAGAGAGTTTTGAAAACATTTTGCGAAAACCATGTTTAACCCCCGACCCACAAAGAGGGGTGTGACAAGTTGGCCTGTCTGTCTGTGACATTTTAGCTCTGTAACGTATAAAGCGATTACAATGCGGATGTTGTTATTCGAAAGCATTGTTCTATGGAGGAGCTAGCTTGTACAGCGGTTAAGGTTCGAGATCTTGTCAGTTAAACAACTCTAGCAATACCGAGTCACTGGATGGGTAACCAAATTATAAACGTATCGAGCTCCTCCGTGTTTCGGAAGGCACGTAAAGTCGTTGGTCCCGGATTTGTCGTAAGATGCTGTCGTTAAACCCGACTATCCGCATTGGGCCAGCAAGGTGGGTTATGTTCCAATCTCCCCAAGTGCTGTTGCCCATGATGACTGACGGTGGTGATGATGATTCTTTTATGTGATTGTTTTTAGCTTAGCTTGGTTTAGACTGATTTTCCTACAGCTACTAAAAGAAAAGTCTCAAGATAACTAGCTTAGGAGTACTGGAAGCTGGAGAAGAGAACATTAAAATGTAGGGCATTTACATTGACACAAACCTAAACAGAAAATATTGTGCTTGCAATCTTCCGATATAAATAAGTATTAAGTATTGAAATAAAAAAATAAGAAATGATTCGTGAATAAAAATACCTACCTACTTAAGAACTTTTATTTTCAAAACATGAAAAAAAATCTAAAGTTATAGTATTTTAAAGCTGAGATTTAAAACCAATTTCGGCCACATTTTGTTAGGGTAATCTAATTTTATATACATGTGTTGTTTTGATGAAAAATAATTTCATCAGACAAAAGATTTTCGTAGTCTGATTTTAGTGTTGTTTTCCCTGTTGAAATATATATATTGAAAGACTAGTTGATATAATTAGCTTTAATAAAGCAAATGAACACAGAAACTCAAAAATATAATACATAACATTGATTGATACACATAACAATATATTCAACGCTCTTGCTATAATAACATAAATCACACACAACACGACTGATGATACCGATCAGTAGCTTTCGGCAAGTCTATAGATTTTACTAAATTAAGTTTAAAAATCTTAATATTTGTATATTTTTAATGGAAGTGGTATATTATTCCAACATTTCGTGGTAGAGTATCGGAAACTGCCACAAAATATACAGAATGCTTTTAAAATTTTTTCTGTATAATTAGTGTAGTGGTGAAAGATTAGATACCACCATCCCCTCTCTTCCCTTGGGTGTCGTAAAAGGCGACTAACGGGCTAAAGACTGCACATACATCCAACAATAAATAAATAAACAGCATAGAGCGGCGATGTGCTCACCACCTGTTACGCTGAGCACATGTGCAGTGCAGTCGCTATTTAATGAAAAGTGGACTATGGTAGAGGACTGCTTTTACTGTCCTCATTGCCTAGTCTCCGACTAACCCTTCGGGGATAATAGTCGTGATTATATGTAGAATGTAAATATTATTATTTGGTATATAAAATGCGTTGTAGAAATAATAGAATAGACAACAGTATTTTATAAAACATTTTAAAAAACGAATGGCTTAAGGTAAAGGACTGAAACCTTATCAAAAGTGATGTGTCATAAATTAAATAAAAGTATACTATGCTTACATATAGATACCATCGTACTTAAATCATCCAAAAAGATGTCATCTCATATTTTTATCTTTGTTACTTTTATACAAAACCCTTGTTAGTCTCCAGCGGCTCTACTTCAGAAGCTATTGTCTGATAATAATAAAGTGCTGTTCATTGTGTTTAATAAGTGTAGGTGAGCGTAATGAGATGAAGTATTAAGGTCAAGGCATTGTGAGGGCGGGCACGCGGAGCGGAGCGTGCAGCGGCGGCGAGCGCGCCGCGTCGAGTGACTTAGGCCGAGCGTCGCGCGCCGCTTTACCCAATTGGTCGCGATCCGACGACCCGCCCAGGGGAGGGGGCCACGCACACACGCTCACGCTCACCTAAGATAATTTATTTTATGTTATACCGTTTGAATATTTTATATCTGTGTGAGTTTTTTCGGACGGTATGCGTTCAGTGTGAAATATTCGCGCGATAAGAAAGAAGAGGGGAATAGATCGATCGGGGACGTTGCGCTTTTTATTTCGACACTTGGTTATGTTATTGTCATAGCTTAATTGTAGGTGCGACGGTTAATGGTCCTTATTCTTGTGTTACTGTACAGATTGCACGTTTATTTTTTCATTTGTACACTAGGTACTGCCACTTCGTATAATGTAGAGCATTTAAAATATTAAGACTTTTAGTTAAATGAGCGTTACATTATTTTATTTTTATTATAATACAATACAAACATAATGTATTTCACACAACGTTATAGTACATAGTAAGTACACACAAATTAATTTAATTTACCTTTTATGTCTTGAGTATCTCTGTTTAAGTATAGATCTATACCTTTGTTCTTGTGTGCAATAAAAGTAAGTATATTTTATTATTATTACTTTTAAACGCTTACAATTAAGTGAGTTAGGTACATTAATTTAATTTTTATTCTTACTCATACTTTAAGTTCAGTCATTTCTGTTTGATAATTTAAAAATATTGTTTTATTTAGAGACTGTTAAAGATGTTTCATAAACTGTAAATATTACCTACTATATTCATTCCCATTGCAGTGAAGACACAACAACTTCAAAACTACAAACAAACCTTTAAACTCTACTCGTATCTTTGTACCCAGAAAAGCTACGTTAAATAAAACACATTCAAAGACCGTTTAATTCTGTCACCGCTAACATGTTTCCACACCGCTAAAGCGACTCTAGTAATATAAGCTATCGAGTACACAACAGGCCATAACCGCCGACTTCACAGGCATAGTTTTATACTTATCTTCGTTTCACATTGCAAGAAAATAAAAACTACAAATGTTGTGGTTACCTTTAATCAAATGCAAAGCTATCATTAACTCGACGCTTCGGCAAACTCGCTCGTCGTGCGCATCGTCACTGTTAATTATCACAATATATATGTATAAAATAAAATAAAAGAGACCGCTCCGTACCAATACTAACATAAAAAATACGAGACAAGAAAGAGAAGCTTTAAAAAAGAAAGGAGTGCATCTACCCCCACCTTCGATAGCCCCCACCGAGTCGGGCCGCCCCTGCGGCGGGCGCCACCCACCGCACCGCAAAAATCGAGAGCGTCGACGGCGGCGCGGGGTCAAACGGCGACGCGAGCGTGAAAAGAAGGAGCGGTGTGCGAGCGGACGCACACTACGGAGTACGTGCGTGTGCGCGCCGAGAGGGACGGCCACCGCGAGAGCGAGACGGCGGCGCCAATTACTATCACCTGGCGGGCAGCTACCGCATTACCCACTGCCGCCGCGCGCGCGACCACGCGCCCGCTGCACCACGCGGCTCGCTCCGCTCCTATAACGCTACCCCGAGCTTGCACTCCAATCGATATTCGCACCGCCGCGGCCGGCTACCGTCGACTGCACCGTACTGCCGCTTGCTGACTCGCGCTGCCTCGGGAATGCTCCGCCGACCCGACCCTGTTGTGGGAACAGTGCCGCGACGCGACAACATGCGACTGTGAAGTGTGTGCGGACAGTGACACAGACAATAAACGAGACGTGCTTCTGCTTATTTACAAGTTTATCATCAAGTTTCACAGTGAAAAATGACATCCCAATTTGCCTTCAGAGGATCTCCACCGAATCAGGTAAGCTTGTAACGATGTTAAACTCTAGCTAAAGTTTATAAAGTTCAAAATTTTTATATTTTTTTAACAAATTTTGCTAAAGCGATTTAATCAACTTGTTGAATATCTGATAATGGTGTGATTATTGTATCGATACATTTGCGTGGTCGCTATTTCATCAGGCTAAAGGAGAATGTGGAAGAATTGGGTACCAAATTATGGTTTTTGGAAACTCTACATCACAAAAGAGACGTAATTAAAATGTAGAAGCAGTTCATTATCCATTACTCAAGTTTTTCCTTTTGTTTATAATGTTTAACGGTAACAAGTGCCCAAACAAGTACCTAAACTTTAATAATAATTAAGTCATAAGTGCATAAAACATCTGTGACAAAAATTATGTAGAGCTACATATGTAATTATTCATTTTAAGAACACGTCGACAAATATACACTGGTTATCTTAAATATTTTGAATAACATGGTAACACATTTAGTCAAATCAAGCATAAAAAATCTGAAAGAAAATCGATTAGCCGCACAGTAATATTATCAACAATACCTATATAGAGTCAGACCAATAATAGGCACGCCGTAAGACATAATGGCCATTATAGTTTTCTTTTCTTTAGTTTAAAATCTTATTTAGTTTTTCCAAATTTTTATATAAGAATAATGAAAACAGTGAAGTGAGAGCTTTTTCTCTTTTTTATATTTTTGACGAAGTTTTCATAATAATTATGTAGAAGTAATTACTTGATTTTTACATACCTAAGTACTTGTTTTTAGTAAAAAAATTACCAACACACTTGCTTTTCTTGTTAACTATTTGCAAAAAAAACCTAAAACATAAGTAGCCGCATTGTAACTTTAATAAATAAGCAAGTAGGAACACGAAATACTTTGTAATCACATAATTTACTGAAACATATCGGCCCTCGTAAACAACATAAAACATAAATTATACAAAATGTGGCGCGAACGCATGTTTTCTCCGTTAGTAACATTGCAAAGAGAATCACAGACCACAATGTGTCCAATTAGTTCTGTGCGGATACACTTTTAAATATTTCTTATTGCAAACCAACCATAAACGTCCTCTGTTTAATGCGAATATAACCCGTGTACGTTTACCACAATGGAGATGGCCATGACGTACGAAGTAACACTAGGCTTCACTCATTATTACAAGTATAAACACTCCACTACAAATGACCAACTATTGTTGACAACACAAGCATGATGACACAGGAATAATACGTGATGGACGCCATTTTTTATAATATAGATAAGTACGTTCGTATAACAGCTAAGACAGCATGAAATTCTGTCTAATAAGAATTTTAGAAGAAATAAGATGTTTTCCGAAAAAACTGTTAGAATCTCTTTCTTGAAACTTTAGATTTTTTAATTTAAATAATGAGTAGGTAACTTATCAGTAATTCTGTAGGTTTAAAGTGAATACAAATATTTCATCATCTTCATTTTTTCCTGTTCTATTGTATAAACACAATAATATTTGAGGTTTTACAGTGAAAGAGCGGCATAATAATTTAAATTCATTACTTATTGCATCTGAAATAACAACGTTTCAAATGATAATTAAAAAGGAATACCACTAACTGGCGAACTAACTAATTACGGAACGTACTCGTATAACCAGCAAAATTAAAAATTGGGCAGTTATTTTCCTTACAGCCACTAAAGTTACAATTTAATTATGGTAATAGGTATGTTCCTCATGTAATATATCCATAATTAAAGGATTATCAATTCCATGTGGATCACCGGATACTGGTATTCAAGTGGACGAAGTCGCAGCAGGTCGCTAGTATTTTGACATAGTTCTTATTGAATAATGACTTAGGTAGGTATACCTATTAATTTATCGTTTGGAATTTAGCTTACTCGGCTTGCCTGGTATTTGTAATTGGTACAAAAGTAATCGAATAGTAAAATTTAATAGTGTGCGCTATATTTTCACGGATTATAGGGCAAGTGAAATTGCATCGATATTTTGTTAAATTTGTTTATAGCCAATAGAAATATCTACACAATTGAAATGTAGGTTGCCCGGTATAATATACCTAACCGATTAGTGAAATTGAATGCTGTACACTACTATTTTCGCAAATTAGAGCAAGTGAAATTTATCGATTTTTTTTATTAGTTTATTACCATTATCTATTAGCAGATAGCTCATTACAGGTCTCCACGTCTGGACTACAAAACTGTACAAACTAAACAGTTTTAATTTGGATACAATTAATTGTATAACACCGCTATTTACATAAGTATATGAAGTACCCCAAGTGCATAATATAACATTAAAAAATAGTTTTAACAATGTATTTAAAATAAATGCTATTAATAATATAGGTAGCTTTTGTAAGCCCATTGTAGCGATGACTTGATTTCAATTTTGGAGGTATTCGCCCAGCAGTGGGTCAGCATATACACTATAACTTTATCTTTAGAAATTGAAATAGTTTAATCATTATTTTTATTTATTTATTAAATAACAGGTATGACAGTAAAGATTCTTTATTGATTAGTAGGTACATAGATTACTACATTCTGACAGTACAGAAAACTTAGAGTTGCAGTGTGATGTTGTGTTAAATTTTGGCGATTCAACAGTTTTGTTTGCGGCTTGCAACTATCAATGAGAGATGGAAGTTAATACAATTGTGCGCTCTCCGGTTTTCGAACGGAACACAGAATTGGAAGTCAACTTAATTGTAACGTACATTTTGTTTGGCACTCACAAACTACCGTGAACCGTCCGGCCGGCCGGAATTAATAGCAAATCGGTTGTTTGGCTACTAGCTTCGATCAACAATACCAACTAGATAACGCGTCACGTACAAAATCAAAGCTCAATTCTGTCCACGTGAATAAATACTTTTTCAAAGTAATAAATTACTCCAGTCACTTAAAAATGGAAAGACGTCACTAACATTTAGAGGTGAAATCCACCTTAAGGGGCAACAAATAAAGCATTTTTTCCTGTTATTGCCTTGCGAGAAAATAAGAGCTCACTTCTCAAGTGCGCTCTTCTTTACCGAGACACATTTTTAGCGCCGACCTGACATCTAGTTGTATTGTTGATCGAAGGCTAGAATTTAGAATTATAACATAATTTGTAGGTATGTATTTGTGTAACTCTAGTAAGCAAAACCACTGATATTCTACGCAACGCAAATAGTTACGAAACTGATATACTTGCTAATTTATTAATTTCGGCTGTGCCTATAGAAAGACCTTTGTACTTTATTTTTTTATTTTCTTTATGATTTTTATTACTATAACAATAATTATTAGCTACTTACATACACTTTTAAATATTTGCGTTCCAATATGTAAAATATTTAAACGGGTTTATTTATTATTTATTTATGGAAAAAGGTACACCAACAGTATACATATGAAACATTAAACAAAACATTACTTATACAAATTAATACTTATACATATACCTATTACAGGCGTACACAGGGGTTCACGCTAACTAAGTAGTTTGCAGAAAGCCTCGTTTAATTATTCTGTTATTAATTAGTTAAATATCATGAAAGAGGTGAAGTACAAATAAAACAAAATGTAAACACTGATAAGTAGGTATACTTAAAATCTTTGGTTGGTAGGTTGGTTGGTTTGGCATTTAATATACTTATTTCAAAATTATATTAAATTATAATGACATAACCAAATAGATAAAACTATGAAAAAGGAATAAATAAAAGTACAACACTGTAATTGATAATAGTAATCTAGAAAATATTATATTTAAATATATTATATTTAACAACAATTAGATGACTATCAAATAACTTGTTAATTTTTTTAGTTTAGTTCTATATCTTTAGGTACACAGGTAAATTGCATTTCCTCTTTTTTAATGCCATCTTAATTGTTGTCAATCGTATTCAATTTAGTAGGTATTTTGTACCTATAGGTATAATATTTATTTCGTATTTTGACACGACTATAAAATAAAACGTAATTGTTAGTTAATATGAATTTTAGAAGTCCTAACATCTACTGATCTGCCTAATATATTATTCTGTTATTTGAATTAAAGTTAATAATTACAGTAAAAAATAGTGTAGTTTTCTAGCAAAACTTAGTAATTGGGTTTACTTGCGTTCAACAAGTAAGTAATGCCTTTATTTTCTCGTTTGAAGGCGCTGTTTGAAGGATTTACAAATACAGGAAACGCAAAGTAATAGATTTATTTCGGTTAATGAATAGGCAACTGCATAAAACCGAAAAGCTTTATTAGTCGTATATACTAAATCAGTATCTAGATATATACAAAGTGGTAGGTAACTAAATACTTAAAAAATTAAAACCGGCTAATTTTTTTATTAAAAATATTTTTGCGGATTAATAGGTTACTTACTTGTTTTTTATTTTTTTTTGCATTTCATGCAAATTAGAAATTTTATGGCCTGCGAGTGCGAGCGATGTTGCTGCCCGCCGCGATAAATTGCACGTGCAACGTTGCTAAGAAGACGAAGTATTTACCAAAAAAGCCAAAATTAAGTATAATTTTTTTAATAAATTGTGACCCATCTTTAAAAAAAAAGTAAAATTTGAAATCGATTTTAATCTCGATTCTGAACAAACTAATTTCAGGATTTGAGCAATTTTATTAACAAGTGGTATGGGCATTATAAACGTCTATAAACAACGTGTTTAGTAATTAAAGCAACGGCTGTAATATACATAAATAGGTATATTCACAACTATTATTCCCGAAGGGTAAGTCAGGGACTGGGCAAAGAGGACTGCGCAATAAGGACTGCAAAAAGAAGTCCTCTGCCACAGTCCAGATTTTACCAAATACCTAATTGCACATATGCTGAGCGTGATCGGTGGTCAGTCTATCGCCGCTCTGTGCTGTGTGTATGTGCAGTCTTTAGTAACAAAGGAGAACAATAAAAATATTAAAAAAATACTGTCACAGACTAGAGCTATTAAAAAAAAACAGCCTACTTTGCTTCGTAACCCTGGAAATCTTCTACACACCTTTCCAATTTTCATCTAAATTATCTTTTCTTTTTTCTGAATATCGCCTTTGAGAAGATCAATGTCAGAAAAATATATAGGATAGTGCGATGGTGAAGGAAGCGGTTATAATATTATTGGCACTTTTTTAAATTTATAATGATGTACTTACCTAATTATAGATAATAACTCAGTTTCATGTCCATGAAAGTTTACATATTTTTTTGTCTAATAAGATTATAAAATGCAGGAAAATGGATTGCTGGATTATTGGTCCATTATTACTATTTATAGGTATAGTCCAAATTCAAATTTTCTACATGAGATTTTCAATTTACTGAGAAAACTTTATTGAATATCTCGACATTTATGTTTTTTTTTCTTTTCGTTAACCTCATGCTCTTTTACACGTTGTCTAAAGATTGCGAGCATAACTTCTAGCAAATTTACTGAACAAAATCCATTAATTTACCGAGGCAAATAAAGTGCTCAATGTTGCTTCGAAATATAAATCTACAAATATGCCTATTTTCATTACCACACTATTTTGTAACGGTAAAATTTTGGTCAGACTAAGTAGTCTGACTGCCAGAATGGCAAAAAATTTTCAGATTGTTTATGCGACTTCTAGATAAAAAGATAATAAATATATAGATGTAAATCATAACCGCGCGGAAATGACCAAAGGTTCATTATCAGTTCATTGATTCAATGACACCGGTCAGGTATGATTGATTTAAAAGCGTAATGACATTAATATCTAACACGAAGCTTCCTGATATAATATATACATATCTATAAGGGTATTTCTTGCAAGGTGTCAAGCCGATGTGTGGTGATAGGGAACTACCATACCTATCTATTGAACCCCTATGTAAATTTCGCGATTTTTGGTAGTTTCCGAGCTATAATGTTTTTTTCTTTTCTAAGTATTTTATGACGAATGACTTTATTTTCATATACATTTCTGTACACTTTTTTCTTTAACTAAGTAATCATCTTCCTAATATCAATACAAGTTACAAAAAAATAATTAGAACTGATGTCGTAATAAAATACTTAGAAAAGAAAAATAATTATAGCTCGAAAACACCAAAAATCGCTGAACATACATGGGGGCTCTATAGATAGATATGGTAGTGCCCTATCACCACGCATCGGCTTAACACCTTACAAGAAACACCCTGTATATACATCATCATCATCAGCCTAAAACCGTCCCATAGGTACAGGCATTCCAACATGGACAATTGAAGTAATGTATTGTTTTATGCAGTTTACGACTCTACATTTTAAAATGAATCATTTTAAAGACGTTTTCACTAGTGGACTAACTCATTCAAAAGATATGTAGCCTGGAGGAGCTTAGGATCATCAATGTTTTTTACTCATCCATTTGACTTTGATTTTTACATAATTACTTTGTCCTTTGTGATCGAGTGGCTAAGCTTCCGGCCCGATATCCGAAGGTCCCGGGTGCAATTCCCAGGTCGGGCAAAGTGTGTTTTGGATTTATGTATAGCCCGAGTTTCTGATCACCAACGTGGTGATTAAGCCAATACCCATCAATTGGCTATTTGACGGTTGTAACAATAAAATTTGAACTATGTCGGATTGGTAGTTTATAATTTAACAATAATTATCCAATAGTTTTTTTTATTAAGATATATTGTTAATAGTTAGGTAAGTATTTTATTTTTACAAAATATGTCTCCTATTTTTTTATCTGTGGATTACAAACCCGAAACACGGGCGGCATTGATTGGGCTTCGTGTGGCATCATATTTTACAAAACAACTATAAACTATCTGTCAGGTTTCAAGATACAATTTGTTTGTTTATTGAAGTGTGACGTCACAGGGCAAAATGTCACGTGACCAACCGTTTTCGCGCAAGATTTTGAAATTGATGAGAAATAAATGTTTTTTTTTTATTAAATAAAGCTTTTTAAGAGAAAAAAATATTGTAATAGGTTTAAAATAAGCGTTTGTAATTTTTAAAATAACTTTCCGAGAACTGTCAAGTAGCCAATTGTGGCGAAGATTTGACCTCAATGATGGACGCCTTTGCTCAGCAGTGGAACCTGTAGAGTTTAGGCGCTTTATGTTAGGGCGCTGGCAGGTTTTACTTTGTAGTAAGTAATTTATAAATAAAACATATAATTTGAAATGACAAGATGTCAAACATGGAATTGAGGAGAACGATTTGAAGTGCCAACATGGGTAGACTTGCCATGTTATTTTTATATTTCATTTGTAATAATATAATAATTTAAACCTTGTAAATAAATATGAAGTCGTATATTAAGAAGAGGACATTTTCAATCCCAAGCCCCCAATCCTCCTTTGCTTACAATGTTCTTACAGTACCTACTAGTTAGTGGTAACTGAACTAGGCTTGTTATTTAGGTAAACACGTGTCATAAATTACCTCTAGTACATTCGTAAAAATGTTTTATTCCAAATAATATGTTAAGTATAATTATTTTACCTGCGCTACACTTACCTACTTAGAAAATGTTAAAACATCGTCCATCTGAACAACAGTACAATTAAATACTATCAGGCATACAAATAATATATTACACTTACCACTTGATAGTAATTAAAAAGGAAATGTACTTTATTACTGTCGCGCGATCTGATTGCAATTTAATACAATAAAAAAGTACTGTAACTATCGCATGCAAATCTAACACAATCAAGTGGCTTTGATTTGCCAATAAAGGAATATATTTGCCAACGGCGTTATTATGTTATCAGATAAACTTTATTAAAGCAGCACTTTATTAAATTTCATTGCTGCCATATTAATATTGGGATAGTGAGACTTATCTGTCAATTTAGTTAGTTCAGTAAGCCATAATTAAAATGGTGAATCGTAAGCAAGTAGACCAATGTTAATAAAGATAATATTATGGAGTGATTCGGTCAGTGGCCGAGTGCGTGCCGCGGGCGATCTACTTTCGCTATCTGGCAGATAAGAGGAGGGACGGACTCCCTCAACAAGAGGAGATTATCCTCATTATTTCTCAGTTTTCGGAGGCTCACAGTCAAGAGCCACTATGCTGCCACCATCTGCTAACAGACTAGTCCGTTAATTAACGTCCTATATCTTTAGTTACTCTTTAGCTGTAAATATGTTTTCAGTATTTTTAATCACGGCATAAATTCTATAAAGTTTTATTTTAAGCACGCTTCGCTAATAGGAATGTAAGGATTTTTTTCTTCGCATTCCAACTGGGTCCCATTGCTTTCATGGTTCGTTTTTATTTAAATAGCAATTAAGTACAAGAATGGGCTGTAAACGTTTACGCTGCGTTGTGTCGCACGTTTAAGAGTTCCGACTCACTAAAACTCGGGTGGCATCAATTTACTTTCACGAATAAAATGTTTATACACATACTTCATTTAGAGCGAATGAGTTTAATCTTCAAAGAGGGTGTATAGTGGTTTTTACAGGGTCAGCAACGCGTGACTGATACCTCTGGTTTTGCAAACGTATAAAGGCCATGCCTGTATAGTATAAAAATAAAATGTTCAATCACTAATCTACGACAACGGTTGAAAGTAACGATAAACAAAAGCACGGCACTCCTGAAATTGCCATATTTGCAAACGACCAACAACATTCACACGTTTGCCGTGACATAATGATTTTTATAAAAATTTATGAACGAGTTTAGAAAACAGGGGAGACGAAATTGAATCGCGTTTTGAAGCCATTTCTATATCTAATACCACTATGCATGATCGCGTTATACATAATGCAGACGGAAGGGTTGCCTTGACTCTGTAAACACCGGTTTGTAAAGAATTGTTACTCATTTTACGAATAACATTCACGTTGGGTTGTATCGGGGTGTGTTTTACAATTACAAGCGCCATTTTGAACTGAACCATTTACTGTCAGCTCAGACGGTTACAACAAACATACCTACTTATAGTAAATGTCGACAAAAATAATCGCCTCCAATGGCAGTATCCAGCCGCTGATTTAATTACAAGTATTACGTTTGTACATTTTGACAAACAAGCTGGAACAAAAGACGACAAAGTTATACTTATTTAGGTCGCGCCAGTCTCGTCAGTCGTCAGGTTACGTTCCGAGTGTCGAGTTCCAGATTAATATTATGTGAGTGCGTCACGGATTCGAGCGTCGCTCTACCATTCTCAAAGCAATTGCAGGTGGTGCCGATCTGGGCTCCCATACGTACACACGCGCAACACGCCAACTTACAAGCCAAACCAAAACCATTAATTTAACTTCATAATGAGCCATGAACAATATTCGTCATTTTTGCAATCCACGTTCCGTGGCGGGAATGATTTTCTGACCCCTTTTTCTGCGCGCGCGCACTTTAACGTTTCGGACTTTCTCTTTTTAGAGTTTAATAAAGCATAATAAAGAGCTGTGATTAAGTTAACGTACGCTCGGTGAGCTATTGTTCTTGATAATGAGTCTAATGTTAAGTCCCCACTTAAAAGTTTTACGTAACGTGATACTGCATTGAAACTCGAACTTATACTAACTAGTCCGTACAACCATTGTTGAATTATAATTAAGTATATTTATTTTGGAAATACTTTAGTTGATGTTCGGATTTATATTTAGCTATTACTTACGTGGGAATATTTTGAGTACAGTTGGTTTTACGCAAAACTGATAATTAGCGGTTTACCATCATTGTTTAATTTTACAACAAAGTAAACTTATTTTTCAAATAAAAGTTGTTAGTAATAAATTGTTGATAATATATCACTTATATTTATGAATCTATTATTATATTAGGTTGGGGAAAACAGTTTTTACGCATATAGTATGTATGAACTTGTAATACAATTTCTTTAGCTATAAGTACTATTGTATCTGGCTGGTTTTGGTATCATTAAAAGTTTAAATTATAAAAAAGATAATTCCAAATTCAAATTAGAAAAATTTGTGATTTTCATTTGTTTTTCTTACTGTCTAAATGAGTGAATCTAACGAAGAAATTCGATATATTTTAAAGTTTTACTATAAAAAAGGAACACTTTTTTTACTATAAAAATGCAACGCAAACTGCAAAAAAAATTGCGATGTTTATGGACCTAGTGCAGTGTCTGTGCGAGTAGCACAAATTTTATTTAAGTGTTTTCAATCCGGAAATTATATGTCATAGATGCACGTCGCTCTGGTCGCCCTATTACGAATAAAAAGGATGCCATTTTTTATAGAGTGGAGCAAGTTTGGCATCTCAGCAGTTACGACGTAGTTGAAGAACTGGGAATTGACCACAAAACCGATTTGGCGCATTTGAAAAAAAAAACTGGGTGCACAAAAAAACTTTGGAAGGGCATTATTCATTATGAGCTGTTACCACCAGGCAGGACCATCGTTTCTGAACCCTACTGCGAACAACTGATGAGATTAAAGCAAGAAGTTGAGAGATGCTTTCTCTCAACTTCTTGCTTTAATCTCATCAGTTCCGGAATTAATCAACAGAAGGGGTGTGGTTTTTCATCATGATAACGCTAGACCTCACACATCTTTAGCTACTCAGCAAAAATAAAGAGAGTTTGGCTGAGAGGTGTTAATGCATCCGCCGTATAGTCCTGACCTTACACCTTCAGATTTCCACCTGTTTCGGTCTGTTCAGAATTCTTTAGGCAGTGTCAGGTTAACATCACGAGAGGACTGCCAAAACCACTTGACGCAGTATTTTGATCAGAAGCCCCAAAATTTATATATTAATGGGATCATGTCCCTACCTACAAGATGGCAAAATGTTATCGAACATAATGGCACCTGCATACTTTAGTTAAATGTAAATAAACAATATTGAATTTTCTTAAAAAATGCGAAGTAACTTTTTCCCCTACTTCACATGTTAGTAAACATAATCAGTCAATGTTAAATGAGGCTTAATTCTATAATAGTTGGTAAGTACTTACTGTTTTTGTTCATTTTTCGAAAACTTATCATGAAATTTCCAACTAAATCAAACAAGTATTAGTATACTTATTGCTAAGACGCTGCTCTTTAGGAGTTTCACTGCCAGGTTATCATTGTATCTAAGCACACTGTTAAAGTCAGTAGAATTTAAAAAATTTTGAAAACTAGGCACTAGATCGTTTAGTTTTATGTTCGACCAGCATTGGATCGGAAAACAGATCGTATTAAATGGACAAATACAAATATTTTTTTAATTCCTTCATGCAATGTCGTGGGTAACCTAAAATTAAATTAGCGAATGGAACATCATTACATACATATACATTACATATACATTTTGTTTACGCTCACACCAATTATCTAGACCAAGATGAGTGTTCTTGTGAAACTCGTTTATATGGTAAGATAACGGATAAATATAAATAAACATAGAAAAAACACCCAGACCCGAAATCAATTTAGAAAAACAGTTTTCCTCTAAATTGACCCGACCGGGGATCGAACCCGGGACCTCAGAGATGGCGACACCATGAAAACCGGTGTACAAACCACTCGACCAAGGAGGTCGTCATCATTAAAGCGCATCGGCTCATCAAGAACGCGGCGTTCATTGAACGGTTGTTAGCAGCGGATGACTTGATTCTTGTCTCCTTAATGCTATAAAGCCTATCCCGACAGGGTAAACCTGACACCTTATCGGTTCGTTACTCAAACAACTCTCGCCCAACTTCTAAGCGCAGCCACTCGAGCCCCGAATAAGATAGGTGAATGAAACTCTCTTCTCAGAAACTTGACTTATATTCCACGAAACGGCAGTGTAGATGACGCGCTTAGTCAATTTTTCGAGCGTTTACGAGTGGCCAGGCGGTCTGATAGCGTCCAATAAAACAGGGCCGATACCTACACCGAGATCGCGGCTTCGTGTGCGTGAAGCGAGCCCAGAATTTAATAATATTCTTTTAATAAAAGTGTACAGCGATACTGAAATGCAGTGAACACAAATAGATTCAGTTGTTTGCGTATGTCATGCATGTGTGAACATTGCGGAACCGTAATAAAAAACGGTGTCAAATAAAGATTTAAACGATAATTTCGCGCGCGGAGTTTCTAAATCTGTATATGCTTTGGACTGTTCCTGTGTTATAACAATGTTAGATGTTTCAATACTTTTGCTATGTCCTTTTTTGTTTCTGTAAGCTTTTTGTAAATTAATAAAAAATAGGTAAATACGCGTTTAAGAAATATATTTACCCAAATGCAACTAAATTGCGTAGACACATACAGGGCTAAGACAGACTTTTAGCAACCTGTGATTTTACTTCTTAGGTACATGTTCTAGACACTTGACTTGACTTAATTATCTGGTCCAAACAAATAACAAAGCGATCCAAAAAAATCTCAACGTGCCACGATAGATTTTTTATTACCCACCGTTAAAAAAAAATGCTCTCGCCATAACGAAATCAACGCGCGACAGCTGTAATACACGAATAAACAGCCATTCCCAGGAGTTCGGGCCACAGATCTTTCATTGATGCCCCTAATCAGATGCGGCGTGGCGTCGTGAAAGTTTATTGTATTGTGGACTTAAAATACACATGTACGAAAATTACGGACAACGTCACGCCCACCGTGAGACGAACGAGGTGTCCACATATCGTTAGTTCGCACCTCGACGCGTCGCGTTCGCGGCACGTCGCTCGTTACGAAAATTCGGTGACACATTGTCTGTATGTGTGACTAGCAGGACGCAATTTGGCTTGCGTTGAAAACTGGTAGCAGTAAGAATTGTTAATTAAAATATGTTTGTGAATAATATTAATATTTTTGTTATGCCACTACGACAAGCTTGACCTCCTCACCTGATTCACCTGACACATAACACCGGGAATTTTTACTAATGAGAAATTGGCTATTTCTAAACGTGAGGAGGCGGCCGTGCTCGTAACATTTGTTAAAGTGACTGACTTAATACGAGCATTACCAACCCGTGTAAAACATATTATTACTAGTGGCCCGCCCGTGACTTCGTCCGCGTGAACACCCTGAATCCCATAAAATGTCTTTCACACAAACCTTCCTGACACAACAAACGAACACAACAAAAAATAATCAGCCAAATAAGTCGAGCCGTTCTGAAGTGATGCGCGTACAAACATTTCGGCAATTGATTTTTATTAATATAGATCTAAGTATGAAACTTATAGTCTTAACTAAAATACAGTAGAATCCAAAATCTCGATAAACCGTTAATCTTCAAATAGTCAGCCATATTGAAGCAGTGGAGTGGAATTGGTGAATAAGAGTAGGTACTCTAGACTGGGATTCACCTAGAAATGAATTATTAGTATTGCTCCATTACCAATAAGAATCAATGTGCATTGATTCACCAGAAATAATACAACAAAATTAATACTATTTTCAAAACAACCTACATTGGAGTTCATCATTACCAAATCCTCTTAGGCGCGGAAAACATTGACCGCAAATAATCGAATCCGATCAGAGTGCACAGTTCCAGTGGCGAATCGGACTATAATTCGGAGTTATTTTGGTAATACCGGCGTCGATTAGTGGGTAACGACAGGGAGTAGGTAATAAAGGTTAGGTGCGGCGCAGCACGGGATGTTTTGAATCGCCACCGCTTTAACGACCTCTGTATTAACCGATAATTCAAACGCTGATACCTACCATACCGCACTAAGCGCTATATGCGACTCGCGACTACTTAATAAATCAAAGACTTTACGAATCGATGACACAATCGGGAGGACAGCCGCTGACGCTATTGTGTTTCGTACTCAATGACTGAAACGAAAGAGACTGATTGACGATCAGTCGTCACATGTGATGTTTGTTTGCTGAAGAGCGACAGATTACCTCGGTAAGACGATGCAAATAATAAAAAAAGATGTGTCGTGAAGTATAATTCTTATCAGCTTCTGAATACAATAAGAATCCAATTGGAAAGAAGAAGAACTTTTTTCATTAAATGTCATCAATTAAGTTACTGTTACTAATGAAAGACTTAATAAAAGTTACATTTAAGATGGCATGCGCCTTAAGGCTTACAATCAATGTTAGTGTTATTCTAAATTCAGCATTAGTGTATGTAGGAATGTTTGCGACCGCGTCATAGGAGTATTAAACAGAATAATAGTTCGGTTATTATTAGGCAACTACTCAAGTGCCAGCACATGTTTGTTCCGTACCGTTGGCTAATAAATCCTGGCGAACAATTTGCCAGGACTTCATTATCCGAATCAAAGTTACATTTGTGTCGCCACCCGGAATCGCTACGGCCGTCGAGCATTTTGATTTTCGAACAGAACGTGAGGCTTTTAATATTGCTTCTCGAAATGAAAAATGAACTAAACAAAAATCGTTTGGTCACATTTATGGGTGCGATGGAGTGTGTCGACAGGTTCTCCAGTTGCTCGCAAAGAGTTGCAATTTTATGAATGAGTTGTTTGAATGAAACACAATAATAATATTGGCGTCGTCTGCGAATCGACTGTGCAGAGTTCTCTACTCAGACGTGTACGTGTCTGGAGCGGTCTTAAAAATGGGTAGGTGCTCCCCCCGACATTAAGATTTCACCTGGTCGTAAAACACTTAATAATATTGTAGATCGATTTACAGCGCTCCGTTGAGGTTTCTCGCTGTTCGAATTTTGAATTATTTTTGTAACCGGTTTATCAATTGCATGTAATTAGCTTTCACTTGTCTTTTCAGGTTTTATTTAATGTTATCAGTTTGGTAAATAACATTTCTGTTTTTAAATCTATTTGAGAGTGACATCTGATCTATGAAACTTTCGAAAAGTCAATTTTAACACAGGTAAAGTTTAGATAGTTGTAAATAACATCCAACCTTAATGATACACATGAAAGGCAAATGATAACAATAAAATGTCATTTTAAAACAGGTTCTGACAATGAAAAAACGAAACAATCTTTAAGAATCATTAAAAGATTTTAAAAAATCGCAGCCAAATATATTCGTGTATTTGTTATTTAAACGCACACCTATTTATTTCCTTATCAGATAAAAATAGCCGAAAACAAAAGTCACTGTCTTCCACAAATTTATTCAACTTTATCGGCAACACAATGTGGAATGTTCGGCATCATAAAGACGTTCCAACTTTTATGAATTAATATGCATTTATTATCATTATACACCGTTATTACGTATTTATCTGTACATTACGACTCGTAGTCATTAGAATAATACTGGCCGGTTTCTATTCAATATTTATTCTTCCCTAATTCCACCCTAATTAGGTAGGTGTGAATTTCTTTAAAGGCATAATGGATTTTGAGGGTGGGCTCTTATCAATACGGATATCTTGACACAGGATGTGGTTGAAATAGACACCTACCTCAACTTATGATCTACCATGTAATTGTCCAATTAAAGGCACAATTTTATGTAAATATGTATAAACGCTGCTCGAACTTTGAATTATTGTTCCAGCCGAAAGGTGTTTATTTGGAGCGTTCGATGAAAATTTTAGTAGCACTATAAATAATAGTAGAGATCAAGTTGTCTGTTTTATGGGAGAATAAGGAGTGCAATAAAAGGAAACGGTTTTTGTAACTGATAAAAATAAATATTAAAAGGCTCAGTAGGTACCTACGTACTTGAATAGTTGATAATTCACTTACAAATATTGAATTATTTCGTGAGATATAAATACATTTTAAGTCATCATCATCATCTTCATCATCAACAGCCGAAGAATGTACACTATTGGACGAAACCCTCATCCAAGGATGACAGGACCGGTCATTGTGGAGATCCTTGAGAGGGCCTTTGTCAAAATTTTCAACCTCTTATTTATTATCATATTCAGTCTTATCTCTAGTCAGTGGTGCTTAATTAGAATAAAAGTTTCAAGCTTCCCCTGCATTGTACCGTTTCTTCAGGGGTCTCCTAAAATTCATGCGTGTGAAAATTAGGTTATTTACACAGTATTTAAAATTTGGATGCGTTACCGAATCAAGTAATAGATACTGTGCTACAAAAGGAGTTGAGTTGCTGTAGACATATTCATTTCCTTGTTGTGTATTATAACTGTCGTTAACACCAAGCACTGGGCGAGAGTTCTCTTCCCTATTTGAGCAAGTTAAAATTAATTACTAATTGTACTATACGTGATCGAAGCAGCGCCATCTAGTTACGAACTTATAAAAACTACATGGCTTTGAGCTAGCGTTTGTTAACGAACTTCGTTGAAATGATCAGGCCAGACAGATCTTTTGGGTCGAGTTTTTTTCTTTTTTTTTAAGATACCACTTACTCACTCTCTTCAGACTTCTTCTTTCTCCTTTGATCAAAAATCATGGAACTTGGTTTATTATTAAAATTCCCAGCCATAACAAGGCAGCCAACATCGAAACGGTAGCTAATTAATATTATACATTTCCTATAGTGTTAGTGTGTCGGTAAAGAAAGAAACAATGCCACTAGAAGCTTGCTTCCAACAGCAATATATTAGATCGTCGAAAAAACTCTAGAAAAAACGACGAATAGGCGGTTAATTAATTAGAATTTTCCTATTCACGCGAACTGACTCACACGATATGTTAGCGATTCGTTCTTCTAATACAGATCGATGATAATCGTACGTTCTGTCTTAAGATAGAAAAGTAAGTAGATATTCGAAGTCGTGTATGGAAAGCTTATTAGAATAGAAGCACACGAGATTTTTCAAACAACATCGGATAACTCACTTTCTCCCAGTAGTTTTTTTATTGTATTAGTCTATGGCCTTTCATTTAGACCAGGGCGATCAATAATGTCTCAGAGAGAGATTTAAGGATATAAGTATAATGACAGTTGCATCACAATACATTTATGAAAATCTGATGTATGGTCATAAAAATATTGTTTTTTTTTTTAAATAGTGATATTCACAATTTAAACACTAGAAGTAAGAACAAATTAGCAGTACCTTATACTAGGCTTCATAAAATAAATAATTATTTTAAGGGTATGTGTGTACGATTTTACAACAAAGTACCAAATGATATTCAGAAATTGGATCTTGTTAAATTTAAAATCAAAATCAAAGAAAAGCTTTAAACAAAAGCTTATAATAAAGTGTCAGATTACACATAAGAAAAAACAGCTTGGGTCTGAAATGCTCCAAGTACTCCAACAGCTATTTCTAATTGTCTATAATTAATTAATATAGAGCATCATATTTAAATAAACCATTTACATTCAAATTCATATTTTGTATTTTAAGAACTGGTAACAACATTTTTCTTTGTAAATGTCGTTGCTTATGTGCGCTGTGGTTTCTTGCGCCCGTTCTTTGCCACAGTTAAAAAATGATGTCCTGAATGGGTGGTAGGTTAAAAAAGATTTGGACGATTCAAAGTACTTATTAATTGAGTTTATTGAATAAATATATATTGACTTTTGACTTTTTTTGACTTTTGCCAGGTATTGTTTGTGCACTCTGACATACCTAATGTTTTTAAGTGCGTTGAGTAGGTACGCTATTAACTAACACCTAAGGCAAGTCGTCTCTTTTCAAGTGCTTATCAATTTCATAACGTTATTCCTTATTATACCTTATTCCTATTGCCAACGAATGTCAATCGTAATCTGGTAAACGACTTATGCCTTTCGTCTATTTATAAAACACAATATTATAAAACTACATCGAACATACTCGGGAAAGCGTAAACGATTTTTAAAAGTACGCAAAAGTAATTATACCAATTAATAATCAAATTAAAACATGCTCACACCAGTCGATGATCGATATGGGAGAGAAGCGCAACTCGCGACTTTAAAACAAATGATTTTATAACTGATATTGATCTGGGGCAATTACCCTGGGCGTTTGGTTTCATAAAAAATGTACCACATCGAAATGATTCGCACACGCTTTTCTCAAGACAGGGGAATGTAACGCCAGCGCTCATTAGCGTGACGGCTTATCAACGGATCTATCATATTGTGGTGGTTTTTTCATCAGCCGATTACTTGTAAGGATTATGTGAAAACGGTATTTCCAACTAAGCGCAAACACATGCTGGCAGGTTACTGTTGCGCACCTTTATATGCCGTTGTGCCTATACCTTAGTGTGTTCTGTTAACAGGCCTCCGGTTAACCAGACAGCTTTGATACGTAACGAAAACAAGCGTGTCAATAGGTTTAGTGCGGATACTAGACAATGCATCTGTATAGTCTACGCCAGCATCTTGTTCACCGGCATTAACACAATCAAAAATGGATAACACAAAACTTTAACAACGGCTTTATCGTTTATTCACGAATGTATCAGTTGGAGCATTCTGTAATTTTATATGCGGGTTGCCTTATCGTAAATTTGATACTTTAATGATGTCTCCAAAGGTCCGACTTTGATAAAAAGCTCGTGGTACCTGGCCAGAGACATCGCTCTGCGTCACCCACGGTTAGCTAAGCGAGCCTCGTGTCATCGATATTTTTTGCCGAGCTGATGTCTTTAACGAAATACATGTCATTGGGTCCGTTTTCCCTAAGATTAACCTTTTTACATTATTTAACAAATAGATCGGACCCTTATACGCTCGAATATTCAGTTACATGGTTTAACACTTAAAAGGGCTTAACGACTCTAACACATCCTGCGGGTTACGATAAAAAAGACGACAAAAAGAGAATACTTCTCGTGTTTGTTTTTTAAAAGATGTCTGCTGTAGATAAGGTGCAGCGGCACTTTAATCCTCCGACCGTCCGATATTTGAAAAGGATATGATGACAACTTTTTTGTACTCCTCATCTAATAAGCACATATAACCAATACTTAAGGACGTAGATGTACTTATTACCAAAGTTTGTTCATGCGCTGATAGCGTGAGTGACATAGCCTTTTTTATCAATAGTTTTTCAAATACAAATTTTTTCGATACATTTTTTTCACAAAACTCTCTTTCAACAATTGACGAGCGCCAGCTTCGTTATAAATGACAGAATACACGCCGTTCATTTTTATCTCTCTGTGAAACAACTGACTGACTAATCAATCACCGAACAGCGCAAACCGTTTGATCTGTATACATGAAATCCTGCATAGAAGTTCATTGTGAAACTTAAGAAAGCGCTTTTTAAAATGTTATATAACCATATCAATAAATTGGTATTCTTCATGACACTTATTTAATACAAAATGCGAGTGTAACATCACAACGTTAAAACGCTACACTCTTTATAATTACATGTTTTTATTTTTCGCGGAGATATATTTCGCAAACATTTTCTGAATTCTTAAACAAAATGTGTTGCAACGAATTGGTAAACAGATAATCTTAAATTATCTTCGCTAAACTCTGATTCCAAGATTAGAAACTTGACATTATTACAATCATTATTTAGTAATCCATTACGCGTGTAACGTTTCGTACCAAGCCTGTACCTACATCTAATTATATCTGTATGTAAAAACGGTTGTCCACAATGGCCGACAGATTAAAGAGGGTACGGTGTTCTACAGAAATTACGTCGTTTCATCATTCGTATCGTTTGAACGGATTGAATCCCTTTTAAGCACCGGCGTCGATTTCAGCCGCATCCCCCTCGTATTGATCGATTTAATCCCTATTACCATAGTCATTAGGTCGAATGAGCGACGATTGCCGAGCTAAATGCCTACAGCTAGAAGCGACACACATATACATCGTTACCGAGCAAGGATTAAATAACTATGCAGGGTATGTAATGTAGGTAATACAGGGATTCGACGTTTAACGGCTTCGGGATTACCTCAATAATTCCCTTAACACAACAAATGTTTTTAGCCTGAAGCGGATCGCGTTCGCGTGGGAGAGGGAACCGTTGTGGACACTCCGGTGGTGGTAGATGGCGTGGCGATGGCCGCGCCGTTCTGGGCGGGGAAGCCGTACGCGCAGACGGCCGGCTTAGGCCACAGTCAACCGCGACGACACTTCACCGGGCTTACGGCGGCACAACACCGCCTCTTTACATAATTAAAGGTTAAGTCACCCATTAAAAGGTTATACAGCATAAGCACTTTGTTTAGAACCAAGAATGCTAGTCCTGTCGTGACTGAAGTGTAACCACTGAACCACATAACTCAACCACGCTATGAAAGATTTATATAAGATTAATCACATAAATACTTACCTTTTCCGGATATGTCTTATAATAACACGGAAAGAATACAATGGGGGTATTAATTATTATTTCCATTCACAAAGTGACACGATGTTGTATCATAAGCATTCGGGTGGCATTTCTCGGTTTCTAATCCCATAGAGAACACAATGAACGTTGGACGGCTGGGGACCATTTTTCATTCCAACGACAAATATTTAGAAAGTTATTTATCCGCGTACGAGTTTGCACTGTTCAATTAAAAAAGGTCGTACGACCTTAGTTCGCATCTTTCGCTTTATGTTCGGACAACTGGCGGATATTTATTCTGCGACCGCCGATCGACTCAGGTAGTCCGCTGAATAAATCTATTATAACAACAATATGCTTCGCCCCAGCCCTTTGTCATCTAATTCAAAATTTCTCAATCGTATCATATTAGTACGCTAATATTTTTTGTATAGACATCAAAAGAAGAATCAAGCGGATCAAATTTGTGTATAGTGTTGTCACAGGCCAAAATTCCTCATTAGAGACTCACCCCTTTTTACGCATTCATTAAATTGTCATTTATTATCCATCAAACCGATATCACTTTGTTCATAATATTTTTGAAGCGTGAACAAATACGCTTCCACATCCACACTCAGTCTGTTGAATAGCGACCACGTGAATGTGTATGTGACGATGACGCTTTGCGACTGTAAGCTGCGCGCACGGAGGCCTCCAAACCGTTAAGTGTCTGCACAAGCGAATGTTAAAACGCGCCATAAAGGCATTTCAAAATTTGCAACTTACAGAGCACCATATCGACAGCCTCCAACAGTCCGCCGCCGGCGCAGGCGGGGATGAGCGGCAGCGCGAGCGGCGCGGCGCGACCGAGCTCGCCCGCGGCGGCGCCGCGCTGCTGCGACACCGGCCGCCCTATATTCCAAGACCCTATCACAGGCCAGACAGTCTGCTCGTGCCAGTACGAGTTCCTCAACTACCAGCGGCTGGCGTCCGGCGTGCCGCTGTCCATGTACAGCGCGCCGTACTCGGACGCCGCCGCCGCCACCGCCGCTGGCATGGCAGCTTATTTTCCTGCGCTCGCTGCGGACCAACCGCCGTTCTATCCGAACGCTGTTAGTATGAACGACGATGCTACTAATATTGTATGAATGAGATTCCCTTAACGCAATGTCGAATAACAAAAACCATAGCATGTTCCAGACACGCTACGCTGTCTATAATTTCTAGTATTTGAATTCTGTACTGCAGGCATTGATAACGTTCTGTTCTACGAAGCGCTGATAGAGTTCTTGTTAATAACTTTCTAATGGGTATTTAGCTACGAGATTTACTAGTAATTGTAATAAAAAAATCTAATAAAATTTGTTGCGGTGTAACTATTTAATTCATCAACCTACATTATAATATGTCCGTCAAGTCAATAAGATTTATGAGTAGACTCGTGTGACAATAAAAAGCACACATTAACATAAGTATATTAAATGTAGAACATAGTGAAACACGTAGTTAATCCATCACAACACGTTCGTAATGATTATTTAGAAGAAACCAGAAAAATTCGCGGCTGTTCGGCGTATTTTGATCGATATAAAATAGTAAAAACTTCTCTATTTATAACGCCACTTCCATTTGCAGCAAACATGTCCCCGTAAATTATGCTTAACCATCGGCTCTTACAAATGTCCGGTTATGGCAATACACGTTTAGTGTCACCTTATACCAGGGTGCTGCGCGCAAGTTTTACTTATTCATATTTACATTTCCTAATTATAAGACAAAATCTGTCTCCAAATTTTTGACATTTTCCTTGTATTTTCAAAAATTTTTGTTATTAACAGACAAAAATGTTAATTACTAATACAACGTAAAAGAAATCCAAATTGGTAGGAGCTGTTGTCAAGTGATGCTCCGTCATACGTTGTCGCAACTCATATTTTTTATAGAAAATTCTATTCACGTTGACGAAAACGAGAATATGTATAGCGAAATTGGCATCTCGTTTGTCACTACTCGATACGATACCAAATTACCGTATTTGTTATCGCTAACCAATATTAAATAGAACTCGCAATCAACACCCAGTACTTGTGTATTAACAATTGTCGAGTGTGGAAGCTCTCTTCATAATAAATGAGTCGTATAATTTAATTTTAGCGTAATAAAATGTCCAGATGGAGTAAACCGCGAATCGTTTACTATTTGTGAAGCTACGGTAGCTGGGCGAAAGTACATAATCTATTATTTATTAAAAAATATGTATTTTTTTTTATTATTTTTTTGTTGTGTTTGTATTTGTAAAGACAAAGTTCGTATAAAAGATTTTGTTTGGAATATCCAAGACGAAACCATTACGAGATATGGGTGTTTACGCGGACGAAGTCAAGGGCGGGCCTCTAGTTCATATTTAAAACAAGTTTCACCGACGGCTTTCTGCACTACTCATACTCAGTACCTATAGTATAGTAGAATCATCGAGTGGTTACACCACAATATTTAATGTAATTTCTAATGTTGCTACGTAGTTAGTTTTTTTTAAAGGGGAATAAGGTAATAAAATAGAATTAACTTTGTACAAAGTATTTTTTGAAGAAACGCCTCGCTCGGCTCGATATCTGGAGGTCCCGGGTTCAATCCCCAGGTCGGGCAAAGTGTGTTATCGAATTTTCGGATACACAATAGCCCGGGTTCACTGATCACCAACTCGCATTCGGCAAGCGCGGTGATAAAGCTAATACCCATCTATTGTAGGGATGACTTGATTTCAATGATGGAGGCCTTTGCACTGCATTGGGACAGTATTCAGGCTTATTTTAATTTTTTGAAGTTCAATCTAATCTAAGCCATGAATCGTAAACCCTTACTCTAGAGAGTTTGTACCGAGAAGAAGCGTCAAGAAACTCGGCAAGAGTTGTTTCTTTCTCCGGTTTCGTCGTACAATACAAAATTACGTCTAAGTAATACGATTATAAAAGGTCATTTTCAATAACTACTATATGCAAGAATGTAAACTTCCACTTTATTCTTTACTTTAATTTTTTATACCATGATTTATGAAGCGTAAAACCTAGGATGACAAGTTTATTTTTCGAGTATTAGAATTCGTAGAACCGAATTTTTATCAACTTCTTCTTGTCAAACATATTTGATAAAGTACCTAACTTCAATCTGTAAAATTGCTAAAAGCAATTCATAAAATTGTTAACGATTTTAACAACAAAGGGTGAGAAAATAACGATAAAAAAACTCAACAGATGCTATTTTTAAAATACGTCAATTAGCTACTCTCTGTTTGGAACAAAATAGCATTATTATTTTACAAAATTAAAATGTTGTGAAACAGTACTCCAAAAATTATATATTGTCTGAAATTACTTCAGGATAATAATGTGTGCTCCAGAAAACAAAGTTATTATTAAAATATACAGCTATGTTTACAGACAATATTTAAATTATGTAAAATAAAGTATACTTAGGTAATTATAATAAAAAATAAAACAAATATAAAATAAAAAAGCCCAAAAACAAAAATATGAATTAACATACATATTAAATTATAAAAACTTTTAATTACATACATTTAGCAACATAACATGGCACTCATATGTAAACGACCAATTAACTTTGGTCAGTGGGAAATATTACCGTATTATCGGATCAGGCAGCATTAACGTAGCTATGGATTTATAGAGTTTCAATTACTTTTGCCGGAAAACAATAGTCCTACTGACTTGTAGAGTTCTAGCAAAGTTAATATTACATTAAACCAAAGTTCGTACTTCACATACAGATCGTACCATAACCTACCCAGCTAGCAAAATACCCTTAGAAACGAAAGCTTTTAAGAGCAATGTTCTTAAATAATTTTTATATACGTTCTGATTAAGACAGATACCCTAATAATGGCATATCATAAGTCTTTTTAAGCTATAAGAGCATATATACTTGTAAAAAAACTTTTAGAAGTATATAAGAAAACGAGAAATGACATCAATAAGAACAGTAGTGTTATAAACGCACTCTGTAAGCCTAATTCTTAATTAACACTTATACATGCACTATGTAAGTCCTCTCGATCTTAGAAGTGACTTATCTAAGTATTTTATTAATTATCGGCTGTTATACTTATAACTTATTCTTACAGATGTATATTGGCAAACTTTATTTAACATTCATAAAAGCAATAGTATTATACACGCACTTTATAAGACTAATTGCCCTTGAGTCTTAATTTACACTTATACATGCACTTTGCAAGACTACTCGATCTTAGAAGTGACTTTACTAAGTGTTTTGTTAGATATCGTCTGTTACTTACTTACCTTTATATAACATTTGTAATAACAGTAGTATTATACGCGCACTTTATAAGCCTAATTACCCTTGATTCTTAATAAACTCTTATAAATGCATTTTATAAGATCACTCGATCTTAGAAGTGACTATGTAAAAGTTATTAAAGAGTACTAGCACGTCTAATTTCTTAGAAGTTTACATAAATGGCAATTACAATTGTAAAGCATTGCAAAAAAGTCAAAAGGTGGTCTACCAGGAACTTCCCTGTTTGTCTTTTAGCCTACTTTTACTTTAATAAGGAACCCTAAAGTTTATGAGCCATGGCCACTTTCATTAAAAAATGTGGTTGAATTTGATTTTAGAAGTGCGGTATAAACCTTAAACAATGGTAATGCACTTATATTGTTTTTGTTAAAGCCCTTATAAGGCATGATTAGTGGTAATGGCGACGTTTCGATATTTTTCATTTTTAATAATGTTTTTTTATTATTATAGATAAATTATTGAAAAGGCCCGTAAAAATATTGTGATTCTTAATAAGTTTCAAAATACTCAATAAAACCGACTTCGCAATTTAATAACCGTTAGTAATGCGAAACAAACATGAACTTTTTTTTACACATTTTGTAGGAAAGTTAATTAAACAGGACAATACATAATACTTACCTTTTTAATACTCTCCTTATTATTCAATAAAGTTTCACTAACCATTGGCAATCCTTTCAGCGGATTGTCATTACACTCTTACTATAAGCTTGCAAAGAGCACTACTAGTGATATTACACTTAGAACAGCATTAGTAAGTGCAATATAAGGGTAAATGCCAATAAAGGATACTTTTGTAAGTCATTCGTAAGTCTGTTTAGTATTATTAAACCTTCGACAATAATTTTGTAAGATTGGAAATACTAATAATATATAATAAATAATAGACTTATTAAGTGTGCCTATATCCACACTTACAGCAGTCTATCGGAGTTATCTAAGACTGGTAAAATCATACTCTTGGGATGTGTGTAAGAGGAAATTTTGCTAGTTGGGTAGATACCTACTTGAATAATTAATCTCATTCAAATACCCAACAGTCGACAATAGTTATTACAGAATCGTAATAACTTGGTGAATATGTTTTCTAAAAATAATTAAGATAGCGTGATTGAAAATAAAAATAAAACTAAACATAAATTTAAAGGTAATATTTTGCGAAGGCAAAAGTTCATACGTCAAAGAAACCTGTATAAGAAAAACCTTCCGATAATCTCCCAACTCGTGAGTAATTACCAGAATATTCCTTATGAATTAGCTGTCCTGTAACAAGAAGGTATACGTAACGCGATTATTTCGGTACTAATCAAATCTTCCACTTAGATGAACGCGAATAATTAGGTATCCAATAAAGAAAGAGCACGAACTAGCTGTACCTACTGTTTAATCGCATTTAACAACAGCTAAAATTAATTAGTTCACAAGAGCTTATGGCAGTATCTATCACCGCTCGGTACGAGATATTTAATAAATTGAAAGGATTACGGCCGTCTACAGCGAAGCAGATTATTATTATCGTCCGTTTTTTTCTGACAGAAACAACAAAGGTATTAGTTTAAAATAATTAGGGTATGTTGTCAAAATAGTACCATAGAGAAATAGGATCTGTGACTGTGTTAAGGAGGCACCACAATAAGGTTGCGCTATAAAGAATGCGTATAAATTAAAATCATAATCCGATGATGTATGTTCATTTGTCCATCTCTACAAAAAAGTTGTCCCCAGACCCGGTAGGGTTTTAATAACTTAATGCGTTTAACAATTTCTTTCTCGGAGATTAAAATATACAGTCGGGAAGCTGTGTCGCTAGCAGAATCGGATTATGTTTTCAACACAATTGTTGTTTTATATTGACATAGGCATCTATTTCAAATGAGCATGTCTACTTGACACCTTTAAAGGTGTTCCAAAACATTGTGAAGCGATTTTCATTTACCCATCTCATATTAAGGGGCCTTAGTTGGTGAAAACGGAAAAATTGGCTGTTTTCTATTAGCTGTTATTCAAAATATGTTAGATATGTCGCACAGAAATTTTCAATATGTATTACAGAACGTATGTGTGAGGGAATGATTGTTTCCAAAACACGATTGGAATCATTTGGCTTGATAGAAAAAAATCCTGAAGTTACCTCTAAAATTTCATATAAATGCACATTACGACCGTGTTTTACAATAATAATTCCTATAAAATCATAAACACAGGTATTTATATTTCCGATTTCTTGACTGATTTAGATTTTCAAAAAAACCATACATTTTTATTAACTTTTTGAAAAAAATGTGAATGGCGCTTGCGAATTACCGCGGTCCCCGCACCGCGCAACACCCGCGAGCGCCCGGAATTTTCACTGACCCCTCTTAAGCATTAGCGAAACAAAGATTTTCTATAATTTCACAAAAAAACTTAACTACTAATTCATCCGGTCAGAAAAAGGTATTGACAAAAAAATACTCCCCGCGTTAGTAAAAGCTTCACCGAAAGCCATGTGTGTGGGTAGTGACTTTGAATGATAATGATCATAATAACATAAAAGTAGCCACGGTACGTAATATATGATGTGTAGTAAAACTTTTTGAGGAAGGTGTGAAAAGGTGGGGCCGTGAACGTGTCTCGGCAGATGATTCAATCATTCATGAAGATATGATCATATATCATCAGTGGCGAAAGTGTTAACTTGAACCGCCGCCGACGCCTCACTGTCAATGGGATGCCCTTAGTTTTTTTGACGCCTTCTATTTTGTTTACATTCATTATTTCTTTCATACGTCTTAGGGGTAGATCTTAATGCTTATGCGTTGTGTTATTGAAGCTCTTTGTCAGTTGAATATCTGTTTTGACATTTCGTTAACAATAATTACTATAATAAAACCTAATTCTACGTTTTCATTTGCACACATGGCTGCTACACCACAGGAAGTAGTTCGAAGCACATTGACAAATATAATTTATTGCTCCAACAAAATGCTCTCCAATAAATCAACGGCTGCCGCTGCATTAATAGATTTGTGGTTAATGAGTGTCATAACTTTTTGTTTCATTAATATTTCGACGTTGGGCTATAAACGACAATATCTACCGGCGATATCAATCATAACACACATCAAAAAACATGTGAGTGTTAGATACTCCGAGCTATTCACATCTCGCACGTTTTGTACTTGACGGAATCCAAAGATTGAGTTAACAATTTTACCTGCGTTTACGTGTCTAAAGAGCCTCTCAAAGGCTAATAGAATCGGTATAAAAAGTAAACAAGCTCGACTCATCGTAAACGGAATTTAAGCTAATAATATCCATAACTATCAATCAAAGCTCTAAGTATGATGAACATCATGGTGTCAAAATTTAAATTGGTAACAGACGTGTCTTGTTCTATAATTATAGGCTTACTTTTAACTACCAGAAAACACGTTTTAATTCAATAGGATAACAAACAAAAAATGTACGTACCATTTTTGCGCATTATTTTATGACTGTCTCTGGTAAGCTAAAGCGGTACGCTGAGTAATAAATCCAACCGCATATTTGCGTTACGACTTTGTGAGATTATTTGAGGTAACAGAATACTGGAATTATACCTATCAGAAAGGTCGAAGCAACAAAGAGCGACAGAGCGACTGGATTACGCTGTCGTACTTGAGTAAAATTTATTATCGGATTTTCGATTCGGCCACCAATGAAGTTGTTGGACAACAAAATCTTTTGATAGATTTATCCTGGTTGACCGCATTAAGACTCGCTCTCGAGTTATTTTTAATGCGTTGCCATAAATTTTTGAACCCTTTGCCCGTTAGTAATTGTCGGTTTTCTTGTGACATTTTCCACTACAAGCAAATATTCGCTCGGTTGGCGAATTCAGACATACACAATAGTGCTTTCTCTCTTTAGATACAGTTACATGAGATCCACTTCTGTTATTTATGAGTAATAATTTTGTTATTAATACAACAATACAAATTGTAGCAATAAATTCATTTGTTTATCTTGACAACATAAAGAAAGCAAAGTTCAACAATCCTCATGAGAGACAAAAAAGATACATTTGTCGACCGAAAGATGATTGATGTAGTCGCCTCGTATCTCTGCCCATTAAATAATAATAGTTAAGACGAAACATTGAAACGATCGATCAAAAAATCAATCCGTCGAGGATCATTTTTATAATGGATTACGTTAAAGCTACCGGAAACGTGAGAGGGGGTTTATTATAATAATGGTCTGATTTAACGACATTATTAGGAGTTTACGGTGCCAATTATGTGCTCGAGCAATATCTTGGGATGAAAGTTTTAATCTAGTGAAATAATGCGATATTAAGAGGTGATAATATGTTTCTTTATTATGCACAGGCGGCTGGTATCGAGCTGAAAGAGAACCTGGCTGCGAGCGCGGCGAGCTGGCCTTATCCCACAGTTTATCACCCTTACGACGCAGCATTCGCTGGATACCCTTTTAATGGGTAAGTCATATTTTTCACAACAGTACAATTTACGACTGAACTTTGAAAGAAGGTCAGACACTCGTTATTTACTGATAAAGCGTTCTGTGTTTTACGTTATAACTGCTTACATCCTCTATCTCTGCTCCGCGTTGACGTAGATTTTTAAGTGGGTTAATCTATTATTATCTTTCAAGTAATAGGTGCAGTCCTCGAATATTGATTATTATTCCCTCCTGGTCTCGAGAGAGCGGGTTCGACATCACCCTAGTACAGACGTGACTATAGTATAACGACGAACAAAAGAAAGGGGAAGAAAAACTGATATATGATTTCATAACCATCAATACGGGTATGAAGTTTTATGACGCTAGAACAGCTCAAACTCAACTCAACTAAATTCATAATTTGAGGCCGAGTTCAGTATTCAAGATTCGGATTGTTAAAATGTTTAATGACAAATAACACCCACTTAATCTGGCTACCTAAAGCATGATTTCAACTATTGCGACCCAACGTAACGTAGGTACTGTTAATTGGCATACCCCAAAACACATTGAATTAACAATTGCAATTCGGTCCATTTAGATTGACATAATTAAATTTTGTTCAAGCCGCTGCGACGTGGTTCAGACAGTATTGTGCCCTCGCCAATTGACGTTATAGTCCCTAGGCTGCATCCAGCCATATCGGCAGGGTAGACGTGGAAATCTCTAAAAAGCAAACAAATCACTGTGAACGCTAACGGCCAGACAGGAACTCCCCATGCACTGTCATTCTAATTTTCCACTGTTGGCGCAAAGCTCTCTTTGTGTTGCTGAAACGCTCCAATGCAATTTTCGAATTTCGTCTGCCACTTTCTGTTTTTGAGACCAGCTGGCTGAAAAGATAGATGCGCTCTCATATTTTCTTCACGCTTCAGCTTTGTATTGGAAGTAAAATAACATCGCAATTATATCACTTCAGGACAGAGTATACTAAGTATTCGAAAAGTCTTTTTGAAGCTAGTTATTAACAAGACCATGCGTGCCTGACAGTAGTTTAAAAAGAAGAAATTCACAATTAATTAGGATGAAGTAGTAGGTTCACTAACGTTCTTAAATTCGTTGTCGTAGGAACCAGATTCTTAAGTTCCTTCTCGCTTCGTAGGTACGATGTTTGTACGGTAGGTATTGTAACACAACTAAATAGGTGAGCAGTCGTAAATCATATATTTAAATTGGTTAAGTATGCGAAAGGCTTCATTGAACCATATTAATGGCGTATCGACAACGGAATGATTATCGCTATCAGCATATATGTAGCTATGTAGGTAGGACTACACCAGTGCATGTATGTTCGCCGATAGCGGCATATTGTAAAGGTTACAAAACACGGGTTTATTAGATAATTACGACTGTAATATCAGATTATCGAAACTGTATCTGTGTTTGGCGGCTTGCATGTCACAAAACACGATCGCCAACGTAATAGCGCAATCGAAATGGTAATCATGCTAATCATAATTCATGCTTGTTATATTAATAAATACTTAAATCAAAGCTGAATCAAGGTCATCTTTAGTGCTGATTAAAAATAAAATAGTAATTAAAGCCATTACGAAATATTATATGACTAAGTTCAAGAGTGGGATATGTTATTAGAACGAAAGTTATATTTTCTGGAAAATTCCGTTTCACTAGTTCTGCTGAATCTACATACCGCTATTAATATTTGACCTAATTAGGATCTCTCTAAATTGCAACTTCTAAACCTTAACGGTGGATCACCTAATCTTTTTGGACAAGGCCCGTAACTTAAAAGGAAATGAAATAATAAAAAATCTTCCAAAAAATCATATAATAATGTATTGATAATTTACGGATTCAAACTTGTAGATAAAGGATAGTCAGTTTAGTTTGTTCTTAAATTACTTAGCTTAGCCTCTGAGGCCCCTAAATAAAATCATTATGATTATTTTGTTAGTCGCACAATCAGGCAGGTAGGTACTTAATACGTAATCAATGTCAATGCAAATGAATTTCGATTTCAATTATAGGATAAAACCAGTAATTTTGATACTTGGAAACAAATTACAAAGCCGCGCGATCCGGGAATATCTCACGGATTGGACTGTTTCATTATGAAATTGGCATCTGACGTATTGATAACGAAGCAGCCCATTAGCAGTCTACCAGCCTAACGCTCCGCTACTCCGCTAGCTTTCTGTGGAAAGTTGACTCTTATTGTAGTGTGTTCAAGTTTTCATCAGTGATAGTATGTTAAAGCATCAAGGCTATTATGTCGTCGTCCATTAAATGTCGCTCTAATGCCGCATCTTTGGTCTATTTCACTCGGTTTTGTCGGTGGTTGGAATTGTTTTAAGTCCATCCTAAGACTATATCTACCACCATGTCATTTAAGTCTGTCTATTTAGACAGACTTAAATGACATGATCTGGTGGTCATGGTATGGTTCAACATTGCTATTTAGCAATGTTGCACATTTGTGTTTCGACAGTTATACATTAGAGAGCCATTTCCTTAATGGTAGTGGTTTTCAGGTGAAATGCTAGAAGGTTTTAGAAAGAAACCCCGAAATCTTTGGCATAATAATCACTTACTTAGATTTATTTATTTATCTTTATTATTACCAATAAATGAGATGAAGGCTCATACTCGTTGTTATGTATAAAAAAGGATTATCTAGAAAGATAAACTGTAGTTATGAATTATTGTGAAACTCTACTTTAAGTCGTGTCATTTGTAAATATTGTTAATCAAGTTATGTTTTATGATGCGATCAGATATATCAAACAAATATTCTGACATCAAAAAAGCTGCCAAGTAAACAGTATTAATTTATAATACGCTTTATAAGTGGCTAATAGATCACTAGTTCGCCGGTTAGACGCTGAGGGAACGCGCGAACGTCTTGATTTATACGTTTTTAATTGCAGTGGTGCACGCCCGCTGCTCCGCTAACTTCAAATGAATATAGATTAAATGATCAGAATAAACTTTGTTATGTCTGAATTATCGTGTAAGTACTTGATTCACAGCATTCGTTAAAGGTTAGTTTATTATTGGCTATCAAGTAGTAAATAATATGATACGTAATGCGAAACGGTCAGATATATTCAAATGTATAAAAAAATGCTACAGTACCTACACAAAGAGATAACATTTTTTTTTTAACTTTATTGAGTCGAAACCTATAAACAATTGCAAATAGCATTCAAAATTTGAAACGCTTCGCTCTGTGTTGTCGTCACGTAATTCCGTTGTCATGACATCCCGCATCTGAGGGCCTACTCTCTTTCTCCGAAACGAAAGGACATATTTTTTTACTATGGGGCTTGGTACTAAATTCTAAAGTCTTTTAACTTGACGTAAAATGTATAAATACTTGAAGAATATATTTAATATTACCAACATATCTATGACAGTATTATTAATTTAAAGACCTCGGTTTTTTATATAAATTAAAAACCAACATTGATTTCTACTCGAAAATGGCAACATTATAGTCGGATTGTGACACTTTATGTTTTATTAAAAATAAAAAAATTGACGCTTGTCTGACGTTTTATATGTCAATACGCATCGTAGACAGATGTCAGACTGTCAGCCGCCAGACGATTCCCGGCCGCGCTTTCGTTGTGTTACTTGTGTGTATCGTTGCTAAATACTATAAGTGCGAAAAAGATAATTACTGTGTTATCGATATCGTTTCTACATTACCATAGACCTCATAGACTTATCTACTTTATAACCCTGTGTTCGTTAACATTAAAAAAACCGGAACATTCGTTCAGAAACGTACAAAACTTATCAAAAGACAGTATTATTTAACGAAAGTAATAAAAAATCTAAAAAATATACAGAATGATAGCATTTAGTCTCTTGGACAAGGAAGTAGATAAATTTTTGCAGTTAATTTTTCTTTTATTTGGCCGATTTTCGTTTGCTACGACTATTTACAGCGGTTTCCATTCCTTCTGAAATTTCGTTCATACAAAATAGGTTTGGCATTTGATAATTTTTTTTTTTAGAAAATTGTTAGAAAATTGAAATTTTTGAATTTTCAATATTCTAAGACGACTGACGAATGACGGAAAGCGCTTTAGTTATCAAACGAAAATCGGCCGAAATTTCGGAGTTAGGCCCTCTGTGCTACGTGCTACGGCAGACAGAGAGTGGGGATCATGAAATTGCAGATGGCTTAAATTGCAAGATTTCAACCCGAGTGGTAATCACTGCGCTGACCCCTGATCGCTGATTGCATAAATATACAAACATACGTAGGTAGTTAGACAGGTATACAAAACGCCAAAATTTCGGGCGGTTAACATAATGTTAGCAAAAAAACAATTGAAAAATAAATCTTTCGAGCTTATTATTAAAAAAAAGAACAAGCGTTAAATAACACAATTAACGTTGTAAAAGGCGAGGGGCGTCGCGGCACTAACAACGTAATAGAAGCCTTACAATACGAAGACGGGCCGGCATGGCAGGTGCGCTCCGAAACAAGGATCCCTCTGCGATGCGTATCTCCAACCTTAATCACTCACGTCGGCAACAATCCGTAATGATATTTACTAAATAAACACGAGAGCGGACCGTAATTAAGTGCAATTAACTATGTTACAGAGTGTGTTAGGAAATTAAATATGCTTATGCGGACCGCGTTTTCGTTTAGTGCGAGCCCGCGGAGCGTGACCTATCGGAATCAACGTTGACTTTGCGAAATGGTTTGACGTTATAGTTAATTATCACTAAAACTGTTTGGGTAAATATATATTATTATGAAGTTAACGCCTTTGGTGGTAAATAGTCGCACTGTTGCATGCATGCATTTATGGATATTTATAATAAGAGGTCTTTACCTATGTACCTAATTATAGATTCTACATCCGGCATTTTCAGATTTAAATATCTGTGGATTGGTGCGCAATTCGAAATTCAAATAAATTTTATTCGAAAGCCTTGTTAATTTAATTTCAAATTCAGTCATTTGCTTTTAGATAGGTAGTTTTTTGTTTTTGTTAAATTGTGGTAGTTTTTGGCGCCATGGATAAACTGAAAATTCGTACAATTTTCGAATATGAGTTCCTACGTGGAAATACCGCTGCGCAAACAACACGAAACGTTAACGACGTGTACGGGCCTAACACTGCTTGCATAAACACGATTCATTATTGGTTCAATCGTTTTAAATCAGGAAATTTTGAGTTGAAGAACGAGCCTCGCGGTCGGCCGGTAACCATTGTCTAACGACGAATTGAAAGCGATAGTGGAAGCGGATCCAACTCAATCTACGGCTGAGCTTGCTGCGGGCCTTGGAGTTAGTGTCAAAACAACATTAAAGCACTTGCGGCAAATCGGAAAGATAAAAAAGCTAGATAAGTAGGTGCCACACGAACTAAGCGACCAACAGCGAGACTTACGCGTCGAAGCATGCATAGTACTACTGAATCGGCATAGAAACGAAGGAAATCTAAATCGAATTGTTACCTGCGATGAAAAGTGGATCCTATACGACAACCGTAAGCGTTCGTCTCAGTGGGTGGACACGGGTACAGCAACTAATCAGTGCGCTAAAAAAAAGATCACTTATAGGAAGATGATGGTGACTGTCTGGTGGACCAGTGCCGGACTTGTACATCACAGCTTCTTACCGAATGGCACAACAGTGACGGCTGATGTCTCTTGCCAAGAATTGCAAACAATGATGGAGAAGGTCGCAATTCAACAACCAAGACTGGTCAATCGCTCTTCCCCATTATTTCTCCACGACAGCGCGCCAGCTCACACTTTACAACAGACCATCGCAAACCTACAAGAGTTACAGCTGAAAGCTCTTCATCACCCACCGTACTCACCGGACATTGCCCTAACAGATTTCTACTTTTTTCAAAATTTAGACAATTTTTTAAGTGGGAAAAAATTCAACACCCGAGAGGCAGTACAAAACGCTTTCTCAGACATAACGCCTCCTTTCTCGCAGACTTCTACAGTAAAGGGATAAACAAACTGCCATCAAAATGGCAAAATTTATAGATAATTTGAGCCAGTACTTTGATTAGCTAAAATTAAAAAAGTACCAATTTTTTTATAGTTTAAAAGGATATTGGCAAACTTTTATACAAAATTTTGTCGACTTTGTTTTTTAAGCGTCTTCAAATGAAAAAAATATGTTGGTATAAAGTTTGTAATCCTGAACAAGCGAGTTCTGAGTTATTGCGATTTAAAGTCCACTATAGAAAGTTTAAAGTCGCAATAACTCATTAAATAAACGTTTTTTAAAAATGTTTTCAACAAACTATTTAGAGACCTGTCTTTTAGTTTAGCAAGCAAAGTTTCATTAAAATTAGCTTAGTGGTTTTTAAAAATTTCAATTTGGAAATTTGTATGGGAAACCGAAATGCGTAAACCCTCCTAAGTAAAAACAATTACATAAAAAAATAAGTTCTCATAAGAAAGCTTCATCGAACAAAGCCAGTGGTAACACTTGTTATCCATATTCGAAGGCCTGTGCCCAGCAGTGGGCCGTTTAATGAGTATACGAAACACTATTAATATACGTATATTTTAAAATTGTGTAACATTGTTTATTTTGTAAGAATAACATCAAGAGGCCCATTACATCTCGACTGTGATTTATGCGTAAAATGCCCATTTTTGCATTTTGTAGTAATATTGCAGTGGTATTTATCGTTTTTATCGAAATAGGATAATCAATTCATTATAAAATCTTTATTCCTCATAAAGTAACAATTATTCTGGTATAAATTTTGCTCGATTCTATAATCGTAGTTATGAGAAATTCACAGTTAACTTAAAGCGATTTTCGAAGTTTTTTGGTTTAGAATGATTTTTTTTCTATATAAAATCAATGATATCTTAAAATTCTGAGGCCGCTTCGAACTACACGACTATACATAATGTTATTATATGAGATAACATTTTAACGCAAAAATCACAGTCGTGATGTAAGTAATAGGGCTCGTAACAAAAACCCGTCTCTGCTTCAATAACGTCCATTCTGGAGAACCAAAATTAAACTGACGACTTTTAAATATCTGTGGTATTAACCACAATCTGTCAGACACATAAAAATCTAAATTTGTTAAGTTTGTTTCATTCTCATATAAACACATAAAATATCGATGTTTTATGAATAGGAATATCATAGTACGAGTAGCTCACCCTCCTTGAATGGACCTTACCAAAATAGCAAATCCCAAAATACATTTTGACATTCCGGTGATTGATTATACGGCAGCATGCTCATATAAATAAAATAAGAAAGGTTTTTAACGTTACTGGTTATATCTTACTAACAAACCGCGATCAACGTCAGTCGTCCTATTGCTGGGCTCCGATTTTACCACAACTTCCTAAATAGCACATGGGAAAATGGGACCACAACCCAACTTGCCAACCACCCTTTTTACAACAACCGGGATGAATAGCTTCAGTGCACGAAGTCTCGACGGTGCTGCTTTCATTGAGTTTTTCCTGAACAATAATTAGTTTAGAATCATAATTCACAAAAAAACGCCCTGTAGTGCCCTAAAGAAACATTTTAGAGATATTTTTCTACTATATTCTATTATTCCTTTAATGTAATGCAGAGCGTTTACTTCCTTAATAGCACATGGGGAAATGGGACCACAACCCAACTTGCCCCACCCTTTTTACAACAACCGGGATGATTAGCTTCACTGCACGAAGTCCCGACGGTGCTGCCTTCATTGAGTTTTTCCTGAACAATAATTAGTAGAATCATAATTCACAAAAAACGCTCTGTAGTGCCCTAAAGAAACATTTTAGAGATATTATTTTACTATATTCTATTGTTCCTTTAATGCAATGCAGAGCGTTTACTTCCTAAATAGCACATGGGGAAATGGGACCACAACCCAACTTGCCCCACCCTTTTTACAACATCCGGGATGAATAGCTTCAGTGCACGAAGTCCCGACGGTGCTGCCTTCATTGAGTTTTTCCTGAACAATAATTAGTTTAGAATCATATGTCACAAAAAAACGCTCTGTAGTGCCCTAAAGAAACATTTTAGAGATATTTTTTTACTATATTCTATTGTTCCTTTAATGCAATGCAGAGCGTTTACTTCCTAAATAGCACATGGGGAAATGGGACCACAACCCAACTTGCCCCACCCTTTTTACAACAACCGGGATGAATAGCTTCAGTGCACGAAGTCTCGACGGTGCTGCTTTCATTGAGTTTTTCCTGAACAATAATTAGTTTAGAATCATAATTCACAAAAAAACGCCCTGTAGTGCCCTAAAGAAACATTTTAGAGATATTTTTCTACTATATTCTATTATTCCTTTAATGCAATGCAGAGCGTTTACTTCCTAAATAGCACATGGGAAAATGGGACCACAACCCAACTTGCCCCACCCTTTTTACAACAACCGGAATGAACAGCTTCAGTGCACGAAATCCCGTCAGTGCTGCCTTAATTAAGTTTTTCCTGAACAATAATTAGTTTAAAATCATAATTCACAAAAATACGCTCTGTAGTGCCCTAAAGAAACATTTTAGAGATATTTTTCTACTATATTCTATTGTTCCTTTAATGCAATGCAGAGCGTTTACTTCCTAAATAGCACATGGGGAAATGGGACCACAACCCAACTTGCCCCACCCTTTTTACAACAACCGGGATGAATAGCTTCAGTGCACGAAGTCCCGACGGTGCTGCCTTCATTGAGTTTTTCCTGAACAATAATTAGTTTAGAATCATAATTCACAAAAAAAACGCTCTGTAGTGCCCTAAAGAAACATTGTAGAGATATTTTTTTACTATATTCTATTGTTCCTTTAATGCAATGCAGAGCGTTTACTTCCTAAATAGCACATGGAGAAATGGGACCACAACCCAACTTGCCCCATCCTTTTTACAACAACCGGGATGAATAGCTTCAGTGCACGAAGTCCCGACGGTGCTGCCTTCCTTGAGTTTTTCCTAAACAATAATTAGTTTAGAATCATAATTCACAAAAAAACGCTCTGTAGTGCCCTAAAGAAACATTTTAGAGATATTTTTCTACTGTATTCTATTGTTCCTTTAGTGCAATGCAGAGCGTTTTTTTTGTGAATTTGGTTTCATTCATTATAATTAAGGAAAATCTCAATGAGCAGTGACCAGAGACTGTTGCGTCTGAGTGCCCCTAACCGTATCACGGTTCACGAAGGAACTCGAGATACTAATTTGGTGATATTTGCTGACCCCCATTGTGAAAATTGCTTACTAGCAAGATCACATTCCAAACGTGCTAGAATAAGCCAAGTAACAAATACTTATCTACGCTTTTTCATACACTGCAATAAATTTGCTAACTTCTATGACCACACTGTGCTGCCAATTGCGACTTTCATTAGCAATATTTCTGCAGTTGTAATATGAAAAATAACATGACATTGCCCACTGTCTACTTATAAGTGCAATAAATCACATTTTAACATACTTACACTATAGATATTATTGTTACTTTGGCCTTTTAAAACACAGAATATAAAACGATAATTCCATTAACAAATCTCCTTCTGTTCAACAAATAATGAATTACTTATTTGTCAGTTTAGGAAGTTTCCACCAGCGATTAGCCTAGGGTTAGGTTCGGTCAGAATGAAGAGTGACACCGGGGTCGTCCCCGGAATGACTCGAACAAACAAACCCTCTTTACGCCTCCTCTCGCCCTTTGGTCACTCAGCTCTGGCTAGGCCTGCTAAATGTCCATGGTTAATTCATCTTACAGCTGTCAACGATGCGGGGGATGACCACTTATGCCCGACAGACGTTTCACCCCCTTACCGTAGGAGAGACTTGATTTACGAAACTATTTATAATCATGAATGATTGTAATTTGCTTATCTAATCTGATTATATTACTGAGAGTTTTCATTTAAAGTAGGAAAAAAGACTTATTAAATTAACTTTGGAAGTGTCGAAGGATCGAAATAAAACCTTCCTCAAAAAATAAAGCCTCATGTATCTCACAAAACTTAGTATTTTTGTACATGTATTAGGAGGGTTTTCGCATTTTGGTTTCCCATACAAACTTCCAAGTCGAAATTTTTAAAAACCATTAAGCCAATTTCAATGAAACTTTGCATGCTATAATACATACAGAGATCTAAATAGTTTGTAAAAAACATTTTTAAAAATCGTTTAAATAACTGAGTTAAATGTTTTCAACATACTATTTAGATCCCTGTATTTTGTTTTAGCATGCAAAGTTTCATTAAAATTGCCTTATTGGTTTTTAAAATTTCGACTTGATGGTTTGTATGGGAAACCGAAATGCGTAAACCCTCTTAATAAAACGAAAATAAACACGTCATGAACAACGTTAAATTATAATTTACAAGGACATATTTAAGTAAATAAAACAATTTTATTTACACCACAAAAAATCTGTAAACTAATCTGTTGTGGCAATATATCAACGAGTAATAAGTGCTAGCATAAATAATAAATTGTTACATTCTCTTCTACATACGTAAAGTACTTCTACATACGTATTTAATGAGTCACCTGAAGAGAATTATGAGTGTCCCTTATGAGATAGTCGCGTCGCAGGCCTTAGGTGGCTCTGACCCGTTACTCGACCAGCGGCGGTCGTCAACCGTCGGCGTCGTGACCGGTGTAACAACCATTGCCGACATTTCCGCTGTTAACAGCATAATTACATACGGAAAATTCAACAACACCAATATAAGGCAGTAGACGAATTTCGAAGAAGTGGTATCACTCGAGAAGCGACCAAAGATGCGCCTCACGTACCAATCTATTTGGCCCCCGACCGGCACGGGCCGGTGCTGCGCACACAAAGTAACGATTACTCATGCCCACCGAAGTATATTTACGACAGGAAGAAATTGCGATTGTATTCTCTTAATGGTGATAACTTCCCAATATGACGGCGCCTGTCGGTACTTGTTTTGCACGAAAAATTAATGAAATCGAAACACATCCGTCTTTATGGCTCGGTTCCGTCTCGGGGATGGCGCGAGTTCTTTTGGGGTTATTAATAAGTTGTATACAGATAAATTGGACTTGGACGCGGTCTGCCCGCATAAGCCGAAAAAATCTACGCTTCCCTGTGAAATCTCGGGGGAGAACGCGCGGAGGGTTGAGAGTAGCAACAAGGAAAGACGGTTTCACACATCCACAATTTGTCAGTCAGTCCCTCAAGAGAGATGGTTGAACACCTATTTCGCCGATCTGTGCGCGTGATAAACGCACGCGTATATCGGCGTAGACGTTCAAGTGCAGACTACGATCGTTGTTAATATACAATTATTTACTGTCCGCATTAAACTAGAACGATAATTAAAATCAGATTAAAGATTTTACTTATCAAGATAACTTTCTTAAATATTGATATCGGCACAACTTGTATGCAATGATGTCAAGTTCGTCTCATTAATTTATTGAAAATATGTTCAAGCTTTAAAGACAGTTCTATTTTTTATGAATAAAACGATTATGATGATGTAGATTGACATCGAGCCGTTCGTCGGGCTGATAGAAGCCCGATGCGTCATCTACGGAACTTCGGAGAACGTGCGCTCTTAGAGACGATGGGACACGTACCCTCACGTTTTGTGTGGCCGCTCCGGACATGATGTCACCGTCACACTTGCGCAGGCGGCTTGTACTGACACGGTGCCCGCTCCGCCTATGGCCACAGCACACAGTTAATCGAGGATACGTGTACAGACGACGATTTACAGCACAAAGTGGCAGTCCTCCCGTGTATTACCAATCTATGGAACAATAAAGAGTACACGCCAAGGCATATAAATGAGCGGTGCCGTATGCAGGCAGCGGCGCGCGTGCCATTAGTAAGCTACACTCGGTCCGGAGCAATTGACCGACGAGCTAATTTCATTCCAAGCGCATTGGGCGCTTCCTCTTTCCTTTTTCCTATCGGTCAGCGACGGGCACGAGGCGGCCGTGCTCGACACGAATACGATTATTCTGTTACTTTCTGAACTTTTTATGCGGAAGCCCTTGCGATCGGAGCAACACACAAAAGCTCGGGATTAGCACGTTGCTGATAGCTAGAGTTGGCATTTTGCAATTGTCTGCAACTAGCATTTTGGGTTCTGAGTCAATTTGGAATTTTGTATCACCATTATGAAAAATAATATTAGTAGTTACCTCTTAGTTTGTGTCTCTGTGTGATTTTATATTCATCTAATAATAAATTATAGGAACATAAATACAGCTTTCGCTAAAAAATGCGACCCTAAAATTAGCTGCTACTGAATAATGTGTTCGCGAAATTCGATTTTATAGTTAGAACACTTTTTGCTAAAAGTTACATTTTCTAATGCTACTTTCTCTCATCAGATCATGTAATACTTATAGCCTTCTAATTCGCCTATTCACTTCATGTTTTGCTTACATATTAATAATAATATGATGCGATATGCGATGTATTCGTAGGTAGGTATATAAATACCTACCTACGAATACATCGCTTCCTTTAGTCTCCAGTTTAATGGTAGTTAATAACGTGGCATCAGTTATCTTCTAAAAGATTAAATAAATATCACCTAGTATTTCTTCTGTTGGTAATCTTTGAAATTGAATCAATAATAATCGCAGAAATTGAAACATCATCGACACGAACGTAAAGATAAAAAAAATCATTAGCCAACAAACAAGTTGCACAACACAGATTCAATAGATGCATACATTTCACAACGATGCCACCCTCCCTCTAATTCAATGTTCTCCGTCGATATGAATAATATGTCAATAATAAAATGAGACACATGACCCGAGATAACTGGACCGTGCTCGCGACACTTCATTTTCACTAGTTTATATGTTCCACATACGACTTGTGAGGTCCGATGCCACTATCGTGCTGTCGGTGGCGCCAGACCGGGCTCTGGGACTAACGGCCACCATTACGTCTTGCTCACAGAGGCGAGCTACATTCACCACTAGTATTTGCTCGCGACTTCATACGCGTGGACTATTGTCTACTTTGTTATTAACCCTCAGGAACCATTAACCGGGAAAAAAGTATCCTATGTCCTTCAGTAGCCATGACGACGTGTTTTAAAATTTTGTAATGACTACCTAATTAACTCACTTTCGCATATTTTTTTTTATTATACTAAGCCCGTTAAATGACCCCACTCCACCTGATGTTACCTAAGTGGAAAAGAAGTCCAGGCGCGAGGACAACTGGTGCAGCGTAAGAGACGTAGCATCAGTCACCCTCACTCTGCCGGCCCACAAAGTGCTTCTTCACGCCTCGTTTGGAGGACCCCATACCTGTATATTTATATTATCTTTTAATTAATATAATATAATTAATATCTCTTAATTCGCGTTTATACTCAAAAAAATCTCAAAAAAAAACCCTCACTGGGTTTGATCACCCGATCCGATCAAAAAACGAGAATTTGAACTAGAAAAATTCACCTCGTTTTTCACAGATCATTCTAATTATGGAAAAACAAAAAAAAACCAAACAAATTTTCGAGATCGGTTGGTGATTTAGGGATAGCAGTTCATATTACACCGTGCATGATGCCAGCGGGCCGTGCCCCGTCCGGGCCCAGACAGGACACGGCCCGCTCTATTATAAATACAAAATGTATGCAAAACGTCTCAAATCAGTGCCCCCGTCCGGGCCCGGACGGGGCACGCCCCGTGCACGGCCCGCTCTAATATAAATCATCTCTTAAAATTGTATTAGGCACTCCAGAGGCACTGCTACAATGCTCTACAAATCTTGTTTTCGTTGACGTGATCGTAAGGCGAAGATTACTCGCACCAAAGCCTAGTTCGCCCTAGCCGAGTATTTAGTCTTAGTAGGACTACTTCGCTACTTTACTTAATTAAAACTATTTTTAAAATGATCAAACTAGCGAAGCAATTTACTCGCTACCGACTGAAATAATCGCCTAGTGTGAACAAGCTTAGGACTCGCGGCGCGTGAATCGGAGCGTAGAGCGGATGTGCTACAATGTTGAATTATTGAATTGGAAATAGTTATACCTAGGCGAATTTTTTGCATATTTTTAACAAATATTGATTTATTAAAACACAATCTTACATTATTTTCATAGTTAACGGCCAACCTCTGCTAACACCAAAAAAGGGTATAGGTACATATACCTACACTGTGCATCATCACAGAAAATTTGATAATCGCCAACACTAATGTAAATCACAAACAGTGTAAGTTAAATTGTAAAACTGGTGTATGTACACTACTCGTTTTGGTAAAGCGAAATACTTATCTATTATTTTTAAATAGTAGTATTAGCCACTTAAGAAATTGTATAGCGATGGTTGAAAAGTTTTATCGATAAAGCATTATTTCTCACTTTTTTTTTAAACTTGCCTGGAATATTATACGAATATGGTGTAAAATTTGGTAGGTACTATTTTCATTACATAAACTATACAAATATTCATTTGGAGCAAACTATTACTGAGTGCCATACCTCGTGCTAATTTAGCTATTTTAACAGCTTTATCATCGTCATCACCAGCAAGCACATAAGCCCGTATCAGTTCACTGGTGGACGGAAGCCTCTCCTTATACATGTCACTGAGCCCAATCTTCGGCACTTCTTATCCGTTTGCTGCCAGCCAGTTTTTGTCTATAGTATTGTCATAAGTTTGTAGCGTCTGGGGCTACATTACCTTTTTAGTATCGTATGTTATTTATAATAATATTCATGTCAAACATTGTCGCTTTAAAAAATGTTGGTTAAATTCGAATACTATTTCGGTTTAAAGATATTTATTTCTCAGATGAAAATACACAGTTCACATAAATTTGTTGGAGCGTTATTAACGCAAAAAATATCAAATACTACGAATCTGACGTTAAACTTTAAAAGTAAGATTATTATTAAAAAATCGTTTACTCATATTCCGATGTAATGTAGGTAAATGCAAAAAGCTTGTCTGCTTCTAGTTACATTTATCAACCATTATAACTACGTCCTTCTCTGGCTATTGTTAAATCATGTTTGATAAATATTACAAGTTGACATGCTCCTTCTGATAGCTGCACTTTGTCTTTTGACTGTTAAATAAATACCGTATTGTTTGCTGCAAAATGATGTATTATTTTATGTCTCCTTGATATATCTAGTTATCATTATCAGAACCTAGATTATTTTAAGTGTTAATAGTAACCGCTTATTTAGTTAATAATGCCACATTTGAAATGTGCTCTTATATTCATACACTTTATAACAGTTTGCTGAAGATTTTTGGTTTAAAAATTACTCGAATTCTTAACGTTCCCACTTAGTCTCTCTTTTACCACCAAACGACTATGCAAAGAGTTTAAAACACATAATAAAATTAACTCGAACAGATCCGTGAAAATTCTGACATTTACCTTGACAAGGTAATAATTTGTACAGTGTAATAGTGAAAAAAAAAACAATTTTGAATTACACTAACTAGGAAAATTTAACTCGATGTAAATATATCAGCAAAACCATAAGTTTATATTTGAAATGCATTAAGAGATGAACATCTATCAATGTTTGAGGTTAGGTATTTGTAGGCTTTTAACCTATATCTCTTGACCGTGTCAATCAATCAACACTGTCCGTAGCTAATTGACCAAATATAAGTCCAAAACGGTCCGCTTGAAATAGGTCAGCTAGTAAGTTCTGCGATAAAATTAAAGCGTAGAAAATATAACATATAACAGTGTGATTTCTTGTGTACTTTCCTATCTACAATTATTATTGAAAAAAGTTATTACCCATCACGTATCTTTTTAATGTGATAACCCAAAAGTATACTGACAAGAAGTAACTAAACAATTAATACATAAACAATGTGATAGGGGTGGTACTTCTGACCCGTTAGGGCTAAGTACTACATCTAAATTCATCGACAAAAAAAATAATATGGGGGGTCCTACCCCCACCCCCTATAAGTTATGACCATTTTTACTTTATGCGATATCAAAGGTTTCATACGTCGGAGAAACATGAAAAAAATGGTAAACGGTAGCTAATGACACTGGCTAACTAATAAATTACTTTGTTTTGTATATTTAAGATTATTTAGGTGAGAAAAAAAAATACTTAATTATTTTGTGATTTAAAATCACTTTTTTATAAGTTCATATTATTTTTTTGTCGATGAATTTAGATGTACCTAGTACTTAGCCTTAACAGGTTAGAAGTATCACATTATATCATATGTATTAATTAATGCATGTAGGTAATCATTTTTTATTTAGGTATATTCTAAAAACGTAGAATCTGTAACATATTAAGCAGTATTGTATTCTATCAACTAATCCACGAGAGCTACCTGCCGACAAATTGCTTCACAGTTTGAAAGACTTGGAACAAAAAAACAATATGCCTATCTTAATTTCTTAAAAACAAAACATTTAACAGAATTTGGAGTCTCGGAGGAGATCTATCACCTCTATTCGTTTCCTCCTCCAGTCGGTCTGGTGTGTATTCTAATACACACCAGACCGACTAGCCTAAGCTACTAAGCCACCTCATGGCTTTGTATAGAGATGATTGGTATGACTTGGGGAAGGCCTTTGTCCAGTAGCGGGGCAGTGTAAACTAAGAAAACAATGAAAGTGTAAAAAGTTAAATTATCTAAAAAATCGGTAATATAAACTATCGTTAACAATGTTTGTAATAGTAAAGTTCACTTAGAACAGTTAAAACTTTAAAAAATGCATAACTTACCGACCTATATATACTCGATTAGAATTGAACAAAATATTTAAACGGGGTTTAAATCAATTGGGGTTAAGGTATCTTAAGCATGCCTTTTTATACCCTACACTACAATCTAACTGCACTGGCCGTGGTGACAGATTTTAGTTAAATAACATAAAAGCTTAATAGAGTATTAGAACTGGACAGGCAAACCAATATCATAATAATCACGGAAATAATTGAAGAGTTTAAATACTTACTAATGATTTATTTCTAAGCAACAAGGTTATTATGAAGTCAAAATCAAAATTAAATATATTTACAACAGACAAAAATAAATTATATAACAATAACTATTAATTTTATCAATTTATAATGTCAATATATGTCGCCTACTGTCTTCGAAAAGAGCAAGTCAACCCCAACACGGGTATTGCATTACCATCTGAGCTGCAGTTAAGGTATTTTTATTTTCAATTAAAAGAATTACCCCAGATCAGACAGAGTACCCAGTAGGCTATAGTGGCGTAGGTGTTGACCCAGGTAACTGCTGGCTCTGGGTTCGGGTGGTTTCCGCCAGCTTTTTTAGAAATGGTACATAATAATATGTAATTTAAATGCTGTGCTGGTAGCGGCTAATTAATAGAATACTACCGCCCCATCTCTTCTTTTGGGTATCGTAAAGAGCGACTAATGGACCGAAGACTGAACATTCATCCAACAGCAAAGAGCCCTGATGGGCTTACCATGCTGAGCACAGATGCTATTGTTATTTGGTGAAGTGGAGTATGACAGAGCACTGATTTTGATGTATGTATGTGTGTATAAAAAAATAGCATATATAAGGTTATAAAAACATAAACATATAAAGGTTCGCCAGCCCTGGCAATAGAACATTTTGATACATTTCTAAAACATTGGATGAACATACCGTTGGTAGTCGATAAGATTAATATTACTACAAAAGTTGTAACATTTCTAACAACAACATATAAGTTACACGTAGGCACTACTCACTATTAACGCGATTCTATTCAACATTATACATTATAGGTACCTAGATTACACGTAACTAACATAAATAATAAGGTATAAAAATGTCTAGCAATTTTATTACTCAAGTGAATTTATTTATTTTATGTACACATTTTAATGTAATTTGATTTCTATAGATTAGTGATATTGCATACTGGCCAATAAGAAAGTCTTATTTAAATGTGCAATTTATATTAAAGGAGATTTGACGATAGTGGTCTATTACAGGAGGTGGTAATTTTTCTCCTTTTCGTTAAGCACTATATTTTTGTTGTGATTGTAAAGTCTCTGGTGATTAAGAGCACAATTTTTCCACACAAAGACATTCACAAGGGAACCATGGACGAACAGTTAATTAAATCGATCATGTCCTAATTGACGATAGACTTTATAGAAGACATGAGAGAACTCAAAGGCGAAGCTTGTAACAGTGACCATTAACTGCTAGGCATTACAACAAAAGCGAAAATTAAAAGTAGCCGAGGAAAGCGTGAATGTTTGTATTTATTAAGTCTTCATTGGGTTCATGGGTTCACCCAAAGAAGACTTAATAAATACGGAGGCACTTATAAATCCAAATACCTGCGCAAAATTTCAGGTTAAATTACATAACCGAGCAAACTGAGGGTGGAGGAAGGTGTGGATGCTGAATGGTAACTAGTCAGAGATACTGTGAAGAAAACTGCTCTTGAAATACTCGGAAGAAAGAAGAAAATCCCACGCAGGAAATGACGGACGGAACAGTGCGATAGGGTGATAGAGGAGAAGCGGAGTACAGTATACTGGCAGAGCAGCACACACAATATAAGGATCAGTACGAGAAGAAAATAAAGTTAGGAAGTAACACGATATGGCTCGCCAAGAGGAAAAATCTGGAAGAAATTGTGAGTTCGATGGAAACGATGATCAAATCAAACGAAAGTCGGAAATTCAAAAGTTACGACTTAGGGATCTTCAAGAAACGAGCCTATTCCTTCCTTAAAGGCCGGCAACGCGTCTGCAATTCCTCTGATTTTGCGGGTGTCTATGGGCGGCGGTGATTACTTTAAATCAGGTGACCCGCTAGCTCGTTTGACTCCTTCTGCTATAAAATAAAAATCTACCAGAAAGTAAGTTCGGTAAAAAGGATACCAGCCTACAGCACAATTCCTTTTGGAAAACGTGAGGAACCTGGTGACAGATAAGGCGGAGCGGAAACAAATGTGGAAAGAGTATTTTCAAAACCTACTCAATTGCCCTCGGCCAGAACATCCAATAGAGCTCAGCACAGACGATAATAACGATGAGAAAATAGCGCCGCCCAGCGAGCTCAAAGTACGTGTTTTTGTTGTGATTGTAAAGTTATTTTTTAAGTAATTTCTAAATTAAAAAAAGTAGATAATTAGATAACGCTCGAGCTCATGAACTACAACGTAACCAAGGATTTTATAATCATTCGGTTATTTTGTGACGATTGTTTTAAACAAGCCGCGTTTTTTATATAGCAGGAATTTTTAATCAACTGTATACTAACCAAATGCTTTTGAATGAATATGTCAAAAAAGATAGAATGGTATCAACATTACTTATAAATATGTCAATGTATCAGCATACCTTTGTGTAGAGGCAAACGACATCATAAAATGGTAGTATTGTATTATAATACTATGAATAAAATCCCTGTTTAGTCAATGCCATGTCCATAGCGTCTTTGTTTTAGCATCATTTCTACTGTCAATGTGTACTGAACTGTTGTGTCAGTGTCAGTCAATTAATCAAACGATTATTTTTTTCGAAATAATCGCGACTTCTTTAGAATACACGGAGAGCGAGCAAAATTATTGCAATATGTATAAAATAATTTAATACATTATTCTCTTGAAAGATTTAATTCAAATCGTCTTTCTATATTATTAGTATTGGGTACATATTTGACAATTTGATGACATGAAGCGGTAACCAATGGTTAACCGAAGTCGCTTTTCATGTTTAAGCTAAACAGCTGATAACTGTACCTAAACAATGTTTTTTTTAATTTTTTTTTATGAATCTTTATTTAAGAAAACAAAGCTTAAAACTAAGTGAACAGCAAAATATCGTTAAACAGCCGATTATGATGTAAACAGCTGTTTAAAACTTTAATATCTATTGGAGAACTTAGGTCTTAAAATGTTAGGTACTCCTTTTATGCACTAAATTTTTGTTGTGATTGTAAAGTAATTTTATGGAATTTCTAAATAAACACAAATATACATAATTATATAGTAAGGAACTGTTTTGCAATGTTACTACTCCTTTGCTAGTGACTTCGTCCACGTAATGTTGGGTAACTTACACCGACCAAGTTGTGTAGACCTCCGGATCATATTTCGATACTTCCATGCAGAGAGGTGTGGTTGAGGTTACGTAATACGAAAACCATATGTCTATGTATCATACACAAAGTTGCCCCTTCTCCTTTGATTTTATCAATGTTGAACTGATTTGTTTTCGATATTTGATTCTGAATCGTATTAAATTGTATGGTATGTAGGTACTATTATTACATATAATCAAGTGTAAAAATAAAGTAATTCAGAATGCTAGTATGGACTTACTTATATAGGCATGCATTTGCTGAAGTATGTTCATCACAGTTACCATATCTAACTATCAACATTCATCATCATCATCACTATTCATCACTTATAATTTTATTTATTATTATTAATTCCCTTAAGAGGGATTACCCATTTTGGTTTCCAATACAAACTTCCAAGTAGAAATTTTTAAAAAACAATAATTTTTAAAAAACGTTTATTTAACTGAGTTATTGCCTTTTTTAACTTTCTATAGTGGACTTTAACCCTTTCGAAGGCAATGGCAGCTATATTGCCACCAAATATTGAACCTTATGCTCTTGGAATAAGGTTGAAAAAGAAATGAAAAAATTTCAGCTGTACTGCCCGTGAAAGGGTTAAATCGCAATAAGTCAGCTAAAAAAACGTTTTTTTAAAAATGTTTTCAACAAACAATTTAGATCCCTGTGTTTTACTTTAGCATGCAAAGTTTCATCAAAATTGGCTTATTGCTTTCTCAAAATTTCGACTTGGAAGTTTGTATGGAAAACCGAAATGCGTAAACCCTCTTAAAACCAAACTAAACGATCTATATTTATAAATTGAAATGTATTAAATCTTGCATTAAGCTAGTTAATATTACTTACACTAAAAAAAATAAAAATACTTCGTGAGAACTTATTAGAAGCTAAAAAGTAAATGAACAAGAATACAACAAGAATATAGTCTAATACATAAGATACTGTTTAGAATCAGATTAATTAATAAAGCATATAAAGCTTGATTGATCAACACAATCAAATATCTGACGTTACAATGGCGATATCGGAATCAAGAAAGAACTTTCCCATTCTGTAAGAAAATGTTGCCGATAGATAGTATCGTATTTCGTTTTTGTCTTGTGAACGTGATACAAAGATTTTTTATTTTAGATAGAGAGCTGCTTGCTTACTCAATAGCTTAGATTTAGACTAGATTTGCTCAAGGGGGTGCCGCGCGAACGCAAAAAAGACATTTTAATAATAAAAACAAGAAAGTTTTGATAATAAACTTCAAAGCAAAATCAATTATTAATATAATATTTATATAATATTAAAAAAATAAGATCCATTCTGCTTTGAAGTTTCAGACCCAGTAATTTAATTAGAGCAATGTTTTTATTCTGCGAGATGTGCCAAACCATTACGCGCTAGTGTTAAAAATGTTAATTTACTTTTAAAGAAGGGGGTGGCCCTGCCTAATATCAATACAAATATTTTCATGTAAGAATTATTGTTTTATGCGTAAAAATAAAAAAGTTTTCGAAAAAATATTATACATTTATGTTATGTATTGTTTGTTAATTTTTAAAGAATTTATTTCAAATTTCAACAAGGCCATGACCTTATGCAATGATTATGCTAACTTACATAATTAAGTTCTTTTAATGTATTTAACTAATTAAACGTTTAGAACAAGTGACTTAAAAATACGTAAATTTTCATAATTTCGAGGAGTAGCAGTCAGTACCATAAGTAAGTAAGAACTGTTTGGTATAGCGGGTCACTAAAGAAGACTACCGACCGAGCGAAGAGTCCCTTGAGTGTCGTAAAGGCGACTATCGGACTTGAAGACTGCAACTGAATAGAGCAGCGACGGGCTTACCACCTACCACCACAGAATAACTAATAGTACTAGGTACTACCACGCTGAGCAGCAGTTGTAATTAGACGTAGACTTGCTTCTGCGGTCCTCATTGCCTAGCCTCTGACTAACACTTAGGGAAAATAGTCGTGATTTTATCTATGTAGTAGCTTTTCGACGCTACGGCTGCGATCTTGCAATTTATATAAGTTTCAGTATCAGGATATGAATGGCATTCTTTTTTATTTCAAAAAATTGTCAAAAAAAATAATTATTAAGTATATGCTATTGTTTTCTTGGGAAGGTATAAACTCAACAGCGCGTCTTTTATAATTTAATAAGCTGATGATGATGAAGTGGCGTTTACCTACAACTTTTTCGGCTTTATTAGAAAACCCGATCGGGTACGACACGTGGGGAATTCAGGAATTTAAAAAAGTACTTACCTATATTATGTTACTTGAAGCTGTGTAAGTTATCGTGGCAACATAATTGTGAAAACAATTGCGATATAACGCGGGGATTAAAAAGCATTTAAAACCCTTTGTCGAAAAAACGTGGCGTTATAAGTTTGGCGCCTGTCTGTGGGAACGTAATATTGTGTGGTTTTAATCTTGAAATTCTTATCTAGAAGAATGGTTCATAATTAGTTTTGAATGAAATTACTCTGAAAAGCATGCTGAAATTGTTCCGTTCACATACATACGTTCCTACGTACTCTGTACATAAAACTACATATTAGTTCACCGGAGAGGATATGAATGAAACGGAAAATGAAGTATAATTATAAATAAAAACATATTGAAATGAAAGTTGATTGAGCTACTAATAAAAAAGTGTGAATGGCTCCATTCGCGTAACATGCGCAGGCGTTACTTATTTAATCCTTTTCTGCAAAGTTTTTCTTAACATCTTCCTGTCCATATTAAGTTGCACTCCCCTTCACACTTTAGGGGCGTAAATAAAAAAAAGCATCATAAAAAGTTTGTCCGGTTGCGTTGCTATATAAAACTAAGTATTTAAGACTTTGTCGTATCGTATCACGTCATAACTAACAATAAGCACTTGAAATAAATTAAGAGATCTATCTGCCTCCTCGACATTAAATATAATTACTTAAGTTAATTAAAACTGTTCCATGTACGCCTCGTTATCTACGACGTCGAGACAGGGTCAAACCCCAAGTTTAACAGAAAAATAATTTGCCACAGATAAAGAGGACGATTGTTTATGTCTTGTTTTGGTAAAGTTTCAATGCAGATACAAGAAAAAGATTACCTCTTACTGATTCATAACAAAAATGACATTGATTGTTGTGCGCGCTAATCGATTTCGGCATTAACAAGTTGGCGACTATAAAGTACCGAAAGTGTAAAGCATAAATTGAGCTAACGGACACACGAAATGAAAATATCCATTTTTAAAAAGTTTTGAGTGAACCCCCCCTTGAAACAAAAACAAAGATGGCGCGGCGAAACCGTCGGTGGTGTGTTAACGGTTCGTTTGTCACGTGACATGCGCCGCCCAAACCTTTAGATAACACGCCCTTCATGCTACCTTTACTAACGATTGGGCCTTTCGTGTAAAGCGTGTCCACCGTCGAAAAATTTCGTACTCGGCCGATCGTATTTTGTACATTGATTATTTACGTTTTAAGCTGCTACGCGGGCTTCCCTCGCTCCTTGTTTCTATAAGGGGTTTTTATGCATGGTGCTGACCAATTAGTCGCCGGATAGCATGTACGGGTGGCGGGTATCGGCCAACGACGACGCGTGTGGTTGGCCGTAATAGCGCGTTGCCGGCTGGTAATGTGATTTTGGCGTGCCGCGCCCCCGCCGCCCTATCTACCCACCAATATTTAGGAGCTGTGTCCCTATATTGTTACCTTTTAAAACTCCGTCCATAACCCGAGATTGGCCGTTGCGTGCGCCCGTTGCCACATTACGACGACGAATAATTAGCTTTATCTGATATCATTTTTACGAACATGGTAATTTACTTGTATCATGGAAGTAGAGTTTGTGTTGAAAACCTTTTTTTTGTTATTTAGGATACAAATTCCTAATAGTTGTAGGAATTTTAATTAATTCGCAATATTTTGTGACGGTATATGGATAAAGCCTTCATATTGTGTGTAGTTTACAAAATTCTATACTTTGTCACCACCAACATTGTAGTCGACGCTCTTGGGAATATTGCCTAAGTGTAAAATGTGATTGAGATGACATATGAAACTGGATACTACGCCACAAAAGACAAACCTCCAAGCATTTTAACACAAAGCTGTCACTCAGTATTAGCCTCTTGAAAATTTCATAGTCCATGGATTTGTCGACTAGATAACCCGTTGGTGCGTAAGAATAAAAATGTACATCTATTACCTTACAAAATATCGCACCGTGAAATTTTATATGGGTACCGGCGATGTCATTGGTATATTTGAAGTGTAGGTAACACTATATCTCTTCTTTTAGCCTGAGTCGGCGCGGTGCGATCACTCACACAAAAATGAGTATACGGTTACAGCCACTTGTTCATTTCTTTTCGAGCGCCCTAGCTTGACGTTAGTAAGTTTTGAGCGCGTTGTCATTTAACATCAGCTCATTTTGTTCGATATCAACATTCAGAATGTCTCTTTTAACAAGCTATCACGTTTTAATCATCTAATAACCTGACTTATATTTTTTAAATACCTGTACCAATGTTTTTGAATATGCTATATGAATAAAGAGTACATTCGAATAATATTTCAATTGTTGAATACTTTCTCACTAGGTAATATAACTTCTGTCAACTAAGTTACTCTTTATTGTCGATCTCAACTTTGCCTTTTTTCGGTTAATGGTATAAGTCCGCCTGTGTTGTTCTAAATGTCAGCAGCGTATAGCCAGCAGTTCCTCAGTAGTGCGTCACTTACTCCTTGCCTAAATATAGGAGGGTTAGGTGGAAAACGTGAGTTTAGCGATTTGCACCATACCCCCCATATTGGACTAGTATCTTCTAAGCAAGCATGATAAACTGTAGACTACACAATCAATTATTAAGATCAGGTGATAGCAGTCAAATACAAGTCTATTCTAAAATAAAAATAAAATCATGTAGGTATCAAGAAAGATTAATGCAAAAAATACTGGCTGGAAAGTGCACCTGTTGGAGCCCAGTACCTGTGTAATCCACTAGGGCTTGAGTTAGTTTGTATCGTAACTCCCTTATATCCGTGATTATAATGTATGTATGTACTTAACAGTCACATCTCAAAAGTCAAAGTAGGAACTAAACCTATTTCATATCCCGTGGACAAAACACCAAAGCCCTCTTCACTAATGAAGTCAGTTGAAACTACCTTGTGCCGTTCCTCACTACTATTACTGCATACATACATAGACACACGACTGTCATCCCCAATGACACGGAGAATATCATTGATTGTCTCCAAAGGGTTAGTCAGAGACCAGGCAATGAGGTCCGCAGAAGCAGGCATCTGCCATAGTCCACGTTTCACCAAATTGGAACTGCACATGTGCTCAGCGTGGTAGGTGGTGAGCCCATTGCCGCTTTATGCTGTTTAGTAAGACGCTATTTCATACGGCTCTACCACTCACTTCATATCCTGCGGACAAAACACTAAAGCCCTCTGTTAACTAATGAAGTGAGTCGAAGTTAACTTGTGCCTTTCTTTCCTCACTACTGCAGCCTGCAGTTGAAATATATTGGGTACAGTTAGCAACTGCGTCTTTTTCATTTTTGGTATGAGACCTTGTATCAGATTTTAGCATCCATTAATCAAGGTAGGCAAGACGCTATGCAGTGGAAGCCAGCGATCATGGTAGGATCGTGCTGACATGGCTTTTCAGCCACTTTATATACATTGGCCTACTTATACCACTTATTTTCCTAACATAAGGCAAAATAGTGCTAGTTTATATAATTTAAGTCAAATAACAAAGATATTTTTCAAAGTTGCGAACAGGAAATTAGCCCTCAACCTTTTTAGTGAATTTTCCATTTCAAAATAAAATATTTATATGACCACCAATCAGTTTAATTAAAACCGTATACAAATAAATGCAGAATTTTGAAGACCCTACCCATATGCCAAAAAAATTCCAATTAAAAGATTTACTTTAGTACGTATGGATACTACTGATGGCCTGATCCTTTGAATCTGTGGATATAAAGTTTCTGTCTACCGTCGAAAGAGAAATGCATGTTATACCAAAAAAACTTTAAACTACCAATACATATGAAAGTGTAACATAAACAAAGTCTCTTGACCAAAGCAGTACATTCTTTTACCTTTATTTCATTATTATGGCTCTCGTTCGCCCCCGCCCTGAACCGCCCGTTTTTATTGCCTGGCCCGAAGTGTTTTCGCAACAAACACACGCCAACACCCCTTTGTATTAGACTAGTCGATAAATAATTGTTCATTAATATTAAGCTCGATCGACGCACTCAGTAAAAGTACCGTTTAAACGGCTGACTTAACTATAGCAGTAACGGCTTACTTTAATAACAACGACAGCGGGTACGAGCAATATTTTTGTGTTTATCTCATTTTTATGAGTTTAAGTAGGAAGCATGAGGTGGCGAGAGATAGAGATTTAATTGAAGGCGAGGTGGTGGAACGAGGTGGGGTGGGCCGTAGCCCGGGGCGCGGCCGCAGCGCGGGGGAAGCGAAATAATAAAAAAATGAAGCCGCGCGCTATCCCCGCGAGCTCGGATACTGTGAAAGTGGCACGCCGTGGATAAATGAAGCTTTTTTGTTTGTGGAATACGCCTCAGCTTGGCTTGGCGTCGCCCCACTTTCGTATTGTTACTTGAATTCTATGGATGTTAGTTCATTCATAGAGCCCTACGCCTCGCGAGCGTCATTAAATTTATGTCGCCTTTAAACGATGTTTTATCCACAAATTATCAAATAGCAAAGCTCCGTGTTCGTCGGAGAGATCACGTCTGGAAACGATATCTGTTATAAACGCAAGGGAAACTGAATTAAGGAAACACAAATGAATATTGTTATTTATAACAGAGACTCATTCAATGGGTGGAGGGGGCAATCAGAATTAAGTCAACATTCACTTAACAATGGAACTTCACTGCGGAAAATCATAATGTGAATTGTAACCATACTGGTAACTCGTAAGACTCAAAATAGATTGCGCAGTTTCCGTTAAGGGGCGCTGCCTGTCACTTCTGCGATTTAAGTGACAGTTTTATTAATTTCCCATACGAACCATCCCTATTTTCCACCCTAGTCTGTTTCCGAGAGTACTGCATTGGCAGCATATGGAAGCAACAGAACGCGCCGAACGTTCCTAACTGAAAAGTTGTTAAATTTAAATTTAGTTGTCAACAGGACAAGCTGTTTGCTAATCCGTGGCTTGAAAATTTTGAGCTTTTATTAAACGGTCGCTCTGCACTTCTGTCAAGAGAAATTCCATTCTTCTTTTCGAAAATAAAGTGACTTCCATCCTTTGGAATAAAATTTCCAGTGCCATATTTTTTGTAAGCCTTGTGACGGAAGTGAAGGGCAGTTATATTTTAAGGTTTCTCCGCACCTACAATAGTGCAGCCGATTTCTTTTTTAGCCTCTTGCTTTACAAAGGGGTTTTCGTTTTATGAAAAATACAGACGGACAAAAAAGTTTCGTTGCTTCTGTTCCTTCAGTTAACTTTTATGATAAGTCACTCGAAAAGATATTCTTTCTCTGGATTAAATTAAAAATAATTTTACAACGTAACTATGCAATAAATTCAAATTAAAATATAAATGTTTCGACTAACTAACAATACAAGAAAACACTTCGCACCAATGACAAATAAAAAAAGACACCCCAAACGAAACAAAACAAAACCGTTTCGTAATATCGCGCCCAAACTAAAGTAAGTGAACCATTCACAAAGCTTAATAGAAATACGATACGGGGACTGCATCCTAATAAAGATAGGACAATTCAAATAACGGCGCGTGGTCCGGCAACCGGCAACAAATGCGTATGTAGCTACGTCTGAGATAAGCTAGAGCTTAGAGCGCTGGGAGAGCAGTTGATGGCTTATCTCGATTTCAATTATTATGCTGGCGCTTTCATTGGCTCCGCTAGGTGATCACGGGAGGACAATCTGCGGACTGGGGCGGTCTCGATTCGCGTTATCTGAAATCTCGCCCAAATCAGACGCGGCAATTCGCGCCTGATTGTACCTACTTTTTAAAATTCAAGCGTTGCGTTTACTGGTATGCGCTGATTACAATTGCTGCTTAGAGTGTTAAAGTAATTTAATGTTATGAGGTTTAGTACATTAGTCAAAGACTTTATTAATTGTTTAAGAAAGGTGCACTTTTCTTAATCTGTTGATAAGTTATATGTACCTCAATAAAAATGTGTTGTAATATTTAATAACTATATATTGATACGCACAAAAATGATAAGGTTATTCAGTGCAATAATAATTACCTCGTTTCTGGCAGATACGGGATGGATCTCAATGGGGCGCGGAGAAAAAATGCCACTCGTGAGACAACGAGCACACTCAAGGCCTGGCTCAATGAGCACAAGAAGAACCCTTACCCGACGAAGGGCGAGAAGATTATGCTCGCCATCATCACTAAGATGACGCTGACGCAGGTCTCCACTTGGTTCGCGAACGCGCGCCGCCGCCTCAAGAAGGAGAACAAGATGACCTGGGAGCCCAGGAACAGGGTTGACGACGACGACAATAATAATGATGACGACGATCACAAGAGCAACGACGGCAAGGATGCTCTGGGTACGTATTATTATTAAATGTTACTTGATGGAATGTTGTGGTCTCTGCCTACACCTCCGGGAAAGAGATGTGATGTATGTATGTACGTATGTATGTTTATAACTTAGATGCATTGCTCGCGAGTACCACAGATGATTCCTACATTATTTACTTATTTGTATAATTTATTTTTAGATGGCAAAGACTCCGGCACCGGTTCCAGTGAAGACGGCGACCGACCTCAGCAAAGGTTAGATTTATTGGGACAGAGAACTGAGTCAGAGTGGTCCGAATCACGGGCCGATAGTGGGCCCGAATCGCCAGAGCCTTACGAGCGCCCGATACATCCCGCTTATCAACATCTTCCATCACGAGCGCCGCCAGGAAGCACGCCAGCTTCTGCCAAGCCTAGAATATGGTCTCTAGCAGATATGGCGAGTAAAGATGGTGAGGCACCGACACCACCTTCTTCGGCCTCGGCTTTTTATCAGACGGCTGCCGCCGCCGCCGCGGCTCGGCTCGCTCACCCGTACGGGCGGCCAGAGCTGTACCGGGGTCTGTACCCACCGACGCACCCGGCCGACGTGGCCCTCCTCGAGTACTCGAGGTCGCTGGCGCTGTCGGCGCCGGCCCCCGCGCCGCCCGCGCCATCGCCGTCCTCGTCGTCGACCTCGTCGCTGGCCGAACCGCCGCTGCCGCCGCGGGCCTGACCGCCAGCTCCTCGCCCGCCGCTGGCGCATCGACAATAACCGCGATCTCGCCCGACGAGTGCCGCGAGGGCCTTCTCACTTGTAAATAGTGATTTATAGAATAAATATATAAATATGTATACATACGTATATATACGTGATAATTATTATGCACCGGTAGAGATGCTTAGATTTGTGATAGTGGACACATGAGCGCGGTGCACGCTTGCCGGCGCGCCGCCTGCCGTGAGGTTGACATCTCGCAAACGACGTTGGCGATGCGCCCGCGCCAACCGACCGACAATACTAGGTGCTAATACAAGTTGGACCTTGCGACATGTTGCTGTAGTTATTATTGAAAGTGGTTAAATGAAGTGATTTAACTCAAAAATAGGTATTAATATGTGTTACGTTTCTAATAGAAAGACAACACTGTTTTAGATTTATTATTTGTATGTAGAATGTAAATTATTATTTGAGAATATCCTCTTTATATTTAGTGCCTAATTACGTCCAGTGTTTTTCTATTGTTTGACAGTTACTAAAAAGATAATCTGTCAATCGAATTTTAATATTTATTCATGCGAGGTCAGTAGTTTTAACAAGCTTCTATGTAAGTTTAAATCTACCTACTAATCATCAATACCAGATTTGTTGATTAATATGAAAAATCTGTATAAATATTTTCTAGTCAGAAGACTATGTTTGTCTGTGTTAAACATTATAATGATTGTATCAAGTGTCATTAGAATCATGTACTTACTTACATCTTCACTTACGAGTTTGCTTTTATAATAAATACTTAGTCAGGGGCTGGTGATCCATAAAAATAAATGATATACCATGTAGTTTTTATCGATAACTATAAAAATATATACTTAACTTAAATGCAATGTATTTGCACTCCAAAAGACCCAAGACTCTTGTAAAAAGGTATGTATTGAGCATAGTTTAAGTTGGTGTAGAAAAGGTCAAAGTTAATTTAGACTTGCCATTTGGAATATCTTTTTTATTAAAATTATGGGACCAACACGGAGGAATGCCCATAACAGAAAAAAAATCAATGTCGAGCTAAATCTAATTAATAACAGTAGTTATAAAAAATGTTTTAAATTCCAGCCCTGTTTTTTATTATTCAAAACGATTTCTCAAGACTCGTATCACAGAAGCAACTTGGAATGACATATAAGTATAAAATGGCCTTGTATAATTTTAAAAGTTTATGTAAAAATAAATTCATGGTTCGTTTTCTCAATACTGTACGTTTTATCAATATTGTAGAGACTGAAAGTCCAAAATTGAGTCTATAGTTTTGTACATACGTCACTGTTGTAACTATATATTGTAATAAATAATAATAACGTGAATATTTAAGAGAGGTAAATGCAATAAATTTTCTGTATTAGCAGTCCTTTGATGTAAATAATATACGGATGAGAGACGTCAAATCTTCATAGTATCTAAACAACGAAATCGTTTCATGTGACATCTCTATTATGTTTTCATTCTTTATTTTTGATGGCCGCTGAAATGTTGTATGTGATCATGTATTAGGTAAATAGGAAAGTTCACTGTAACCAATTGGGTGTCACCAATAAGTAGACCGTTGTAGTTATGTATATTAACTTATTTCCTTTTAACATTTGTCGTTCCTGTTTCCTCATTTGGATTTATGTATTTCATAGTAACTTGTATTGTTATTGACATCCCAAACGTCTTTTGACCGTTTTCGAAAAGGTGTGTGAATAGATGCAATAAATTTAATACAGAAAAACTGATGTCATTTTATTTACAACCGCTTATAAAGCATTGGCTTAGAACAAAGTTTATAAGTAGTAAATACAAAATGCAATCTTTATTGATCTCTTGATATAATGACATTCGTCACAAACGCCATCGATTGGATTTTTTCATTTCAGTTAAGTCTACGGTGAGGCGGCCGACCTTGTACTAAGCAGAAACGTCATGAAACTTAGCAAGGACGTATCTTTTCTCTCTTTCTTTTACAGGAGAAATATTGAAACAGACCTTACTAAAGCATAGAATATCACTTTCGATCACAGGCATTTGAACAACCCCTAATGAGATCTATCGATTTGTGTCACTGTCTTCCACTTACAAAATAGGTCAAACTGTGAAGTCTTAAAGTAACCAACATTATCAAGCAATGTAATTACGACGACATGCTCCGACCAAGTAAATTTATCTTACACGCTATACTAAATCAATCAACGATTACAGGTTCGCGTTTAAATCTAGCCTATCCCGCGGTCGCTTAATTAGACATCAAAGTACTCCAGCGGTAAACGCGTTATTACGGAAATATACCAAATTTTCACATTCGTAATTGGGCCGAAGTCTAACAAAATACAATAAATCATCGAGGTGGAGTGCTTTGATGTGGCCGTGTCCGGAGTGACGTCAGCACAGTGCCTCGTGATATGTCATACATTCATTATTTGCTCACGTATAGTAGATGAAAGGCGACCACAATATAAATAAACAAATCGTGTGAAGCACTGCCTATGACAACGTTGAAAGGACACATGACGGAATTATATTGGAATTCATGAGAACTACTCAATGGCTTTCGTCCATCCTGTGATAACAGACCCATTTTTATGGATTTTGGGCAATGAATGATTTATAACTGTGTTTGTTCTTGTGCTGGCCGCAAGTGGCATTGGCAACTTCTGTGAACGACCTACATCATTTTACTTAAACAGCTTCGCTATAATTTGTTACCTATTCACTTGGCAAAATGCAGGAAATGAATGTAGGTACAAACTCTAAGCAAACTTCTTCGTTATGCGTGCTAACCACAAATAACACAAATGCTTTTTTTATCCTTTAAGGGCATTGATTAAATATTGACTGAAATAAATTTAAAACGTTTAGGGCATGTCACATTACAAAGGTACCAGGTTATGAATAAATGAATTTTATTATTAATCCCGAAACTGTTAGTTCTAGTACAACTGCAGCTGGTGATTAGGACATCATAATGTGTGTGTCAGGAATCAGGATCTTTGTAGATGGAAATCTGTGATCTGTATGTATGAAGGTGTGTAAAAATTAAGTAACAAACAAAATAGATTTAAGTGTAGGTAAGGTAGGATAGGAACGCATACCTAGTGGAAACATCATTGCTTAAAATATGTATTATTATATCGGTGCAAAAGTTACAGACCAAGAGCTAGAAAAGAAAATGTTGTTTGACATTAAAATTGTGAGCCGATCTTGAATAAAGTTTAAAAAAACCTCTAAAAAATCATTATTATAAATTAGCGTATATGCAATTAATTCTTGTATCTTTATTTTCTATTAATCTTTACATTCTCAATTATTCAACTTAAGTACCTAACACATAAAGCAAGTAAAACCATGTAAATTAGATAAAGTCAGCATAAAATTGATGGATGTCTTAGGAGAACAAATATATCTTGATAATTAGGAGAAAAAAAATTACTTAACGTGGTTATAAGGTATGATTATGACATGCAAAACTAGACCCTGACGTACTTAAATTAAAGTAAGTATAGCCCATATATAGTCCCACTGCTGGGCTGCTTCCATCATTGAATTAAAGTACAATGTATGGGTATAAGCTTAACCCTTGAATGCATAATGTTGCCAAAAGTTTACAATCATACTTTGAACCTTAACCCTTTGATATAAGCGTTAAAACTAATGATTTTTTTTTTATTAATTCATGCATTTAAGGGTTAAACCACGCTTGCCTAATGCGGGTTAAGGATCACTGATCACACACCGGTGATATGCATCAAAAAATCCGAAATACTTATTGCCGTCCCTGAGAATTCAAACCTGGACCTCCGGTAACCGTGCCGAGCACATAGCCACAGAAACTTCTTTTTACTAAAACGAAAAGATCTATTATTTAAAATTATTTGATGAATATACTTACTGGCTGGACCTGCCTTCACTCTCAAAACGAATTCAAAACGTGGCATTGAGTCAACTTTAGATCTCGCATTTCGTCCTCACAAACGTTTGATGTGAGTTTAAACTGCAAAGAATTCTCTTATTTCTTTAACTCTTGGCAAAATAAAAATTCTTCTAACGTTCTGACTTTATTTAGCATTCGAACATGTTAACGAATCCAAGATTTTTTTTAAGCATTGAAGTAACGCTTGCTGTTCTCCAACTGTAGGTATGTGGCAATATTTACCATTATGTACCTACAAACATAAATGCTCGCGACTATTATCCCCAAAGAGCAATGGGAACCAGGGTTGGCTGATTTAAATAAAACTGATTTATATCACTGATTTTTAAATAAAAATCAATGATTTAAATCATTTTAAAATGTTATATTATCTTTAATGAAAATAACAATAAATAAGTATACTTAGTAGTTACTAACAATAAAATACTGTCAAAGGGCTTACATAGAATTTGCAGTCTCAAAAATAAAATAAATAAAAAGACTTGCATGCATACCTACTTGAAATTTGTCTTCAGCTGTAGCAAAACAAATCAGAAAACAGTCTTGTAAAGTTGGATACTAACAATAATTGGTCAAGATTTATCTATATTAATTTTTAAAGTAACTAATTTAAAATAATCCACAATTTTTAAAAATTTTAATTTTATTTTAATAACTTTAAAAGTATGTCTGTCATACAGCTTATTCAATTGTCAGTAAGTACTGATAAGAGTGTATTTGGTTTTGTCACATAAAAAAATCAAAATAAATATAAAAAATCAATAAAAATCAAAACAATAATAAAAAAAATATGATTTTTATTAAATAAATACAGTATACAGTGTACCTTTGACTATATACATGTCTAGACGGAGCATCGCGGTACAAACGCTTCTCAAAATCTGCCCGGTTTTTGTATTGAATTTGAAGTGTGCGTGACAGCCGCGTATCTGACACTAGCGCGAATGGTTGCCAGCGAATGCCTAATTTCCGATAAAGTAGGGAAAAAATATTTATGCACAATATAATTTTTAAATGATTCATAACATAACATAACTTTTTAAATTAGGTATGTCTATCGTATATGTAGGTATAACGCATAAAAGAAGCTAGTGTGTTTAGAAAAAATGGATGATTGAAGGCGAGGGCCAGTACAATAAAATAATGCGCTAATGGAAGCCTGCGTGCCTGTGATATGTTTGTAATAGGGACGAAATAGAAGCAACAGGCAGAATGATTTACATTTAATACTTAATCAAAATTGATTTTTTAATTAGAAATTTAAATATTTAAAATTAAGATCAAAACAAATAATGGCGTTCTCTTTGTATTTGTTTCATTTGGATGTTACATCATTTTTCATGTTCTCTAATTTCGACAACGACTTCTTTCTACCGGATCAGTTGGAAATCTGAAAATTAAAATGTTTGCTATGTGGTCGAACAGTTGTAAAGGTTACATAATGTAATGACTACTTATCAATATCCGTGTCCAATAGTCTACCTACATGAGACGAGCAATATTGACCTTTTCGGGGCACAAACATACACCCGCACTTTCTCAAACATCGTCATCATCATCATCAGCCTATAAACGTCCCACTGCTAGGCGCAGGCTTCGCACGTGGAGATAGCACGTGGGAATATTGGGCCATAACCCACCACGCTGGTCCAATGCGTGTTGGTGGGTTTTAACAACTGTCATCTTACGACAACAAATGGGACCAACGGCTCAACGTGCCTTTCGAAACACGGAGGAGCTCGAGATGTTTTAAATTTGGTCACCCATCCAGTGACCCGCAATTGCGAAAGTTGCTTAGCGGGCAAGATCGCAAGCCGAACGTGCTAGCCGATGCGCTATTGAGCTCTGAAGCATTCATACTACCATCCCCTATATACATATACTTAAACACACACTTCTTACATAAATACTTACGTACATTCCATTTCAAACATAATAATTTTTTTATTCGTTTCGAATATCGATACGATACCATACCCCAATAACAATTTATAATAATAGTATTATAAAATATTACAGTAGGTATTATTTTTTTCTTGTTTTAGAACGAAACCTATAATCCAGCCAAATTCGATGACGAATGTTTGTAAACAGATTACTGTTATACCTAGTTGCAGTAGGCTTTTACTTTTTCTTGAGAGACATTCACAAGAAAACAGTTAACTATTGTGTCTTTCTTTCAAAAAAAAGTAAAAATCCTAGTGAAACTAGACATTTGCACAAATGACAGTAATATGTTTACAAATTCGGCATCGAATAGGAACCGTGACATTTATTCACGCTTATAAATCATCAGTTTAAAAAAAAACTTTGAAAGCGTTCCAATAATAATTATATTTAATGTATTTACTTTATTTACAACAAGACCATGTATAAATACTAACTTTCAAGACTGAGTATTTTTATCATACTTATTATATTTAAACCTCCTTTTATATTCTGCCACCAATAATGGGAATTCTACATTTTGATACCAGCAACACTACGCATACATGGCCGTTATTTTAACAATAATTTTAAATTTTCAAATAATTTTCAAATAATATTTTTAAAAAACTTTAAATTTTCATTAAAATTTATCGATACTTACGGATGAAACGTGACTTTCCTTTTCGAAAAAAAAATTCTTTTGTAGTTTCGACAGAATTTCACTGAGCAAACGGTCATTTTGCGAACAATTTCACCGAAACGCGAGAGGTAAACACTGCTTGACGGCACAATGACACTGACCGCCAGGATTGCGCGATAGGCCAATTTTGGCCTATAAATTTTTCAACGTTTTTTTACGGCCAGGCTCTATCTAGACATGTATATAATCAAAGACAGTGTACATTGTGGTAATATTGTGAGCGAGTGCATTTTCGCGCGTTTTTGCAATTTCGGATTTATCCGAACATTCATATCTTTAAAATTTGATAAGTTAACCAATTCGTTGTTTCTTTGTTAGATAAATTAACGTTTTAATATACGACATATTATTATATAGGTTCAGTACAACTGAGCTGAAGGTTTATGTTTTTTCGGAATTGACCGAAAAAATTAATTCGGAATTACCCGATGTGGTTTTCCCATAGTAATCGTCAGTGGTTCTCAATCTTTTGATATTTGAAAGACAGTTTTTTAAATAAGTTTTTTAGGGTTTTGATTGTTTTTGGTTTGTACTGCCGTTTGATTATGAAACGACCCATCTGTTTACTGCACGAAAAGTATGTACCTATTTTATATTAATAATTTTGTTTCTATGTTAAAAATATAACGCGAGGTTTGCTTAAAATATCCTTAAATTTAATTGCTAAAATAATGAGCGCACTTTTTAAAATAAAATTAAAATTAATTTTTAAGATTAATTCTAGTTTCGCTAGGATTTTATTAGCCAACTTGAGATATACTTAGTATTTATTAAAACTTTGACATAAATACTTTTTATACATTCAACCAAAGGAAGAAGTTAGGGACAAACTGAGCCCACCACGCAACGCAGTATGACATATATTATGCGACACTCAAGTGTGATTTGTATCCAGACAAACTGTCAAGGTTTTTGTGATACAAAATGAATATTTACTTAGTTAACAAATTTAAAAAAAAGTTTCTATTGTTCAGTTTGTCCCTATCTTCTAATCTAATCTTGACTTTGTGTTGGGTAGGTATACTTAGTAACCATAAAACTAAAGTATGAGAATCACACATTTTTTGTCGGGTAATTCCGAAATAAAAGTTTCGTCAAAATGTAATTCGGCTGTTCCATTTTTTTTTTTTTATACTAAGCCCGGCAAATGACCCCACTCCATCTGATGTTAAGTGGAAATGAGGTCCAGGCGCGAGGACAACTGGTGCAGCGTAAGAGACGTAGCATCAGTCATCCTCAATCTGCCGGCCCACAAAGTGCTTCTTCACGCCTCGTTTGAAGGACCCTATGTCATAGGTAGGAGGGAATACGTGTGCTGGTAGACTATTCCATCTTTTGGAAGTGCGGCAAAGAAACGAGTCACCAAATTTCTTTGTGCGAGATGGAATGTTAGAGACTGTAAATTGGTGACTCCGTAGAGCAGCACGCGTACTCCTATGGAGGAAGGGAGAAGGAGGGATGAGGTCAAAGAGTTCTTCAGAGCACTCGCCATGGTATAAACGGTAAAAGACGCTGAGTGACGCAATATCTCTACGCAATTGCTAAGGCTCGAGAGTTTTAGTGACCTCTGCATTGCCGATAATGCGCACAGCGCGGCGCTGCAATCTGTCCAAGGCATCGAGAAGGTACTTTGCGGAGCCGTCCCAAAGGTGAGAGCAATACTCCACGCAAGACCGCACCTGTGTCTTGTATAATAGACACAACTGATCAGGCGTGAAGAATCGCCGCACCTTGTTCAGGACACCGAGTTTACGTGAGGCATTTTTAATCACGGTTTCGATGTAGTCCTTTTGGTTCAGATCGCAGCGGATATCCATACCGAGCATGTTAATACTGCTCTGCAGGCCTAGAGATGTACCCTGAAGAGAGGGAAGGGGAAGGAATGGCGACTTTTTCGCTGTGAACGCGCACACCTGTGTTTTCTTGGCATTGAACTCCACCAGATTATCGGAGCCCCATTTAGAAATGAGGTCCAACATCCGATCGAGCTCAATGACAAGATTTGCTCGCTTCATTTCGGTGTCTACCCGCCCAGCCGTTGGGTGCCCGTTATATCCCCCATGCACTGTGCTATCATCTGCATAGCAATGAATGTTTCCAAGAGGAAGCATGTCATTGATATGCAGAAGGAACAGCGTGGGGGATAGAACGGAGCCTTGAGGAACACCAGCGTTCACTGACATGAACCGCGAAGCGCATCCATCCGAAAGGACACGGATTCTACGCTCATGCAGGAAGCTAGCAATCCAGGTACAGAACTGAGCGGGCAAACCGTATGCCGGGAGCTTGGAGAGAAGAGCTTTGTGCCAGACCCGATCAAAAGCCTTGGCTATGTCAAGGCTAACTGACAGTGACTCGCCACGCTTGTCAATAGCCTCACCCCAGAGATGTGTGACGTACGCTAGAAGATCACCCGTTGACCGTTTTGGCCGAAACCCATATTGACGATCGTGAATTAGGGAGTGATCTTCTAGGTATCGAATAAGCTGTTTGTTCAATATTCGTTCTAGGATCTTACACAACACTGAAGTTACGGCTATAGGGCGGTAATTAGTCGAATCTGACCGATCTCCTTTTTTAGGGATCGGTTGCACATTAGCTTCTCTCCAAGATTCCGGCACACAACCCGAAGAGAGCGAGAGACGGTACAGACGCGTTAACACAGGGGACAACTCCGCTGCACACATTTTCAGGACTATTGCTGGGATGCCATCAGGACCGTTAGCTTTCCGGACATCGATTGACTGCAGCTCCGCACGGACATCACACTGCCTGATTTTAATATCAGACATTGTGTGGCCACAGTGAGGAATTGAGGGTGGCTGTGCATCACAGTCATCGATCCGGGAGTTAGCCGCAAAGAGTTTGGCCAGAAGATCGACCTTTTCTCGCGGCTTGTGAGCTAAAGTTCCGTCAAGACATCTCAGTGGTGGCAGCGAGGGTTGGCAGAAGTTGGATTGCACGGCTTTGGCCAGACGCCAGTAGCTACGGCTGCCCGTAGGATGCGTCAGGAGTTCTTGGCCTACTCGTGCAACGCGCTGGGCATCCGCTCTAATGTAGGCCCTCTTACACGACTTGGTGGCAGTATTATAGGCTACTTTTAGCGAGCGAGTTTCGGGAGCCCCATGAGCTTTACCTCTGATCCAAGCGCGGTATGCCGTCTGTTTGCTCTCAACAGCGCTGGCACACTCGCGATTGAACCAGCGGTTGCGTCTGCCTTTGCTGATGACATAGGAGTGTGGAATATAGTATTCCATTCCTAATACTATCTCATCAGCAACGGCAGTGGCGCTAGCGGTCGGGTCCTTCCCACTAAAGCAGCGCTGCCTTCAAGGGACGGATGAAAAATACTCCCGCATCCCGTCCCAGTCTGCCGACGCGTAGTGCCAAATCTGGCGTTTCGAAACCGCTGTTGGCGGGCGCGATGCCATGGGCACTGTGCTGGATATCAAGCAGTGATCCGAGGAACCTAAAGGAGCTCGAATCTCCACCCGGTATTCAGCTGGGCGACTCGTCAGCAGAAGGTCGAGTAAGGAGGGCGCATGGCCAACTATGTCTGGGATCCTGGTGGGCTGGTTCACCAGTTGCGTCAGGTCATGCGTGAGAGCGAATGCGTGGGCAGTTCTACCAGCATGGTCTGTTTTGGAGGAACCTAACCACAACTCATGGTGGGCGTTGAAGTCCCCCAAAAACACCAGTTCCGCCGATGGAAACCGCTCCTGTGCATCATCTGCTACCCGACTAAGATGTTCAATTAGTCGAGTTGTCTCCATGTCGCCGTTATGGGATCGGTAGACGCAGACCTAGACACGGCAATGAGAGCCTAAGTCGACGTGTACCACTAGGAGGGAGAAGGAAGGGTCCTCCAGACAGCGCAGACGGCGACAGCAAACATCCGCCCGAACGAATAAGCAAACTCCGGCTTTGGCTTTGAAGGATTCTTCAAGCACAAAGCCGGGATAGTTCAGGTAGGTGGTGTCAGCTGGGCGGATTATTTGCGTCTCCGTCAGGAACAACATTGCTGGCCGTGCCGTCTCAAGATGCTGGTGGACGGCATTGAGGTTTGCATGGAGTCCGCGGATGTTAGCGAACTCCACCTCAAACGGTAAGGTTGTGGTGGGGGTGTGCACCGCTGTAGAACCAGTTTTGTTGTTAGGCGCTGTCATTTTAGGAGTGGAAAGAGAGAGGCGTGAATCGAGAAAATGATGCCGCGATGCGAATGGTCAAAGTGTGGTGGCCTGTTTCCCCAGGAATTTGCCCACAGACGAGTATTATTAACCTGCCGAACGGAAGGGCCCCCGAACCCCCCCGGGAATGGCCGCCGGGACCCCACCTTCCGGTCACCAACCGGCACGACGGACCACCCCGAGATTATGCGTGGCATGGTGAGGCAGCCTCACGAGCTGGTTAGGCTCGCTTGGGCCCCTGTACTGTGCCACGGGCGGCCAGCGGGACAACCGTTTCTACGGATCTCCCTGGTCGGCAGGTTAACGAAGTCCTCCTGGCACTGGTTTGACGGAAGCCTCCACAGACCAAATACATCGCAGCATCATCCTCTCGAGCTCTGGCTATACGCTGGCTGATCCCGAAACCCGACCGACAAGCAATCACTTGACGGGTTTTACACCATGCGTACGGTGGTCACCAACCAGACGGGTCAAGCCCTACCACCAGTGGAGCAGATCATCGCTCGAAAGAGTCCGTTAGTCGCTTCTTACGACACCCACCGGACGGAGAGAGGGGCGGCGATTGGTATTCTTTCTCCGTCACCGCACGGATAAAACCAAATTCAAGATTTTTTCATAGTAGGGTTATTCTGAATGGAAATGGAATGTGAACCTTAAGACACAATTCACTTAAACCTACTTTTACGAGTATTTCGCAATTACCCGAACTAGTTCGGAATTACCTTTGCCGTCTGGATTTATTTTGTTTTTTTTAAACACTTATATTTTCAAATTTAGATGATATTTATTTATATGTAGTTTTCGATGCAGTGCTTTAGCCTGTAAAATCAAGTTCAGGGGAAAACATTAACTGGTAGAATAAAGCCCACCCATTTTGATTGGTTAATTAAAATGCAGAGGTGATGTCAACTCTTATTAAAATCATTCAAAATTACCCGAATGCACCTTACACATAATATTATTATCGTTTCATTACTTTCGACGGTAATAAATAAGTTTCCTTTAAAATTAATATTTTATTTCTAGTCCCTATCGCAACATTTTGCAAAAAAGATAATATCATTTTACGACCAATAGAAATTTTGCGATGTGGATTTTTTGCGCCTGAGCCAGAGTTTGAATATTTAGGAGTTAGTCCAGAAGGATTATTGGAGAATGATGAAAGGGTAGACATTAAGTCGAGTGTCCATATGTGTATAGTGTTCAAAAGTGACAATATTATATGATGGAATTAAAATAAACTAAATTAATTTTTGTAAATTTTATCATTCAGGGCTAATAATACTTAAATAAAAACCATGACCAGGTTCTAACAGGTTCAAGGACAGCTTCAAATAGCCGAACACAATTAATGTATTTTTATGGTCTGGACCAACGTGGACAAGAACAGTAAAACTTAAAAATAATAAAAAAAAATGATGAATTTTGAAGAAATAAAATGTAAGATAATTACATAAAAAAAGTTTTATCTTGACTATATACGTTCTGAAATAATTTGAAACAATAAAATAAATATTGAAGGAAGGAAGAAGGAAGATAATGAAAACAGGAGGGCCCAATAATAATTATAATTAGGTGATGGAGGAAATTAGTAAATGAGAATAAAAAAACGGAACAACAAATCTGTGGTATCGAATCCGATAACAGAGGTCAGATAACCGATCAATTTGATACATTTTGTAAAACACTTTATTACCTAAACTAGGTCAAACTCTCTTTCTCTTATAGGTACTTACGCTCGTCCAAAAATTTTATGTAGATGTAAATGGTGTTGCGCATGCTTAACACTATAAACAATATACTTAATAATTATAAAATATGTATTAAAATAAAGATATAATAATAAATAATCAATGCAAGTATTTTTATGCCATAAATAATACATATAATACAAGTAATATTTTATAGAAAAAGTAAAAATTATAATTAACGATACTGATTTGAGTCGCACATAATAACTAACATACGCGATCAAGTAACAACAGTCAACAGTTTCTCCGTCTCATGCTAGTTCAGCGTTAAAAGCCATTCCCTAACTGAAGATTTGCATTCATGTTTTGATTTATTTTGTAATTTAGTTTTTTGTTCAATTTTTTGTATAGAAAGGGACCACTAAAAAGAATAAACGATTTGAAAATATTGTTTTGAGTAAAGAACTTGGGTTTTCATTAAGTTTTCGTCTACTGTTTACTGTTTACTGGCAAGGGCATGGGTATTGAGTAATTTCTAAATAATATAGTTGTCGAACTGTAAGGACTCCATATTCTGCTTATAGTCTTGCAGTTGGATATCTGTAAGGAAGACAATTTATACACATAACCACTGCACGCTGTGCTCGTTCCAGTGGCAAAACATTAGTTTTGTGTGCTCCTCCTCATACATTTATGCAATATAGCAATATTGATTGACACAATGAAAGATACCTATAATATTCTAAGAAGTTTGCTGTTAGCTATGTGTCTATTTTTCCTGAAAACGGCAGTAAGTTTAGGAACCCTTTGTATCAAGAGTTTAATGTGGTTGTCATCATCATCATCATCAGCCTATTAACGTCCCACTGCTGGGCACAGGCCTCCCACGTGGACAAAAGCACGTGGGGATATTGGGCCATAACCCACCACGCTGGCCCAATGCGCGTTGGTGGGTTTTAACGACTGTCATCTTACGACAACAACCGGGACCAACGGCTTAACGTGTCTTCCGAAGCACGGAGGAGCTCGATATGTTTTTTTTTAGTTTGGTCACCCATCCAGCGACCCGGCATTGCGAAAGTGACTTAGCGAGCAAGATCGCAAGCCGAAAGCGCTAGCCGCTGCGCCATCGAGCTCCTCGGTAATATGTAATATGGTTGTAATGTAATGTAATGTATGGTTTGAGGTTAAAAAGAAAAATACTAATGCCAAGACATTTTACTGTGGATACTCTATACAACGCTGGGCATGCACAAGTACTACTGAAGTCAAGATTGCAATTATAATGATGAGCTTTAATGATTTAGATTTTAAGAGATGGCTGTGATTTATTAAATATGGAAAAAGTAATGAATTTTGTCTTGTCTGTATTTAAATTTAAAAGATTTATGTATGTTGGTAAAGCCAGATTGTGCATATTGAAGTACTTGCTCCCAATTGTTACTACTGAAAACGAGTGCCGTGCTATCTGCAAAGGCCATGTTTCTACCATTCGCTAGAGAAGTGGCAACTATGTCATTCACATAAACTAAAAAGAGGGTGGGACCAAGTACACTTCCCTGTGGTACACCATATCGGATTGGAAGAGGATTACTAATGATGGTTTCAAATTTAACAGTTTGTTGACGGTCATTAAGGTAACTTTTGAAAAGATTGAGTTGCTCTCCTCGAACGCCAAATCCAAGAAGATTCCGACACATTTGCGTCCTGCATCAAGTTCTGAAAGTATAAAATTTGTCAGTTCCGACACTGCATCATTGGTTGATTTCCCTCTACAAAGCCAAACTGGTTAGGAGAGAGCAGCTCTTTTTCCTCTAGATATTTGACAAGTCTAGCATTAACAATTTTCTCCAATATCTTAGAGAACGAGTTTAACAGAGGTATAGGTCTGTAGTTGTTAGGAGATGTAGTGTCACCATCCTTATGAATGGGTATTGTTCTGGATAATTTCACAAAGGAAGGGAAGTTGAATAGGCAATTGAAATACTACAATATGGGTTATTATTGGCACAAGTATAGGTAGGTACAATACATTTAAAGATTTTGTTAGAAATTTTGTAAGAAAGGCATGGTGCTATTCATCGCATATATGGCCATCCCTTTCCAACTGTATTCAAGCATGGATTTGATTTTGAGTTTGGTTTTAGAATAGACTACAAGCTCACGAGCCTTGCAGTGCGGTGAGTGAAAAGCTAATACATTACGCGTTTTCTGCGACTTGTTATTAAATCCTTCAGGGGCGACCGCACACTGGGGATATAATTTGTCACTTAATCCACTTATTTGTTAAAGTTTTATTACAGATGAACAATATACAGTGCTATGCAGCTGTGGAAAGAGGAAAAGTCTATGTGTGCGTTTTAAAATAAATACTCCTTTTTCTTCTATAAAGCAAATGGCGCTACAGTTGGTTCTTGGGTGAATGAATTAACATTGTTTAAGATCGGTTAAAGCCGTGTTTGTAGTATCCTATTGTAGTACAGCGGTTCAAGCATTTTTCTGATCCACTACGGGTAAGTAGGTACTCGGCCTTCATTTCACCTGATGGTAAGTGATGATAAAGCCGAAGGGGCAAGCGCGCTTCACCCGGAATCCTTAACCAATGAGGATGTCTTATTTCTAAACTGTCGGAACACACAATGCTATTTACTTTGTTGTTACGGCACCAGACATTAGATAAGATGATGGTAGCTAGCCAGAAAGGCTTAACAAGGCCTTCCATCAACCAAACCAAGTATACAACGATGTACCCCTCGCGGGAATCGAACACGGTACCTCTGGGTCAAAAACCGGTTGCTTAGCCACTAGACCACAGGACAGGGCCATGAGAGCTGATCTTATCACTATGCCCCTGGCCAGTAATTTCACTGCATATAGTGTCCCTGAAATTAGAAAATACCAATATATAACGTTGAAAGAGTTAAAACTTATGGGGTGGGCGTCATCGAGTTACCTTCTGGTCAGAGTTTACCACCAGTTAATATGAAATGTGTCCAGCAGCGTAGTAAAAACCATTAAAAGTTGACATTGATGTTTCCAAAACTTTACCAAACTTGAAGATCAAGACCAAGTTTGTTTCAGATTTGTAGTCAAGTTACACTAGCTTTCGCTACAAAAGGCAACTTTACTTTAAGTTTCAATGTTGTTATTCATTTTATCCATCTAGATAGATATCAACAAAAGTCTTTTTGAGACACGCCAGTCGTTGAATAGCGCGTAGTTTTATAATCACGTAATAAATAAGAAGCAGGCCCTTGCAAACATGTACGCGAGCTGACGTTTTGGTTGTAAAAATAATGATATATGTCCATTTCATGATTATGTATGTAGCACGCAAAAAACCGAGATCATATTGATGAGTTGGGCTCGGGCGCGCCTTTCAAAGTCTCAATCACACAAACCGTACAACTTACCGCTACGCGTTCATGGTGGTCGATTCACCAACAGTCATATTCTTAAAGTTAAATTTACGTTTTACCTTATTCGCCTTTTAACATACATTTTAATATATTACTACACTATCAGTTCTAACATAATACAACAATTGCTTTATTAAAACACTTATCGACCTTAAGGTGCGATAGAGCTAATCATCGAGTCAGTCATAAAGTCGACGACTCCCAGAGTCAATCAAGATTTTTGGCTGGTGAGTCAGATTAAACTATTTAGCCTCACAATTCAATTACAAACTCTCACGCGGCAATCACGAGTCATTGTCACATAAATATACTTACATTGTTGCATCTTTCCAATCTATATCACCGTCATTCAGTTTGTATAATAAAGCTATCGAGGCGATTCATATGTTGAAAAGCAAATTCTAACGTCGCGCTAAGTGACTTGAGTATTTCATTCAAAATCGTGAGAGCGATATGTGCTGACCAACAAGAACGAGCATAAAAAAGGCTTCGAGATATTTTCACAAAGGCGTTCAGAACGCAACGTGTTGTGTAAATAGTCCAACATGTTTCTATAACAAAGAAATCTTAATAGCCGATGACGGGCAAAAGTCAACATAACAATCTACGGCTTGATTGCTCTTAATTCTATGTGTACACTTTGATGTGCGCTTGTAATAAACCCGCTTCCTCCGGACTTCAACTTAAGTTAACCAAAGCTCTCGAAAATTTGTAAGTTATGTTTCTGTTTATAGGATTAGCATAAAACACGGTTATCTATTGCATACCTGGTTACTAAAGCGTTGTTCGAACGTCTGATACAGTCTCATTGTGCAATCTAAGTACAATCAATTAGAGACTTTAGTGATATTGGTTTACAGACCTTTTTTCGTGTCATGTTTAGAAGGGAATCCTTGGAGCAAGAATTCCGATTTCGTTGCGGCGACTGCTATGCCATCTAAAATATTGGACATCTCCATCTTGGTTGGTGTTTTGCTCTTTCTTTGCTTGCAAACAAAGAGTCGGGATCGTCAAGGGAATGTATGCATACTTTAAAATACGTTAAACCGTCGTGCCACGTGGATATAATTTCACTTGAGTAAGCAATATAAAAATACTGTTAAAATTCAAGAAATAACTGTTATGTTAACGGATTAAGTGTTATATTTAAAAATAACGTTTTGGATCGAGCAATGATATTTTAACCTAATCAATAGCAAAAACACAATGATGGGATAGAGAAACAGCAAGAGAGCGTATATTAAAGCAATCGCAATAAACACTAAATAGAAGAAAACATTTATTTTTACATATACAAATTTACTTTTTTTTCTGTCAAATTATGAAGCTTATGATTAAAATCAAATTTTCTTAAACATCAGGGAAATGCTGATACAATAGATAGATAAATTAGGGACAAGTCATCATATTAACATTCAACATAAAATAGTCTTTTGCTCTTGTCTGGATCGTGGTTTCGCTAAGGTTGGCAAAAGCAACGCATATTATTTTGGCTACAGATGCTCCTCAATAAACTTAAGTATGTAACTTTTCGGTGTTTCAGAGAAGTAAAAACTTGTAAGTAATAATAATAAAATACTTAATTATTTTTCCTCACAAACATTATAATAACAAAGAAATACCCACAATGATGTAATTTTCGTAAGACTTGGTACAAAAGCATAAAAAAAAAGAAAAAGGAGGAGAAAAAAAAGTAAAAATACTGCCAAAATTCACAAATTGTTTGGAAATATGTGCAGGTGCTGTCTGGTTAAACTCACAAGTGGAGGACACCTCTCTGCCTTTTTATCACAAATAGATATGCTGCATACTTAATATAGGCCATTTAATGAACAAGTACAACACAAAAACATTTTTAATTTTATATCTGGTACTTTTCACAGTAATTTTTCAGCTAGTTGTTAATCTATATAAATAAAATCGATTGCTACGAGTGTTTTTCAGAACGCATTTTTTGCGCATCACTTCGGAACGGCTTAACCGAAACCGAAAAAAATAACGAACAAATGTTCATTATTATTTTGTTGTGATTGCAATTGTCAAGACAAGGTTTTTAAGTAAGAAATTTTTTGGAAATTTGTCACGGGTTTTTCACGCGGACAAAGTCGCGGGTGGGCCGCTACTACTAAATAATTTCTTTCACTACTATTACAGACTACTGATGATGATATTTTGTAGTAAAATATACTAAACTACTACCGCTACTACTAAATATTTTATTTTATTACTATTACAGACTACTGATGATGATATTTTGCAGTATAGTAAAATATAAGCTTAAGCTTAAAGAGAAGTTTGATTCTTGAAATAATTAAACGACAAAACAGTGAAGAAACCGTAGTTTTTAAATTAATTTAGTATAATTGATTGTCAGTTATTTAAGCGTTTTATTATTTTCTTTAGAAAATTAGGAAACCTAGTAAACCAGTGGTGTACCTTCAAATATAGTGCAGTACGAGTATAGTAAAATATACTACAAAATATCATCATCAGTAGTCTGTAATAGTAATGAAAGAAAATATTTAGTAGTAGCGGTGTAGTAGTTCAGTATATTTTACTACAAAATATCATCATCAGTAGTCTGTAATAGTAATGAAAGATAATATTTAGTAATTTCACATATAAATGAAAGTTTCAATCATTATTTTTAACAAAGTTTAATGATATTTAAACCAATGAAAAGATATCTTTAAAAACAGTCTAACATATAAATAAAATATAAAGTTATATGGGGAATAATCGATTAAAGTCAAAATAGCAAAAATGGATACTGTTTTTCGGGATACTTGTGTAGGTTTATAATTACTATCACTTAACAACAAATACCGATGAGAAAACATTTTGATTTAAAAACAACTTTCGTAACTAAATTTATCTGATGTATGAATATCTTGTTCTGGAGGACAGTAGAGATTAGAAGCGTTCAACGAGATGTAGAGAAGAAGATGGAAAAAAATTGGATGGACAAATTGATACTAATGAAGCTGTATTGGAAAGAGTATGGAAAAAGCAACAGTTAATAAAATTTATTGAAGTCAGAGGGGGAAGATGATGGGCTACTTCAAAAAACACAACGAATACAAAAAAAACATCATGGAAGAGAAGATAGAAGAATAGGGAGACCAATCATAACCTTTATGGAACAGATTAAAGAGAAGGTAAACGTCGTCGTGACTTATTAAGAAGTCAAGGGAAAAGGACAAAACAGTGAAAACACCGTAGTTTTTTAAATTAATTTAGAATAATTTATTGTTAGTTTTTTAAGCGTTTTATTATTTTCTTTAGAAAATTAGGAAACCTGGAAAACCAGTGGTGTACTTTCAAATATAGTGCAGTACAAGTATAAAGGTGATTCATCAATTTGTAGTAGATATCTTACCTACTTGGTATTTATTATTTATTTTATACCAATTACATTTAGTTTCACTCGTGGATAATTAATGTATCTGAAATCAACTCATAAAATGTAACATTTTTATTAAACTTTTTATTTAATTCATCTTTAAAGTTTTGGTTTGAGCTTAGCGGATTCTAAATCGTTTGTAGGATCTTTGTAACTTATAGTCAGAATTTCTTTGACCGTATTGTTTTTCCATTCAGTTCGAGTTCAATCAAACATTACCAATAGTATATATTATATTTTTGTCTCTATAAACTTTACGATGTAGGACCTTTAGCTGTATGTGAAAGAAACGTATAAAGTGTTTCATGCCAGCGTCGGATGTTTGTTTATTATTGTAAAATATCAACCCTATCGCGAGCTATGCTCCCACCCAATTCTACGGGGCATCTGAATGATGGCTTGTATTATTTTTTGTGAGCATGCCATGTCATCGGAACGATTGTGGTCGGTTCCCTATGATTTATCGATGTCCATATTACAAATACGACACAACATTATGCGATTCTTTATTTCTTCTTTAAGCCATATTAGTATTCCGCCAACAATCCTGTCCAGCGTTGGTTTTGTCATACCGACTAAATGTTATTTTGTTGGAATCACAAATAAACAATTGTTGGTTTTTTTTTGCGTTCGCATTTATTCATAATATAATTAAATTCGGACCTTCAATCAGTGCTGGCGGAGTTGCCCATTGAAATATTGAGAGCGCTCATGAATTAAAAGCGCGACGTTGCATTTTTTCCCGTTTGGATACAAGTTAATTTGTACGCAATAATTTAAACAATTAAGCTGGTTTTAATTTGATCCGTTCTTTGTATGTTTATTGGTAGTTTCTTACGCGAGATCAATCGTCTGCCCGATCAAACGGGTTCTGTTGTTAAGGACAGTGGAGAAAGCCAATCAATAGGTCGTGTAGGCGAATCCGCACAAGTGGCTTGTGATAAATCTTTTTCAGCACGCATGGGATTTAATTGCCCAGCGAATGGTGACACTCCACTGAGTGACTGCATAGCTGGGGAGCTGCGGAGTCTTTATGTGGTCAGGCGGCAATTTGCCACAGCCGCGTTTGTGACCACTTGCTTAATCCGACGAGTTGATATCACTCGGAACGGAATTATGTGTATGCCATTGTGCGTTGGGTTAGTAACAGAACGTTTAATTGAAAGGTTCTATTCTTTTACATTGTGGTGTAGGATTGTATTATTATGCTCCCATTGTTACTTCAATATGTACTTAAAAGCACTGTTAATTTCGTTGATATTAATTTAAAACTTCAAGCTATAATATAGCTGCATTAGGGTGCTGACAAAATCCAATCCAGCAAGCATGTGTTAAAATTAAATGAAGTATGAAGAGAGTAAATGAAGAAAAATAATTATGTCAAGATCGTAGTACATAGAAGGTTGTGATCTCTGCGTACCCCTCCGAGAAACGGTATATATGTTTTACCTACCATACTAGCGGCCGCTCGCGGTTTCACCCGCGTGGTTCCCGTTACCGTGGGAATATCTGGATAAAAAGTATCCTATGTGTTAATCCACGTTATAAACTATCTGTATGCCGAATTTCATTCAAATCCATTCAGTAGTTTTTACGTGAAAGAGTAACAAACATACACACTCACAAACTTTCGCCTTTATAATATTAGTGTGATTAAAAAGTAAAGTCGCCGTTTTCCTCTGTCTGTGGCGGCACCGCATTCTCCCAAACCACGCAATGGATTTTTATACGGTTTTCACTAAAAGATAGAGCGTTAACTGAGGAAGGTTTTTGTTTATATTTTGTAGATATATTTTTTTAATTGGCTGAACTATGACGGTCTATCTAAGTTAGCGTGGACGAAGGCGCGGGAGGGCCGCTAGTAATCCTATAAATGTCTCACTAATGGGGTGTTATGGGCTCAGTCCATAACCCGCAATGCTGGTCCAGGGACGTAGGTAGATGCATTCAGAGACTGCTTTCTTCCGAAGCACAGAAGATCCGGAGAGATTTTATTTCAACCCAACCATCATCCTCCCCATCCGTTAAACCGGCATTGTAAGTGACACTTAACTTGCGAAATAGCACGAACGCAAAAACCACTACAACATTATCATCGAGCTGCCGGGAGTTTTGATTAAAAAAAATATTTTATGAAAAAAAGTGTTTTAAGAAAGATCTAAAATTGTCCATAAATGTACTATCGATTATCATACATACATACATATAATCACGACTATTACCCCCGATGATTTTTTTAAATTAGCTGTTGCTTCCCACTTTTTAACAGAACTTTTGGTTCCTTTTTAATTTTTTTGGCTTTTTGTTCTAGAGGGGTTAATGAACTGAAGCTTTAAGAGCTCAACTCTATTTAGTTTTTTTTATTCATTGTATATTTTTTTCTTCTGTTATTTTAAAATTAATTAAACTAAATTTAAAATCCTGCCACTTGTGTGGTCTGTGGTTACCCTATATTTTTTGTACTATTTCCTTTGTTTCCTATGTATTTTGTATCTACAGTTCCCCGATGGGTTAGTCAGAGACTAGGCAATGAGGACAGCAATATCAGTCCTCTACCATAGTTTACTTTTCACCAAAAAGCACATGACTGCACAATATGTGCTCAGCGTGACAGGTGGTGAGCCCATCGCCGCTCAATGCTGTTGGATGTATGTGCAGTCTTTAGTCCGTTAGTTGCCTTTTACGACACCTAAGGGAAGCGAAGAAGGGGGTGGTAGTGATATTTTACCGCTTCGCGACACGGTTACTAATCATTATCAATTATCAATATTATAATATAATAATCAATTATCAATACAATGTACAATTACGGATTAATTATAATAACCCTGCTTTAGAAGTTATTGATCGGCTAACTGTCTGTTCATTCAAATACTGTTTATATTGCGGCAAAGATAAAATACAAATTAGAATAACTCTGATCGTGCTACTGTGACCTATCGCATACATTAATATACATGTCTGCTAAGCCATTACTTGAATTAATTATTATTTTCTTATATATACTTATTATTAATTAAATACTTTAAAGGTCTCCAATAATCAAATACCTATTTGTTGCGGCGGTTCATTCAATAGAGTACTACCAAGCCATTTCTTCCCTTGGGCGTCGTAAATGGCGACTAACAGACTAGAGACTGCTCAATACATCCAGCAGCATAGAGCGGCGATAAGCTCATTTCATGTCACGCTGAAGTCATGTACAGTTGTTGTTTGGTGAAACGGGTAGGTACCTACTGCTTTTGCGGTCCTTATTGCCTGGTCTCTGTCCACCCTTCTGGGATTATAGCAGTGGGTATAATGTATGTATGTACTAAAAATAGGTAACCTAAGTAGGTACCTAAACTACTTAAGTTAGCGGAAGTGATGCCAGGAACATATAAAAAAACCTTTCTTTGTGACTATTTTGAAAACACCTTATATTTATATGGAACCTACTAGACAAACTTCGAATTGTAAGGCATTATAGTTTCGGGGATTTGGTTTTTAGTCTTTATTATTTAGAGTATTTCGGTTATTTAAAGCGTTGCTATAGATTTGTAGAAAACGCTGCCCTACTCTGCCTTCCTATTAAGGTAATGCTAGCAATAAACATTTTTATGAGTTTTTTTATAGTCCACTTAAATTGACTATGTAACACATTATTAAAAATTTTAGTTCGGTACTTGCATTATGGTCGTCACTAATTCACAACATAATGATATGCTAATGTATGTATATACACTAAGATAAACACACATATAACAAAAGTATTATAATAATCATAATTATGCAAAATCTCTAAACGGGCACAGAATCAGCGCGTGAAGTTTCAATTCTCATTTAACGGCGCGCACCGCGTTTTGAAAGTGACCCTAAATCCCTCCTCTGTACAGATAACTCTTAATTTGCATATTAACGAGAAACTTTGCATCGGCAATACCGAAAAATTCTGGAGGTCGAGTGTGAACGGGCAGATGGCGAGGCCGGCTAATGCCAGTTACCCTACCAAGGTGTGCTCAGACGGGGCACGATGTCTGCCGTATCGCTCAAGTGATAATGTCTTTTATCCAACATTTTCACATGTTCACATTTCACAAAGGCCTTTGCCCTGCAGTGGGACAGTACAGACTAGCAAAAAAATCGTATTTAATGTTTTTTTCTTTACACTGCAAAAACCATTTCAAAAAAGGCTTCTAACGGTTTGTGGAAATAGCTACTAACACTTTCTTATATTACGCGACTAAAAAGTTTTTTTACAGACAATGACAAAGAAGACTATAAATCGGTGACTCCTCAGAGCAGCACGCGTACGAGTACACCTATGGAGGATGGAGGATGGGAGAAGGAGGAATGTGAGCAAAGAGTTCTTCAGGTGTAAACGGTAGAAAACGCTGAGTGACGCAATATCTCTACGAATTGCAGAGGTTCGAGAGTACTCTGCATTGTCGATGATATGCACAGTGCGACACTGCAATCTGTCCAAGGCATCGAGAAGGTACATTGCGGACAGCCAATTAAAAAAACAGAAGCTTTAATCAATATAACAATGGATTTTAGAAGTACACTATTCGTACTATTATCGTCGTACATCAGGCATGAAAAGAGGTTTGTATTTTTGTACTTCAAATGGAACCGTCAATCGGTATACGGAATAACCTTCAATCACAGTTTTTATAAGTATGTGATCGAGGAATATAACTTTTAATAGAGCTTTCGGTGTCATTAGCGAGTACTCAATCGTGAAGTGAACCAATGGTAGAACTGCAGATTTTCCAAATCTTATATGTGCCTACGTTTTTGGATTTTCGAATACGGCGAGGTGTAGGGATCGTTATGATTCTGTCTCACTCTTTGGCGTTGTCTCGTTTTTAGCAGCTTACCTCAAATTTTGGCGAAGTTAACCTAATATAATTAACAACATAATTATCGTTTTCGAAAACTACTAAAGGTGCACCTGAAGATGAGCAGCATGAGTCACTGCTATATATTTTTGAATTACCCGTAATATTTTTAATGGTAATATGTACCAAAAAGCTGGTTGAAAAAAAGTCCAATAATAGGTAACTGACGAAGACATTAATTAATAATCAAAAATGAAATGCACTAATTGCTTACTTCGTAAGTAATTTAAGGCAGTAACCATATTATAATATTATTTACCTATTAGCATATAATGAAGTAAGTAGCTTTAAAAGGCCTTGAGCAAGAAGCACTGCTACAGCACCGTAAACACATTTTAAAATACCTTGATACATAATAAAATTAACATGCGTACGCACCATCGAAATATAATATGTTCAAACGCCACTCTTTCAAGCTAAACGATAGTTTAATAATATATTCAATTAATAAGTTAACATTAGCTTTTCAAAATAAACGATATTCTGTACAATATATTATTATCTCTCGAATGCCGAGTAGGCAAGACGCGTCAGGTAAGCTCCGGCTAATTACGTAAACAAACAGGGAAACTAAATGAGAACCACCATACGATATTAGAAACGGCTCATTAGGTCTTTAAGCTGAGATGACAGCTCTATAAATAAGTGGACGCGCGCGCTTTAAGTGTATAATTTTTTTGTTTATTTTAAGTTTCGTTGAGGCGAAAAGAATGCGCATGCGTGACGGGAAGGTGGTGCGATGACAAAACATCTGTTTCATGTGGGAGCCTCCAGCCGCTGTTCCGACGAAATCGTTTACCGCGTCCGCGACACCCCGTAAATGAGCTTAATGCGCCCGTCGATGACAAATATAATCTTTGCTCTAAGGCGAGTTGACTTGACACTGTTGTTGTTCCGAGAAACGGAAAGATTTATTTTTACTCAAAGAGCTAAATATTCAGGTGAAAGATATCTGTGAGGGAGTTGTTTGGCCGACGCTTAAATCCGTCGACAGCGCCGCGTCTTCTGTATAATCACGCCAATGGTACCGAAAAATCCGGCCGGTTCGCGTTGCTTTGATATCGCTATCAAAGAAGAAATAACACTTTATTAATAAACGAATTTAAATACGCAACAACTACAGCCGAACTAGTGGCCAACGTCAATAAGTTATAAATTAACAGTAGCACCTCAGAGAATGAAGCGACGCTTCTCAAAATGTTTGCGGTAAATGCGACGTTGTACGACGGAAAAATAATATTATAACATACCCCCTGGTGTGAGGCTAGCTGTATTTCATAGACGTTAACAGCCGCTGTAAAGCAATTAATACGACGCTCACTCACTTAGTTGTACACATAAAGAAATCTCTATTTTTATTATAACGATCTTGCTTACATTACTTCCTTATTATCACGTTTTAGACATTATATTTAATATACAGCGCTAATTATGAGCGAGTTCTTTATTACAATGAGAGAAGGCCCCGTTCAGAAATATTTGGGAAGAGGTTAATCGCCATTGTTAGTTTTTATTCTATTTTTAGGGATCGCTGTTGGAAGAACGAAAAGGAGGTATAGTTCTAGTGTTTGTGTTATAATTTGAGAATTATTTTGACCGCTTTGTGGCCTAGTGGTTAGGCCAATGGTCTCAGACTTACAGGTTCCGAGTTCGGTGAAGGTATTTTTGTACTCGGTGTGGTTTTTAGTAGTGCATGCTCTTGGCCCGATTGGCTAGTCACCACCATTTCAACTAAGTTTGCCAGAACAACATTATTTGTAGAGATATCGTTATCCGACGGTTAGATATAAGATGGCTAGTTCAGTGGTTGAAGATTTGTGTATTGCGGATGTAGTTAACTATGGGAAATCTCATCAGCTAAGATGAAAGCTAAGCGTTGTACTCCTCTGTAGAATAAATATAATAATAACATTTTATACATATTGATATGCTAAAAGAAATTAGAAACAAACCTATGAAAAAAGATAACTTAAAGTGTTAACTCTATACACTAGTATATTCACAGATAAATTTTGACAACTACTTAACTACCAGCACGAGTGTCATGAATACGATTTATTTAATCTTGGTACCTAGTATCTACTTAAACTATTACGTATTATCTTTCACCAAAAACGATTAACGAGAGCGTACATTTATACATTTTATAATTTGCATTTGAACGAAGTCAAAAAAAGCACGAGGTTTATCTAAAAGGTGTTTACAATGTCGGCACCGCTCGACCCTCGGCCTTGCTTAGGTGTAGTAGGTTACGGCAACCCGCTTACCCTTACCATCTAGCAGGCCGTAACCTCAATGAAATAAAAAGCGCTGAGATTCAAAAAGTAACGAAAACGGCATTCGTTAGATAATACAGTACCTACAAACACATTGTAACAAATACGGAACAGTCGGACGATACCATATTCCGAGTTGTATTTTTAAACAGTTTAATTATCATAAATTACGATGCTAAGTAAGTGTACGTACTTAGTGTAATATTTTTTTTGCTTCAGGTTAAATGACGTGTGTACAGTGTCTTGTTAATTATTATTTGCAATAACACACGAAGACAATGCAACAGTTATGTTTTCTAGTTTTCTGTTTCCCGTAATAAGATTCGTTGCCGAGTTATCTCGCCTCATAAATTTTATTTACGCGCAAAAAATTAGACTGAGCCATATTAATGAGCATAAAGTTCCTATTAACTCATATTTTAGTTTTTTTTGTCGTGTCGTTAGTAGATTCCAAATGTTTTTAGATGCTACCTGTTACGAGGATTACTTTGCTACATTGTCACGTTGTTAGAATAATTAATACTGTTAGGATATTTAATAATAAATTAATATTAGCGGGTTGTTATAAAAATATATTTATTTTATAATTAAATATACTTACTAAGGGATATATAGAAAAGGGGCGTTTTAATAAATATTGCTTTTTAATCAGTTATTGAAATGAATGAAATTTTAAAAGGTTTATTCTACCGTCATATCGTAAGTTCCTAATGCAACTAATCAGAAAGTAGCGCCTGTTCCACCTATCCCTACCAGGCTATCTCCACTAGTAGGGATAGTTGGATTTTTTTCCACCTGTCCGCACTGGTAGAGCTGTGGTGAAACCTATTTAGACGCTTTTATTTTAGTGGGGATACTTGGAAATATTATGGCTTTTTATCTCCACTGGTAGGGACAGTTACACAAAATAATTCCACCTATCTCTACTGACCACGAAGTGTTTTCTTGAGTGTCTCGATATGATATAAAAACTCTTTATAGTTTGATTTACCTACTTTCTTTTTTTCCTCAAATTTATGGCCTAGTCAAGTCCTTTTACCTAACATAACGATTTTTCATATGATACGTTCTACTTAGATGATTATTTCAGATTTCAGACGTTTTACTAGTAGGTCGTTTTACTTTTATGTCGTTAATGCCTCAAGGGCATTTGATACGGAGGGGTTTCGTTACCATCGAGTTTATTTGAGCGTTATTAACGCAAATAATCAAATATTACGAATCTATTAAGAATTCTTATCTTAACTGAATGTTTAAAATATTGTAAAATATATTCATTCAGATCTCATAGGAAGTAAATTCTAATTCTATTTTTTTTAAGTTCCATCTGTCCCTACCAGATGGGCGAACCAGTAAGGATAGGTGGAAAAAGTTCCATCTGTACCTACAGAATTGCGTCCTAGGAGGAATAAGTGGAAAAATGTCCCTACACCATAGAAATGAAAGGGAGAAAAAAACACAATTCCCAACCAGGAAGGATGTGGCAGTAGGGCAAGTCCATATATCCCTACCAGGGGGGATAGGTAGAGATATATGGATTTTTTCTACCTATATCGGTAGATATTGGTAGTTTTTTCCACCTGTCCCCACTGGGAAGTGGGGACAGGTGGAAAAAAAATCCACCCATCCTACCAGTGGAGTTAGCCTGGTAGGGATAGGTGGAACAGGCGAAAAATAGAATTATAGGTATGCCTTGTCTTTTTATTTTTTATTTATTTATTAGAATCATCATAATTTACAACAATATAACAATTCTGTGGAGTATTGATTTTTTTGTCGACAACGAAGACGGGAACCAGAGTTGCAAACACAGACTTACAAGTAGACTAGGACCACCACTAGTCTAGACTTTTATAAAAGACGACCGGTTGGTTTTGCAAATCACGATCAGCTACCTCAGTGGTTACGACAGCCTTTAAACGTATACAACAGCTAGCTTTCTTAAAGAAACGAGCCTATTCCTTCCATCCTTCCTTTCCTGGTTTTGCTTTCCATCAGGTGCCTGTTCGTTTTCCACCTTCGGTGGCAAGTAACAAGTGGCAGCCGTTCCAACGCTAACGCTCTTTAGTTTGTGGAAACTCATTTACCATTCGATCAGTTACAAAAAAAACGATAATTTGTATGGCCAAATTACAACTTACGTTATTGTCACCAGGAAGAGTTGCAAAACTGTAATGTAGACAAAAATTTTGTTATAATGTTTCCTGATTCAATTTTGATTGATTTGATTGTTTTTCTTAGCTCTGTTATCGACAACGTCGCTGTTACACATATATATTTTTTGATAACTTCTAATAATATCACTAGTTTACAAATATATTTTTTATGTACTTACCCCTCACAAAACCTAAAAGTACCAGTACTTCCCGCCACCATTATAAGTTCTAAAGGTATCAACATACATATTCTATCACGTTACATTTTTTTTCTACCCTCAAATATTTTTTTAAATTATCATACTTAATAGCTTTGCTTTGATCGCTTATTTTATGTTTGTGGACAATTTAAACTTACAAAAAAGAAAAGATTATAAAGTGGCATCGTTGAAAAGTACATATCGTCATTATTTCGGATTTGCTGTGGCTAATCAAGAAAAAAACTGGGTTCCCCATGTGTTTTGTGAGAGCTGTAGAATTACTTTACTGCAATGGTCATCCGGCGAAAACGTACACATTTCATTTGGTACACCAATGTTATGGAGCTAACCAAGTAATCACGAAAATAACTGTACTTTTGTCTTACGAAGACTTCGGGTTTTAGTAGGAAAACTAAGTCGGTTTTGTGTATGTACAATATGTTACTAAGCCAATATTGCATTCTAAAGACCTTCCATATCCAGTTTGCCCTGGAGGTTGTACTAGAACAAGCCAAAATAACCCTGAGGATGACAATGAAAGTGACGTGTCATTTAAATCTGGTAATAGCGATTCAGCGCATTTTCCCCATGAAGAAAAACCCCACATTTGATCAACCAAGCCGAATTGAACGATCTCATTAGAGAGTTACAACTTTCAAGATCTTAAGCTGATCTACTGGGGTCTCCTCTATAACAATGGAATTACTGACACCAGGTACAAAAGTTACATTGGCTAGAAGTAAAAGCAAATTGTATGCAGAATTTTTCAAAAGTGAAGAGGAGTATTGTTTTTGTTTTGATATTCCGGGTCTCTTTAAACCAATGATCCAAAATTACACTAGCACAGACTAAGTATTCGTTGATTCTTCCAAGTACAGTTTGAAAGCTATTTTATTGCATAATGAGAATACAAAACCCTCTATTTCAATAGGCCACGCTGTAAATTGCCAGGAGAGTTACGATAGAATGTGTACTTTACTGAAGCTGATTAAGTACGCAGAACACAAATGGAAAGTTTGCAGTGACCTTAAAGTCGTAGGTTTATTGTTGGGATTCCAGGGTGGATACACCAAATAGTCTCGCATTCTCTGTCTCTGGGACAGCAGGGCCAGATAGCATCACTATATAAGCAAAGAGTGGTCCATTCGAAACGAGTACATTCCTGGTAAAATGAACATCAAACATCAGTCCTTGGTAGATCCAGAAGACATTATATTGCCCCCCCCCCCCCTACACATAAAGTTGGGACTTATGAAAAATTTCGTTGAGGCATTAGACAAAAACGGTAATGCCTTCCACTACTTACAAACGTTTTTTCCCTATATCACCGAAGCCAAACTTAAAGAGGGGGTATTTTACGGCCCACAATTACGCAAAATCAAGTAATAAGTAATTCTAAGTTTAATACTTTTTATCTACGAATGAAAGAGCTGCTTGGAATTCATTCAAAACTGTTAGTTAGGACTTTTTGGAAATAATAAAAGTAAAAACTATGTAGACATAGTGGCTGATTTATTACAAAATTATCATAAGATTGGTGTTAACATGTCATTGAAAATCCATTTCCTGCATTCCCACTTGGTTTTTTTCCGGAAAACTTAGGAAGTTTGAGCGACGAGCAAGGAGAGCTTTTTCACTAGGATTTAAAGGCTTTTGAAGATCGCCATCAAAGATATTGGGACGAAAATAGGTTGGAAGACTACTACTGATCTATTTTAAGCGAAACCGATTCTGAAACCTATAAAAAAGTCCAAAATTAGTCATTTTTAGTTTATTTCTTATCGTTTTACTCCATTTTCTTATTTTTACCTTTAATAAATAATTCTGAATGGTGACATGATGGAATTTTTTAAATATTTTTTTAGACTACCTTTACATTGATAAACAACTTTCAGCTGGGGTATATAAACCTTGTAAACTAGATTTGGATGACCAAATTAAAAATAATTCCAACTCCGTCTGGTCGCCATGTGTTATTGGAACCCCAAGCCCAAATCGTAGGTGATTGTAAATTTCACCATCCTCATCAGTCTATAAACATCCCACTGCTGGGCGCAGTCCTTCCCACATGGACGACAGCATATGGGCAGATTGCGCCATGCTAGTCCAACGAGGGTTTGTTATGGAGTTACTGCTTAAGTGGGTTTTTTGGATAATGATGACGCTTCAAAAGGTATCTGAAGCAATATCCACCGTCTCTTTTTTCAGATGTCACTACGTCTTTATATGATATTATCATTGAATTGCATGTGATGATTTAGCTGGTGGAAGAACAACGACGTACCTACTAAGGAACTCGCTATCTTATATCTTTCTATTCGACGACAACACTGCTAAAAAGATTGTTGGCTTCAGATTTTGTTAAGATGATGGTAAGCCTTAGCAATGGAACCTTGCTAAGGCTGACAGAAAGGGAACTTAGTAACCAAGCCGAGCACAATATGTATCTACCGCAGGAAACGTAGGATATCTTGAACTTGAATAGAGTTGAAATTGAATAGTACCTAATCAAGAATGTAGAACCTAAATACTACAGCTATATTTTAATAAGAAATTTAAACTTCTTAAAAATAGAGGTTCCAATACAATTTTACGCATTATTAATGACGAACGATCCAATTGTCCAGCAAGAACAATGTGATGATACTTCTCATGGCAGACAGAAACAATTGTAACTCTGTTGCGACTGCATGTTTAATTACTATTAAAATTCCGGATGTTTCGAGCGGTCCGCTCGTAACGACACAAGCTAATGTATTCCGACATAGTCTAAACAATACGAGCTTTATTAAAATGCGTATTAAAACATATCTTGGAATGAAGCTGAGGTCGTTCACACCGCTTCGGTTCATACAAAACGTGGTGTGCGACCGTGACCGTTTTGCGCTCCCCCAACCATTTTTAACATTTTTTCGGTGCTAAGTATTTGAACAACGAAAGTCGCAACATCTCGCGGCCGTTCCGCGCCCCGCCGCTTATAGTCGTTAAATACTTTTTAATGTTTATTTAGCTTTCGCGCACGCAAATGGCTCTGCCGGTGAGCGTTCAGCTCGAGCCTTTTCATAGACGCTCGAATGCCGTTCGCCGTCGGCGACATTAACTAGCTAACGGCTCGTCAGTGGAAAAAAATGTCTCCGTAAGTAGGTAGTTAAGAATCCGCTGTACCATTTATTTACAAGAGTGAATCCGTCGTAGAAAAACTGGCGTTCAAAATTATTAATGGTTTGTTTGAATGGTACGTCACGCGCTTCATTGTTGGCGCGCACACCGTCCGGATGCTCTTGCTGACACTAATTATTCCCATAGTGCTTGAATGATAGATTGCTCTGGACAAATCACTTCTAGCCTCACTCCCCGAGACCAATAAAAAACTCGTGTGATTAGTTTTTTGAGACGTCCCACCGATTGTCACAGAACGTGGGCTGTGTCACATCGTTTGTCCAGAAAGGCAATAAGTTACTTTGGGATAGGAGCGACTTGTTCATGATGCTATCTCAAGTAGACTTCTGTCAGATTAGTTAAATCCCATTCAAAATTACACACACCAAAGCGAGGCGTAATTTTGATTTCTGTTGTATATTTTTTTTTCTTTTATGAATAATCTCATGTTTGTTATTTATCCACCATGAATAAGTATAAGATAGCTATCGTAATGTGCCGGTAAGTTAGCGAAGTGTTTAGTAAGTAGTAGCAGCCAGCCTTCTAATTACGAACTTGCTAACTGGAGTGTTGGTTAATTTATTTACGTACGCGGGTCGCTTGCTTACACTTTGTTGACTACTTATGAATACCCATATTCTCTTTCGATGTAAAAAAGCGTGTTTTTGCAATTTAAAACACTACATTTTGCAGTTTTCAATCTTGTTATAACTTATTAACGCCTGGCATTGTTACGGAATTTCAACTATTTTTGTTTATTTTATTCCTTTTTCATGTTCCTTGTATGCGGTAGGTAAGTACCTAGTAGATAACTGTTTTCAAAATAATAATATTGTTCATGCAACTGTGCCGAAATATCGGATACACAAAACAACACTATATATTAAATATTTCCGTTAATACTTATTAATTATTCTGAAACTTAAGTAACTACTCGTAACACTAAATCGACCATTTATTACTTATACTAGCATTTATCCGCGACTTTCTCTCGTTCATTTTTTTCGGGAAAAAGTTGCCTATAAAATTCCTAGCCCAAAATTCATCAAAATCGGCTTAATGGTTTAAGCGTGAAAGCGTAACAAACATCCTTACTTTCGTATTTATAATACCTGTTAGGATATCTATAAGAGTTCTAAAACGTAGTTGATGACCAATTTGTCAAATATCATGCCTGAGCCGTATAAATAAATTGATTACGCGAACGTTACCTTAAAGTTGACCTATCAACCTCAAACTAAGTAACGGAGATAAAATAAAAGATCGCTGCGGCGTCTGTGATACCGGCCGGCGATAGCGATTCCCGTGCGCGGTGGCCGCGGCCCGCTGCGCCCACTGAAATATTATCTGCTCTGTGACTTACGAGTACCGGCCTCACCGCTAAGCATAATGATATTTTAGTATTACAACATTTTATCTACACGAGACGAAAAGTTCTGGAGATAACTTAAACGCCAACTGGTATATTGTTTCAGAAAGTTGACAGCCGATGTAATTTGTTAATGTCAAACGGCGTTTGCCGCGGCCGGCGACTCGACGCACCGACGTATCTCCGAGCTAACGACCGATCTGACTTAACCTAAAAATATACTACAGCTCCTCGCCTATCTGTTGTACCGATTTAAATAATGAGATTTATCATCGGCGCGCATACAGACACACCGAATGATTATCTCGAACCGTTCTATTATTTACATTATTCGATACAGCTACTGGCTCAAGTAGCGATAATAATTTAGCCTCCGCGCACTTTGTTCGTCTGATATCCATTTTGTCTATGGCGTTGCCATTAAGTTTCCCCAAAATCTCGGACGGCACATTAATAAAAGACGACCATGACGAACGTCAACCTTAAATATTGAAGCCCACGCAAATTTCGGTGTTGCTCAACCGACAGATAACTGCATTCAAACAAACCTAGGTTTACTAAAGTTTACGCAATACTAAGTAACAGCACCAGTCTTGGACAGGTATCCAATTATGGACAAAAAATTATAAATTAAAAAGTTACTGCAACAATTGAGAAATGCATCCTAGCAACACTTTAAAAGAAAGTTTCACTATTATACGGTCAAAATTATGTCATTTCATTAAATTCAGCCCTTTTATTTTAAAATGGCGTAAAGGTGTTTGAGCACGCTTCGAGTCGTTGTTAGAAAATCCATTTTTACTAACAAAACGTTTAAGGAAGTAGGTAAGTACGCACAATTATTTTTAGCTACTATTAAATTAGTCTCAAGGATTTATGGCGTATTATTATGTTATATTGCTTAAATTTGCAACATATTTCACGCTTTTTCGGCATGATTAAGGTTATGGTATTAATGCTATTTTGTTCCTGGGTGTTGTCCATTATTGGTACAAAAAATAGGGTTTTTATTTTACAAATTATTTTTTAGTTAACGTATTAGGTGCGAACAAATACATTAAAAACCACTTAACTCTAGGTGTTCCTAAATAATATCTAAAAAAATCACTGAACTCAATGAGAAATTTACTAAAAGAACCAAATCTTTTCTTAGCCTGTCCACAATTGGGGTTGTTACTCACATAAATAATAGAATGAGACACTTTTTACAAAGGTACTTATTTTCTTACAAAATTAGATAATTTTCACATACTATTTAATTCTGACATCTTGAACACTATGGGGTCCATGGTCACTAAGGGTCTCCGTATCATGATAAAACATTACCTATACATAAATTAAACTCGTTTGAATTAGTAAAAAGGTATTGTTAAACTGAACTGAAAACTATGAAACACTGACTGAGCCCAGCAGTGGATTGTTTTACATTCCACTGCTGGGCTTAGGTAGTCCTCCCACAATGTCAATAGCACATAAATCGGGGTATATATAACCCATCACGCTGACCCAAAGCAGCTTGATTTTTCTCACATCAACAACCAGGATCAATGACCTAACGTGTTCCGTATCACGAACAATGTGAACACTCCACAATTATTATACTTATTAAATGAACTCATTCATAATGTATATTAATTCATATAAAAAAACAATTCAGATTATCCGTAGACCTAAAATCCCGAGGGCTCGCCCCCGATAGCTGTATCGCGGCAGCTCGTTTTCAAATAAGTAAATTAACGTGGAATTGAATTAAGTTCCGTCCCGAGTTGAGATTATAGCGATTTAGTGAGATTATCTGAATGTGTTAAACGTCACTGTTGGGTTGTAATGGAAGGGTGTGGGTCAGACCCATTGTTTAATTATAGATAGTGCTGTGGAGTTAAGGCCACAACACCGCGAGATTATACCGTAAAATTTACGTATACCGTTAAGGGCGTAATGATTATATATACTAATAGTTTTAAATGGAATCACAATAATTAATGGGCCCCTTTATATTTATTGTAGGTAGCAAAGCACTATTGCCGTATTAAATGTATGAGGGAGTGTTTGTTTAAGTCATGTTTTGTTTATTATGATCTTTGAAGTTTATAATAAATATTTCAGGCAGCTCCTGGCTTAGCACAACACAAGAGAGGCTGTGAAGTGTACTATTTATTAGTAAGTATAACTTTTAAGAGCTATTTGATTTAACATCATTCTATATTTATTTACTTATTATTCAATGACCTAAGTAACTATATTTTTTATGGTAGCGATCGAACAGAGTAAGCATTCGCCAAGTGTCTGTACAAATGTCTACAAATTAACTAATGACAGTCGCTAACGAATAGACGGGGAGCGTTGGCCACTTGTCTCGGCTTGCTGATGATTATTCCTAAATATTCCTATATAATTATTATTCCTGTTATAATTGACCCACAAAATTTAAGAAAATGTACCCCGTAGGTACATTTTTTTCTAAATTTTATGGCAATTTAAATTTAAGGCGATGATAAAGATGATGATGAGGCGCTGTTTGTGACCTGTAGCTACTTTAAAGTAGCTACAGGGACGTTTCTTATATCGTAACTACTTCAAACTGTCCCCCCCCCCCTCTCCCTCCCCCCAAATACTCATGAAATCTTCTAATTATACATATCCCTCACAATAGTACTCTGCCCAAGCAACGAAGGAACCTATCACGCGCATTGTCAACTACAATCCAAGTTATTGCGACTTCCGTAAATTACCCTACGGCACAGTTTCGATATTGGCAACTGTCTGAAACATTTTTGAATACAGGTACTTTACTCATCATCAGTATCACCCTATAAACGTCCCATAACCGTCCCGTAACCGTGAAAGAATACTACCACCCCCTCCCTTCCCTTGGGTGTCGTAAAAGGCGACTAACGGACTAAAGACTGCACTTAAATTCAATAGCATAGAGAGGCGATGGACCTGTCACGCTCAGCAAATGTGCAGTCGCAATTTTTTGATAAGTGGACTATGGCAGAGTACTGCTTTAATTGCGGTCCTCATTGCCTAGTCTCTGACTAACCCTTCGGGAATAATATTGATTATATACATGTATGTATTTAATACTCTGAGTTGGGGAAAAAAGTGCAAATTATAAAAGGAATAACTACTCCTAAGTACTTGCTCTCTAACAACGCACGGTATTAACCAGTTTTCAAGTGAAATTTCTAGTTTCGATTATAAATAAGTATTAACGTAATCTATTAAACAAAATTAAGGAAACACACCAAATCCAAAAGCAGAAGAACAATGACGTGAATGCTGAAAACAAATCAAAAGAGCGTTGACAGCCTTTAAAGAAAAATATAAAAATTTAAATTATAAAAGGAATAACTACTCCTAAGTACTTACTCTCTCACAACGCACGGTATTAACCAGTTTTCAAGTGAAATTTCTAGTTTCGATTATAAATAAGTATTAACGTAATCTATTAAACAAAATTAAGGAAACACACCAAATCCAAAAGCAGAAGAACAATGACGTGAATGCTGAAAACAAACCAAAAGAGCGTTGACAGCCTTTAAAGAAAAATATAAAAATTTAAATTATAAAAGGAATAACTACTCCTAAGTACTTACTCTCTCACAACGCACGGTATTAACCAGTTTTCAAGTGAAACCGCTGAGCTACCGAGACCCCAGAAGACTCGTTGAATTTTTCCTAGTACTTTGATTTATGCTGCAAGCCAGCGGTATTACGTCACTGTGAAGTCTACACTCACATTCGAAATAAATACTATTGCAGGTATTTTATTTTTATTATTGTTTTTTTTCTAGTAAACATTTTATCCTATATCTATATAGCATTGTGAATGCAAAAATTTCAACAATAAAGATAAATGTTTGGGCGTCTTCAATGAAACCCAAATTTCTTTGTTATAGTAAGTAGGTATTTAATAGTAGGTACAATATTAAGCTTTAGTTTAAGTAATCCAACATAATTTTTGTTATAATAAGTATTTTAAGATGAAGAAAAAGTAGAGAATAACGGCTGACGTCCATATCGTCTTTATCGATTGTTAAATACTTGCAATAGTATTTCTTTCGAATGTGAGGGTAGACTTCACAGTGACGTAATACCGCTGGCTTGCAGCGTAAATCAAACTACTAGGAAAAATTCAACGAGTCTTCTGGGGTCTCGGTAGCTCAGCGGTTAGAGCAGCGGACCGGCAATCCAGAGGTCGTGGGTTCGAATCCCACGCGAGCTTCCTGAGACTGGTTGATTTTTTTTCTAGTAAACATTTTAGTCACCTCTTAATGCTGGTGACTGTACGTACTTACTCTCTAACAACGCACGGTATTGACCAGTAATTTTTCTAGTTTAGATTATTAATATTATCGTAATCTATTAATAATATACTTACCTTACCTACACAGCACTCTACAATTTAAAAGTAAACTTCTTTTCTTCCGACTTTTATCACTCTAAAGTACAACGAGTGCTGAAGTAAGCATATATCAAATTAATGGATGTAAGTAAAATCAGCTGCATAAGGCTTAAGCAGCATTCCGTAAAGTAGTTGTAGAACCTTAAAAAGGTACCTATTTGCCGCGCAAAGCATTCCGGCACATACTTGCAATAAGCGCTACCTATGCAAGTTTTTTTTAAGGTTTCTAGTTGTGTAATACCTTTTAATGTAAACATACGCGTCTGTGTGATTAATAATACCTACTTATTTAATTTTCAGGAAATAAAACTAAATACAAATACATACTTAGTATTAATTACCGATTTGTTGTGTATTAGTCACTGTAGGTATATTGTTTTGTTTTGTTTGACGACCTCCTTAGTCGAGTGGTTTGTACACCGGTTTTCATGGTGTCGCCATCTCTGAGGTCCCGGGTTCGATCCCCGGTCGGGTCAATTCAGAAATTATTGTTTTTCTAATTTGTCTCGGGTCTGGGTGTTTTCTATGAATAATAAGTATATATTCAAGTATTTTAAGTATGTTTATCCGTTGTCTAGTAACCCTTTAACGAGTTTGTTCGAAGCTTCTCTTGGGGTAGATAATTGGTGTGATGGTAGGAAAGATTTATTTTTATTTTATTTTTTTATTGTTCATGTATTCGATATTTATTTATCTTCGTTCCTGCATACTAATTATATTACATATTTTAAAAGTCTCGTAAAGACATAAAATTCGGATTTTCTTGGATTGGTGTAAACGTGTCTACTAGTAAAAGTGAATCATCTATCATTTAAACTCAGTTTTAATTAGTTGATCCTCTAAAAACCACAATGGTTATACTTACCTATATATGTACGAGTACTTATTTACTTTTATCTGACAGGTAAAAGTAAGTCTAAGTAAGTAGTATAAGGAATATTAAACGAAGCAATACAATTAATATACCAGAGTAGCGTAAGTAAAACATTTTTGCTTGACTAGTTACAAGGGTATTGAGTTCTTAAAATTAGATTTCTTGCCTAAATAACTATAAAATAATCTCGAAGACAAAGACAATGTTGAAAAAAGAGTAGAATTGAGTTATTAAAACACTATAACTTTAAGTACCTAATCAAATAAACAAAAAAAGCAGATCAGGGTTGGTGAATCTAAAAACAGGCAATAGAATATTTGTCGTCGATAAAGTTTTCCAATCAGCAAACTTATCTACGGGCTCCGTCCATTTGCTTGCGCGAGAAAGGGACAGCGCTATCACCTTTTAATTTATTTTCACAAAGTTTCGTCCGGAATTGAACTCATTGACTGGCCGATGTTCGAGAGGAAGGCGAAGCGAAGTTTCCGATGATTTTTTTTCCCTTTTTCCAAGCGACGGGGACCGAATCTTGGCGTGTCGAACTCCTGAGGCTCGGTAGCTATCGTAAGCCCGCGTAGAGATCGGAGCTGATAATTGAAAAAAACGTTACGACCGCTGAATCTTAACACCGATTTAAAACGGCGCAAGATAAATTAAAAGAATTCTGGGGGACGATTGTTTTTCTTTCCGATTCTTAGTCCCCGATTAAACCGATAACCTTGTTGCGAGCGCACTTTATGCTGTGATTACGTGTTGTACTTACCTACTTTGTGTAGGTGGCACTGTTCTGTACATTTTATCGACTACTTTTAATTAAAAAATACAAGGAGTTTCTTTTTAACCTTTTTGCGTTTGACCGTTTTTTAAGCCTTAAAACATAATGTGGATGTTTTGAGAAAGTACCTATGCATGCCAATTAACAATTTGTTAGTTTTAAGTAGAGTCATTTTTGCATGTATGCTCTGAACATCCTTTTCTGGTCGACTGGTAGGGAATCATCATCATCAGCCTATAAACGTCCCACTGCCGGGCACAGGCCTCCCACGTAGACGTGGGGATATTGGGCCATAACCCACCACGCTGGCCCAATGCGGGTTGGTTGGTTTTAACGACTGTCATTTTACGACAACAACCGGGACCAACGGCTTTACGTGCCTTCCGAAGCACGGAGGAGCTCGAGATATTTTTAATTTGGTCACCCATCCAGCGACCTGGCATTACGAAAGTTGCTTAACGGTCAAGATCGTAAGCCGAACGCGCTAGCCGCTGCGCCATCGAGCTCGGTAGGGAATACCTCTGGGCATAAATCCGCCTGTTGTTATATTTTTGCAATGAAGAAGAAATAAATAAATAGGCAATTCATAAATCACCTATTAGCTATTCCAATGTTAGAGGTCTAGAAGCTGCTTTAGTATATCGAAAAAATAACAAGCGATAACTACTACATAATTTACTTTAATTAATAAGTTATTCTTAAACGCATGAGTGATATTTTAGTATTCAACGCAATACAATGACAACTATAATTAATTATATGAGACAGCTATTTGAGGAGGCTAGGATCAAAACCACAATATATCCTCTTTTAAAATTATTTTTTTTACTCTAAACCATAAAATGTATATGAAAGTCAGTTAATTCATAACAGCACATTTTCCATAGTAAAACGATGTTTAATTGTCAAATTTTTGTTCAAAACCTGAATATATTTTTGAAGTTGATTCAAAACCACACCTTATTCTACAAATATTGTATATGAAACATTTTGCACATTTTGCACCACACATATCCTGAATTTTTTTGAATCTGAAAATATAACATGTTTTGGCTGAACGACCTGCAGCCTTTTGCAAGTAGCACATATCCTGATTTGTTTACAAAGCCGCACTTTTCCAAAATATATCGTCAGATTAATCGACAACGGCGCAAGTTATCAAAATAGCAAAAACGGTCTTTAATGATCAATTTACCTCAAGTTATCATGGCATACATAAAAATACTGCTGAAGTATGTGTTCATAATTTATTAAGTTTTTTTTAATTTCAGCCTTACTGTTAAAAGTGGATATGTTGTGGTTTTGGTCCTAGCCTGCTCATTTATACCACCATTTATTATTACCTTTAAACATACATATCACTCACGATTATTATCTTCAAAGGATAAGTCAGAGACTAAGGGCTATATAGTCCGGCAATGAAGACCGCAATGACACGCAGTCCACGTTTCGCCAAATAAAAACTGCATTTGTGCTCAGTGTGACAGGCTATATGCTGTTGGATTATTTGTGCAATGTTGTCGCCTTTTACGACACCCAAGAGAAAAGCTGTTGTATTCTTTTAAATGAGCCGCCACAAACATCTGATCGTAATTTAAAACATAATTGGCTTCTTGACAGTTCTCGGAAAAGTATGTTAAAAATAACAAACGCTTATTTTTTACCTCTTAGAATATTTTTTCTCGGCAAAGCTTTATTTAATAGAAAAAGAACATATTTTTTTTTCATTAATTTAAAATTTCGCTTGAAAACGGTTGGTCACGTGACATTTTGCCCTGTGACGTCACACTTCAATAAACAAACAAATTTTATCTTGAAACCTGAAAGATAGATTTTCTTTATTTTATGAAATGTGTGTTTCGGGTCTTGTAATCCACAGATAAAAAATCGCAATTTATTTTGTAAAAATAAAATATTTAGAAAATTACATATCTTAATAAAAAAAACTATTGGATAGGTAATTATTTTTAAATTATAAACTTTCATTATCCGACATATTAAATATTTTATTGTTACAACAGTCAAATACCAATTTAAGTATACAACAACACAACTTATCTTTTCTTATTAAACTTAATGCAAAAAAACCAAAGAAAACATTAAATAAAAAATATTTTAAGAGGTCTATAACAACTAAAATATGTTGATACCTAAAAATAAATTGATAAAGTTAAACTATTGCATACAGAAGCTAAAAGTTAGCGGCAACGTGTCGTAGCTGACATTGCTGGTTGCGATCAAATATCTTGAACCCCTTCAGATACTAACCCGATCTGACAGGCTTGCAAAAACAAAGGCAAAAGCATTGGCCTACTTTTAAGAAATGCACAACGTAGGTAATCGTTAAATCGAGCTAGCTAACTAAACAGTAGGAAACTAGAAAACTCATTGAAACACTTTTGACTACCTTTATATTCATGCTAACAAGTAGGGTATTACAAGTAAAAAAATATATCACAATTATAATTTCAAGTATTCATTGCGAAACTAGTTTTGTTGTTGCAGGAATTAATAAAAACTTTAAATTGATAACACAGATGGTTTTGATTTTTTATTACTTTTCACTGTAGTCTCTACCTGTTTATTTAAAGAGTGATAAAGTTCAACTCCAAATTCACTTCAGAAGCGAAAAAAACCATAACACAGTTCGTGGTTAAAGAAGTTTCGCCGAATATTCGCGAGAGGGTGGTATTACGCCGGGCGAGCCGGCCTAATGAGTGCTGCAACGCAGCGTGGCTCTATACATCAGTCAGTGACACTCATTTAGCACCACCACCCAGGGGTCACGTGTAGGGTCTCAAGGGTAAACCTACGGACGCGAGTAACTTTAACCCCCAAATTGTTTTATTATATTTCATCGTTTACACTACCAACATAAAAAGTATTTTGCTTCATTAAGAAACTTTTCATTCGTCGTCCTTAGCTTCTCGTATATGTTTTTTTTTAATAATAGAAGGTGACATACGAGCAGGCGGGTCACCTGATGGAGAGTAATCACCGCCGCCCATGGACACCCGCGAAACCAGAGGAATCGCAGACGCGTTGCCGGCCTTCAAGGAAGGAATAGGAATTGTGAGGGGGGTAGAGGGGGCCTCTGGAACTCTCAGTCGCCGGACGAAACACAACAGCACTAAGTACCATTATTTCACGCCGAATATTCGTGAGAGGGTGGTATTACGCCGGGCGAGCCGGCCATTGGGCGGCCAACGCAGCGTGGCTCTACCACTCAGTCAGTGTCACTCATTTAGCACCACCACCCAGGGGTCACGTGTAGGGTCTCAAGGGTAAACCTACGGACGCGAGTAACTTTAACCCGCAAATTGTTCTGTTATATTTCATCGTTTACACCACCTACTTATAAAGTATTTTGCTTCATTAAGAAACTTTTCATTCGTAGTCCTTAGCTACTCGTATATGAAAGGATTAATTTCAAACAGGATATCACGTTGAGTAGCCGAAAATCGGTATAAGCTTGTAATAAAAGGCGAGGGAGTGGGGTCGGAACAATAATTCACAAAAATTGTGAGTCGTTAATGCCCTCCAAGGCCTGAACGCGACATAATCATCCGCAAAACTAAATTTAATGCTAATAGCACTTTTTAAAATAAAACCTCGCCAGGGTTGGGCGCTTAGTGGCATTATTTAAAGTGATTTTAATTATGTTGAAAGCAGATGACACCGGGTTCCCTCCTCTTCATTGTAAGCGGCCGGCGGTTAGGAACCACCTTCAATGGGACGCTTGTTGACATTTTTAGATAATGCTGTGATCGCAGTTATGGTAGAAGTAATAATGGAAGAAACGAAATATTCAGAGCGCCTTGGCAGAAAAATAGAATGACTTAACATATCTTTATACCCATCCAAAATACAATTTTTTGGATACATATTTAAAACTGATATAAAACACGATGCACCAATTTGTCCTCACGACTGGACTCTCTGGACTCCACTTCCAATGAGTCTTTTGCTGGGAATTATAATAAAAAATAAAATAAAAAAGGAAAACACACGGTAAATAATACATACATACATATAATTACGAATATTAATCCCGAAGAGTTAGTCAGAGACTAGGTAACGAGGACTGCAAAAGCAGTCCTCTACCCATAGTCCACTTTTCACCAAATATCACTATATCACTATAAATAATGAAAAAATATTTCTCTAAAATACATTGTATTTCTTCTTTTCTCCTTCTTCTGGATTCCTGTTATTAATTTAACTTGTTAGTAAAACGTCAGCGTTAGATATACCGTAGTAATACAAATGTAGTTGTGCCTTTCGTGAAAAAGTGGTCACATAAATCGGTAAAAGGCAATAGTGTGATGTAATGTGGCTGCAGCAGTATGGTTTACAGAGTTGTTTTTGTTTAACTAACGAAAATGCAACAGCTACATTCACAGTAGCTCACGAAAGACCAATATAATCGTCTTATATGGTATACAAAGTACATACAAGAAATAGTTTTCATGGCCACTAAGGTTTGCGATTGATAAGGGATTGCAAACCGAAAAAACGGATCTGTTACCTACTGTATCCGGTACCGATATACTGGATCCTGTGCACGGATCCGGTGGTGGATAGTATTTTTTAGCAAAATAATCGTGGTGTTGTAAGTGTAGGTACACAACAGCACTTCAGGCTATACAAAACTGTCAAAATTCACCAATCCATTTTCAACTTTATTGGGTGTGGAGGCTGTGTGGGGTGACGACTCATTAAAAGAATACGACCAACCCAGCTCTTCCTGTGGGTGTCGTAAAAGGCGACTAACGGACTAAAGACTTCACATGCATCTGAGTCTGATTGAGGGTAATAGTCGTACTCGTGAGTGTATAATGTGTTGAGTTTATTATTATTATTCTCTTTATTCAATATATACATGTTAAGAATGTTTTTTTCAAAATTTACAATATTAAATAGTATGAAAAACCTAACCTAGTCTGCCACCGGCAGCGGGGATAGACCCAAGCTATTGGTGGTTAGGGCTGCAGAGAGAGGAACCTCCTGACAATACGTGCCGTGTCAAGGAGTACTGCCTTCTGTATCTGACCCTGGACTTGGGTTAAGGTTGGTTTTTTAAAAACGTGTTAAGGTTGGACCTTATTATTATAATTTACCAATTTCATTTCATTGTACAAAACGGTTTAATAGGTAGAATAGGTTACAATTACAATTCATAATTAATAAACATTGTTACGTAAGTAAATATCATACTTTAATGAGTCGGTTACCTCAGTGGCACTAATAAGTGCCATAATCGATTGCAGAATTTTGACGATTTTGGGTAATCTGGCGTAGACTTTAAGTCCGTACTTTAAATGTACGTTGCGTGTGAGTGCGAGTCGTTCGACTCTGTGCCAACCCACCACGCGTCTAATTATTTATCATCATCATCATCATCATCATCTCACCCACTGCTGAGTATAAGCCTCTTCCATGTTATGGGCATTTTATCTTGTTTTGAGCCGATCGCATTCATCCATCCATCGCATTTTTCCAGAGATCATCTCTATGTCCCTGACCCATCAGGTCGGTGGATTATTAAAAATCGTAAGTTGATTTAACTAAACACTTCAAATTATATAAACCCTAGTAACTACTAGTATCTAGTTATTGACGGTTGCTTGGGTTGGGGGCCGCAGCTGCAAGCTGTCAGCCGCAGGCTTTACGCGTCATCAGCAACTTTAAGAAAATTACGTAACTTTTTACCCACTGCCACTAAAATTGAGCTAGCACAATCTCTGCTGCTTCCTGTTTTAGACTATGCTGACGCCTGCTATCTAGATCTCACGGTGGACCAGCTAAATAAACTTGAACGCCTTCAAAACCTTTGTATTCGATTCATATTTGGCTTGCGCAAGAATTATCATGTTTCTGAGTACCTACCACTCTAAACTCAGGTGGCTTTCCTATTCGTCTTCGCCGGAATACTCGCATCCTCTCCCTTCTCCATAACGCATTGTTTAATCCCACCTATCCTACCTATCTAAAGGTACGAGGAGGAGGAAGGATAAGTATGTATGATTATGTATTTTATATTTATGTATATTTAATATTTGTATGTGTATATATATTTATTAAACATTATTCTTTATTTATTTTAAAATGTTATATTTTTATTTTTTGCTTTATTATGTAACTAAGATAGTTTTCAATGTTTGCACCTCCGATCTTAGAGTGTATTAGTCTGGCAAAAATCGCTTTAAGCGATAAAATCGCCAAATTGTAACGTGGTTTTTTTTTGCCCTTTTATATAAAAGAGCATGCAATGCATTTACATAAATGCATTGTAAATGTTTGTGTTATTATAAAATAAAATAAATAAATAAACTTTCCTACACTCACACCAATTATCTAGCCCAAGAGAAGCTTCGTTATGAAACTTGTTAAATGGTTACTAGACAACGGATAAACATACTTAAAATACTTAAATACATACTTATTATACATAGAAAACACTCAGACCCGAGACAATTTAGAAAAACAATAATTTCTAAATTGACCCGACCGGGGATCAAACCCGGGACCTCAGAGATGGCGACACCATGAAAACCGGTGTACTCAAACCACTCGACAAAGGAGGTCGTCAATTATGTTACAATAAAAGTATTGTAAGTAAAGTATTGTGCTAATTGAGACATTAATTAAATTGATTCAACTTAACGTCTGTCATAAAATATAATAATTAAACTTGTTAGAATTTAGCGCACCCAACGGGTGCGCTTGGAGGAATAGTTTAGGTGCGCTTGGAGGAATAGTTTAGGTGCGCTTGGTCTGGGTGCGCTTCATATTGGGTGCGCTTCGAGGAATACCCCGTTAGTTACGTGGGGTACGTTAAAATTCCACTGTTTGTTTATTGTTGGCTCGTTGTCAATTATTATGTTTTTTTTTATGTTATACGAGTAATACACACACTCAATTAACTCAACACATGTGTATTTTCGAACAAAAACGAATAACAACATCCTGGTTTGGGAATAGGTTGGATCCGGCCGGATTGAAAATAACGCCGGATTTTCAGACATAGTAACAATAATGTTAGTTTATTATTTATTAGCGGCGTGCCCGCGATTTCGTCCACGTAAACATCCCGTAACCCGTGACGAATTTCCAATTTTTATTCTTGCATACAAACTTTGTCCTGACGATTACAAACTTTTTATTTTTTCATATATTATAATAGAAACTCGGTCTGCTAAACCGCTATGAGCATCGCCGACGGCATCTCAAAATGGATCATGACATTTCATTTCAAATATCAAGCAAAATTTGCTTTGCAGCTTCGTTCGTCGACTCTTAGTTTGAACTAGAAACCAGTGCCATCGACTGTCAGTTAAGAACATAATTAGAGATGATGTCCTTGATTGGCATACACGATATATATCTCAGAACTTGGTCGAGCATGCCCCTTTTGGCTCCTTCTCCGTGCGTTGTCTCTGTTCCTATCCGTGAGAAGAGTCATCAAATAAATATATTTGTCATTTTATTGTGACTAGTAAAAATTCTAATGTTTCATCCTAAATTGTGTATTAAACAATTTTTAAAGTTTGGAATACGCACTTAAGATGATCGTTAAATTTAATATAATTTTGCCCTTTGACAAATTTAAGACACATGTTAAGTACAGGCTTTTAGAAAAGGGCCATTACACTGTAAGCGATAATATCAATGACAAAAATGCATGGAATTAACATTCCTCTAGTTTCGCACACATATTGTTCTAATGCGTTCATAGTGCCCGAGTAACACTTTTAGATTCACTTTTGTTTTTATCTTTTCTTTTATTAAATAATTGTTTTATGATTATTGATTGTATAATTTGGTAACGACATATTGTTTTGTAAATGTCATTACTTATATATTATTATAAAGCTGTGGAGTTTCTTGTTTCTTCCCGTTCTTCTCCACAGCTAAAAGATACGTCCTGAATAGGTAGGGTGGCTGGGTGGGTGGGTGCCCATCCATCCGTATAGAGAAGTAAATGGAAAGTTAAATTTTTGACGATTCAAAATGCTTATTTTAAGCTTACTGAATAAAGAAATTTTGTTTTTTTTTTGTTTTTTTTTTTTAATACCTAGGTAGGTACTTCATCAGCTGTCAGTAACTGAAAAAGTTTATAATTTTCAGCAAATTATTTATCTTAACCATCACTAACAAATGATTTGGAATCCTTATCATAAGCTGTGATTTTTTCATGTACCTACTTATAGTGATGATAAAATGTTTGCTGTGCCAAGCTACGGTAAATTAGTGAGCCGATTGGCTTGCAATAAGCCGTAGCGGTGCTCGGTTTATATTTTCGGTAGTTCCTACAGTATTGGTGGTTAATCAGGTATTATAATTAACACACGATCTTTCCTGTCGAAGTGTATTTTCAGATGATCTGTAGTATTGTGTAGTATGAAAAGGCACCAGCCACTCAGTTGTTTTTTTTTATACACCGTGCTAATTAAATAGCTCAAAGCCTGAAATTAGTTTTGGTCAGAATCGAGAGTAAAATCTGTGCAATCGATTCCACTAATACAAAACATTAAAAAAATATATTGTTCAGAAGTAGAGTAGAGTAGAACCTGTGGAATCGATTCAACTAATGAAAACAAAATGAAATAAGTATTTTATAATAAAAAAAATTTGACACGGCGCCAATATCGTTTGCACTGACTGCATTAGATCGTTCAAAACAAATACTATGTGACAATTATACGTATAACTAACGAAAATAAAACACTAACAACTACCACCATTCAATAATTTATGATTATAATATTTGCCTTATTTTTATTTATAACATTTCAATGAAGATGTTGACTTCATAATTTATAACAAGCTAAAGCATCAGATTACTCCGCCCGCGCGAGGGAGTAATCGCAGTTAAAAACTAAAAGCATGTTAGGGTTTGATTATCAGGTTTTAGATAGATGGGACTGATCCAATATTGCAAGGGTGGCGGTGTTCCTAATAGCCGTGCGTAACGCAACACCGCATCGTCGCAGACCCTGCGTGTCTCCAAATCCGACGAAGCCAATAAATCACACGAAGGCAAACATTACGAGGGCTTTCTATGTATACTGTTACTGCCCTGCGTTTGCACCAAGCGACTGTTTGTGTACGGTTAGTCGCTACAAAAGCAGAGTGATTCACAAACACGCGTGGAGCGCACGCCTTGTAAATGCATCTCCATGTAGTGGGACGATGGCTATGCAATTTTGGAGGTTAGCCGTCGAGTTTAATTATTTTGTTTTGTTTTTGTTGATTTCAGTTTAGAACATTGCCACTAACCGCCGTAAACACGACGAGAGTCGTTGAAAAGGAGGTTCGGCATTTCGTTGAACTCTCTTGTTTTGCGTAACTTATTAGGAACATTTATAACATTCAACTTTGACTGTAACTGCCGTAGATACTCACGACGATACTATGGAAGTCATTGTAATTTATGCAAGGTTTGTGCCTGACAATTTTGTTATGCGTATTATAGGTTAGTCTTTTTTTATTTTTAGTATAACTACAGAAATATTATTTTTAAACTTTGTCACTAAAAGCCTTAGGTAGGTACACTGCATAGCATACCTACGGCAATGTAGTAATTCTTAGTAATTACATAGTAAAGAAATCAATATAGAACATTGTTAAACTTCGTTATTAATTGCCTCACGAGACGATAATAATAATTAACATTCATGATTACTTAGTTGATTGAAGTATCTAAATGCTCTATCTCCAGATTTTTCCAGACAACAGGAGTCGTCCGGCAGCGGCACCGCAAACGTAATAACTGACGACTCTTGTTGGCATGCCTACGTGCGTCAACTGCATGGGGAAAATAATCATCCTTTTGCAAAACGGCAGTCATAGGATAGACGCGCTGCTCCGACACTGTTGCAGTACGATAAAGTAGAAGCCTTAAATTATGATTACTAGTGATCCACCGTAGTTCACCTAGGTGTTCCACAGCTAACTTCCCGTACCCATGGTTCACCTAATAGGTGAATAGGTGAAGCAAAGACAATAATAACCTCAAATTAGGCAGAGACTAGGTAATGAGGACAGCAAAAGCAGTCCTCTACCATAGTACATGATGGTTTTTTGAGCAAGAGGAGTGAAAAAATCATTACTCTTAATCCAGGGTGAAAAATTAAAACAGTTTTCACCATTGAAAATGGTTATGAGATGCAAATCGCCTAAGACGTATTTTTGGCCATAGCTCCGAGAATTTTTAAAGGATCGAGATAAAAATAGTACCAAAAGTTGAGGAATTTTGAATTTCAGATATTATTATTTTTTTTTTGATTTAAAAAAAGGAGTTTTTTGAGGGGTGTTTGTTTATTAGTTTAGCTACAAAAAGGAGAAAAAATTTTGAAAATCGGTTTATAAATTTGAGTAGGGTGTCCATTTAGATTTGGAATTGTAGAAAATCGGGTATTTCCGTATATAAAAGTGATGTATGAAGCTTCTATGATTATTGACCGATCGTCATTGCAATGGTGTAAAAAGTGAAATTCATGAATGAATTTCACTTAGGTTGTAAAAGAAAAGAAAATGTTATTCTCTGTATTGTACAGTGTTTGTAACCTGTAGGTGCAGGTCCCTTTAGATTTGAAATTGTACAAAAACGGGTATTTCCGTATTTATAAGTGATGTAGCTTCTATGATTATTGACCGATCGTCATGGTAATGTTGTTAAAAGATACGGATGCAGGCGACAAGTGCATTTGAGCTGAAATTTCGAAAATCTAAGTGTAACTTCATTGATGAATTTTCACTAAGGTTGTAAAAGTAAAGAAAATATTATTCTCTGTGTTGTGCAGTGTTATACATTCGTATGTTATTATAATTCGATTTGTAAGTAATGTAGTTGTGTAATTTTAGGAAAGTAGGTATATCTCAATAAAATCTTCTTATTATTCGACTTGTAATGTGTTATTAAAAAAAGCAATTATTTTTCTAAAATTTGTGTATTCATTTTCAATGCTCCGATTCTTGCAGGGACTGGGAAATCTGTTATTTTTTTAATTATATACCTAGAATGTTTTTTCTACAATAGAAAACAATAACTTTGAGAGTTGTACAACAACACGCTAATTTTATGCTAATCCTATGCAACACGCCATGGTCTCATAGTGCGCCGCCGCGCCACGCCCCGTGCAATATTAGCGCGGCTCGCCAGAATTGGTAATGCGATGACCTCAGCTTTTGACTATTATCCTGATCCGACGACTTTAATAATTCACACGATTGTAAACAACGGGGGCCTCGATTGCTCTTTGCTGCACGGGCACACCGGAACTCAGCCCCCATTATAACATACGCCATCTTAAAACGTGCTTTCTACCTTCGGATGCGTTTTATTTTTCTTGCGTAGATATGTGATGTATATTTAATATTAACACCTGGGTGGATTTCCCAGCGGAAAATTTTATGCTGCATGGATGAAATCGGTAGTGCAGAACGTTAATAATATGCAGTTCTAATATTTTTTTCTTGGCAGATGAGGTAGTTACCTATATGGGGCAGTAAATAGTTCTTAATAGACTTACAGTTAATTACGAAAAAACATTGCAAAGCCCCATTATTATCATTTCGGTAGCTGTGCGAATAACATGTTTCAGTGTAATTTCCCTCGTACAACAAAATTTAGCGGTTATTTAAATTGTTGGACACTTTAATTTATACCGTGAATAGTTGGAGTATTATTACGAGCCAATTCTGTAATCTTATCTACCCAGTTTAATAACTGGGAAGTAAAAATGCATGCCTCTCAGAAAGTCCTTTCATTTCAGCGACTTTAAGATTACCGATTATATTTTTGCATGGAACAACCCTTGCTGCTCTCTCACGCGCTTAGAACTAACCTACCAGTGCCAAAAAAGTGCTTATAGTTTAAGGACGTGCGACGCCTCCTCCGTGTTCCCTCCAAAAACCTAGGTATGTATGTCACATAGTGTGATGGGACAAAATTCTATTCATTTCCATATATGTATAGCGAGACATAATTTCCTTCCAATCAACAAGTATATTTAGTAAAGAAGTCGTGAGTTTCTTATTGTTATACGGTTATTTGTATAGTATTCATTTAATCTTGTAACAAATAGTTTTTTAGTAAATGCGCATTTTTGCTCTTGGTTTTCTTTTTTACGTTTTCATTTCGGTTGATTTGGTGACCGAAACTGTCAACGGAAATGACAAATAACTCACCGAAATCATAAAAAATATCATTTCAGCGAGTTCTATAAATTTCGGTGTATAATAGTTTCATTTCAGTTCATTGTTTTATCATTTCGGTTGGTTATCATTTCATTTCGGAGTAAATCACAGTGAAGAATGGTGGACATGACCTTTCTTAAGGTGGCTAGTTATTTCATTACGGTGAACAGCTGTTTCCTTTCGGTGGCACCAAAATTGAACATACGTAAATCTCTTATGGGGGTGACGCTCGAACACAAAAAAGACATGTCTTGATAATGAACATCAAAACAAAATCAATCGTATTGATATTAATAATAAGATCAATTCTGCTTTGAAGTTTCAGACCTAGTAATTTAATTAGAGCAATGTTTTTATTCTGCGAAATGTGCAAAACCATCACGCGCTTGTGTTAAAAATATAAATTTACTTTTAAAGAAAGGGGGGTGCCCTGCGGAATATCAATACAAATATTTTCATGTAACAATTATTGCTACATGCGTAAAATTAAGAAAGTTTGCAAAAAAATATGTTTTAAGATGTCATTAGATTTTAACAGTTTCCTGCAGGACCCCCTTAAGTTTATTAAGATATTTTCATAGCAACAGTTATGATCAGAAAGCCTAACTTGCAGAACGTCTTTAAAGCAAAATGTCTAAGAAGCAAAACGTCTAAAATGAAAATTGCCTTAGCAGCATTAAAATGTCTAAAAAGCTAAATGTCTAAAAGGACACCGTCCTTGGGCTGGATATTTGGTGTGAGCGTAAACAATAAAAAAAACCTACTTGTATTCGGTGACTGTGTTGTTTCTAAGTAATAGTTTTTTATATATTTAAATATATATTTTTTATACTAAGCCCGGCAAATGACGCCACTCCACCTGATGTTAAGTGGAAATGAAGTCCAGGCGCGAGGACAACTGGTGCAGCGTAATAGACGTAGCACAGTCACCCTCACTCTGCCGGCCCACAAAGTGCTTCTTCACGCCTCGTTTGAAGGACCCTATGTCATAGGTAGGAGGGAATACGTGTGGTGGTAGACTATTCCATCTTTTGGAAGTGCGGCAAAGAAACGAGTCACCAAATTTCTTTGTGCGTGATGGAATATTAGAGACTGTAAATTGGTGACTCCGGAGAGCAGCACGCGTACTCCTATGGAGGAAGGGAGAAGGAGGGATGTTTTCTAGTTATTTCTTTTCTTTCTTTCTTCAGGGGTATTAACCCCTGACAGAGTAGAGCTCTTAAAACTCATGTTTATTAAAACATAAGTTTTAAGAGCTCTACTCTGTTACATTTTCTGTCTTTTAATTATTGTAAAACATTATTTTTCTTATTATTAATTTATTCTATACAATATAGTTTCTTATTTCTATTACATTTATTTTACTCCAATTACATGTCTATTATTATATAGTATAGTATATTAGTGAATACTATAAAATTATCCGTCAAACAGCATGTGTAACATTGCTGTGTTTGAAGTTTGAAGGGTTTGTAGGGATTCGGTTAAGTTACAGAGGCATGAGAACTGAAGCTCCAGGGTCGATAACCCTTGGTGTTGCAATGTAACAAGCGTCTATCAGTTTCGGTGGCGGCTTTCCATCAGGCTCGTTTGCTCGTATGGTCATGTCCCGGTTTAATAATATAATAAAAAAATATAAGATCCCTAGTCCACACACACAGAATCGTCATCATCATTGCTTCTATAGCGGACGATTTACTACGTCTGATAACCTTCGCTTTTGATGGCGAAATATACCGATGCTAAAGCGGCATAATCTATACCACAAGCCTGACAGAAAAAGTATGCGGCAGCGGTGCAGAGCTGCTTCGATGTCGCCTCTGTCTGTCTGTCTGTTTATTAGTGGGTAAGCTTCCCCTTTCCCCCTCAAGATCTTTTCTAAACCAGGGAGGAGGCAGCGAGTTCAACATAACCCGAGGTCGCTCCACGCCTTGGAGTATGCGTAAGACTGTATTTTACCTAGTGAAAAAAATTAAAAAGGAGAACCTCCCCTCTTTTGTTCTGTAGGAGACACCTATGTCAAGCAGACTCAAGTAGTGTACTGATATAGGATTTAAATGCTGAAGACAGGTAACTACTGATGCTATCCAGGCTGCTACCACCAATCTTATAAAAGTCTTATAAGAACGATGTGAGTAAACATGGTTGTCTTCATCTGTCAAGCGGGCCGCTAGAAATAAAATAGTTAGTTACTAGTTTGTGAGGATTCAAGGTAAAGTGCACTTCCATCAAGTGAAAAAACAGTAGTAACGGATTCAAAATTTATATTAAAAAAAACTACCCCAATACATCATCAGTCAGAGCGAAGTCTTAATCTATACTCATTACCAGCTCAACAATGGGAGGCGGCGCGCGGTTAGGCATTAGAAAGGCCCGGATTCACTAATGACATCCCGGCGCGCCTTGTCTGCCGACATGCCACATTTTTACCGAATACCTCTTTGTTCAGGCGAGACGACTTTCAATTTACCCTTTTAAAGAACATGCGCAGAAGCGATTGCAGTTGTTTTTGTTCCAATTCGAGTGTTTAGCAAAATAACGATGGCGAATAACGCACCGGTAAATTAAATAGATTTAGATTTTAGATGAGCCTTCGGATTTGGGTCAAATTATTTGTTCGTAAAGATAACGTAAATAGTAACGGACTAAAGACACACATTACAGTAGTACTTAGGTACTCTGCCCAAGCAACGAAGGAACCTATCACGCGCATTGTCAACTACAAGCTAAGTTATTGCGACTTCCGTAAATTACCTTAAGGTAAAATTTCGTATGGGCAATTGTGTGAAACATTTTTGAAAACAGGTACCTTACTCATCATCATTATCAGCCTATAAACGTCCCATAATCGTCCCGTAACCGTGTCGCCGCTTAGTGGTGAAAGAATACTACCACCCCCTCTCTTCTCTTGGGTGTCGTAAAAGGGGACTAAAGGACTAAAGACTAGAGCGGCGATGGGCTCACCCACCACCTATCACGCTGGGTACATGTGCAAAGGTAATTAGGTGAAACGTGGACTATGGCAGGAGACTACTTCTGAGGTCCTCATTGCCTAGCCTCTGACTAACCCTTTGGGGATAATAGTCGGAATCTATGTATGTATGTAAAGACTACATTCATTGACTCCACTTAAATCTTCTTAATAGTACCAACAACTACTAATGTTCAGTAGGGCGGGAACCTACTGTTGTTTAAATAGCCTGCTTGCTGCTAATTTAAAATATTAACTAGTAGACTCGACAGACGTTGTTCTGTCCAAATCACAATGATATCTCAACTGACAGGAAAAAGATAAATTTCGCGAAGAATAAGTAAGAAAACTGTAACAAAATGTTTAGCAACCAATTATTATTTAATACCTATATTGCACGACGTATTGTTATGTTTATAGTTTTTTTAAATAATTTTTTTCTATTTTTTCTCACTGTTTAAATCTTTCCTGAACTTTCACAATTCTTTCAAGATCAAAATTAGCCAAATCGGTTCGGTCATTCTCGAGTTTTTGCGAGACAAACGAACAGCAATTCATTTATCTAAATATATAGATAATTACTTAAAACTGAGACAATCTTGTTTTATAATAGGCACAAAAATCTAAAAAGGCACAAAATTGCGGGTCCTTCAAACGAGGCGTGAAGAGGCACCTTGTAGGCCGGCAAGGTGAGGTCGACTGATGCTTGGTCTTGCATCACGCTGCACCAGTTGTCTTCGCGCCTGGACTCCATTTTCGCTTAACATCAGGTGGAGTGGAGTCATCTGCCAAGCTACATATAAAAAATTCACAGATTTCGCAGTCCCCGCAAGAATCGGAGCATTGAAAATAAATACAAAAATATAGGATTTTTTTTAAATTACACATTACAAGTTGTATTATAAGAAGATTTTCGAAATTCCAACTTGAATGCACTTCCCGTCTGCATCCACATCTTTTAACATCATTACCACAGTGAAACAGGGTGCGTATCATTTCATATAATGACAAATGAACTGATATAATTTTTACTTGTTCTAAATACACTTCCTAAAAACATAACGTATGTTATTCATTTGATATAATACTCATATTCTCTAACAACTTATTCTATAGAGCTATAAAGAATAATCATATTCTTTAATTTTGCTTAAAAATAAAAATTGCATTTTAACCCTAAATTGTTTTCAAATATTGTCTTAAAAAGTTAATACGGTGTCTTTTCGTTAAGGTTGTGCTAAAAAAGTCAGTGACAGAAACGAATCGCGGCAAAACCGACTCCACGTAGACTTGTCTGCCCTACGCTAGAGTGTAATTGAAGCCTGCGTAGGCGCGGAGGGGCGAGGCGGCCCGCGAGCTGAGGAGCAGGTGGGTTTAACGCTCGCCGCCTCGGCTGAGGCTGGCCTTGCAAGCCGAAGCTGCGGTGGTGAGCGAAAGCCATCTGCGACGATAAGCTCGTGTGGGACCGCCGGAGTCCCGCAGCGCCGGAGCCGTGACAGAAAACATGTCTGCTGCATGCTGCATGCCTGCCTGCAGCATGCTTGCTTGCATGCTGCTTGCTTATTACATGAGTAATGTTTTATATCATTTGATTATATCAAATGTACATTATATCAAAAGTACATTATATCAAATGAAATTATATGAAATGAAATTATATTATCTGAACGTTAGACCATTTAGGTATTTCTATCAAACATTACACACCCAGTGACACACTGTGCCATTACCATGGCGAACGGTCAATAATCATAAAAGCTACATCACTTTTATAGACGGAAATACCCGCTTTTCTATAATTCCAAATCTAAATGAACCACCTACATACAGATCACAATTATTAACCGATATTCAAATTTTTTTCTCCATTTTGTAGGAGGACCCTAGGACTATTTTTTTAATTTTTCTTAAGTCTGTTTTTTCCGAAATATTTACAATTTAGTAAACAAACACCCCCAAAAACCCGTTTTTTTACATTTTTCTTAATTCGAAAAAAAGTTACCCGCCCATTTTCAAAATTCAAACGTTCACATGTCTCGATAAATTCCTCAACTCTTAGTACTATCCCATCTTGATCCTCCCAAAATCCTCGGAGCTATGGCTAAAAACACGTCTCTGGCGATTTGCATCTGAAAATCATTTTCAATGGTAAAAACTGTAATCACGTACCCGTCACTTGTTTCTCACTGCCATAAATATCAGTAGACTTTGTTGTCTTTGTACCTTGTCAGCATTAGTCTTTAGCTTGTCAATACCGTAAAAGTACAGCTTCGTTGCTCACTTTTTGGAGACATAGATCGCTTAAACTTAGATGCGACTTATTATAGTTCCTAAAGATCTATTTCAGCGGACAAATAAATACTTGTAAACGCCAAGGACTGTCCCTCGTCCGCTGTGACCGAAATCTAGGTCATACGTTGTAGGGTTAGGTTCATAGGTTCTCTTCAAAATGTTCATGAGCACAGCTATAAAGTTTTGTCAAGTTAACGAGCACACTACACCTTGTCATGAAGAGGCACTTTGTGGGCCGGCAGATTGAGTGTGACTGATGCTACGTCTCTTACACTGCACCAGTTGTCCTCGCGCCTGGATTCCACTTCCACTTAACGTCAGGTGGGTTAGAGTCTACTGCCGGGAGTAATATAAGAAAAATTAAATGTTTAATTTTATATATATGTACATGATAGTGGTACTGGAAAATACCACTAGCCTGGCATCCCATCATACATCTATTTAATCTCAATAACACTACAGGACACAAAAATATACGGTGAACAATAGTCGCGTTGAAACGTCATGCTTTAGACGGGTATTAAGAGTTCTAGTTCTAGTTATTCCTAGGAGTTAGTGTTAGTTAATACCTAAACAATAATTCAAATCAGTACACTTGTCTAGCCTTTTTATTAAATAATCTATAGTTTTTCTAGATTTTCTGCCTCTATAGACAATAATGAGAAGTCTGATAGCTATTCCTGTCCCATACAGTCCTAAGATATTTTTTTATTACACACGTTCAGGGCCCTTCTAGCCCGAAGGCCCCATATTATCGATACGGCTGATACGGCGGGCGGTAGCTACGCCCCTGGTGAATAATAGATATAATAATCGATAGTAGTTAAAAATCAATTTTGAGACAAGTAACACCTTAGTTTACCTTTATTAACCAAAGACCGTGCAAAATCGTACAATAAAAAATGTAATAAATTGTATATCTGTCTGTCTATTTATCTTTGTAAATAAAAATCAACTGCTACGATTGTATATTTTTGAGCGGCTGCACATATTTAGCTAATTCTTTTTTGTTGTTTTTGTAACATTATCAGGACAAGGTTTGTATGAAACATTTTATTTGTAAAATTGTCACGGTAACATCCTGTCGGTATGCGCACGAAGTCGCGGACGGGCCGCTAGTGCACAATATACGTAAGTACCAACTCGACATCCCACCACGAAGCTATCATTCTCACATTATTATCATTTTTAACGGGAGAATGCCCCATTACATTTTTACAATGTTTACAGATGCGTCATAAGTACGGTCACACAAAAAAATAAACATAACATTCAAATAGATTTCCCTAGATTTAAAGTCCACGATACATAGGTCACTCTAAAAGTTTCCGGAACTGGCCACTTACATAAACAATATTTAAAAAGTAATTACAACATTTGAAAATGGAACTCTTTGGCTGTAGAATGCAGTTTGTTTCATCTGACTGTCAATTGCTGTTACACTGTGGCGCCATTTTAAAAATTGCGCGTCTACATTAACATGGATTTAAGTCGGGAAATTTTTTGTAGTATGATTTTCTACGATTTTAAGTGTAATTTGACAGCTCAACAGAGCATCGCTCGGCTTCAATCTGCTTTTGGCGATGAAGCACCATGCAAGGACTATTTATAGCTGGTTTGCAGAATTCAAGCGCGGTCGTGTCAATCTCAGTGACGAATCTCGCGATGGTCGCCCGTCCACCGCTGTAAACAACAAAAACATCGATGCTGTGCGCCGTATGATTAAAACAGACAGGCATGTGACCTACGAGTACCATGAGATTCGCGCATCCTTATACATAGGCATTAGTCAAATACAATCACTCCTACACAAACATTTGGGTGTGAGAAAGCTGTGCTCGCGGTGGATCCTACACAATTCGACTGAGGCTCAAAAAACGGACCGCGTCACTTAGTGCACTACCATGCTTACCAGATTCAACGAAGGTGCGTCCAATTTGGTGTAGGGCATAGTAACAGGTGACGAATCATGGATGTATTGCTACGATCCCAAAACAAAGCAGCAATCGAGCGTATGGGTCTTTCAAGATGAGCCAAAACCAACTAAAGCGGCGCGCGTGAAAAGTGCATCTAAGCGGATGATTGCTTCTTTTTTTAATAAAACTGGACACGTGGCTACTGTTGCTTTAGAGAATTGTCGTACCGTGAATAGTGACTGGTACACGACCATTTGTTTGCCGGAAATTATTGACTACCTCCGTAAAAATAACCGTAAACGCCGTGTCATCTTGCACCACGACAATGCTGGTTCCCACACGGCCAGACAGACAAACGAATTTTTGAAGGTGAAAAACGTAGAACTTATGAGCCATCCTGCATACAGTCCCGAACAGACAACTTGTGGCTTTTTTCTGTTTTCAAAAATTAAGAACCAATTACGCGGTCAACGATTTTCATCACCAGAAGAGGCTGTCGAAGAGTATGAAAAACACTTTTCACATAAATAGCTTAACTTTATCAATCACAAATCCACAAAAGCAAAGCCACAGTTTATTGCTTGACAATCTCTCTTAAATCCATCATCCGTCATTAAGATGGGTGCTTCTTGCATAACTATCATCGTATTCATTGTCAGGGTTAATGACGAAAACATAAAAATACGAATTACGTTTAAATTCGCTGAATAAATCAGCTGAATGAACTTTTTTTTAGGTACATTTAGATCTCCTTATTAACTTTAGCATGCAAAGTTTCTATAAAATTATGTTATTGGTTTGTAAAATATTGAACTTAGAAGTTTGTAAGTATTTGAAGCCGAAATGTGTAAACCCGCTTTTAATGAGTAAAGCATTATTGTATTTAGCGCATATTGTCTTTGTTGTAAGAACTAACAGCCTTAACGTTATTTAAATTAAAAACGCAAGCTTTGACATCTATACAAAACAGTTTCCTTTATTGATAAGTAGGTAGGTACCTACTTGCCTACCTATTACTTACTTAAACGTAAGTAACGTTTTTTTAAGTAAGGCTGTTATTGTTTTTATATAAGTGATCAAGATGATTGTCACAACAGTAGATAAAAGCCTCCTTAAGTATTTTTTGGTTTCATGGTTTTCAGCTGTTCAAGTAAATTCGCTTCGTAGGTATTGCCAAACGAACCGTTGCGTTGTGTGGAGATGGAGACGCCCAACGCCATCTATCGAAATAGGAGCGCACTAAAAGCTGCATTTATTTACCGGTGGGACGTGTTAAATGCAACGACCGACAAACCCGCTTCTCGTCAATATTGACATAAAAACCCATAATTTCGACCGCGCCGTGCACACAATAGATTTATAAGATAAACACAGAGTAAAATGTCTGTAAATAGGATTGACAACATTTTAATATATGGTCTTATATTTGCTTTGGGTTCGCTCGGCTCTCTGTTATGCCTACATGCGTTAATGCTGTACCGTGAAATCATTGTTTTTTGTAGACGCTCTGGAGATTAAATATGAATAAAAGGACAAAGCAATGTGAACACATATTGTGTTGTTTTTTTCAGCGAAGTTGACTTACTAAGCCCGCGGGATTTGGCCATTGCGGTGCTCCGTGCGTCGTTAAGTATTTTTAATGGGTGGGAATTTCAAAATAAAGCTTTTTAAATCTACATGCTGTTGATGGTTGTAATAAATGTCAGTGTCAGGCTATAAATGACCCATTGCTGGGCGAAATCATAATTTTCACTGGTATGATAGATGGACAATGCTTTTAACAATAGTTATGATATAGGTACACGAAGACTTTTTATCGGTGATCAGGACCTACCTGATCATGTTTTCTTTTTATAAATTTAATTTAACCATAATAATAAGAATGTATGGTCTTCCTACATTTTTATGAAGTGAAGGAAGGAAGTTACAAGTGTAATAAGGAAGAGTAGGATGACCATGATTTTAATATTCATAGTTATGAACTTTACTTCCCAGACAAAAAATAAAAATGGAACGCTGACATGTAAGTTTTATTATTATTGCAATGGCTATAATTTACTTAGTTGGAATCAGTAGGTCCTGATCACTGATTTAATTTCTTCGTGTATGTTTATCACAATTATGGCATTAGTAGGTATGCCTCAATTAAAACATGCTAAATGATCACATAAGAACGTTTTAGCCGCAAGCGAAACTTACTCAGATTAAACAGATGATAAATCGCTACACCCATTTTTTATTTTATTTATTTTTATTTTATTAGGTAAAAACCAAGAAGACTTAAGAAAAGTACAAAAGAAGTATCTGCAGGCGCTCTACGTTACCTATTGGTAACAGTCTGTAAACGCAGAATAAAATATTAATCGTATGGATTTTATTTATTATTTCAGATTACAACGACATAACAACAAAATGGGATGCTCTAAATCTGTTTTGCTTAGTAGTATTAATGCCATTAATACAAAAAAGGGAAAGGTGAGAGAAATAATATTGGAGAGGCTTAAGCCGAGATCGTTATTGTCAAAGGGTGCACCTGAGCAAACGCGGCCTTCGTTCACTGTCAAAGAGCGGATTTTAAAAGTTTGTGTTTACAGATTACCCTATTGACAAACAGAGTTCAAAGCAGGTAATTTCGTACACGACATTAATGCTGTTTGAATAGTCCCCACCGGATATACGCCAGATTTGGCACTTTCTCACTCCATAATTATGCCAACACTCTGGAAATCATAATTATGATGATCGTATTATTATATTTCCAAAAATTATTCGAACGATAACTATTTTGCCAAATGTCACGACAATCGTTGTTCGACGTGAATGATTTTAAGCTTTTGTTGTTAAATTATAATTAAATTGTTTAATGATGCGAGCTTAAGGACAGGAAAAGAGTTATGGCATTATGCGCTCAAGTTAAATATATAAAGAGAAGATGACGCGATATGGCACAAACTGACAGCTGCCGTAAAACCAGGCACAAAAAAAAAATCTTAGTAACCACAAAACACAACAGTCTCAAGCCTCAAGGCTCAGTTCTGTGTTTGCCATCGATTTATGGTTTTGTCACTGACGAGAGTTTAACTAAAACCGAGAAAAATAAAGAAAAGTGTCGTAAAAAGTGAAAACCATGCATCATGGAGCAAGCCTCTAGGATTTTATTTTGTTACGACTTCTTGAATATAAATAAAAAGAATTAAAAATTAAACCACGCTAATACATTTTTATATAGGTACTTAAGTTTTGTTAAGTTAGTAAAGTTTCAGAATTACCAATGAAAACCCTTGTAATTTCGCCATAACCGTCTTTCCGACTACCGCCAGTACCTAAGTATGTCACAGAATTTTTAAAGCTGATTATATATTATCAGCTTTATCCATACTGTCTCATTTAAACACTGAATATTAAAATAAGAAGTGACTGTAAGTGATTTAAAACTAAAAGTGGAATGAATAAGTGTAATAATGATCACCTCCAGAACCATATCGTTAGTTTTGTCATATAAAGGAGAACTTCAAAGAACGAACTATGATTCTTATACTTGACTTTGATAGTTACAGATATTTTTATACAATGACCTCAAAGCCTATAATTCCCTTTTCTTCTATTGCGCCAGCTTGAAAACCAATCAGACTTTTCACTAAACGAATAATACCTTGAATGGAAAAGTTTAGGTCTTAAGTTGATAAGTAGACTAACTATCGACTTTGAATATCAAATATTATTAAGATATCCCATTACTAAAATTTCTAAGAGGACGAAGTTGAATTCATCTTTTTAATTCTCGGAATGCGGTCGACGGATCCAACCCCGTCAATCTTCACTTCAAATATCTGTATTTTTCAATTATATGTATCTAATGTACGAGTATATTTACTTGTTTGTTTTATAGGCACTGTATCGAAATAACTGAATGAAATATGAAACAAGTGACAGTTGCAATAATCTAAGGAATATTGCAAAGCTTACACGGGCTCGACGAGACAGAAGACTATCTTAGATAAACGAATGTACTTACTTCTCTAAAAAACAATAACTTGTCTAAGAGCAATCTCTCAAATGAACATAATAATATCATTTAATAAAGAAATGATAATTATAAGTTCTAATACAGTTTTGGTAATAAGAAATCAACTCAGTTTACAGTTACAACAAAACGCAAGCATAATACAGGAACCACAAGTCCTGTGACCGTCGAAGCGTAAATAACGCTACTGAAGCGCCTATTAAACGCATATTCTGTTGCTGATTAATGGTAACAACTGAAAGAGATAAAAGAACCGGTAACAATAATTCATGTCACTATGTTTGTACACGTCCAATGTACAACAATGCACGAACGGAGGCAAAGGGGTGATATTTAACTCAAAATCAATGCCAACTCCATTGTATGCACACCGCGTTGCCTCAGTAGGGGGAACTTTATGTCTTTTGCTTATACTAATAACACCACCCTAAAAGGGTGGTTCCTTTCGAACCGGGAGCATCTAAACTTTGTATGTTAATATAAACACTCATGTAGGCTTTGTAGCAAACATCGCAATATTCAATGTACCTACTAAAAGCATTGTTGTTATATAAACCGGAATGATTTGTTTAAGGGTCACGCACAGACGTCTCGGCATCAGGGTTCATTACTACGCTTTCTGTTGCTAAGCTATATTATTGAGGTAACACGTTTACTAAACTGTGTGAATGTAGGCGTTGGTATCATAATGATTATTATTGTCTTAGTGTGGTAAGAAGTTTGAAGATTATATACTTTTTTCCACACATCAGTAGTAAAATTGCCTTTGCCGGTGATACAAGATAATTTTATAATTTCATTTGTTTTGTGTTCGTCATTATTAAAGTAGGCATCTGTTTTACCCTACAACTCAAACATATGCTCCTTGGGTGTGGCTTGTATGACCCAGGTCGTTTCCAGTGACAAACACTGATTGTAGTTTATAACGTGTACAAAAGCAAATTGTCAGACTACTTACGGCACCTACATGATGTTGAAAATCAAGGACTTTTATGTTAAGATACCTTTACGTATACTTACTTAGATACTTACTCGTAATTATATCACAAGTAAGTAGTAGTAGTAGTAGTTAGTAGTAAGGAGTTCACAAGTAGTGGTAAGAAAAGTAAATTTTTGTGTACCTCGCCATCAACTCTTGGAGCAGAATTACTTTAATCTTATTATGCAAATTCCCATTAGATTTTTTTCAGTACTTCCCCAGACCTAGCTAAATAAAAAAAGGAATCATAAGTGAGCAACCCTCAATTTCATTACGATTCTTTCTACGTTGTGGAGTGTCGGACGCCTATGAGAGTTTCCTTGTTACAGCGCGTAGCGGAAACGGGGGTTCGCCTTTAAGCGAATACAGAAAATCTCTCTCGCCTCATGTAAATATGGAGCGGAACAAACTGTACGGCGGTATTCGTGAGGCTCGAAGGAGAGCGTGGCAAGCAAGCGTCAGCGTTCACTTACATGTGTCCGGGGTGCGGGGCGCGGCGGCGCGGGGCGGACACATGTCGCTTGTAGCCTCCTCCTCTTCTTACTCTTGGCGAGCACTAGCTTTTCTCCGCGACTCCGTACGGCTCGTAACAAGGATTTTTTTGTCACTGCGGATTCAGAATCGAGTTATCAATTCATAACTCAACTCTACCATCACAAAGGTCACTTTCGTTCAGGAACGTAATGGTCGAAGTGAGAGTGAGAGTTTTAGAGAATCGTCACGCTGCTTTGCTTAGTATAGAATACTGCGCATGCTTATGATGAGCGTTCACTTGCATGACTGTGTCCGTGCAGTGCAGGGTGCGTGGTGGACACATGTTGCTTGTAGCCTCCTCCTATTCTTACACTTAGGCGAGCACTAGCTTTTCTCTGCGACTTCGTACGGCTGGATTAATTTCTCACTGCGAATTCAGGTGCTGTGCTGAGCACCTGCACCTGTACCTCATTAATAGAATACTACCGCCCCGTCTTTCCTTGGGGTCGTAAAAGACAACTAACGGACCAAAGACTGCACATGCATTCAACAGCATAGAGCGGCGATTGGCTCACTACCTGTCACTCTAAGCACATTTGCAATTACAATTTGGGGAAACTTGGACTGTGGCAGTGGACTGCTTTTGCGGTTCTCATTGTCTGGTCTCTGACTAACCCTTCGGGGATTTGGTTCAGATTCAGGCTCGAGTCACAAAGGTCACTATTGGTCGGAACGTGATGGTCGAAGTGCGAGTTTACGATAGAGCTTTAGAGGATCGACATGCTGCTTAGTATGGTATACTGCGCATGCGTATACTGCGTTTTCACTTACATGAAGCTTCCTCTTCTTACTCTTATGCAAATACAAGCTTTACTCTGCGCGTACGGCTGCCAAAAAATTTATTTCTCACTGCGGATTCAGGATCGAGTCATTAAGAGGAAACACTACGTGGAAGTGGCACGCAAAATTCTCATACAAAACACAGAAAAACGACGTTTTGTAGTCCCCTGTTTCCACCTTCAGAACTGGACCAATTTTTATTACTTTTTTAGCAACGGTTAAAGACAGAGATTTTCTATGTCAGCATGTTTGATTTTTTTGCATTAAGTCATTTATTTAATAACCAGGAGCCTTCAAAATTTTGCGAAATCACTCCGTTTTAAGGCGTCTTCAGAAACATTAAGTGGCTCTAAGCGATACACATAAATGTAAGTAACATCTTAGCGTTGAAATAAGCTGTACAACATACTTATATCAGTTCTTATTAAGAATCAAAATGTTAAGATTACCTGTAGTAGAGGAGTTAGAGAATACTCTAACTCACTTATAACCACGATTTAGGCACCCCGATTGTAGATCGGGGTGCCTAAACTTTAACGTCGTCGTTATGTCACTGATCTACAGGCATTTTACAACCTTTACCTTTACCTGTACATTCGAGATTTTGTCCCTTTTGGGGAAAAGGAAGAAAATCCCAAACGCAAGCGTCAGTGGGTTGTTATCAAATAAAACCATAACCATAACTAAAATTTTGTCCAACAACAATAAAATAAAATTATAAATTTTATTTCACTCTTATTATTTAAAAAAGGGGGTTAGTCACAATTTTTCCTTTTATTAGGTTAGGTACTAATCATCTACGTTACTCCTTTTAATTTATTGAGCCGAAAATAACAAAAAAAACTATCAGACGAAATTGACCCTAGGGTCAATTTCAAATGAAAGTCCAACAAACTTTCTAATAATTTTGGCCAACTATAATTTACTGTTTAAAGTACTCTAAACCTTATTACCAAGCTATATCACCCCCTAAAACACACTAAAATCCTAAGAGTCAAAAGTGACCAAGCGGGTCGGTGATAATTTTAATTTCAAATAAATTTTATAATACTGTTCCTACTACTTACTACCTAACCAGCCAGCTAATATTTCAGTGGGACGAGCTATGGTCGTGGGGGGTTAGGGATAAAACCAGTACCGTTCGGAGTATGAAGTTGAAATTAAAAATAAATTACTCAGTCTATAAAAATATTAAATTAAATGTTTTAATCCGTTTAACCGTATCAAAACTATCACACGTTTAAAGCCAATACACTAGAGAACCGTGGGGTTACACCGATATAAAATTAATATTAAAGGTAGACCCGAATCTGGAGACGATGTCACCATACAACTTCACACAGGTCGAACTCGCAGATCCTCAATGTTTCACAACTTCCCCAACGCTGGGGGTCGTTGGATGTAAAAGGAAAACAAAGCTTAAGGTGTCGAAACCTTAATTCAAGAAATGTTACCTGTAGGTAAAGGTTGTAAAATGCCTGTAGATCAGTGACATAACGACGACGTTAAAGTTCATGTACATGACTGTGAATTCAATCCCGGCTATTACTTTAACCTGTATAACGGTGGTTGTACATGGGTTGTTTAACATTACGACTCATAGACAAACGTTCACTAATAATGTTGTATTGGTAAAAATATATTTGACGCATACTAATAATCTAAAATAGTCTCAAAGAAGCATCTTACTGTTTCCTGAGTATATATTATAATTTTTAATGTACCGTTCGTTTTGAATACGGTGACAAGAAAAAACAATTGTGACATCTAGCACAGCGTATGGCGAGGCGACCAAAGATTTTATGGATTAATAATAAGGTAAGTGCAAAATATTCACGTTACTTATGTTGTGAAGTTAAAACCACCTGTCGTTGTGATTTTGCTGTAAGTATATAATATGTACTATGTTTTCCATCTCAATTTAAACGCGCTCAGGATTTATTCAGGATTTCAATTAAAACTTATAAAAATATAAAATAGACAACAAATTCGTATAATTTTTTATTGTCTCCTACATACCAATTGCATCATAAATGAAGTGGCTCCAATAGAATCACAAATATGTCTTAAATAATGGAGTGTTTTGTTGTAAAATAATAATTAAGGCACTCAATTTATAGGTTATCCATCAAAAAAATGACGGCGTTATATTAAAGCTTATACTTTCACGTAAGTCATCTGTTACATTTTTAGAGATACAAAACTCTTTAGTCAAGAGTATTTTGCAGTCTTTAGTACTTAACTAACGTCTAATGATGATAGACTTAAGTAACTACTTTATTATATCCAAGCAATACAACCGGGTAAGTATTTTAGATACGGACTGAATAAGGGTTCTTCAACTAAATAATCAGAACTTATAACCTGTTGTTATGTAACTAATTTTTACCTATTAAGTATCAATAAATAAATTTCGTTTTGGTTTCATTTTAATATTACTTTTTTCAGCTCCTGAAAAGCCTGTTTTTAAATAATGTAACACAAAACAGAATTAGTAGGTATAGTATAATTGACACAGAAGTTTATAACCACAGTTATGCGCTGTTCGACACTTTTAGTATTAACTTTACTACTTATAACCACATAAATGAGTTGTTCGACACTTTTATTATTAACTTTATAGCTTATACTCACATAAATGAGCAGTCCAACACTTTTAACATCATGTGTTACTACACACTTGGCTAACTCTATTTTACAACCTATACCTGCACCATACAGGCAATATAATACCTTAATACTTATAAGACACTTCATGGTAAGAGCTGAACAATAATAATTGTTAAAAAGCGTCAGTGAGCACGGTTCTAGAGGTTTAGGTTCTACAACAGGTGTAAGCAACACCGTCTAAAATATACTTGCTGTGATTAGAACTATTCTAACTCTAAAAGCTGTTTAACATCTTACATTAAAGTTCTAGAACCACTGTTCGAGCTCAATTTCATTTTATAATTCCTCTTTATAGGTTTCTGTTAGAACTGAGGTAATTATTACTCAATTAAAGAGATTTAAGTTATATTTAAGCCTGCAACTGACGCTAAGATGTTACTTGGGTATATGATGATGATAATAACTACTATTCTGTCTAAAATAAATTTTAAAACCTCTGTTCTCTAATTACCGTAACGCGTCCACACGCTGTGAGGAAATTAGCTTCTCATTTTTACCCGAAAGGAATTCTGACTGGTTTTATTACACATTTTGAAAGGCGGGATGTTAATTATGTTAACACAATAAATATATATTTCTAGAACCTATCTATGTGAACAAATTGAATAGGTACTTAAATGCATGTCCCACGTTTAAACATAATTAGTAATGTTTCCTTGAAGTAGTTGTAGGTACCTCTCTATTCACTATAGTTAGCACATCACTCTGCACCTCCTCCCGATCTCTCCCGATCTCTCAGTCGTGCCGAGGCACTGGAGATATTGGAACTCTGTTGCATCTGCATCAGTATCCTGCCAGTGATACACGTAAATATCTAATTTACCATACCATTGGTTTGCCAATTTTCTAATTACTTGCCGTTCCATTATTATTACACTTGATTATACAGCTTAGCTATTTGTAGATTAAATAAATTTAAACAGTTATCTGATGTAAAAAATACAATATCATAGTAGAGTTGTTTAATAAGTATATTATTGTCAAACAACTCTGTGTTTTACCATCATCGTCAGAAATATTTCGGTATTCAAATTACCGTAGTCTTGAAATATTTAATATCTCAATAACTAAAAAACTACTTTTCCCATTTTAATGCCTTTGAGCTGATGATTCTAGTCTATTTATTTGTAGTTTAATAAGCTGAATAATGGAGAAAAATAAATACACCTAATGCGGAGAATGACCGATGAACGTCCCATCACAGCGAGGTACAGGCCTTCCTGCACATAGGAAGATTGAGCTATAACCCACCCCACCCCACCACGCTGGCCCAATATGGGTTGTCAGATATTGAGAATTTAAAGATATTTAGTACCTACAGGTTTATCATCATCATCAGATTCTAAATAAATTTTCGACAAACAGACAAACGTTTTCAGCGTTTTCACGATATACAGTTATATATGTGGTGGTGTAGTCGTCAATGCCGTGTCTGCTACCCGCCCGCTCCCGGCACCCACTTAAATTTGTATGCACATTATACATGAGGCGACATGTCGACCGATCATCTTTATATTGCTGCCACTCCAACCCGAGACATTCTGTAAACACCGCTAAGTCATAGGCCCGATTTGTTATATCATGCCTTAGTTAGAGGAAATATACTAAAATTCGGTAGGTAGATAGGTAGGTCGATAGGTATGTTAATTGCTTTTCTTTTTGAGATTGAAAAGCTTCCGATTTCGCCAGTAAAGCAACTTTTGCAATTCCGGGTCGCTGATGGATGCCGTAAGTCGCTTATAAAAATCTCGTGCTCCACCGTACTTCGGAAGGCACGTTGCACGGAAAGCCGTTGGTCCCGATTGTGGTAGTATATTGGCACTCATGGCCCATCTCCCCATTGTACTGTTTTTCATGTGGGTAGGTGTGTGCCAGGCAGTGGGACCTTCATAGGCTGATGATGATGACGGCATTTAGATGAGAACTGTCACTAGGGTTAGCTAGTGGTGATCTTTGGATATTTTGATTAGAACTGAGGTGCATTCTGCTATTTCAGCATTAGATAAGAGAATTGTGTGTCAACATTTCTACACGCTTTTTAAGTAATTGCCTACATAACACGCGTCATACGAAATATTGAGAAGCTTAGCTTGGCATTTGACTCTTCATTAAATGCCTTAATCGAATAATATTAACTATTGGGTGGTGATGGGTGTCTGTTCAGAATCTTACTGGAATGCCTTACTGGAAAAATTTAAATACTGAAACACGTTATTTTTAGTCTTGTTTAGCAATGTAGTTTTGTTAGTTACATGTTAATAACACCATTAGTGTTAAGTACATCAATTTCGGCGGCTGTGTGCTGATGTTCGGTCTCACACGGCCCGTAAAATGCAAAACTAAGAATGTAAACACGTTCACCCGTAGTTACTTTACGCATCTAATAGTCACTAGTTTTAACGGTCAACGGTCATCGGTAGGTACTCTAAAGTACCTATATGTTAATAACACCATTAGTGTTACATCGATTTCGGCGGGTGTCGTAGTACGGTCTCGGCCCGTCAGATGCATACATTACATACATATCACTAGTATTATCCCCGAAGGGTTAGTCAGAGACTAGGCAATGAGGACAGCAAAAGCAGTCCTCTACTATAGCCAACTTTTCACCAAATACTTAGCGGCTGCACTTAGTCCGTTAGTCGCCTTTTACGACACCAGTGAAGGGGTGGTATTCTTTCATCTCTACGGGACACGGTTTAGATGCAGTGAGATGCGAAACTAAGGATGTACTTAAACTCGTTCACCTATAGTTACTTTACATATCAAATTTAGCAACTTTTCACCAAACAGCGACTGCACATGTTTTCAGCGTGACAGGTGGTGAGCTCATCGCCGCTCTTTGCTGTTAAATGTATCTATGTATAGTCTTTAGTCCGTTAGTTGCCTTTTACGACACCCAGGGGAAGTGAAGGGGTGGTAGTGTTTTTTCAACGCTACTTACGCGATACGGTTAAGATGCCGCAAGATGCGAAACTAAGAATGTAAACTCGTTCACCTGTAGTTACTTTACGCATCAAGTTTAGTCACTATTTACAGCGGTCATCGCGTACCTACGTACACCAAAGACACAGTTCATGTTAATAACACCATTAGTGTTACATCGATTTCGGCGGGTGCCGTCGCACGGTCTCGGCCCGTAAGATGCGGCGGGCCCCTTCGCCACGCCATCCGTCAGACTCGCGGCGCGTCGGTACACGGCTCTGCACTTAACTCCGCCGAGCTACATGTGTGTATGTTTACTTGGTTAGGGGGCTAACTCGCTACTTGTTAATAGTTATGAAGGGCGAACTGGACATCCCACAGATGCCCAATTATGAACTCACAATGACAGATAGAGTCGATTTGACACCGCTCTGTCGGAGTTAATACCACGGTTAATACTACCTACACTAGACGCTGTCATATTGGCTGGCAGACTGATGGTTGGACGTTAATTAACGACTACCAATTTGTGAATAGATAATGTTGCGTGTGATCAATGATTGTGCTGTTCGAAGAATTTGTGTTTATAGTGGCATAGTGCGGTTTCAGGAATCTTAGTAAGTTATCCTGTTAAAGTAATTATACACCTGGATGAGATCGGGACAGGACAGGCACGAAATAAAGGAGGCTTATTCCACTTCATACTTTATTCTATGCTTAGGTATAGCCGAATGGTCATGCGCTCGGCTCGACGCGATTATTTGCCCATTGAGACAGTATACGACCTGTTGGTACTTTTATACCCAACAGATGATAATGATGTTGATGATGATGATAATAAAGTAATTTAATCAAATGTTTGTTTAAGAATATAAGCTTTGTTTTGTTTTGTTTTGAATATTTCTTTATTTCTTAAAGTAAACAATACACTGTATAAAATATAGACACTTTTACACAAATAAACTTATGCTAACGAATACTTTATCAGGCTAGAGTCACCTATAAAAGCTTATAAAATATATTTGATTAACTTATTACAACATGTACTAATAAAACAGTCTGTATTAAGATAACAGTTCTTATTGAAAATAACATGCGAATCATTTGTGACTGTTTCGCTCAATTCATCTAATTTGCTCAATTCATCTAATTTAATCACAGACAACCTTTGGAGGACAAATAGATTTTAGTAGAGGGCTAACCGTTCCAATTATTAATCTTTGTTTATAGTAGAAATTAAATTAGATAAAACTATTAGTTCTATATTTTAGCTAAGTACTCACTAAATTATCACGATTGATTAAACATTGAGACAAAATCAGCACTAACAATTCGAACAGTTCACAAACCAAAAAAATACGACAAAGCGCCCATCCTATTAAAAATGAAAAATCCATAACAACGGTACCCTTTTAATAATGTCCATTAAAATATAATGCAACCTTTACCAATACAATCGCATCTTCACAAAGTATTATACCTATCTAATATCCGTAATTTGTCATATCCGAAGCATTTCTGTGGATCGTTGGCTATATCCGTAATATCCAGCTTGGTTTACGCTCCCCTGCTCTCAAAGTAGCACAATGTGTGACACAGCGTCGGTGTGTTGCCCACTGTGCATAATCGGAGGTTCGCTCGACTGACCCTTAATATCCGATTTAATGGCATCACTACATACATAATCCAACGGCTAGAAATAAAATCAATTATAATGTGAGAAGATTTTATAGACGATTAGCTCGATGTTAAGGCGTTTGATTTGCGATCGTCGTTAAGTAACTTTCGCGATGCTGTTTAAAAACGTTACAATTCGACAATATTGTAAATAAGTGACATATTTGTTAAGTTGTATGACAAGTGCTGTTTAATAAACTTCACAATTGTGTAAGAATTTTACATATAGAAATCTACAATTGTTACAAATTACAAATGCTGTTTAATAAACGTTTACATATTGTAGAAAACGCCTGCAGATTTCGATGAAATATTGTATCTTGTAGTTGTAAGTTACAAATTACACAAAATTTACTGATTGGGTGTAAAGGCTACATTTCTGTTAGAATCGTATTTAAGATCATGTGTCCTTTTTTTGTTACCAAGTATTTGACGGTAGTTTTACTGACCCGAAAATTTTCGTTGAATGTAAAATCTGTCACATTAAAAGTAAAGTTAATCCTTTTACGAAAAACTCGCCGATGCTGTTCACTTATATATTCATCATCACTACTGTCACTACTTCTACTAACTACTTGTTAGAGTCATTTTTTGTGTAAGTATAACAAATAAATTTCTTTACTTATTAGGTTGAGGCACTAAATTGTAAAGTTCTAACACACGACGAGTCCACCTGTCGAAATCGTACTACAATTTACAAAATATGTAGAATTGTATTTACAATTTTGCGTTCAATAAAACAGTTTTCCCTACAAATATGTAAATTATCACCTGTAAATTGTAAATGTTTATTGAACAGAAATATGTGAAATTGTAGCTACAATTTTACAATTTTGTAGATTTTCCACCATGGTAGATTTGTAAATTGTATTATTTATTGAACAGAAACTTGTAGAACTGTAGCCTGTAATTTACAATTACAATTTACAATTTGTAAGTTTTATTAAACAAGGCCGGTCACTGGAAAGGGTGACCGTGATAATCGTTCATCAGGTATTTATATAAGTAAAAAAAAATTTATGAATTGTATAAATTAAAACCTACTTCTAAAGATCCAAACTCTATTGAATATAAACTATATAAACTATTATAAACTATTCAAAATTATTAAAAAAGTCTACATAAATGCTAAATCAAATGTTATTTCTAAAAAAAATGCACTTTCGAATTAAAGACTACATATTCACACTACTAGGACCGTTCATATTCACTTAAAGTCAATAGTAAAATAATAAAATCAGATGGCGCAGTCGCTGGTGCGTTTGAGGATTTTTTCTCTAGGATACCTATGGACTTATCTAGTAGTATAAAGTCTTGCTCTCATACTGCTATCGCTCTACTCGAGTCAAGTGTTGTTAAGTGCGGTGACAGTTTTAGTGTTAGACATATAAACACTGACACCATTTTAACGGCTTTTAAAATAATAAATAATATTAAAAATACAGAAGATCTGTGGGGTATCTTTACAAATGTTGCTCCACAATTGGACGATATTTTCAATAGGTGTAAAATTTAATAAAGCATGCTATAATCATTTCATTGTTTAAAGCTGATGACAAAAACAACCCCTCCATCTTTAGACCAATTTATATATTATCAGCCTTTAGCAAAGTTTTTGAGAAAATTATTTACAATCAACTACTGTCTCATTTTGCAATTAATAAACTTTTTCATGAAAAACAGTTTGGTTTTACTAAAGGTAGATCTACAACTGACGCTGGAGTGGCGCTTCTTAAACACATTTTTGACGCCTGGGAGGGTAAGCAAGATGCAATAGGTATTTTCTGTAATCTCTCAAAGGTATTTTGCGTTAGTCATGAAACTTTAGTTATGGTGTCGCAAAAATAGCACTGAGTCTTATATAATCATACTAGTCGAATAGAACTCAAACAGTTTTTATTAATGGTGCTGTGTCTTCAGGAGCACCCATAACTATAGGCGTGCCCCAAGGGTCAACATTGGGACCATTACTTTTTTTGATTTACATTAATGGCCTGCCCTACTTTGCTAGGAACTTGTGTGAGACTGTACTATTTGCAGATGATACGTCTCTTATTTTTAATATTAAAAGAGGCCTTGAAAATGTTGGTTCACTGTTAATAATTAATTACTGAATTCAGCAAAAACAAAGTGTGTTAAGTTTACTTTACCTAATGTAAGACAAGTCAGCACAGAAATTAAGATGAACGATAATGTAGTTGAATTAGTAGATTCTACTGTGTTTCTAGGCATTAAACTAGATTCACGCTTACAATGGGACCCACATATTAATACGTTGTCAGGAAGACTGAGTTCAGCTGCATACGCAGTTAAGAAAATAAGGCTTCTAACTGATGTTGAGACGGCAAGAGTAGTTTATTTAAGTTATTTCCATAGTGTGATGTCTTGTGGCTTACTATTGTGGGGCTCCGCTGCTAATATTGACGATGTATTTATTCTACAGAAAAGGGCAGTCCGCGCCATATACAACCTCAAATCTAGAGACTCACTCTTAAAGAATTGTTTAAAAAAATCGATATATTAACTATTGCATCACAATTTATTTTTGAAAACCTTATGTATGTCAAGAAGTATGAAAAGATATTTGTTAAAAATTGTGATCTTCATAACTTAAACACTCGTAGAAAAAATAAGCTTGCCATCCGTAGTTTTAGACTTCATAAAACAGGTGGCTCTTTCTTGGATAAATGTGTAACGTTTTATAACAAACTTCCACTAAATATTACTGAAATGCCTTTACATACATTTAAAGCCCTTATTAAAAAAACCCTCATGAGTAAAGGTTATTATAAAGTGGAAGATTATGTAAATGACAAATATGTATGGACATAGTGCATGTACGAGCATAACATATTAGTAATTTGTATAATTCGGTAACGACATATTGTTTTGTAAATGTCGTTACTTCTATATTATTATAAATCTGTGGAGTTTCTTGCGCCCGTTCTTCTCCACAGCTAAAAGACTTCCTGAATGGGTTGGATGGTTGGGCGGGTGCCCAAACATCTAAATAAGTTTAGACGATTCAAAATGATTATTTTAAGTTTATTGAACAAAGAAATTTTGAGTTTGAGTTTGATAAAAACATCTCTAGCTGTTCCGTGATTGACGTGACAGAAGGCACGTAAAACCTTTGGTACCTGCAATTGTCGTAAGATAGCAGTCGTTATACCCACCAATCAGCACTGGGCCAGCGTGGTAGGATAAGGCCCAATATCCCCACTTGCTGTTGTCAATGTGGGAGGCCTGTGCCCAGCAGTGGGACGTTTCTAGGCTGATGATGATGATGATGAATATTTTACCTATGAGTGTGAAATGGCAAACAGTTTTTCCGCTAGGCCTTAGTGGTCAACAGCAAAGTTGATGATCAAATCAAAAATTCAAAAGACATGAACGCAGTTAATTTTTCGTCAAAACTCGGTGAAATTCAATAAATATTCTTGATGCAATCACGTCCGAACTAGAAAACTACAAAAGTAGAAACATGTTCAATACTAGTTAACTGTCCGAAATATCTGAAATTACTGATGGTAGGTCCCAAATATTCATGGCGCAAATAATAAAGTCATAATAGTAAGTACCTACTAATATTATTCATTAATTATTTCAAAAACTAACTTTACTTAGATGCGAAACTATCGAATACCAATCAATAACGCGACTTCGTAGTGCTGAGTGCTAGTTTTATTCACCATTCCATAATGTAAACCTTCATCATCATCATCTTCATATCATCATCATCATACTATAAACGTCCCGACGACGATGAGGTGTTGTGGGTATTATGAAACCCACAACAACACCATGGATGCATATTCAGAGATAATACGCACGCTTTGCCGACCCCGTAAAACCTGATCAAACCACTTTTGAAGAACCCCATGCTGATTTCTTGGTAACTCGGAAAACCTAATCATTCCATGATTCCACAACCTGAATGTAAGCGGGAGTACGTACTTACGTGTAAGTTATCGGTCTCATTTACATTAACCAGCATTGGGCCAGCGTTGTGGGAGTTATGACCTAATCGTTCCCTAAAACATGGTTGAGAGAAGCGATGGCTGATTTACATGTCATACTCGTGAACGTGTGCGGCCTGTGGAGGCTGGTCTGCTCTTGCAATCTTATTTTTATTTGAAAGCAGAAAAATGTGAAATAGTCTTTTTTTCTTGTTTCAATGATACTGTAAGACGTTGCTATTTTTTTTAATTGAGCATAGAGGGCATTTTCCAATTTTTATTAAAGCTGTAAAAGAAAGGGAGAACAGAAATGCCTTTGCTGAGTTTCTTGCCGGTTCTTCTCAGTACAAGGCTCCCGCCCCATAGTTAGGACTTACGAACCGACGGCGTAGCGACATTCATAAGTGCTCGATTATTGTAGCCAAAATTGAATAAAAGATATTGAATTTTGAATTATTTTTAATTTTATTATTTAAACGGGCAGGCAAGTGCCCAAAAGTAACTATTACTCAAAGGGTTGGTCAGAGACAGGCAATAGGAACCGTAAAAGCATTGTACTGCCACAGTCCCATTTCACCAAATAACAAACTGCATAACTTTCATATGTGCTCAACGTGATAGGAAGTGAGCCCATCAGACTCAGCAGTCTTCAGTTCGTTAGTTACCTTTTACGACACCCAAGAGAAGAGATGGCATGGTAGTATTATTTTAATAACGAGCCGCCACTACAAAGTCTTTAAAATAAAAACAAAAACAAAACAGCCGTTGTATTCTACCAACAAAGTTCACGGCAGCGCGCGACCGCGAACGGATTTGATATTAAAAAAGGTGATCTCACAGCGCATCGCCGCTTGTTTGTCGAGTAATCACTCAGAATTGTCGCAAACTCGACGTATTGACGGCTCTATCTGGGAGCAGCCGATGCATGCGCGGTCGGCAAACACCTATCGCCCCATCCCCTGCGAGCAAACGCGTGCCAAAATTTGATAAAGTCCTCGGTTCATGTTTAATCATACGACATTAAAGGCGAATGTACACAGTCACAGTGCGTCTAGTGTGCACGATCACTAGCATTATCATTTTCCATTAGTCAGTCAAACGGCGGGCCGCTGATCGACGTTCTAACGTTTGTTTATGTGGCGCTCTTGATGACTTTGTTGTGGCCTAATGTTTAGCCCCTAACGTAATAGAGGGTTGTTTGACGTCGTGTCTGTATGTGTTTCTCTGTGGCAGCATAGCTCCCAAATAGGGTTGCCGGGCCCGAAAATGGGAAAACCGGACACTGAATATACTCGTATTAGCCGGACATTTTGTCCTGAAAGCCTGGCATATTGGATTAAGAAAAAAATGTATTTTGAGCGAGAGAGAGAGAGAGAGACCGCCGGACATGTCCGACTAAATCGGGACACCAGGCAACCCCACTTCCAAACGAATAAACTGATATAAATCGCGGTTTTTTTAATTGGCGTTTGCATGGTTTAATAGAAATCAGAGTCGCTGTTTTTAATCTCTAAATCATTTCGCTACGGTTTAGATTTGAATTAGAGACTTGCAGATTTGTGGACGATAAAACTTTTGTCAAAGTTAATAAACTAACAGGCTAAGCTAACAAGCTGATAGACTTGTGTTTCAGAGTTTATTTTTATTTCATTTGTTGCTTGAACCGAATGACTGAAGCTATAAGTTATACTATTTAAGATTAATAGGAATCTAACGAACTTGTTATACCTCTAATCTAGCCTCAAACTAAACATTGAGATCTCTTGCTACTAGATTACTAATAAATAAGTACTTATCCCTACAAAAATGCATCTTTCTACCTACGTTACCTAACACCTGCCTACAACCATAGGTTTCGCAACCGAAGATGGCTTTAGTAGGTAATCCGGTAATCAAGTTATCAGCATGAGTTCTGGAGTGTACCTATAGACCTATATAGCTAATAATCGCATTGCGTAAATAGCATTGAGTCAAATCAGTGATCATCCAGAATTAGTATAAATATCTGCTACCGACATAGTATAAGTTACCGTCTTGCCACCAACACATTAAAATGTGCCAATGATAATCGAATTACGACACACCAAATGTGACCCCGCATGAATTATACGTCACCCTCTACCTCTGTACGCGCTCACCCTTTAGCTGTTAAAATTAAAAACTGAACTGCACAGAGACACTGCTCTTTGAAATGAGCCCAAGTGCGTTGCGGAGGCAGTTAGAAACAGACTACAAAATTATTAAAAACTTCCCCTTGCAGTTGAAATGTGTCGCGAACAACGCGCTGCCATTCGTCACGCGCTGTGTTCTGACAATTATACGCACGCTCTACGTACGGTGCACTTCAAATTATTACGATAAGCGCGTTGTCGCATCGTTTTTAATTGACGTTACGTCACTATAAATTTATATGTTTGCAGATTTTAAAGACACATTTTTGGGGACCAGTAAAATGCAAGCCTGTCGGGTAGCGGTTTTAGAAGCGACGTTAAAAACACCAAAGCTCTTTAGCGCAGCCGATCACTCACGCGGCTATTATTACCACTATGCGACCACTATGTGGTTTCAATAGTACCTATCTATATCTACTGTTTATGAAACTCGTAACTTTACTCTTTCTACTTTAATTGCAGTTTTCACGAAAGTATTGTAATTGTAACACTATGACTACTTATTTACAGTCACAGTTTTAGAATTACTTATACAATTAAGTAAGTAATTTTGTAAGGAGCTCAAGTCAAATTTCTAACTATTGTAGGCAAATCAAAACATAGTTTGATTATTATATTGTACCTACAATTATGTAATATTAAGTACTCTGTAACTTTTGTTTCTAATATGGAGTAAAAAAATTGACTCCTGAGTTTCTTTTTCAGTTTTTCTCAGTTGAAGGCTCTCCTAAAATCCTAACTGCTGGTATACTTTTTCAGTAGTTCAGTGACCCAATTTAAAATTTGGAATATTAGGGATATTATCGTTAATAGCGTTAGTAATCGATTCTACAATTGTATAATTTCCGACAAAACTGTCAATTTTCACAGCACTGAACGGTGTGATGTGATTTGACGGATATAAAAGGCTTTGCACGGATCTATTGTAATCCTAACCAGCTTTTATTGTGCAGGAATAAAAAGTATATTGGTTTCCGATTTTCTAGTATATTTATATGTAGGTATGTAATAAGCCCAACATTGTCTCCGACGGTGAAGAACTATAGCTATTAACTAATAACTACACTAGCTATTTAAAAACCGTTTTAGTACAAACATTTAAAGCAGTCTTTTGAAATCAATACCAAGGTCAATTTTGTTACGGAGACACTGCTGTATGTATGCCATTATCAACATTACAAATGAGTTATATTCGGAAGCTGTTGTTATAACATTATATATATAGCTCGACCACACCTTTTTTCTCTATCAGCTCTAATTTCTGAGATCACAACAATGTCATAATATCTACATCTATGAAAGTAATAAAAATCGGGAGGTTCACATGATGTGTTGTTCTTGTGAGACTCCATTTTAAGTACATTTCTAAGTACTTACCTACTTTTACTGTTACAAATAGTAGGTACTTGAAGTTGGTTTAATGCGAAAACACCGAAGCCATTAATTTAAGATATCCTAACTAAACATTATAAATGCGTGAGTGAGTTCGTTGGTTTGTTTTGTTTATTACGCTTCCACTTACCTATTAAACCGCTAACCCGATTTTAATGAATTTAGGTACCTGTAGAGATAAATAAAGCTTTAAACATAGGATACTTTGTGCTGCAAAAAACCAACGCGAGCGAAGCCGACGGCAAAAGCTAAATTTTATATAACATCAATATTAATCAACATATAATCATCGCCTATCAAAAATTATAAAAATCACCGCATTTAAAAAAGTCTAAATTAAATAAAGAAAACCCAAACAATTTACTCAGTAGGTATTTAATTACAAGCTGTTGAATGGTTACTTTATTAACAAACCGTAATGAAAGGAGGGGGGGTAAAAGAAGTTCATTAGTAGCCAGGCGCCGGGGCAACACTCGTAAAAATGAAAAAGGGAGCAAAGGGATTGCACAAAGCCGAGCCCAATTTGGATTCAATGAGCCGCGAATCGGTAATGCTAAACGCTCCAAGAGGGCTTAGATGTCTAAATATACCCATTTATATAAAGTGTAGGTACGCGTGTTTGTCCATTACGCGAATTTCCTTTTTTTTGCTGTCCCGAAATTTGGGCGGTGATGGTTTTTTGTTTACAAATCTTTTTTTTTTTACGGGTAACGGGTAAGCGCTTGGCCTTCATCTCACCAGATGGTAAGTGACGATAAGGCCGAAGGTGGAAGCGCGCTTCACCTGGAATCCTCAACCACTGAGGAACTGGCTATCTTATCTCAAACTGGCGGAACACAACAATGCTATAAACATTGTTGTTATGGCGACAGACTTAGACAAGATGGTGGTAGCTAGCCAGGCGGACTTAAAAGCCCTACCACCAACCAAAATCAAAGTAGTAAAATCAATCAAAACAATTTGATTGATTTTACTACTTTGTTATCACATCTAAAGACCGACTCTATTTTTAATATTATGTTAACTCCCTTTGTGTTAAGGTTGTTCAAAATTATCACTTATTCTCATATGCAGATGATACTGCGGTCATGACATATGGTAGAACCTGGGAAGATGTCCGTAAAAACACTCAAGTGGTTTTAGCCAGAATTGCACAATGGTTAAAGCAACATCTTTTAACTCTCAAAAGCTACGTATGTTTTACTAAAAGGTATGTAATAAAATAAATAGATTTGCCTATGCTCTCTGGCGTTTAACAAAACAAATTAATCAAAAAGCTGCATGAGTAGCTTATCATGGCTATGTCGCATCTAACATTAAATATGGTATCTTACTTTGGGGCAACTCAGTAGATGCACCAAAAGCATTCATATCACAGAAACAATGTGTCCGTGCAATATGTGATGTTCCACCCATGACATCTTGTAGGAAATTGTTTCCAAAACTAAATCTACTCACATTACCATCTATGTATATTATGGAATGTTGTGTCTTTGTAAGGACTCATCAAATCTAATTTATAATAAAGAATGATAATAATAATCATTTCAAGTCGACAAGGTTTTGTGGCAAGCTATTGTTACCCAATATGCGAACTCATTTGTATAAGAGAAACTGTTAGCTATTGTTACCCAATATGCGAACTCATTTGTATAAGAGAAACTGTTACCCTAACAGCATAAAATTGTATAATAAATTACCACTTCCATTCACAGAACTTCCATTACCATTGTTTAAAAGTAAATTAATGAATTATTATTATTTTTATTTTTTTTTTTTTTATTGGCAACGGGTAAGCGCTTGGCCTTCATCTCACCTGATGGTAAGTGACGATAAGGCCGAAGGTGGAAGCGCGCTTCACCCGGAATCCTCAACCACTGAGGAACTGGCTATCTTATCTCAAACTGCCGGAACACAACAATGCTATAAACATCGTTGTTATGGCGACAGACTTAGATAAGATGGTGGTAGCTAGCCAGGCGGACTTAACAGCCCTACCACCAACCAAACCGAGCACACAAAGATGTACCCCCCGCTGGGAATCGAACCCGGGACCTCTGGGTCTGAAACAGGTAGCTTAGCCACTAGACCACAGAGGCGGTTGAAATTTGATGAGGTTGATTTCTTATAAAAAAATGTTTTTACTCTGTTAGGGAATATCTTGACACAAATATTGACATATCAAGTTTTTTAACAATTGACATATCTATTTAATGTTGTTATTTGGTCCGAGGTTGTATGTGTGTATTAATTATTGACGTCCTTTGAATTTAAATTTTATTATCTATTTCTCAAATTTTATTATTATTTTCTCAATATTATTATTTAAAATGTAAATTAGGACATGGTTAAATTCTTATAAGTAGTTTTTTATATTTTACTTATCATTTAATTTTTTAGATTCACACGCCCTGTGACGGCAAAATAGACGGACAATTTAATTAAATTCGAACATTATTATTAGGTACTCTATTTCTGTAAATAAATATATTTCATTTCATTTCATTTCATATATTTCATACTAATTACAACGGGACTCAGCCGGACAGTATAAGTATTAAAATTAATTTTTGTGATGATTTGTAAAATAAATAGGTACTGCGCCCTCTAATAAATAAAGTTATAAACACAAAGTATTTAGGAATACTGTTAGATCAACTTTTATCTTGGCATCTACATAATATGGAACTTTTAATGGCTAGACTAAGAAAATTCGTATGGTTTTTTATAAATCTAAAACATATTGCCACAGGTGTTACATTAAAACAAGTGTACATCTCGTTAGTTCAATCAGTTTTAACTTATTGTATACTATATGGGGAGGTGCTACTAAAACCAATTTTTTGGACTTAGAGGAGAACACATCGATCACTAATAAAAGTTAACTATACATTTTAACCCGTACAGATTCTCAACGCAAGATTTATACTCTGTTAGTAATCTACTTACAGTTCGCAAATTATGTAAGTATATTGAATTAAATTACACAAATCCCTTGTATACAACCCCGACTTTAAAAACAGAAGAAGTAAAAGGAAAATAGTTAAAAGTGCTCACGTTAAAACAACCATCGCAATGCGGCAACAATTTATCGGTCATGTAATTTATATAACTACATTAATACACAATTAGACATATACCCAAAAACCAGTAGGATATGTAAGGTACTCATTACAGATTGGCTAAAAAGTTAAGATTATTACGAAATTTAAGAAATAGTAATAAATAAGGAAATTTCAGGTACGGTAATAATTAAAATATATACATACACAATATAACGCAATACGTACACACGCACACCCACACACTACATATTCGCTACGTACGCACCTACACACAGCACACACACCCACACCCACACACACACACACACACACACACACACACACACACACACACACACCCACACCCACACCCACACGTACACACACACACACACCCCCACACACACACACATAAGTTTATTTAAATCATTGTTAAGGTTACAAAATATTTGATTTAAAGGTTATATATTTAAAGGACTATCATAAATTCGAAATTCCTGTACGAATTTTATTTGGCCAAAAATGTTTTGTAATTTTTTGTTTTCAATAATTTTCTTTTTACCGTAAACACAATTGACAAAGTTTTGAAATGCCGATTATCAACTGTTAATTTTTTCAAAATTTTTATGTTTTGAAATCCTACTCAACGTTTGGCCGAAGCTATTAATGCTAGATGATTCATTTTCCAGAAACACGTTTCCAATATTTTAAGAATTTCAAACAGCCTTTCAAATAATTGAGATCCATAATATCATCGAACAACTTGTAATCGTAGTAACGTTAAAAGCATGCAAGCAAGCATGCAGCATGCAACCGAGTATGCAACATGTAAGCAAGCATGCAGCATGCAAACAAGCATGCAGCATCATCCAAGCATGCAGCATGCAGCAGGCATGGTTTCTGTCACGGCTCCGGTGCTGCGAGGCACCGGCGGTCCCACGCGAGCTTATCGTCGCAGATGGCTTTCGCTCACCACCGCAGCTTCGGCTAGCTGGCCGGCCTCGCGGGCCGCCTCGCCCCTCCGCGCCTACGCGGGCTTAAATTACACTCTAGCGTAGGGCAGACAAGACTACGTGGAGTCGGTTTTGCCGCGTTTCTTTTCTGTCATTGACTTTTGTACAACCTTACCGAAAACACATAGTATTAACTTTTTAAGACATTTTAGTTTATTTACCTATTGCTAAGAATATATGAAAAAACAACGAAAATCTGGGTATTTTTTTTAGAGAAAAAGTTACTTCGAATTTAAATACTTCTAGATATGAAATTTATTTTAAGCAAAACATCTTCTAAAAGAAAAAAAGTAGTTTTGTTAATCGACTAACAGTTTTTCTTGAAAACGAAACGTATGTAGGTATGATAAGTTTATGGATTAACAAAATTATGTAAAAGCAACCATCTGGTATTTAAAACTTCGTCATAACGTTTTCGAACAATTGAAATTCGTACAGGTAAGTTTCTGGTCAGGACAGGGCCGCACGGACCGAGTCCACAACTCCACATTCACAGAAGAGGCGCGGGGGGGGCAATGCGGGCTTAAAGCAGCGCGCCGCTCACCGCGGCGAACACAGCAATCTTCGCTACGACGTCTTACGAGCCACTCGGGCGCACGTCACACATACCGCGGACGATTACATTGTCGGGTCGAATTTGTACAGTATAGCGAATTCTCTCTCTTCGGTCGTTCCCTCATGACTGAGGATCGTGATCATCACGGCAGCACTTTGGATTGGACGAACTGTCTCCATGGGGTCCGGCCTGTGGCCATCCTCACCGCGGCGTAGAAGCGGGACGTTGGTGTTTCCTTCAGTTGGTCAGACCATCTGGTCGGGGAACGGCCTCGTGAACGTTTTCCTTCCACGTTTCCCACCACAATGAGCTTTTCTAAGCTACTGTCGCCACGTCTGGCGATATGGCCAAAATAGCCCAGTATGCGACGATGACATAAGGTAGACAATCTGTCCTTAACGTTCAGTTGCGACAGAATTGAGATGTTAGTGCGTTTGGCTGTCCACGGTATTCGCAGCATTCTTCTCCAGCGCCACATCTCGAAAGCGTCTATTCTCTGTCTTTCTCGAGCCAGAATAGTCCATGTCTCCACTCCGTAGAGGAAAATAGGGAAGACCAGTGACCTAACAAGACGCATCTTGGTGTTGTTTGTGATGCCTCGGTTTCGCCAGATATTTTGGAGACGAGACATTGCGTCCTTTGCTATCGCAATCCTTCTCTTTATCTCCGGCACACAGCTTCCGTCATTGCAGACTAGAGATCCGAGGTAATTAAATTGCTGGACCACTTCTATGTTAGGGATTGTGCTCGTATTCGAAAGGTGTCCAGCTCTGTCTACCATCATTAGCTTGGTTTTACTTCTGTTGATAGAGAGACCCATGCACTCGCTTTCGGATTCAACTTTCTGCATTAGCTGTTGCATTTCTTCCATAGAAGTAGCTAAAAGCGTTGTGTCGTCAGCATATCTAAGGTTGCAAAGTTTATTTCCTCTCACAGCAAAACTCTCCTCCCAGTTCTCCGTTGCCTTACGGATGATGAACTCACCGTAAATGTTGAAAAGCATAGGCGACAGAATACAGCCCTGCCTCACACCCCTCTTTGTTGCGAACACATTAGAACAGTCGGCGTCGACCCTGACATAGGAGCGGTTGTCTGCGTAGAGAGAACTGATCAGACCTACCAGACGCCTAGGCACACCCATCTCTATAAGCACGTCCCACAAGCTATTCCATCTCACGCAGTCAAAGGCCTTCGCGTAATCTATGAAACACATCACGACTGGGGTATTAAATTCACGGCTCTTCTCAATGATTTGGCGGACATTGAGAATCTGCTCTCGAGTACCTTTCCCTTTCACAAAACCAGCCTGTTCTTCGGGAATTTGCCGCTCCAGGTAGTTTCTAAGACGTGCGTTCAGAATGTGCAGAAGTATTTTGCTGGCGTGTGAGATAAGGGCGATGGTCCTGTAGTTGCTGCATTTGTTAGTAGAACCCTTTTTGTGCAGGGGGACAAAGACAGATTCCGTCCAGTCATCGGGCCAGTGACCAGTTTTCCAGATATGGTTGCAAACCTTCCCCACGAGGGCCACGCCTTTAGCACCAAGATTCTTCAGCAGTTCCGCTGGTATTCCATCTCTACCTGGAGCTTTGTCATTTCTCAAGGCTTTTATGGCCTGCTCAACTTCTGCTGGAAGAATTTCAGGCTCCAGTTCCTCAGGTTCCCACCTTACACAAGGCTGGAGAGTGTCGCTCGTGTCATAGAGCTCCGCGCAGTATCGTCTCCATTGCTCCAGAATTTGGCGGTGTTCGCAAAGAATATTCCCGGATTCATCCTCTATGATACGTGTTTGCACATTACGTGTCCTAGTCAGGTCTTTCAGCTTGCGGTATAAATCTTTAGTCTCGTTTTTTAATGCGTGTCTTTCAAGATCTGCGTAACATATACAGTTAATCTGAGCGTTCTTATCTTGTCGACAGCGTTTCTGTACCTCTCTGTTTAGCTGTGAGTACCGCTCCAGATCACCGGGTGTTCTTAAACCTCTTTCCTTTTGTTCTCTCCGCTCGATGATAACGTTGGCTGTTTCAGGTGTTATAAACTTTTTCAGCATTGACCGTGGCAATGTATTTTCGGACGCCGCTTTAACTATTGCCTCCTTAAGGGATTTCCATTTTGTTACTCCCTCCGATCTCTCATTGGGTTCTAACATGTCGGAAAGTCTGCTCTCGATCGCGCATCTGTATCCCTGGAGGTTTACCTTAGCGAGAGGTTTTGATATTTTTGCTCTCTGTATATTCTTCAACCTGATCCTAAGAGTCGCTATCAAAAGCTGATGATCGCTTCCACAGTCGGCCCCGGGGTATGTAACTGCATTTAAGACCGACGATCTCCACCGTATCTGTATCATGATGAAATCAATCTGGTTTCTACATCTATCTCCAGGAGCTATCCATGTATAGAGTCTGCGAATATGGTTCTTAAAGCAGGTGTTCATGACTGTGAGGTTTTCTTCGCTGCAGAATTGTAGGAGTCGTTCACCTCTTTCGTTCCTGACACCCACGCCATACCCACCGACCAGCTGGCGCAGGTTGAGGTCGTCCTTGGTTGATCTGATTTTCGCGTTAAAATCACCAATTATCATTGTGATCTCTCGTTTTGGGATTTCTTTGATGGTCTGAGATATAGTCCCGTAGAAATCTTCAATTTCCTCCTCCGTGGAGTTTGTTGCAGTTGGGGCATATACTTGTATGATGTTCAGCTTGCAAGGTATAGCGTTCCGCTTGATTGTGATGACCCTGTCACTAACTGGTCTGTATTCTAGGACAAATCGATCAAGTTTTGGTGGGACTATAAACGCTACTCCTTTGCTACTCTCATCTTTGGGTCCAGAGAAGTAAATCCTATTTCCGGCGTCTGAGGTAAAATGACCGGAATTCCTCCAGTGTGTTTCACTAAGTCCCAAGATGTCAATTTTTTTCCTGAGCATTTCCCTTTCCACGATTTCCAGCTTCCCGACCATATTCAGTCCACGCATGTTCCAAGTCCCAATGCGATGAGGATGTCGCACTGATACTGTCTCAGCGTTCGATCCATTTGCACCAGTAGCATATTTTCCATGCGGCGCCTGGTGATTAACGCTCGCATGGCCGGTAGCACATTTCACACCACCTCGCCCGGGTAGGTGGCGCCGGGCGTTAGCCGGATCGCATGACATTTCGTTATTTCCTTTTCCGTACTTATTATCCATGATGATTTTCTTGGGAATATAATGCAGTGGTTTCCCGTTGCCTTCTGCATCAGACTTTTAGGGGCCATTTAAGCACCAAGGTCCCTGAAACCTCATCCCACCGGTTGCCCGGTGAGGCGTGTGGTTATACCGCCATTGCTCGGTCGCCAGAGCCTCGTCCGTTGTCTAGCAGGGAGCACCACGTGCAGGTGAGGTTGACTGTTGGGGCCGGCAAGATCTTAGGCCGCTCTCCCCCTTACTCCGAATAGCGAATTACACCAGCCTTTTATACAGTCCACTGGCCTTTTACTGGACAAATATCCCAATCTACCATAGTTAGGGCTTTGGCCAGTACATTTTGGTCCATCTTCGCCATCGTAAAGTATTCGCGTATCGTCTATTCGAAATTTCGACGAGTCATCCGCGGTCATCTAGAGGTCATCACGACTCCAGCCAAGACTACACACGACTACTTGACGCTGTTGGGACATCATAATTCCGGATGAACATTGCTGAGGACATCGAGCTTTGCCACTTAAGCTGACATTCACGGACATCAACGCGTATTCTGCTTTCCACAGCATTGGTCAAGGTGTTTGACAGCAGGGGTACGCCGCATGTGGCCAGGCTTCTACTGGATAATGGGAGTACTGCCAATTTTGTCACATAAGATCTCTGTGGTAAGCTTGGTGTAACTACTTCACCTACAACTTCTAACATAACAGGCATCAATAGTCAGACTTCCCGTAGCTCACGACGTTGTTCTTTTCGAATAGAGTCTTTTACTAGTGACTATGGGGCGGACATTGACTGTTTCGTGTTGCCGAACATTACATCTTTCCTACCGAACATTCATATTGACATAAGTAACTTGTCGATACCCTCTGGTATTTGCTTAGCCGATCCTACTTTCCATATCCCGTCAACCATCGATATATTAGTTGGTGCGGACTTATTTTGGAACGTGATAGGCACAAATCGTATCCAGTTAGGGAGACACAAACCTATATTGTTTGAAACCCAACTAGGCTGGCTTGTTTCAGGCTGTGTACACAGTACTAAAACTGACACGTCTATGTGCATGATCTCTAGAGAGACTACACCTCTCTCTGAGTCTCGGGAGCTAGAGAATATTCTGCCGAAGACACCTGATGAACAAGCATGCGAGCAAACCTTTATAAATACTCCAGTTCGAAATCCAAAAGGTCGATTTGTAGTAACATTACCTCTAAAGAAGTCGCCAAAGGCACTAGGTGATTCATTTCAATCACGCAGCAAGGAGTATCTAGATTTGGGACACTTGAGCACTAGCAAGAGTAACAATTTTAACTTAAACACAGTCACATATTATTCAAACAACAACAAAAAAAATTAACGAGTTCAGCTTATCAACAAAGCTACGCGTTGTCTTTGACGCATCAGCCGTCACAACGTCAGGTAAATCCTTCAATGATTTACAGCATGTTGAACCAAGAGTTCAAAATCGCAGCGTCTGCTACAAAAAAATCCGTGGAGGTTCGACCCCTCGGAAAAAATACATACATACACTAAATACAAGATACAAGCCCTATGTTTGTCATCGTGTTTCGGAGACACAGGAAGGTCATAATCATAACAGTTACTTATTCTTGAGCTTTTATCAGTTCATAAGGCGCAACTTTATTGCGGCCCACAACTTACTTACACAAACTTAATTACCTAAGCGTACTATACACATACGCCCTTGTGTAAATGCACAAGGGACAAGCTATCCAGTCAATCATGGGTCATGATGGGAGACCTCCCAAAGTAACGGGTCTGACTTGAATTGCCCTTTCTTGAAACTGAGGTAAATTACGCGGAACCAGTTATGATAACAACCAGAAAAGGGCGAGGTTCACAATAATAATTAGTTAAATCATACATCTGTTTATTAGTTTGCCTTGCTTCAAAGGCTGTGCATTTTAACTTGTCTAAGACCTAACCAAACACCGATTCATTGAGACTTAAATAGTTTATTGCTAGACGAAGCAAGCTGCAGCAGCAGAATGTGTTTTCCGATAACGGAACTACCTTTGTGGGTGCGTTCAATTAATTATCACGCGTGATAAAACCACTGCCACTGCCACACTGTAACGTTGGTAAGCAGAACATAAACTTTTAGTATTTTCCAGCATACACTTCTCACTTCGGTGCTTGTGGTAGCCTGCAGTCAAATCGACCAAGCACCACATTAGGCGCGTTTTGGACTCAACTCCGAACCTCTGACCCATATTTCCGACGACCCTTCCGATTTCTATTCACTGACTCCTGCCATTTTCTTATTGGACGATCTATAATCTTTGTGCCTCATCCACAGAACAACATCACTGCAGAGATTCCAGCGCATCGAGTTTCTCAATCAACACTTTTGGCATCAGTTTTCTAATTTTACATTTGTGGCTTCAACAGAAACCCAAATGGCGCCAGTCTCGAGGCCACCTCAAGGAGGGAGCTCCGGTTCTCGTGAAAGAACGCCCCCTGCCATTGGAATCCATTGAAGAAACTTCAACGCGGGGAGTATATGGTCAGGACAGGGCCGCACGGACCGATTCCACAACTCCACATTCACAGAAGAGACGCGGGGGGGCAATGCGGGCTTAAAGCAGCGCGCCGCTCACCGCGGCGAACACAGCAATCTTCGCTACGACGTCTTACGAGCCACTCGGGCGCACGTCACACATACCGCGGACGATTACATTGTCGGGTCGAATTTGTACAGTATAGCGAATTACACCAGCCTTTTATACAGTCCACTGGCCTTTTACTGGACAAATATCCCAATCTACCATAGTTAGGGCTTTGGCCAGTACAGTTTGAATTTATGATAGGTTACCGATATTAAATTTTTGTTTTGTTTTAAGTTGAACACTTATTAATTAAGCGAGTATTGTATTATTTTTATTGTATTTCGTATTGTACGACGAGGAAAAGCGAGGTCTCCTGGAACAAGTATTTTATGCTAAAAAGGAGAACTCAACATAATTATTTTGTTAAAACTAACTTGTTTTGTAAGTATAAACATTTTAGTTTTTTTTTATTTTAGAGATCAGCCCCCTTATTCTTGAAACCGATCGCTATTATAATATGAATCCAAATTAGCGCTGGTATCGTAACTTAAAAATACGAAAATTCACAATATCAATCCGATCCAATAGCGATCGGTTTCAAGAGTGGGTCGCCAGATAGATCCTTATAGAGAAAATGTTTAAGTAATTTAAAGAAAAGTACAGACTGTATACCTAAGTAGGTACTGTTCCACTGCTGGGCAAAAGCCTACATCATTAAGACTGCACATACATCCAACCGCATAGAGCGGCGATAGGCTCACCACTCACACTATCACGCTGAGCACATGTGCAGTTGTTAATTGGTGAAATGTGGACTATGGCAGAAGACTGATTTTGCGGTCCTCATTGCACTAGTCTTTTGTACTTATAGGGGATAACTGTTGCCAGCCAGCCGTTGTGAGGCTCGTTCCCATGCATCCAAAAATCTATTCCCACTGCACCCAAAAGTTTTATTTAATATTTATTTCGTAAACAAATCAGTTCCCAATGCACCCAAAAGTGAAGAAGGTACAATCGGGAAAAAAACACCACGCGAAATGTTTACTTTAGCGCCGGTTTGCGATGCGTGTTATTGTCTTGTATAATGTAAGAGCGAGATAGCAAGAGACATAAGGACAAATAGTCTAGTCTGGTAAATAATTAAATTGACTAATGAAACAGTTTGTAACGTTTTGATATTTGTCACAACAATGGTCTGAAAGCTGGCTTGCAATTGATTGGGCACTTTAGATGCGTTGCGAGATTCGGTTGCTTTGCTGGTTGATAAGGTATTTTAAGTTTGATGCTTTTGTGTTTGTATGAACAAGGGAAGCTAAATAATGAATGTTCTTATTTGTTGAAAATAATAATAATTGTAATATGAAACTAGCTTAATCACTAATGAAGGACTGGTTGTGTCTGGTAATGAAGTGGTGCCTTCAATATCTGGTTTTACTTAAAAATGGAAAGAAATTATTCATTTGTAATAATAAAAGTTTTATCGTAATATACTACTTATATCATAATTTTTTTTAACATAAGTGATCTATCTCTTACTTAAGAATTCAATGTTGTTGTTCTTTAGCCTTTTTCCATAATTAACAGTAAACTTTACCTCTGCTTCTGTGGTCTTGCGGCTAGACTTTTATCATAATTTTTTTTAACTTAAGTGATCTATCTCTTAAAATGAATTCAATGTTGATGTTCTTTACCCTTTTTCCATAATTAACAGTAAACTTTACCTCTGCTTCTGTGGTCTTGCGGCTAGACTTTCTAGACAGTAAATTGATTGATGGTTATATAATATTGTATTTTCTGTTTTTCATACAAAAACAGGAAATAAATATAACCATGGTCACGCTGATAGCATTGTTTCTAGAGGTAAGAATTATGGTGGGATCGATAGTTCCTTAGCATTAGTCCGGGTAAAGTGCGCTTTAATGACCTTATAGCCGCTTGCCATAAGATGAGATAAAAACCAAGCTTAGGGAATATAAAAAATAACCTTTATGTTAAAAATAAACAGCTATAGTTTACGGTCGTCATAATCCCGAATTGGTTTCCAAACAGCAAACTTTAAAAAGGAATCTATGATTGAATCAACATGCGATAAATCGGGGGGACTTTAAGCCCCTTCGTATACAAGGCTACGCAAATCTTCGATACTCGACGATTTTAGTCTCCAAGCGACTACCGCCATACAAACCCATTGAGGTTCGTACACGATTCGCGTCGCCGACATTTGTCATGCGACTGTAATTTGTATGGCGGTAGTCGCTTGGAGCCTAAAATCGTCGAGTATCGAAGATTTGCATAGCCTTGTGTACGAAGGGGCTAAGGGTTCCCATTTTATTTTTGTCACAGAACTACATTGTCGTCTAGAAGTGTCTAAATATTTTTTACAAACATTTATTTCCAAATGTAAATTAAATATAAAATTGTAATATCGTGCAAATAGCCGTCAACAACAATAAAATTGAAAAGTAAATTCAAAATGTTGTAAAAAATTTTAACAGAAATTCAATATCGTGTTATTAAATAATGTTGTGCGTGTTTTTCATGTATATGAATACTATTATTGTACTTAATTAGTTTCTTAAAAAACACGTAGAAAGAAAATTATCTTATTACGATTTGAAAATTTACAATACCACCCTCTCACAAATATCTGGCGTAAAATAATGGCACTTGGTGATGTTGTGTTTCGTCCGGCCAGTGAGGGTTCCGGAGGGTTCCTCAAATTTTTATATACATATAATTTATTCAGACTTATTTATGGTTTAAAATAATACAAATTTGTGTATATTTAAAAACAATACTTATTATAAAAAATTACGATTCGTTTTAAGATTAGCTCCTAGTGAGCATCAAGCTGTGATGATTTATAGTTGATTATCTGTGATAATAAAAGATCTGCATTTTTTTTACTTTTTAGTCTTTAGATTAGTTCCTAATCACAGACCACATGTCTGTGTTCTTAATGAACACCAAACTGAGATGATTTAGAGTTGATTACCTGTGATAATTATTGTTTGTAATTAATAATAATAACCTGATGATTAATAAACAGTTTTAAATTAATTATTTGTCTTTTATTTATTAAGTTTTCCTTTTTAAACGTCAGTCCAGTGACTATAAAAGACACTATTCCCTCTTACCGCAAATTCTTTTTAAAAATCGACCTTAAATGGGTCGCGAACTGAAGCTTCTGACAGTACAGACAGCTTTTGAATGCACTGGGAACGTTTTTGTTGAATCTTCAATTTCGTTTGGGTGCAGTGGGAACCGATGTATGAACTTTCATTTTTTGAAAACAATGGGCCTTTGGGTGCATGGGAACGAGCCAGTTTTGTGGCTAGTTTTGTGAGTGTAAGATATGTATATAATAATATTTATTTAGACACACTAGAAGTAGACAAATAAACCTTACTTTGTTACAACTGACTACTTACCTAGATGTTTCTATTTTATAACTTCTACGTAGGTATTTAATGCGTCTTGGTTGGTAGTCGAGAGGAAACCCGGGCAAAGAAACAAAGATTACTTTTTCTTTAAAGAAGTCGTTTAAAATGGTAATATTATACAGTATTACTATAAACTAGTCAGTCGAACTTAATAATAATGCTAACGCGACTACACAACTCGAGGTTTGGGAATGAACTGACTTACTTGTGTTATTCTAATGTCTTAAATACTACTAATTATCTTTAAGTATATTATTGACAAATTCGGAGGGATTCAAGGGTTGCGTGCGGGGGCCAATCGCGATAATAAAAGTTTGACTGAAGCGCAACTGAACCGCGAACGAAACATAACTTTTCACTCATTTGGTATTGCGCTATCTTTTTGACAACTAGTTGAGACGCAACTGGAATAGAGGTCAAAATGGGAACAAAATTTCGGACGATTTTCGTTTGCTATTTAGAGCAGTTTCCAAGTTTTTAGAAATTTCGTTCATACAAAATAGGTTTGGCATTTAGATTATTAATTTTATAATAAAAATGGGGTTAAAGTTACTCGCGTCCGTAGGTTTACCCTTGAGACCCTACACGTGACCGTGGTGCTAAATGAGTGCACTGACTGAGTGGTAGAGCCACTCTGCGTTGCAGCACGCATTGGGCCGGCTCGCCCGGCGTAATACCACCGAATATCTCACGAATATCCGGCGTGAAATAACGGCACTTGGTGCTGTTGTGTTTCGTCCGGCCAGTGAGGGTTCCGGAGGCCCATCCTCACCCCCCTCACACTTCCTATTCCTTTTTAAAACCTATTCCTTCTTTAAAGGCCGGCAACGTGCCTGCGATTCCTCTGGTTTTGCGGGTGTCCATGGGCGGCGGTGATTACTCTCTATCAGGTGACCCGCCTCCTTGAGTGCCTCCTTCTAATATAAAAAAAAATTGAAAATTGTTTGAAATTTCAAAAATAATGGAAAGCGCTATAAATAATAAACGAAAACGGTCGATGTAAAAGAGTAGGCCCTCAGAGTTGGACCGCGGTTGGACCGCTAAAAAAAAGTTCAAGCGGCGCTACTACGCTACAGTTATGGCTAATAACAGACTACAGAGTTAGAAAAATCCTACACTAACTTTGGCTGAATTATTTCTATTGTGAGTGAGCCTAAATGGATTTAGAAAAGCTTTCTGTCTATGAGTTTCGCTCTTTAATAGCTTTAATTTAGCCTCGCTCGTGCATGTTTATGCCAACTGATGTAAGTAATTGTGAAACTAGTTCCCGTGTTACTTATTGACTAAACTCTGGGTATAGATACAAGTTGAACATGCAAAGCGATGCAATTTTTCAAGATATTATATTATGTCGAGCGACACGGTCAGAGGGAAAAGATTACATCTCGACTGTGATTTTTGCGTAAAATAGTCAACTTTGGCGCTCTGGATCTCGGAATCAAAAATACATTAACAATTTTGACTTGATGAATAGTGTAGAATAGCTATTGGAATAGTGCGTAGCGGCCTCGCTTTTTGTAAATTTTGCTTAACTTATTAATTAAACCCAAAATTGCAGAGCAAGATTTCCATATTGTGCGCGGAGGCATTTTTTTGAGCTCAACGATTGAACTACTGTTCTAAGCAAATGAAATAAAAAAAATAGAATGTTATCTCTTATATAGTCGTATAGTGCTTAGCGGCCTCAGAATTTTTAGATATTGTTGATTTATATAGAAAAAAAATCTTATTCTCAACCAAAAAACTTCGTAAATCGCTTCAAGTTAACAGTGAATTTCTCCTATCTACGATAATATTATTGATGCAAAATTTATACCAGAATAATTTTTTACTTCATGAGGAATAAAGATTTTATAATTTTAAATCATGAATTTTTTATTCTATTTCGATAAAAACGATAAATACTACTGCAAAATTACTACAAAATGCGATGCGCCTGCCGTCCGCACTTCAGTCAGTACTGCGCGAGCGCTCCTCAGCGTTGGACCTGTGTCGAATTTTTTCGCGCCAATATCGATCGATCGAGGGGCAGTGCATGTATAGTGCGACTACCAAGTTTGATCACATAAGTATAATTTTACAAGTTTTTATTTAGCTTCACCTGTCCGTTTGTCATCAAATCTTGCAAATTAAATTTGATCCACTTTCCGGTTACCGATTGAGCTGAAATTTTGCATACATGTGTAAATCGCGTGACAATGCAATATAATGATGATATGGTGTTAATCTGATGATGGAGCTGGAAGGTGGCCATAGAAACTTCACAATGAAACGACACAACCTCATCGAGTTTGGGCTCGTTTGAATTGTCTTGACGAGTAGTTTGTCTTTCAATGGTAACCAGGGTCCGATGATGGAGCTGGAAGGTGATCATAGGAACTTAGTTAAGAAACGACGCAACCCCATCGAGTCTCGGCTCGTTTGATTCGTCTTGACGAATACTTTAGTGCTAGTTGGTAACCAGGGTCTGATGATGAGCTGAAAGATGGCCATAGAAACTCAGTAATTAACGACATAATCCCATCGAGTATGGGCTCGTTTGATTCGTCTTGACGAGTACTTTAGTGCTAGATGGTAAGCAGGGTCTGATGATGGAGCTGGAAGGTGGTCATAGGAACTCAATAATTAAGCGACATAACCGCGTCGAGTTCGATTTGTCTTAATGGGTGAACCGTTTTAATTGATATGTAAAGTTACTAAAATAATACTAAAAAGTTAAACATAAAATTAAAAGAAAAAAATACTTTTTTAAAACAAGCTTTTATTATTGTTCTTGTTTATAATAATCTTCTATTAACAGAATGCAAGCACAATATAGTCACTTGTTACGCTCGCCTGCAGTTAACATTGACATGTCTTATCCTGTACGTAGGTTTAGATCCATATTAATAACCGAATTAAAATATTGCCTGGAGGGGCCACAAACACAAGGTGATTGATACAAAATCGGCTTGTGGTTTCTTTTATAAATCTTGTAGTTCTTAAGTAGTTTGTTTGTGTGAATGATAGTGTGTACATAGTACGCTTCCTAATAACTTTAATTTAGTTTATGACTGTCGTTGCAACCTCTAATTAAGACAGCGCCTTAGAATGTGACCCAATATCTGTTGTTATATAAATGTACATGGTGTTTGTTTTGTTAGTTGTCCTTAAATAAATAAATAGAATTAAAAATTTAAAAATAATATTTTAAACCTGAAAAGAAAAATATAATTATATAGGGTCTAACAATATCAATAAGCGAACTTTTAAGAGGAGCATCTATACATCACATTGAGCATGCTCACCAAATTTGATCCAAAACTACAGGCTTGTTACCGAGATAATCAACAAAACATTATCATAATTTACCAAAAAATACACCCTTTCCAACCGTACAGCTGTACTACACTCACACAAAGATAGCCGAATACGCACACTAAACTCGGAGCACACTGAGCTATCTTTTTATTGAAGCTTGCGTGCGTGTTAGTAAAGATACAGCATGTTTCATGATGTGCATTATTTTAATTGATTTAGTTTGTCAGAAAACATAACTTTGAAAAATCACTATAACTAGAGCCCATTTTTTGTCATTGTATTCAGAATTATCTAATTAGATACCGCCCTTAAACGTTCGCTTATTGATGACAATGCAACCTTTAACTAAAATTAACCATATTCGTCTACGTCACAATAATCCCATATCGTAAGTAGGTACGTATGCCTATTAGACATTTTATTAAACCATAAAACTTTACACCTTACATTTTTTTATAAATAGAGTCTGGCTAACGAAAGCTGGACCTCGTAGTAAGTTATTTGATTGCCAACGCTTTGTCTCTATGTGTCTATCTGAGGTGTAATTTCGTATGTCAACCTTTCGTTGGCCAGACTCTAAAAGCGAACATTGTGATTGCAAAAGAAAAATAATTAAGGTGTAGTTATGCTAAAATAATGTTCTTTAATGTTCCATCACAATGTAATGCGCTTTTTTTTAATAAAAAAAATGGGTATGTGATAAAAACGCAAAGATTTAATACAAGGCGTAAAGTTTTATGGTTTAATAAAAATGTGTAATAGGTATGTACCTACTTACAATATGGGATTATTGTGACGTAGACGAATATGATAAATTATCGTTAAAGGTTGCAATGTAGGTACCTATGTACCTATATATGTATAATAATTTTTATCTAATCAGGTTTAAATTATTATTTTTAAATTTTTTATTCTTTTTATTAACAAGAACATAATAAAAGCTTATTTTTAAAGAGTATTTCTTTCTTTTAATTTTATTTAGTGTTTGTTTTATATGGAATCTAGAAAGCTTACTATGATGTTGAATTATTCTTAATATTAATTTCGTTATGTTCAGCATTGGTTGAAAAAGGTAGCAATGTGTAAAGAAGTTAAGATATACATCTACATTAAGAAATGCAAATATAGCAAGGTATTTCTTGCCATTAAGGCATATAGTATTCTAATCCTAACTAATGTTTGGCCTCGTTTGATTCTTACCTCGTTTAACTCGTAATAATAAATCTGAAATAAAAACTCTACCTTTCTTTTGCTTTTTCACACCTAAACCATTCGATCGATTTGATTGAAATTTGGCAAATAGGTAGTTCTGTTTTATGGTGTTTTATACTCCCATGTAAATTGTAATTAATTTTATTCTAATATAAGCTATAATTTTTATCTAAAACGAAAAACGTCCTTTGCTATAAAGGACTAGGTAAATAAAAAAAATGTTTCTTACAAATATGCACATACTAGACCCATGGCACATCAAAAATGTGCGGGTATAGCGATAACAAATTACTCCATAGAAATACTAAAAAATATAAACTTGGGAAAAGTATCAAAATCGCTTGGTCGTAGTTTTAACATAGTATTGTGGGTGGACTCGTGACCTTCAATGAGTTGTCGGGCGCGACGCTTAAAATACCTATTCTCGCAGAGTTGAAATTTGTAATAGGGCTCTTAAGGTAAGTGGTTTAAATAAACGCATTTACAATAGAATGGATATAAGGATTGCTCTATGGCAACGATACGACTTTAAGCAAATTTTAAATAAAAAACTGGAAACTATTGAAAATATTGCAGCATTCGAACGAGGAAGCCTTTAGCGTAAACTAGCCACTATAACTGCTTTTTAGGGATAAAGTAACAATATAATAGGAAAGATAACGACTTGTGGTCCCGGTGGATTTTTTAAAATACATTACTTAACGCCTCGGTGGACGAGTGGTTAAGCGCTCGGTTCGATATCCAGAGGTTCCGGGTTCAATTCCCAGGTAGGGCAAAGTGTGCTTTTGGCAAGCGTGGTGATTAAGCCAATACCCATCAATTCTGCATTGTTCTATTGCCTTAATATTAATTTTTAAATTTCTATCTTTATTTATTTCTTAACTCGAATGACGACGAGCATATATCGCTGCGACGAGCATGGGTAGATTTACCATGTTATTTTAAAATTTAATATACATATAACCTTGTAAATAAATATGAAGACGTGTATTAAGAAAAGGACAGTTTCAATCCCACGCACCCATAATAGGTCTTTATTACAATACGTATGAAGATTGTCATGAAAGTAAATAAATCAAAGGAAGTGTATCAAAGGAACTTAGTTCGCAGATCAAGAAAACGTTTTAAGTCTAAATATAAACAAGGGAACACGTAAAATTTAAGGAACCATTCGACCAACACATATTAGTAGCGCGCAGCAATTTTGGATCTATTATAGCGCTGAACAGTGAACATCGGAATGGACGATAAATACTAAGAATTGCAGCAATTAAAGGACAATCAATGAGTGTAAAGCTGCAGCAGTAAAAATTTATGAATAGTTTTCGGCTCGATGGAGCAGCGGCCGAAGCGTTCGGTTTGCGATCGTTTCGTAATGCCAGTGGTTAGTGGACGGGTGACCAAATTATAAACATCTCGTGACCCTCATGCTTCGGAAGGCACGTAAAGCTTTTGCTACCGGTTGTTGTCGTATGGCAGTTGTTAAAACCCAACTACCTGCCAATGCAGGTCCTGCCACGCTGGCTCAATAACCCGCGTGGTTTGTGGGTTATGTATGGCCCAAATCTTCCCCTGTGCTGTTGTCTATGTGGGAAAACTCAGCAGTAGGCCGATTATAAGCTTTGTGCGATCGCTTTAGCCGGCCCCAGAGGTTTGTATTGTTTCCCTAGACTTGTGAATACTAAATGGAATGGAATGTAGTCATTAGAATTTAGGCTTTACGTGCTTTCCGAAGCACTGGTTTTTTCTAATTTGGTCACCCATCCATTGACCCCCGGCTTTGCGCAGGTTGCTTACTTTTCCGCAAAGCCGCTGCAGCATCAATTATGGATACAAGTAGGTTCCTAGGTAATTCTAGTCCTACTCTCTGGTTCTGACTATCTGACGTGATAAATTGGTGGTTGAAAAAGCATAAAGGAAGAGTTATCGAAGTCTAATAATTCACATGAAGGGAAAAAGAAGGAAGAAAATATTTCTAGATCATACTCGTAGATACATGAATGAGTGGGTATGAAGATTAGGGTTGCCATCCGTAAGTACTTTAAAATAGAGTATTGTCCTCTTTTTCATGTAGGAGGACTTTATAATCTACGACACCAATAAAGTACGCTAAAATACTCTATATAACGCAAAACTATTTAAGTTCCTACGTAAAAGACAAATATTGGATAAAAAGTCGCAAAGAGCAACAAATATACGTTTATAAATCAATAAATGGTACTCTTTTTTATGCTATGTACTTACTTTATTTTTGTTCTAACAAAACGCAAAATATTTTAATCGTCCTAAAAAAAGGTGGCAACCCTAACGGAGATACGTACCTACGTGGGTAATAACAAAATATAAATGTAGCTTCGTTGGGCAAAACATAATCATTAGTAGGGATAGCAAGATAACGAAACGTTAAAGAAATGTCTACCTCAGGTGGGAATCGAACCCACGTCCTCCGCAATCTTAAGTTTTTTAACGCAAATAATCAAATATTACGAATTGGTAGGAAGGCCAAACTAAATAATCAAATGTCATAACAGGTTTCAGAGGAACGAGCGTCGGAGGCCTAACTCACTTCGGGTCGTTGAGCCATCGGAGTAAGTAAGTAGGTAAGTAACAAGTTCCAGACCCTAAATTAGAGGTTCCAGGTTCGATTCTTAATACCTATTTATAAATCAGTACCAGTTATCATAGGGTGGGTCTCAGAACTAGTTTAACACTTTAGTACCATGTCAAACGAACTTGAACGGAATGATAGTACTCGTGCAACCACTATGTTACAACGCAGTTGGAATGACATGGTGCTAAGTATTATGCTACTTCTGGTAGATAGAGCTTGTCTTAAATCCGTCTGGCTGGTTGCCACCATCTCACATAGGTACCTATGTGTAGCCAAACAACGTGTTGTGGCATTGTTGATCAGACAATTAAGATTAGGTAGGTACCTATATTGGTCAGGCGTCAGGTTCGGAGCAAATTTCCCACTGAGGCAGAGGAAAGTCTTTTAATAATTATTCTAGAGGACAGCATAACCGTAACAGTCGGCATCAAAGGTCACCAATACTGGGCAACGTAGAAGTTATAAAATAGAAAAACCTATGTAAGTTGCAACAAAGGAAGGTTTATTTTTCTACTTATTAGTGTGTCTGAATGAATAATTATTATATGTATATGTTACCGGCAATCTGCATAATCCGGTATTCTATACAATACCTAGGTAATGTATAGAATACCTAAAACGTGTAGGTAATGTATGAAATATTTTATACTTTGCCTAGGTATTCTATACAATACCGAATGCGCATCCGGGAATGTGGGAAAACATATACATAGATACACTCACGACTATAGGGGAACACCGGGCAAGATGGGGTAGTTAAGGTTTAAAGCTCCAAAAATCATAAGGGTTTATGGTTTCATAATAATTTTTATTCTTATTTAGTATTGTATCAGTCTTACATATTGAATTTAAATCAGGAACATAGAATCTTTAATAAAATAACAAAATGTAGAAAATGACATATCACCCCATCATGCCCGATAGGTCGGGTAAGATGTGACCACTTACCACAAGAAGAACAAGCAATCCAACCTTCCTTGGAGTCTAAATATAGCCCTTTACAATATAGGCATGGAGTGTTTTCGGTTTCAACATCACTCTCGTCTGAAGACGATTGTCTGATACGATTCTTTGGATTAGATTTCTTTGTGGCTTTAGTCTTAAATAGGTTTTGTTTCTCTTCCTTTTACTGTTTTTCTTCCTTTATTTCTCTGTCTGATTTCCTTGTTTTGCTTTTTTAACTCTTCTGTGTCACATTTTTTTTTATTAATTCTTCTAACTCCTGCTTATTGGGTGAAGAGGTTATGATAGCAGTTTTACCACGACTTTTTGTCACTCTTAAAGTCTTCCTGGTCACTGGAAGAGGCATTAGTTGCTTTGGGCTGACCAAGGTGAAGTTGCTTTTGTCTTGCACTAGATTAGGCCAATGAGAATATCCTGGAGAAGGGCTCAAATTTATATCCGTGGTAACTTCAATTGTCACAACTGTAGAGGTAGCAGGAAATGGAACAACAACTGCAGTGTTCGTTGCTGTTGTTGTAGTAGGCACTGCCACAGTATCTACAGTTATTAATGTCACTTGTTGATCTTGATTTATATTAGAAGAAATATCTCTAACAAAAGGAATCTCTGTTGTTAAAGAGGCAGCAAAATCGCTTTCTGAAAAAACACTGGGATTATGTGGCCAAATCCAGCCAAAGACCAATGTCTTTGGTTTTGACTTTTTTTCAAGCAGCTACATTGTAGCTGCTTGAACAAAAGCTTTACCAAATAGTTCAGCTACTTGTCGCACGGTGACTACCATCCCTGGATTGGTCCGAAGCCATGTTTTTTTTTTTTTTTAAATAATTGGCTTGAGACTCAGGGCTGTTATAAGGCAAATGTTTCCTTTAGGAGGTGCAGTATAGGACATTGGTATTTTTCTAACGTAATCAGAAATAGGGCAATTTAGGCGATTTTTCTAACGGAATCAGAACTATAACAAATTGGGGATTTTAAGGATCAATTTTGGATAAGGGAATTTTTGGGGATATTGAGGAATTTTTTAGGGACAATTGGGTAAAAAAACGGAAATTTTGAACTATTTTGCTATACTGCCGAAATTTTTGAGGGGACTTAGGGAGTCCTAGATTTATTTAAGATTTTTAAGTGGACTTAAGGTCCACTTCTAGTTAATTGCTGGGCGCTTAGGTGGGAAAAGGAAGAATGGAAGGGGAAGAAGGAAATAAGATTAAGAATGAAAAAGAAATTTTTAATTGCTAGGTACGGAATTGTTTAAGGTATTTATAAGTTTTTTATTTGGGCTAGGTTTATTAAGAATTTATGTTGAAATTGTTTTGAAATTTTTTTAATTTATTATTATGTTTTTAAGATTTTATTATGTTGTTTTAGAAATATTTAATTTAATTTATTTAAAGTTTTGGTTTTAGAATTGTTTTTATAAGATGGTTTGTTTAGTTAAGATAAGTTTTAGTGCGTGTTGGAGTGTGTTGTTTTTTAATTATTTTTAGGTTTCGTTGTTTCTATTAATTTATTTATAGAATTTGTTATTTTATGCTACTAAAGTTAATTTTTTGATAATAATGTTTTTAGTTATTTTGTCTTTAATTTGTAGTTTTTAAGGAATTTTGTTAGTTAAGTTTAGGTTAATTTATATGTTTATTTGGATTTAATGAGTTTATTTTTATTTATATTTGTGTATTTTAATGTTATTTTAGTTAAGTTTAATTTAAAAATAGTTAAAATAATTTTATTAGTTTAAGTGTAGGTTATTTTATTAGGTTTATTATGTTTTATGAGTTAATTGTACTTCGACGTTGCATCCTCAAGATTTATATTCACCAGGTAGTCCACTCTTCAATGTACCAGGCATCCAACACATATTAAGAGCTATCTAAAAGAAATTTTATTAAAAAAAACATATAACGTTACCCATAGTATAGACACAGGCGCCATTTAGTGAATACCAACCGAGTGCACGAGTTTGTCACCCGCGCTGTCATCGTCATTCGCTTTTCGTGTTCGGGCATCAGCACATCGTTACCCTAAAAGTGTTTTGTGTAGCAAAAAACTATGTGCAAAAGGAAGCATGGATAATCATTATAATATACGCATATGGAAAAACTGCGTCAACGACGATCGCCAAGTAAATCAGAATACATAAGTCGTTTAGCTTTTTTAAATAATAATAAAAAGTAAAAAACAAGATTACGATCTTAGATTAAAATTACGATCGATATTAGGGGTACCTACCCTACGCCGTGACGCGATTACGGTAATTCTATTCTTCGGTCATTCCTCCCAAATGATTCTTTGTTTGCGCGAGGCAGTAGTTACCTACATTCTATTTCATGTTTTTACTAATCTTTTTATTGGAGCGTTTTTTTTCGTATGCAAGTGTTTTCTACAAAATCCTACAGTGCCGCCTTACATACTGCACATTTACGTATTAACGGGATGTGATTACGGTCAGTGCTAATATAAAATATAGTATCGTGACGAGATTACGATCGATATTACGGGTACCTACCCTATGCTGTGACGCGATTACGGCAAATAAATTCCTCGGTCATTCCTTCCAAATGACGCTTCGTTTGCGCGAGGCAGTACCTACCTACATTCTATTTTATTTTTTACTAACCTTTTTATTGGAGTGTTTTTTTTTTGTGTGCAAGTGATTTCTACAGGATCTTACAGTTCCGCCTTACATACTGCACACTTATGTAGTACCGTGATGTGATTATGGTCAGTGCTAATATGAAATCTAGTATCGTGACGCGATTACGATCGATATTACGGGTACCTACCCTTATGTAGATACTGCACACTTATGTAGTACCGTGACGTGATTACGGTCAGTGCTAATATGAAATCTAGTATCGTGACGCGATTACGATCGATATTACGGGTACCTACCCTTATGTAGATACTGCACACTTATGTATTACCGTGACGAGATTACGGTCAGTGCTAATATGAAATCTAGTATCGTGACGCGATTACGATCGATATTACGGGTACCTACCCTTATGTAGATACTGCACACTTATGTAGTACCATGACGTGATTACGGTCAGTGCTAATATGAAATCTAGTATCAGAATCAGAATCAGAATCAAAATCATTTATTCATAAACATAGGTACATATTATTAAGTGATGTTGGTGTTGATTTAGAACCAACAATAATGCAACTATTTCTACATTAAGTCGTTAGTTTAAAAACACCCTATTTAACAGCGGTATTGGCACTTCTTCATTCTCAGCACACACGTGTAAGACACGCGTCCATGTCCACCTTGGCAGCAAACAGAAAAGGCCTTTCAATAACTGCAGGATGGACTGGTAATTCTCTGGCGGTTGCACGGTTTTTCAATCGGCCCCTTACCATTGAGAATGACGATAATGCCTTTGCAGCGGCTATTTACATTGATTAATTTCTAGCTTATCATTCATTATAATATATCATACTGGTTTGTACTAATATGGTACCTAATTATATTTTATCGGTTATACCCATAAATATTCAATTATAATAGTTGAATTAAATCATATAGGTCCTTAAATTATTTCGCAAAATTTGTGTTCTAAACACCTGGTGAATATAAATCTCGAGGATGCAACGTCGAAGTACAATTGATGGTTAAACAAACTTACCTGAAGTGAAGTTTGACCGTAATTGTACGAGACGTTGCATCCGAAGAGATTTATATAAAGATCCCTCCCTTCCCTTACATGCTGGCCCCATATAAATTAATTTTGCAAAAAAGCTCTAAAAGTGAATGACGATGACAGCGCGGGTGACAAACTCGTGCACTCGGTTGGTATTCACTAAATGGCGCCTGTGTCTATACTATGGGTAACGTTTTATGTTTTTTTTAATAAAATTTCTTTTAGATAGCTCTTAATATGTGTTGGATGCCTGGTACATTGAAGAGTGGACTACCTGGTGAATATAAATCTCTTCGGATGCAACGTCTCGTACAATTACGGTCAAACTTCACTTCAGGTAAGTTTGTTTAACCATCAATTTTTGTTTATAATTTGTGATTTTACAGTTAAATTGGTTAAGTTTAAATTGCTTTAAAGTTTGTTGAAATTTATTGAGTTTAGTTTATGAATGTTCTGTTGGAGTTTAGCTTATTTAATTACCGTAGTCCGTTTGATTCTGCAGACGCAGAACCATGGACTTTATACGGGGACATTCTTTTATATTTGTTGCATTGTGGTTAGTGTCTACCTTTGTGCCCATGCGCAAATTGTGTGCTGAGCAATTGTAACACTTAGCCTGGTTGTTCTTTGTTGGGCACTCGGTTATTCGGTGCCCCAGGCTAGCGCAATGAGCACAAGGTTTCTTCTCCGACTTACACTTTGCCTTGGTATGGCCATATTGGAGACACTGATGGCATTGCACAAACCTGCTGAAGTCTTCAACGTGAACCCTACTGTGATCCACGTTAAGCTTCCCGAGAGCGAGGATGGTTTTCCGCATCTCGGGAGTAATCTCAACAACGGCGTTGTACAACACCGGGTTTCTGTTTGAGGTCAGAAAACATATGCGGGACAGCTCGACGTCATTTTGCGTCACGGGGACCTCCACTAATTCCTCGCGGGTGACATCCTTAGATATTCCCTTGAGGATTAGGAGTGGTGGTCGTCGCTTCGCTGGTTCTGCAGCAAAATTATGACTGTCGACATGACGGGCAATGGTCTCGTTGCATTGTTTTCTGCTCCCAAACTCAACCCTGAGTTTGAGCATTTGGGATCGGCAACACTTTGACTGGCGCGTATTTGTATTTCCGGAAGGATATTTCTTTCTTCCAGAGAGACATCACTTCCGGAGGCTTCAGCGTGCAGTCAAAGGATGAGACGATCATGGCGGGGTATGTTTCGAGTGTAGGGGGTACGGGTTTCGCTAAAACACTAGCGTAAGTAGGGGTAGGAGTAGGGGTAGAAACTTTTTGGGCGAGTCGAGCCTCCGACATCGAGCTATGGGCCAGCGGGTGTTGGTGCTGGTCCTTGAGCGCGGCGGTCAGCATGTTTCCGGACAGGCGTACGAGGTCCTCGAGGCGCTCACCTTGTTTTAGGAGCTCATCCACTTTCTGTGAAACCTCTTTTCGGACCTCCGCAGCCATATCGTTCTGCATGCTGATTACCGCGTCCATGCCATTATCGAGCTTGTCGGACAGCTCGCGGACGCTGTGGTCACTATGTTGCTCAGGTAAGCATAGGGTAGGCAACATCTCCAAACAGTTCTCTATTTCGCTCGCCGCGTCGACTATCAGTTCTTTGTGGGCCTTGATCACCGATTTACCGGCAGTGACCGCCCTCCTGATTTGGAAGCAGAGGTGGCTGACGACTTCCATAAAGGACGGCACGTCCTTCACCTTCTCTTGCCTCTGACTGATCAGGATGGGCGTTGCACTGCGTTCGGGAGGCCCGTCACGAGATAGTCGACGATCGGCGGACGACATTTTTATAGTTAGGTTAGGGTTAGGTTAGGTTACTGAATTTTTTTTCCAGAATTAGTTCCTAAAATTGTAGAAAACCTTAAATTAAGAATTTGGGGTATTTATGTTATTTCCAAGTAGGAAATTTAAGAGTTTCCGAAGCCATGTCGAAACCGCATGGTCGTAAAAAGATGCTCAGTGGTCTCATAAAAACTACATCAGCGGGTTGAAGCCGATTAGTGGTGTGCGGCGGAAAACATAAAATAATAACCCCGTTTGCTCGAGCTTCATTAATTAAACCTATGTTTTGAGTATGTGTCTGTGTCCATCCAATAGCAATAATACTGGCCAATCTACTAATGCACCACTAGTGGGAACACCATTATCGGTGGCATGTAATGCCCGGTGGCACTGAAGCATATTTCGACTGTGATAGTAGTTCCTCGTTCAGCAGACACTATTGCATCTACTTGTTTTCGGCCTTTTCTAGCTAATCTTTTTGATCTTGTTTTAGGTACTACAGATACACCGGTTTCGTCACAATTATACATAAATTCGGTCCGGAGACAGGCTATGCTCGTCGAAAACATTCGTTAAAAAACTAAAAAAAAGGTTACAACTACCCTGTTAAAACCAGCAGCTCTGGCGGCCGAAGTATTTTCCGGTTCCCTGAAAAAAAAATTAGGGGGTATTTTCAAAAAAAAAATCAGCCAGTCCTTACCAGCTTCTGCCTTCTTAGAATTAAATGGACTAGTCTTAGTCTTATTGTTTCGTACAGAAAGTTGATAAATCAATTGCTTCAAATCTTTTGTTGTAAGGCCAAAAACCTGCTTTCCATGTCTAGTAAACAATCCACGTGCTCATCCTCTTCTTTTTGCGAAAATACTGGTAATAATGGGTCCCAAAGGTACCTTTACATTCTCTATATTATTAAAGCCTTGTTTTACATTTCGTTCCAATGTGGTTTGTGGGACTGAGAAGGATTTTGCAGCCAACATATATCCCATTTCTCCCTTCAAAACAACGTCTATCGCCTTTTTCATTGCTGCCTCTGACCATTTTCCTCTTTCTGACTTTCTTTTATAAACCATCCTAAAACAATATATAAAAAAATAAAATTAATCAAAATCGTGTCGGGCAAGATGGGTACATGATAACCCGTCTTGTCCGTTGATCCGTTTTAAAATAAATAACCTAACAAAAAATACAATCAATATTTCATAACAAAACAAGTTATTACCTGTTACTGCAGTGTACTGTAGGTAGGATTTACCGTGATGCCTCTTGAAATTCATCAAATACAAGTTTGATGCACTGCCAAACGTATTTATAAGAAATTTTAATGCCAACAAACGAAATCTAATTTTTGACGATAGCTAAAACAAATGACTTGCCGCCGTGTTAGTACTTATAATTTAGCAATTATTAATAGTAAAATTTTAAACACTGAAAAAAGACAACCTCAGGCGGGAATCGAACCACGCACCAATCAAACCAACCAATCTGAGGTCCGAAGAGAGGGGGAGGACTCGATAATCTTGAAGTCTGGTAACTTGCTCTATTTCCGGTAGGGCGAATAACAGTCCCAGGGAGGTTGCGGGTTTATCGTCTACAGCTCTCTCGTGAACAACGTTGTCAAGACCGGAAGTGTGTCGTCGAGGGTAGCGTAACTTATACTCAGAATAACCAAACGGTATTCGATGAAGTATACGCGCCGACTACGGCTCACCCCAACGATGAGGTGGAGGCTACGTATGCGGACATCTCTAGAGCCATACAAGTCTTAAAAACTCATTACACCGTTGTCATGGGAGACTTTAACGCAAAACTGGGCAAACGAAGTGGCGATGAGCTGAAAGTGGAACGATTTGGACTTGGAATTCGGAAGCCAACTGCTGGCGGATTTTCTGAAAAAGGACTCCTCATGATAAACTCTTCTTTAAGAAAAGATGAAGACCACAAGCGGACCTGGATAAGTCTCAATGATGCAACAAAAAACGAGATTGACTTCATCATGTCGACGAAGGAAGGAAGCAAATATTCAATGATGTCTCTGTGATCAACGCGTTCAAAACTGGCATTGATGACCGGTTGGTAATGAGATGGTCATCGCGTGTATGAATTTAAATAAAACTATATTTAATACGTAAGAAAACATTGCAACGACGATGTAAGCACGTGCAAGCGAATTCCTAGAGCTGCGTCTAAAAAAATGGTTAGGGTTTACAAATTTAAAATTCTAAAGATGGAAGCAATAAAATATCCATAGACAAAAGGCGGGTTGTCAGTATGCGAAAAAGGTTACAAATTATTGCCCATCATTAAACGGGACGGAACAACATTTAAAGAATTCCAGATAACAAAAAATAACCTTTTTAACAAAAAAAAACTCTTAAGGATTTAGTTGAAAATTAGAAGACGATGGGAAAAAAAAAATAAAAACCCCACGTGGTGATTGTTGAGACCCATATAAAAAACTCTAAGGCGCATCGCTGCACTGCAGACACACATAAAGATAAGCCAATCGGAAGAGCGCATTTACTGGTAAGAGTTTTGTGTTTCAGAAACTGAGGAACTGAGGGCGGGGCTGCCTTGCCTTGCGAAAGGTTTTTGGATTGGGAGAGGGCATTCGAGAGAATCATTCGGAGTTCTACCTTGGGCGACCGAGGTCTTGGAACACAACGAAACGACACATTTTGATTACTGTCGTACAGTACTTTTATATAGAATCAGTGACCTTAGAATTGCGTTTAGTAAATGGAAAAGTAAATAAAGTGATAGGTAGTTCGAGACACAGCGACATCATACCGGTAAAGTAGATAATTTCTAGATTTATTAATGTTTAAATTCACCAGATATCTTTTGTTAGCTTTCTCGACACAGTATTGATAAGAGTGATACCTGAATTGTATATAATAATAAACTAAAAGGGTAAATAATTTTACTCAGTGTGGGACTACGTTAACGTAGATTATTGGCATCCGATTTTGCGGAACTATTACCTGGAATTAACGATAGTAATAATATAGTCATATTAATTGTAATAACATGTTGCATAGAACGATTAAAGGGTGATTTATTTTAATTGTTGTGTTGGCAAAGTCTACCGCTCTGCAATTACCAATTGAACTACGAGACATATATGAAATCTATGTGTGCCCTATCTAATAAATTACATGCAATCTAGAGAGATTAAAATACCTGCGAGTGTCGAGAAAGTTACTTGTACATTGCTTTGCATGATTAGTCATTATGAAATGTTAATTAGGATGGCCTAATGGGTTTTTTTGTTCTAATCGTTGTTTTTCCCGTTAATCGATGGCCGAGGAACTAACGATTGGCCTTGGAAAGTCTAATTATTGTCTATAAATTTAATTAATTGTACATAAAACACTAGCGATTGTTGAGTGAAAACCACTAACGATCTTGAGTGTGTTCGAATGATTTGAGTATAAAAGCTAATTATCCTGAGAGTATAAATCTAATTATCTTGAGAGTAAAAGCTTATTACCTTATGAGTAAAAGCTAAAATGATTTGGATTAGACCGTAAATGGTTCGACTATGTTTGAAAGTAAATTCTAGAAAAGAGGCAGCAAGACCTAGTGATGGTTATAATAAATAGCTTTTAATCTAAAGACTTTACAAGGCATAAATAATGAAAGAGTTTCGTAATTTTATATTTAGATGAGTAGATAAATATAGGGTTAAATAAACAATCATATAACTAAATAAGTAATGAGATAAACAAACACAACTAAATAAAGTAATTTTTTAAATAAATAATCGATAAATCAATCAATAAATTTTTAAATAAATAATCGATAAATCAATCAATAAATCATTAAATAATAATCGATAAATCAACAAATACATAATTAAATAATAAACGATAAATCAACAAATAAATCACTAAATAATAAAACAATAAATCAACAAATACATTGAGGTAGAATAAATTAAGCTATCTACCATAATCTTGTGTTTTATTTTATTTCAATTGATTTCTACAACGCAAGGAACAGCAGAGATAAATACTTGTGATTTGTATATCTTAATAGTGAGAATTAACATGATCTTGTCTATCAAATGCTGTCTAGCATTCACGGTTATTATCTCTATTGTTTTTGGCTTAACTCTTTAATCTTGTAATCCTTGTTTCACTAGTTACTCAAGCTAGTTCTCTAGATAAACAAGCCTTGTTTCACTGGCCACTTGTGAATAGATGACTGTAGACTTAATCTTTGTAGACATACAGGCGTAAAGTTATTAATTATTCTAGATGAGCAATCATTTTGATACTCTGGTTTAATTCGGGCTAGCCACTATAACTAGCCTACGACAACTGCACATTTGTATCCAGTCTAACTAGAGAGTGAGACAGGTATCATTATAGAACAGAAACATTTAGTCACATTAGAGTTGATAGACAATAGCAGATTAGATGCAGAGTTGAGCAGATGGGGAACAGATGCAGACATCCGACGGATAGTAAGTAACGGTAGGTAATATTTATTATAATTAAGCTAGGATGTAGGTTCGGAGGTAGGGTTATGTAAGGCTAATACAGAGATTTTGCAATGTTTTAAGGGGGGAGAGATCATATTTGTTTTATTGCTAGTAAGGCAATCGCTTTAATGTGAAGCCTGAATTTAATAAATTGAGACTAGTACATGATTGTGACGGGATTGCGGCAGTTGGGGTTGTCACATATACACGTCCCGTCTTCAACTGACCTTGCATTCTATAGTCTGACGAGACTAACTCATCATTTACATACACTAGAACAATGAGTGAGAATAAAACCATGGTAAAACAAAGGGGAAAAAGATGCGAAAACGCCATCACTCATAATTAGCGCTCAGCGCCATGCAAATTGACATGAAACACGCTCCGCAGCGTATAGGTTAAAACAGGTCAGTTGCCCCATAAAGTGACTTCGGTCAGCAGCGCGCTCAGCGTCAGCTGTGTAGGTACCCTGACATTCGCCTGGCTGGCTTTCCGACGGAGGATCACAAATCCTACAGGTACAATACACCTTTCCACGCGATCCTAACAATTGCTATGGCTAGTCTGTAACGCATTTAATCAACTTTATGCAATCACTCATCAGACTTACTATGTGCTCTTAGATTTATTTAAGATTGAAAATTTATCTAGGCTTCATAGAAGGCCGAGACTCGCCATTAGTTAGAGCAAGCTAGGTGGAATGGAAAGATGTATGGTCACTGTTCGTTCGGTCTAATGTACTGGTATAGACATGTGAAATCGACTTGATTGGAAACAAAACAATCAAGATTGTCTAGCTCTCCTAAGATGTTGGATCTCTGTATTTGGCAAAGTATACTAGATACTCTTATAAAGCATATTAGACGATCACTACACGGCTCGAACCACCACAGAAATGGTGCCGTGACCAGGATTTCCAATTACGTACTCGTGACACGATACGATTGGATTTAATAAATAAAGAAAAAAAATAACACAACGTAGAAATCACAAGTGTCTAGTGTTATAAAGCTTTCAGAGGTAACGAGGTAAAGCAGAGGAGTTTGCTTGTGCATGAACTATATTACTGTGCATGACTTATAAATCGTGTATTATTGTGTAAACTTGTGTGTTCATAAGTGATGATTTTACAGGACACCAGCGGGAGCTTAGAGCACAGCACATTACTTATCACTTTATTTTACTTTGTAAATAAACATAAGCGGGATTAAAATCTGAACGGAACTTAAATATAATAAAAAAAGAGTTTTTTGGGAAGGTTAATTTTTGTTGTTTACGGTACTAACGAAGAAAGGCGCGAACATCTTAAACGCAAATACAGTCGCATTGTACGGACCGCATTATAAGTAAATTGCTCTAGGAACATAAAACAATTGTTTAACATGGCCGAAGGCAGGGGAAAACGTGTCACTCGCACACGTCGCGAGTTAGGCTCGGACAGATCAATGGACGATTCGAGTACAGAAAATAATACGACCCTAGGATTGTTGTTACAAAAAATGAACGAGTTTCAGGAGAAGTTAGAACTGTTAGGTCAGGGAAACAAAGATAGCGGTGCTAGTTCTTTGTCACGTGAAAGCGTGATGTCCGAAGAGGGCGGAGTAGGCTCTTTAACTACTCGGAACATCTTTGTTGTTCAACCCACGGTTGACAAACCTAATTTTAACGGGAGATCACAGATTAACCCTATTACGTTCTTAAAGAGAGTAAAAAAATACATAAAGTCTCTAAACGCGCACGATAGAGGGCTAGATATTGCTTTGGAATGTGTTACAGGGCATGCTCGTCAGGTTATGGAGTTATACTCGAAGGGTTGGGCCACGTTTGCCGATTTCGAGGCTGATTTTAGGCGAAATTACTGGACTGAACAAATTCAAGAATCAGTAAGGTATAAGATAATTAGAGGGGAGTATTCTATTAATTCAGGTATCTCTATGTCTGAACATTTTGCCGAACAGACAGAGACAATGCAGTCTTTGACAATAGCCTTTAGTGAAAGGGACCTCGTTAACTCTATAATGAGACATTACTCTGTAGATGTACAACAATTATGGTTTACTAGAACAGAAGAACCCACTATTATAAATGGCGCTAACTTCCTTAGGAATCTAGAGCAAAATATTGTTGTAAGGCAACGGGTAACACCCATGAGAAATAATATCTCTACTAACAATAGACAAGACAGGCGCGTTAGCCAACCAATGACGGCAACTATAACGACCGGTTCATGGAGAGGTAGGAGAGCGTATCGGGGGAGAAATTATCTTAGAGGGCGTGCGGGGTATAGTACGAACTATAATAGATTCGCGACACATTCACCGCGTAGAGATGTGACCAGCATGGCGAGACCCGCGATCGCTTTTGTTAAAGAAACCGAGGCGATGACTTTACCTAAATCTGTAGGCGCGGACAAACAAAAAAACTAATGTCCCCTACACAAGCGAGTCCAGGTTACGTAGGTATGTGTTTTACAGGGGGTGAACGGACTCTAGATTATTCAAAACGGAATATAGCTTATGAGATTCTCGCGAGGCAAGGGTGGAAGGCAGGAGAGAAGTTAGGTATCAATGGGGCCGGTCTGGTACGACCTTTAGACGAAACGATGTATGATGATAGCGGTTATCAGTCTTTAACAAGTGGCGTAACTGTCTTATTAGAAAGTCAGTTCGACTCTGGCGTGGTATGTGAGGAGGGTGGTAGTATGTGTGAATTTTGTACGAAGAGAGATGGGGTTGTGTATACGGTATTCCATGAGCTAGATGATGTAGATGAGACAAGTGATGATTACTCATTACCTAGACTACCGGAGGTGTGTGTGTGTTTGTATGGCAAAAGTATGAATGCATTGATTGACACCGGGAGTCAAATAAGTGGTATCACCAATGAATTGTACGACTCGATTCGGAAGGAAGGGGGCGATCTACCTGAGATCGCTATACCTGCTATACAAGTGCAGGGCGCATTTGGTTCGAGAAGTGAAAGTACGAATCGATTGGTGTTAATTGAGTTCAAATTAGGTAGCACTTTAGTCGAGGCACCTGTGTTAGTTATGCGTAGATTACCTAGGTCATTGATACTAGGGTACGACTGGTTAGAGCGAGTGAAAGGTGTGGTAAATTGCGGTCGTGAACGGACACTAACGATAGAACATTTTGGAGTTCGGACTAGTGTTAAATTAAATTCAGATTGTGAAGTCGAAAGGTTAGGGGGCGCGTTGAACGCTACTGTAATTAACTCTGTGTTAGTGAGAGACACACAACAGATTGACAATATATCCAATTGGAAGGATCAATTGGACAATGCCGGCTTAAGTAGCGAACAAAAGAAGTTGTTATTGCCTGTATTAGACAAACATAGTAAGGTGTTCACAAATAAGTTAGGGTTGACAGATAAGTACGAACACGTCATTAAATTAATAGATGATAAACCTTTTGTCAAACGTAGTTATCCGGTACCGTTGGGACATAGAGAACAGGTCAAGAAAAAATTAGATGAACTAGAGGGGCTGGGAGTTATTCAACAAGAGGCGACGCCGTATTGTAGTCCGCTTACTTACACCAAGAAACGAGATGGTACTATAAGACTTTTATTAGACGCGCGTGAACTCAATAAAAAGATGATAGGAGACGCGGGATCACCTCCGTTGGCATCCGAAATAATTCAATCATTCCATGGGGTCAACTTTATAAGTTTAATAGACTGCAATGACGCTTATTTTCAATTACCTTTACATAAAGACTCAAGGAAGTACACTGGTTTCTCTTTTATGGGGAAAACGTACACCTATCGTGTATTACCGCAAGGATTAAAGACGTCGGTAGCAGGATTCTCGAGGGCTATGGACATTATACTAGATGATGTACGGGAGTTTTGTATTAACTATTTAGATGATCTTATTGTATTTACAACGGGAGACCTAGGTCTACACTTAGGACACCTAGATCAAGTACTAGATAAGCTAGAGAAAGCGGGGATGACAGGTAGATTGGAGAAATGTAGATTTTTGTGCGTGGAAGTAAAACTGTTAGGACATATAGTAAATACTAACGGAATACAAATGGATCCGGATAGGAAGAAGGCTATAATGGACTTTCCAGTCCCAAAGACTATTAAACAGTTACGAGGATTTTTAGGTTTAATAAATTATTTTCGTAAATTCATTTCGAGATATAGCGAAGAGGTTAGACCATTGTGTGATTTATTAAAACAAAAAACAAAGTGGGCGTGGACTGAAGAGATAAATGAATGTTTTGATAGAGTGAAAGTACTGTTTGTAGACACCGTATTGCTTCATCATCCAAATCCAACAGAGATTTATTACTTACAAACGGATAGCAGTAATATGGGCGTGTCTGGATATGTTTATCAAATGACAAATGACGGGGAAGAAAGGGTTATAGGATTCTGTAGCAAATCATTAACGGAGACAGAGAGAAGATGGACGGTTACTGAACAAGAGTTATGGGCTATAATATATAGTTTATCTAAATTTGAGACTTATTTGCGGGGGGCGCGATTAGTGATTAGAACGGATCATAAGAGTTTGATTTTCTTACAGTCGTGCAAATTATTGAGCGCGCGAATGATTCGATGGATGCATTATGTGAGTCGTTTTGATTACACCATAGAACATGTAAAAGGCCGGGATAATGTAGTCGCCGATACGTTATCAAGACATATAGCAGGGACTACTGATATAATAACTAATAAAACAGCTGGACCAGAAATGAATTTGTTTAAGACACTTTTAGGGCGGAAGGTAACTCGGAGTTGGAAGGATATTAGTGAGCACCAAAGCAATGATAGGTTAGTTCGCGAAATAATCAGACGCATGAGGCACATAGGTACATCGGAGTCTAAACATTATGTACTAAAGGAGGGTGTTCTTTATAAGAAAGGTATGCAAGGAGAAGAATTGAGGTTGTATATTCCAGAGAAGTTGCAAGTAGATTTAATCGCTAACATACACACAGAGATAGGTCATTTTGGACGATACAAGGTTTATGCTTTAATGAGGCAGCGGTATTATTTTTCTAATATGTCACGTACAATAGGACGGATTGTGAGGGCTTGTGAAATATGTCAGGAATCCAAACATGCTTTAGAAACGCACACGGGACCAATTAAAACCGTAGTTGCAACCGATGTAGGAGAACGGGTATTTTGTGACATATATGGACCATTACCAGCGGGGCTGTATGGATCTAAATATATTTTTGTTATACAGGATGCGTATAGTAAATACATTAAATTATATCCCTTACGACAAGCATCGGGAAAGGCTTCATTGACTTGTATAAGAAAGTTTCACGAGAAATTAAAAATAAGGACCTTATGTTCAGATAGGGGCACTAACTTTATATCCAAAGTATTCGAAGCAGGAGTTAGGGAGTTAGGAATTGAGTTAACACACACTTCAATCAGAAATCCGCGTCCGAATTCCACTGAGAGGGTAAATAAAGAACTAGGGAGATTATTTAGAACATACTGTGATAAGTCACATAGGTCATGGGTAGGATTGTTGCCGGATATCGAAGACTGTTATAATAGCGTAACTCACACTACAACGGGGTATTCACCTAACGAGATAGTATGGGGTAAGAGGACGACTCTATCTACTGATGTCATCAGGACAAGACGAAATGGATCAGATTATGAATTAGAGACACTACAACAAATTCGACAACAAGCGCGAATAAACATAAACAAAGCGGTTGCAAGTAGGGAGATATACTACAACAAAAACCACAAGTTGATTCGATTTGAGATAGGGGACTTGGTAAAATTAAAAACATTCGCGAAATCAGATGCTGATAAAAAGATAACACAAAAATTCATACGGTTATACGAAGGGCCATATCGAATTGGCGGGGTACCGTATCAAAATGTATATACATTGGTTAACGCTAAAACCGGGGAAATTAAGGGGAACTATAATGCAATTCATTTGTTTCGATATTACGTAAACAAATAGCAAAGAAACCCGCGAAGGTCATAAAACCTGAAGGAGCTTGGCTAATCACAATAGTGCCATAACTGGAAAAAAATAAAAAAGGGGACACAATGCAGAACAAAAGCTTTGTTAGGGCATGTATCGAAAAGAGACACCGTGAGAAAGGTTGGACGATCGTCTGAAATAGAGGGGAGGCCTGGGGAATTGCTAATAGTATAGCTAAATGCTGACGGTTATTGTGGAAATAGATTTTAAATCGACGCTGGACTAAAATTTCGACATTTCAAAATCTATTTGGGGGCGTGTGAGATGGTCATCGCGTGTATGAATTTAAATAAAACTATATTTAATACGTAAGAAAACATTGCAACGACGATGTAAGCACGTGCAAGCGAATTCCTAGAGCTGCGTCTAAAAAAATGGTTAGGGTTTACAAATTTAAAATTCTAAAGATGGAAGCAATAAAATATCCATAGACAAAAGGCGGGTTGTCAGTATGCGAAAAAGGTTACAAATTATTGCCCATCATTAAACGGGACGGAACAACATTTAAAGAATTCCAGATAACAAAAAATAACCTTTTTAACAAAAAAAAACTCTTAAGGATTTAGTTGAAAATTAGAAGACGATGGGAAAAAAAAAATAAAAACCCCACGTGGTGATTGTTGAGACCCATATAAAAAACTCTAAGGCGCATCGCTGCACTGCAGACACACATAAAGATAAGCCAATCGGAAGAGCGCATTTACTGGTAAGAGTTTTGTGTTTCAGAAACTGAGGAACTGAGGGCGGGGCTGCCTTGCCTTGCGAAAGGTTTTTGGATTGGGAGAGGGCATTCGAGAGAATCATTCGGAGTTCTACCTTGGGCGACCGAGGTCTTGGAACACAACGAAACGACACATTTTGATTACTGTCGTACAGTACTTTTATATAGAATCAGTGACCTTAGAATTGCGTTTAGTAAATGGAAAAGTAAATAAAGTGATAGGTAGTTCGAGACACAGCGACATCATACCGGTAAAGTAGATAATTTCTAGATTTATTAATGTTTAAATTCACCAGATATCTTTTGTTAGCTTTCTCGACACAGTATTGATAAGAGTGATACCTGAATTGTATATAATAATAAACTAAAAGGGTAAATAATTTTACTCAGTGTGGGACTACGTTAACGTAGATTATTGGCATCCGATTTTGCGGAACTATTACCTGGAATTAACGATAGTAATAATATAGTCATATTAATTGTAATAACATGTTGCATAGAACGATTAAAGGGTGATTTATTTTAATTGTTGTGTTGGCAAAGTCTACCGCTCTGCAATTACCAATTGAACTACGAGACATATATGAAATCTATGTGTGCCCTATCTAATAAATTACATGCAATCTAGAGAGATTAAAATACCTGCGAGTGTCGAGAAAGTTACTTGTACATTGCTTTGCATGATTAGTCATTATGAAATGTTAATTAGGATGGCCTAATGGGTTTTTTTGTTCTAATCGTTGTTTTTCCCGTTAATCGATGGCCGAGGAACTAACGATTGGCCTTGGAAAGTCTAATTATTGTCTATAAATTTAATTAATTGTACATAAAACACTAGCGATTGTTGAGTGAAAACCACTAACGATCTTGAGTGTGTTCGAATGATTTGAGTATAAAAGCTAATTATCCTGAGAGTATAAATCTAATTATCTTGAGAGTAAAAGCTTATTACCTTATGAGTAAAAGCTAAAATGATTTGGATTAGACCGTAAATGGTTCGACTATGTTTGAAAGTAAATTCTAGAAAAGAGGCAGCAAGACCTAGTGATGGTTATAATAAATAGCTTTTAATCTAAAGACTTTACAAGGCATAAATAATGAAAGAGTTTCGTAATTTTATATTTAGATGAGTAGATAAATATAGGGTTAAATAAACAATCATATAACTAAATAAGTAATGAGATAAACAAACACAACTAAATAAAGTAATTTTTTAAATAAATAATCGATAAATCAATCAATAAATTTTTAAATAAATAATCGATAAATCAATCAATAAATCATTAAATAATAATCGATAAATCAACAAATACATAATTAAATAATAAACGATAAATCAACAAATAAATCACTAAATAATAAAACAATAAATCAACAAATACATTGAGGTAGAATAAATTAAGCTATCTACCATAATCTTGTGTTTTATTTTATTTCAATTGATTTCTACAACGCAAGGAACAGCAGAGATAAATACTTGTGATTTGTATATCTTAATAGTGAGAATTAACATGATCTTGTCTATCAAATGCTGTCTAGCATTCACGGTTATTATCTCTATTGTTTTTGGCTTAACTCTTTAATCTTGTAATCCTTGTTTCACTAGTTACTCAAGCTAGTTCTCTAGATAAACAAGCCTTGTTTCACTGGCCACTTGTGAATAGATGACTGTAGACTTAATCTTTGTAGACATACAGGCGTAAAGTTATTAATTATTCTAGATGAGCAATCATTTTGATACTCTGGTTTAATTCGGGCTAGCCACTATAACTAGCCTACGACAACTGCACATTTGTATCCAGTCTAACTAGAGAGTGAGACAGGTATCATTATAGAACAGAAACATTTAGTCACATTAGAGTTGATAGACAATAGCAGATTAGATGCAGAGTTGAGCAGATGGGGAACAGATGCAGACATCCGACGGATAGTAAGTAACGGTAGGTAATATTTATTATAATTAAGCTAGGATGTAGGTTCGGAGGTAGGGTTATGTAAGGCTAATACAGAGATTTTGCAATGTTTTAAGGGGGGAGAGATCATATTTGTTTTATTGCTAGTAAGGCAATCGCTTTAATGTGAAGCCTGAATTTAATAAATTGAGACTAGTACATGATTGTGACGGGATTGCGGCAGTTGGGGTTGTCACATATACACGTCCCGTCTTCAACTGACCTTGCATTCTATAGTCTGACGAGACTAACTCATCATTTACATACACTAGAACAATGAGTGAGAATAAAACCATGGTAAAACAAAGGGGAAAAAGATGCGAAAACGCCATCACTCATAATTAGCGCTCAGCGCCATGCAAATTGACATGAAACACGCTCCGCAGCGTATAGGTTAAAACAGGTCAGTTGCCCCATAAAGTGACTTCGGTCAGCAGCGCGCTCAGCGTCAGCTGTGTAGGTACCCTGACATTCGCCTGGCTGGCTTTCCGACGGAGGATCACAAATCCTACAGGTACAATACACCTTTCCACGCGATCCTAACAATTGCTATGGCTAGTCTGTAACGCATTTAATCAACTTTATGCAATCACTCATCAGACTTACTATGTGCTCTTAGATTTATTTAAGATTGAAAATTTATCTAGGCTTCATAGAAGGCCGAGACTCGCCATTAGTTAGAGCAAGCTAGGTGGAATGGAAAGATGTATGGTCACTGTTCGTTCGGTCTAATGTACTGGTATAGACATGTGAAATCGACTTGATTGGAAACAAAACAATCAAGATTGTCTAGCTCTCCTAAGATGTTGGATCTCTGTATTTGGCAAAGTATACTAGATACTCTTATAAAGCATATTAGACGATCACTACACGGCTCGAACCACCACAGTAAGAGACACATTGAACATCAATATCATGCTGAAAAGACGTCGATTGATGAAGTCTACGCTCCGTCCTGCATCCATCCAAATCCAAAACCCCGAAAGCTTCCAGCTTGAACTGCAAAATCTACAAAATCAAAAAGTGCCTGAACGATCGCGTAGACGAAGATGGTTACAACAACAGGTTTCTGAAAACTGTCCATGCGGTTGGGTCTAAGTTCTTCAAAACCCACCGTACAAAAGGACCCAAAAAGCTTTCGGACCATACTCTCAAACTAATGAATGAGCGGTGAGTGATGGTTCTGCGTTCTTCGGATGATATGTCTCAGCTTCGGAGGCTCAATAGGCAGATCTCGAAGTCTTTGACTCGCGACACTCGCCGATTTAATACCGTCCGTATTAAAGAGGCTATCGAGCGAAACAAAGGATTAAAAGTGTTCGCAAGAGATTTGGGTATTGGGCATAGGGCCAACTGACGACACTGAAAACCGATGACGGCAGAACTGTCACGTCCAGGTCCGATCCTAAGGGAGAGGTCGAGAAGTTAAAAAGCTTAGCTACAGACCCTAGAGCTAACTATACCTACTGAAGATATTCCGGACATCAGCCTGTACGAGATTGGTATGGCTCTCAAGCAGCTCTGATCCTAAGGATCAGCAAGGCATCGGGTGCGACGGAATTACGGCAGAGCTCCTGAAAGCAGGCGGAAGACCGGTACTCGCAGCTCTTCAGAAACTATTTAATTCCGTCGTACCTACTCGGAAGCAGAACGCCAGAAGCGTGGCATGAGAGTGTGGTTGTGTTGTTCTTTAAGAAGGGCAACAAGACCCTACTGAGGAACTACAGACCCATTTCACTTCTAAGTCATGTTTATAAGCTGTTTACAAGTTTGATGACTTCCAGCAAATCGAACAAGCCGGAATCCGAAAAGGCTTCAGTACCAGAGACCAAATACACACGATGCGGCAGGTTATACAGAAACCCAAAAAATATAACCGGCAACTATGTTTAGCAATTGTGGACTATGAGAAAGCCTTCGATTCGATCGAAACATGGGCCGTGCTACAGTCTCTCCAGCAGCGGTAGCAAATTGACTACCGGTGCATCGAAATATTGAAATGTTTGTACAAAAACGCCACTATGACAGTTCGCCTTCAAGACCAGAGCTCGAAGCCAGTCCGGCTGCAGCGTGGAGTGAGACATGGAGACGTCATATCTCCGAAGCTCGTCTTCACTGCTGCACTGAAGGACGTGTTTAAGCTTCTGGACTGGAGAGGACTCGGCATCAACATTAACGGCGTGTACATCACTCGCCTATGATTTGCCGACGATATAGTAACCATGGCTGAGACCTTGGAGGAGCTCAGCACAATGCTCGGTGATCTCAACAGTCTCTTAACAAGTGGGCCTTAAAATGAACATGGAGAAGACGAAAATCATGTCTACGTCACGTGTCGTACCCACTCCTCTGAAGGTTGGACACTGTGCTCTTGAAGATGTAAACGAACATGTAAACTTTTTTTTTATAGCAGAAAGAGGCAAACGAGCAAGCGGGTCACCTGATGGAAAGTAATCACCGCCGCCTATGGACACCTGCAAAACCAGAGGAATCGCATACACGTTGCCGGCCTTTAAGGAAGTAATAGGCTCGTTTCTTGAAGATCCCTAAGTCGTAACTAAGTAAGTCCCTAAAGTAACGGTCCGGAAACACCGCCGCCGAGAGCTGGTTCCACAACACTGTAGTTCGAGGCAAGAAATTTTGTGAAAAACTTAGTACAAACGGTCCAGTTAGGTAGGTTCAACTTTAAGAAAGAGGCCAATCGTCGAATCCAATCCAATCCGGTGGACGTCCTCTGGCTGTTAATGATGATGTCATCATCATCATCATGAGGTAAGTGACTTAAAAGCAAAAGGTGGAAGAGCACTCCACAGTGAATCCTTGCTAACTAAGTCGGGACAGCAATCTAAAGTAAGTCTTGGCCTTAGATAATAAGAGCTTTCATCAACGTGTCCTGCGCCACCTTCTGCCAGACATCCGCTTGGAGCCCGCACAAGTTCTTCCTTCTTCCCAGCGATATACTACTCTGTCAAGAAAGTACCGGGAAAAGATCAATAATACACAAAATATTAGTTATTAATTCAAATTTATTTTATCGCCTTCAAAGTACTATGCTCCTTCAGAAACGATACACGATGCTAACGAATAATCCAATCATCAAAACATTTTTCCGGAATTGAGTTCAGTTATCGCCGCGAATTCTACTTTTATGTCTTCTACCGAATGAAAACGGGTGCCACGAAGTGGTACTTTAAGTTTAGGAAAAAGAAAGAAGTCGGCTGGAGCCATATCTGGTGAATAAGGTGGTTGCTCGATGGTATTTGTTGAGTTTTTGGTCAAAAATTCGTTCACAATGATGGCCTTGTGCGGAAGACGCATTATCGTGGTGCAAAATCCAAGAATTTCTTTCCACACTTATTCGTCGAATTTGCTCCCTTAAACGCCGCATAATGCTCAAATATTCTTTTTTTACAGTTTGACCTTCCGGCAAGAATTCCGAGTGCACAACACCGCGATAGTCAAAGAAAACAGTCAACATGACTTTGTTTTTTGATGGACTTTGGCGTGGTGTTTTCGGCTTCGGTTCAGTCGGAAGGCGCCACTCCGAAGCTTGTTGACTAGTTTGCATGTAAAACTCGTAAACCCACGTCTCATCACCAGTAACAATGCGTTGCATGAATGTTGGGTCGGAATTGACTCGTTCTAGCATGTCCTCAGCGACTCTTACGGATCGACTCGTGAGACACAGAAAGTTCAGGATTTTCAGTCACCATTTCCTTCACTTTTGCGATGTTAACTTCAGTTGAAGATGTTGGTGGCCTACCAGAGCGAAGCAAATCTTCTTTTTCACATCTCGACCGCTTTTGAACGCTTTGTACCACTCATAAACATGTGTTTTTGATAAAGTCGATGCACCTTAAGCCGTCTGTTACATTTTCAGTGACTCCGAACACGACATTCCATTGGCGACGCAAAACTTAAGGCAAACTCTTTGTTCGATGTTTTTATCCATTATGAAATTCGCTATACATACTAGAAATAAACTAACTAAAAACAGCACTGTATTTAATCTAAATAACAGATGCCACTCAAACTCCGCGCCAAAATAGATAACAGTTGTGCCAATCTAACAACACAAAAAAAAACAAATAATTAAACTTGGAATCATAAACAAATCATCCGTTCCTAAACTTTTTTGACAGAATGTATATGTTACACTAGATAGGCCGTTCCGAACACGCACTATGTTCCACTCATCTGCGGAGTCGACTCGGCACCTTGCTTTAGTGTGGCTTTGACATTCGCGCGTGCGGAGCGGCGAATACAATTCTTTATTTCTTTTCAAAGTATAAGTACACCTAGACGTTTACTACAATTCAGTTGTCAAGTAAGTAAGTGATATTAATTGTTATTGAAGTCATTATTATGTAGTTATATCGTATTATTAGAATAGAAAAGATATTTTTTCAATGATTGTTATTGACAATGTTGCCATCTTGATACAATACATTGTCTTGACCGATCTGGCGCTGCGGCGCTGCGATGTCTGTCTGTAGATTGGACGACATAAATATTTAAGCGCTGCAGCGTAGTCTCTCATATCAGAATTTGAACAAATGGTTTGTATAAACGTTCTTGTCTATACTTCTAGGTCAATGCTTCTTTCTGGCCTTATCAAACTACAGGTACCGATAGACATGCTCATTACTAGCACGAAAGCATGCCACTATTGAGCAATTGCTACTTAGTAGTATGTGTGTCAATGCGTTGCTAGTAATTAGCATGCTTATTCCGTATACCTATAGGTACGATTGTAATAAGCATGCTAATAAGCATACTTATTTAGTAGCATGTCTATCGGTACCGTCAGTGCCTGCCCTACTTCTTCTAGTAGAATAAAGAAAACCATTGCCATATTAAAAATAATCAAATTCATAATCGTGATTAAATTATCTCATGTCAAATTTTTTGTGCTAAGATATACCTGTACGAGTGTACGAGCACTCTTTGAAGGCGGTTACAGACTTACGCAACGTAACATGCAATGTAACACGCAATGAAAGAATTTGCCGTCCACATTGGTGCAACGATAATCACATCGACATCATGGAATGTAACTTTTTTTTTATGTGACACGTCATAGTGACTTCATCCTGCCTGATGGTAAGCAGCCGATGTAGTCCAAAATAAAGAGAGCATTCCTCACCGTGGAACAAGTACGGTAACAAGCGCAACCATTCATGGCGGCCTGCATAAATGCAGTTTCACGCCCCGTTTAAAATACCCGGGATTATAGGAGCTGGGAAACACATGCGCCGGCAGAGAATTCCAAAGCCGAATGGTCTTACAGGGGGACGACTTGCCAAATTTTATGGTACGAGTGCTGATATTCTGCATAGTATGATGGTGGTTCCTAAGACCAGCACGAGTAGTCCGGGACAGGAAAAGAGAGAGCGAGATTAGATCAAAAAGTTCTTCAGAACACTCTCCGTAGTAATTTCGGTAGAAGACACTGAGAGAAACAATGTCTCTACGCAGCTGGAGTGTCCTCAAGAGTAACCTCAGCATCTCCAATAATGCGTACCGCTTGCCTTTGCAGTCTATCATCTGATAGCATCTGATGCATCTGCATCGAGGAGGTATTTAGCGGAGCCGTCCCATAGATGGGAACAAATGCTCCATACTCGATCGTACCTGAGTCTTGTACAGCAAACAGCGCTGCTCGGGAGTGAAAAACCGCCTCACCTTATTGAGAATACCTAACTTACGGGAGGCAGTTAAAATAACACTCTTGATGTAGCATTTTGGATTCAGTTCCTGGCCGATGTCCATGCCAAGAATGCTGAGGTCCACTGAAATGGGTAAAAGAGAGTTCTGAAGAGAGGGAGAAGTAAGGAAGGGAGTTATCTTGGACGAGAATGCACAAACCTGGGTTTTTCTGGCATTAAACTCGATCAGGTTTTCAGATACCCACTTGGAGACACGATCGAGTGTCAGGTTCAGTTTGGTAACCAGTTCTTGCCTTTTCACCACGATATCGGCTTGCTTTACCGCAGGATGTCCTATGTACCGCTCATGCACCGTACTGTCATCCGCATAACAATGAATATTGCCCAAGGACAACATGTCATTGATATGCAGAAGAAATAGAGTAGGTGAGAGCACAGAACCCTGCGGCACTCCGGCATTAACTTTATAAAACTCGGAGGAACTACCTTCAAAAAGGACACGAATCCTCCGCTCTTCTAAAAAGTCTGCAACCCAGGCGCACAAACGGGGCGGCACACCGAAGGCCGGCAACTTGGAAAGAAGGGAGCGATGCTATACTCTATCGAAAGCTTTGGCGACATCAAGGCTAACTGCCACAGATTCGCCATGCTTGTCCATCGCTTCACCCCACGCGTGAGTAACGTACGCTAGAAGATCACCCGTTGATTGCTTGGGTCTGAACCAATACTGGCGATCATGGAGCAGTGAGTGATCCTCTAGGTAGTGAATGAGCTGAGAGTTAATTATCCACTCAAATACCTTGCACAGCACAGAAGTTACAGCGATGGGTCGATAGTTGGCTGGATCCGAGCGATCCCCTTTTTTAGGGATGGGTTGTATGTTCGCTTCCTTCCAAGACACCGACCAATACCGGTATCGTAAGACATCCTAAACAATCGTGTCAACACAGGAGACAACTCAGCCGCGCATCTGAGCAGCACAATCGCCGAAACCCTATCCGGCCCGCTAGCCTTCCGCACGTCGAGCGACCGCAGCACGGCATCACACTGCCTGATACGAGTATCAGGCATAGTGGCCCCACAATGTGCTATGATAGGTGGAGCGGCGCCACAATCGTCGATGCGTGAATTAGCTGCGAAAAGGTCAGCCAACAAGTTGGCCTTCTCAAGCGGCTGGTAGGCTAACGAGCCATCTAGATGATTCAACGGAGGCAACGAGGGAGAGCACAAGTTGGCCTGCACGGCCTTAGCGAGCCGCCAATAGCTACGGCTACCCGTAGGCTGCGAGATCAACTCCTGCCCTACCCGCGCGACTCTTTGTGCATCCGCTCTTGCGAGAGCCCTCTTATTAGACCTAGAGGCCTTGTTGTAAGCCGCCTTCAAGGAGCCGGTACTTTGGTCATTTAGTACGCACGCCCTCGTCCAAGCACAATACGCCACCTGCTTGCATTCAGCAGCTTTGGCGCATTCGCGATTGAACCAAGGCAGTTTTCTACCAACGCTGGCAAGATCTGCGAACGGAATATAATATTCCATACTCAACAAGATCTCATCAGCGATGGCAGAAGCGCACTCCGACGGGTCCTTTCCAAGAAAGCAGCTCAGTAATCACGCAATCCGTCCCAATCTGCCGACGAGTAGTGCCACAGACGACGTTTGGTCTCCACCATTTTCGGTGGACCAGCGCTATGCGGTGCTGTGGCAATGACTAAGCAGTGGTCTGACGAGCCTAGAGGTGCAAGCACTGACACTATATTCTGCATGACTCGTCAGCATTAAGTCCAAAAAGGAGGGCGCGTGACCTACGTTATCTGGTATCCTAGTGGGCTGGTCAACCAGTTGTGTTAGGTCTTGTGTCAGAGCGAAGGCATGAGCGATTCTACCAGCGTGCAGCGTGATCAGTTTTGGAGGAGCCCAACCATGTTTCATGGTGGGCGTTGAAGTCCTCCAAAACCACCACCTCGTCGTTTGGCAAATATTAGCATCTCTCGTGTGGGACCGATATAGGCACGCATAGACACGGCAACGGGAGCCGAATTCAATGCGCACCTATAAGATGGGAAAGGAGGGGTCTTCCAAGCAGTGCAGACTACGACATTAAATGTAAGCCCTCACGTACAGACATACTCCGGCTTTCGCGAGGAATTGCTCCTCAAGCTGATAGCCGGGGTACCTTAAGTAAGACGTGTCAGTAGGGCGACGAATTTGAGTCTCCGTGTGAAAAAGCAATGCAGGCCGCGCCGTCTCGAGGTGTTTGTGGACGGCGTTGAGGTTAGAATGGGGCCCACGGATGTTAGTGAACTCCACCTCAAACAGCGAATTGGTGGTGGGAGAGGAAGAAGCCGCTGTATTACCGACCTGGTGAGGCAGCCTGGGTGGTTAGCCCCGGTTGGACCCCTGTACTATGCCGCGGGCAGCCAGCGGCACCACCGTTTCTACGGGTCTCCCTGGCCGGCGTGTCGAGTCTCGTCTCCCGCTCAATGGTTTCACGGCAGAACTCTCTGGTCCACGTTTGCAACAATAGGCGCTCCCCTGGCTCCGGTAGTGCGGCGCTATTCCCGGAACTCGACCTGCGACGAGCACAGATCACTTGGCGGGCGTATACTGCCGCACGATGGTCGATAACCGGGCGAGCTGGGCTCTACCAGCACCAAATGCTCAATTAGCACCACCCAGGGGTCACATGTAGGGTCACGAGGGTTCACACCTACGGATGCGAACATTGTTAACCCCCAAACTAGTGTGAACGCCATGCGCGCGCGAACCGTGCACACTCCGCGCACGAACAGAGCATTTCAACTCGTGCGCGCCGCGATCCGATATTTGTTGGTTTTTCGCCGAACACAAAGGGGCGCGATGTTCGCAGGGCGCCTGTGGCGCCAGTGTGGACGCGCTGCTTGTGTCTGTACGGCGGAACGCGCGCATGCCGGGAACAGATGCGAGTAGGGGTTTGACGCAGTTTGTCACATTCGCATTTCGTCACGATTTCAGAAAAGGTCCCATTCGCATTCTGTCCCATTCACATTTGGTCCCATTCGCATCTAGTCCCATTCGCATTTGGTCTCATACGCATTGTGTCCCATTCGCATTTGGTCCCATTCGTAAACGTGCACACATTTAGATAAATTAAATTGTTTTTTCATAATGGTGGTATGTTTGAATATAAAAACATGCAGCTTTAAATAATAACGTGTATTTTTTTTAAATCAACATTCTTACAAAATCAACATAACAATATTTATTATTTCAAAAGCAAAATAAAATTGAGTATACAAAAAAAGTGAAGAATAATGATTATTTTTACATCTGTAGAAAGAAACATATACAATATTGTAGAGTTATTGAATTACGAATCAGTTTTTAAATAGATTTTTTTTATATATTTTGCATGATTAATATCCTTTTATTTTCTGATGCGTCTATTCCCAATAGATTTGTTTTTATTTAAGAAAAGTAAAGTAATGTATCAGTTAGCTTTATTTTCTTAGATTGTTTCACAAAAGACTTTGCATCAAAAGCACCCATGAATAAATTCATGGGTTCGAATAACTTGATAGAAAAGAGACCTAATTTGTATTTATTCATTTACAAACTGAAAAAGGAAGCAAATCATTGGGACATTCAAATAAAAAAGGTTGTTTTGAAATGACAGACGCAACAGAAAACATAAACATATTAGTATTGATAAAAATATATAATGAACTTCTAACACAATCGTCACAACTAATCGTATTTCAATAAAGGTGCAGCAAATTATAAAAAAAAAAAATCTACAGTTGTAATTCTTAATTAATTATTAATTCTTCACTTCTTTTTTGACTTATTTGATTGTAATGTGAAATATTGTTACGTTGATTTTGTAAGAACGTTGATTTTTGAAATAACACACGTTATTATCCAAATAAAAGGATATTAATTATGCAAAATATAGAAAAAATGTACTTAAAAACTGAATCGTAATTCAATAACTCTGCAGCAATTTATAGAAAAAAATATTTTTCTACAGTTGTCAAAATAATCATTAATTCTTCACTTCTTTATTTTATAAATCTACTTTAAAACTGAATCGTAACTCAATTACTCTGCAATAATGTATGTTTCTTGTAAAAATAATCATTCATTTTTCATCTAGGTATTTGTAATTTTATTTTTATTTTGAAATAATAATAAATTATTGTTATTTTGATTTTGTAAGAATGTGGATTTTTGAAAAAATACACGTAACTAATTATTATAAGCTGCATGGTTTTTTTTTTCAAACATTATGAAAATGTTAAACAACTTGATTTTTCTGAGTGTGTGACCGTTTGCGAATGGGACCAAATGCGAATGGGACCAAATGCGAATGGGACAAAATGCGAATGAGACCAAATGCGAATGGGACAGAATGCGAATGGGACCTTTTCTAAAATCGTGACGAAATGCGAATGGGACGAGCTGCGTCAAACCCGCGAGTAAGTACATGCTCGGTTCGTGCGCGCGCTGCGTCCACCATACCCATGAAATGCTCCTTTCATGTTACATTGCATGTTACGTTACGTAAGTCTGTACCAGCCTTGATTAGCACTACCTCAATGAAAAAAAGGTTAGTTTAGAGTTTTAGAGTCCCAAATGGGTAGGCAGATACCACGTAGATTTCCATGCAAACAAGCTGGGGGCTAATTGTCTAACTGTCACACCTATCTTTAAACACACTAGCATTACTTTAATAGTTTGTTTATTCGAAACTAATTTAAAATAATTAAACTATCGACGCAAAGTACTTAAAAGGTATTGCGATAAGTGTGAAATAAAAATAAGTGATTGGATGTGCTGTACCCACTTAGGAGTTAACCTATCAACAATTATTAAAATAAAAACAACCAAGTGATAGTAAAACAAACAAATAATTAATAATTTTATCGTTTAATTCATTATAAACATAGATTATTACATAATATAACTTTATATTATTAATAAATTTAATAAATATTGTCGTCTTTGTTTTTGTAAATTTTAATTTGGTAAATTGAAAGCTTAGTTATACATATATACGTAGGTAATATACCTACTTACAAAAACAATCAAAAATATTTTAATACACAATCGTAGTTTTAATTTATCACGATGCGCATCAGAATACAAAGGAGAACACAAAAACGAATGGAGACTAGTTTTTGTGTTATAAACAGTTAGTTAGTTAAATATTTATTAAAACCTTACAATAGTAATAAATAATAACACAAATTAATTGAACCGAAACGTACCGAAACCACTCACTAAATTACTACTAATTCACTTACAATAAATAGATGTAACGATACCGGCACAAATAAAATAAAATATGATTAATACATTTATTCTTTAACTGTTCAAATTGAAGCCATGACTTTGTAAAGAACTGCTTGGTACGCGCTTATCACCGCCGCCCAGTGACACCTGCAAAACCAGTGGAGTCGCAGATGGGTTCCTGGCCTTGAGAAAGGAGTTTGAATTGGCTACTTGACAGTTTTCGAAAAAGTATTTAAAAAGTTACAAACGCTTATTTTATACCCCGTACATTTTCTTTCTCTAAAAAACCTATATATAACAGAAAAAAAACATATTTTTCTTCATTGATTTCAAATTTCGTGCGAAAACGGTTGGTCACGTGACATTATGCTCTGTGACGTCACATTTCAATAAATATAGAAACTTATCTTGAAACCTGACAGAGTTTTTGATAATTTTGTGAAATGTGACGTCACATGAAGCTCAATCATGGCCGCCCCTTGCCGCCCGTGTTTTGGGTCTAGTAATCCACAGATAAAAAATCGCAAATTTATTTTGTAAAAATAAAATATTTACAAATTATCTTAATAAAAAAAACTATTAGATAATTATAGTTATATCATAAACTAACATTTATGACATATTTCATAATTTATTGTTACAACTGTCAAATAGCCAATTGAGAGGGATGGATGGGGGAGAGTTGGACCTCCGGTACTTTGAAAATCACCGGGTGAAACCACAGCAACGAGAGCCATTGTTTCACGCCGATATTCCGTGGGAGGATTGTATTAGCGCTGGGTGAGCCGTCCCAATGAGTGCTGTAACGCAGCGTGGCTCTACTACTGTCTATGGTAAAGACCAACGACATATTATTTATTTGATTTATAAATCACGCCTCACTATATATGATGTTGATAAAACAGTTCACAATACCATAAGATACTGAACTAAACACGAGTAGCTGCCCATTTTAAGTGGGTTCACACATTTCGGTATTACACATAAAAACTTTCAAAAAATTCTACAAACCAATTTAAATAAAATTACTAACATCTCCGTATTTTCCATTCGCATGCAAAGTTTTAATAAATCGGCTTATGATTTGTGAAATTTTGAACTTGAAAGTTTGTATGAGTAAACTCTCATAAAGCAACATTAAAATATAAATAATTTATTCACTCATACACAAAATAGTGACTATTGTGATTTGTTGTAAATAATTATTTACAATTTCATGGTCTGTAATATTAAAAATAACTTAGGTTAGAGTTGCGCTCTTTTAAATATTCCCTATTTTTACATAATTGTTTTGGAAGCACTGATTTTAATACAGCAAATATAAATGGCCGATTTGGACAATTTCATCTTTTATATTCCTGTACCCGAAATATTCAAAAAATAATTGCTGTTAGCAGGTACTTAATTATTGTACAGACGCCAGCAGCCGGGTCAACCTATCACCAAAAGTCTTCTTCAATAGATTTTGAACTTTAACTTTTAGGCACAAGGATCAATTCAATATCGATTAGAGAAATTAGACAGTTTTAGATGGGTTGACGTGCAGGCATGTGTACCTTTTAAGGCTACCTGATTGTCTAGATTTTTAGACATTCGATACTATATATCACTATTATATATTACAGCGTGTTAGTTAACACGAGGGACATATTTAATCCTATGGTAGTTTATGCCTGGGTAAACATAAACAAATAAAAAAAATACTACTCGAAGCATATAAAATAATTCAGAAAATCGAAGTTAAATTTTCATAAAATATTCCGTAATGTTTGGGCACCCCAGTGCTTTTGACTTATTTACGCGTATGGTATTGAATAAGTAGCTGTCGTGGTTGGTGTGACCCGTTATTCCTTCATACTTGATCATAATATTTGATCTTTTCCCGCGCTAGTGTATACGCTAACTTTATTTAATAGAAGAAATATGCAAAAAATTAAGAATTTTTTTAATGAATCGGATCGGGAATCGACTTCCTTATGTCCCTCGGTTTAACTAACGCGCTGTATATACATTCGATACTTCTCATACACATTTTTTTTCGTTAACGTGACCAAATGTTGCTTTAAACTCTTACTTGACATTCCAGTATCGGTATCGTTTTGTTATATTCCTATAATAAATATATAATCTATCCACCAATAACTATAACAAAAAAAAATTAACTTAACTATATCATAAAACGTGTAATAAATTCAACGAGTAAACATTTGTATAGACATTTTAATTACACAATAGAGTACTAGTAAAATCCAATTGTTTCAATAATCACCAAAAGTTTGATTTTGTCTTGACACATAATTACTATACTAATCAATTACATAATAACGAACTGGTTCTTATAATCAAAACTTAATATACATCCAAAAACCAAGTAAGATTACATATACTAAGTACTACTTACTTAGGCTTAGATGGGACACAGTACACAACATTTTTTTACTCTGATTCTAATGAATGATAAAATTAAAATAAAGTAAAAGGCAATTTACTGTCCTTCTAATGAGCAAAAGCTTTTATTATTGAAATAAAGTCATTGCTACCACTATTCGGTCCACCAAGTTTTTCAAATGCGGGTTGGTGATCACAAATCCGGGCTATGCAAAGAAATATGCAAAACAGACACGCCTGACTACGTGGGAGTTGAACCCAGGACTTTCAGTTTCAGTTATCGGGTCGAGCTCTTTGCAAAATGGTCACCCAGGCGTCAACTTTAAAATATGATGAATAATTCAGTCAGTTCGGATCCCATCATACCCTACACTATAAGGAACAAGAATAGTAACATGTAGTGTATAAGTATAACATTTTTAAAATACACGCGTTGATATTAATCATTTTTTGCAAGTTATAAAAAAAAATTGAACGTTTTAAAAACATACAAAATAACAAATAAAATTCTTTTTTATTAGATACATAAATATTGAAACAGGGAAGAAAAACAATTTAACAACAAAAACAAATTTAACATAATGAATTAATAAAAAACACTATATTAATGGGCAATCTCATCTCGTTACATATACTCTTATATCCCCTGCTTCTAGTTATAATCCAAGAGCTGTTTCCTCAGTTAAATCCCGCAATTCCACCTCCTTCCAATCTCCCATTCTATTGATATTAAACTCGATATAATCGATTCTCCTACTTATTCATTGACGCAGGAGCTCATTAACACAGACGATATTTGAGTGACTGATGACAGGTTTACGATGCAGGGCTATAGTACCACACCTTCATTATTTGGACAGCTTAAACATTACTTAAAACAACTTCCGGATCCTTTAGACCTTAGGATCTTAGAAACATTGAAAGAGATACCCAAGAAATATCGGATCATAAAGGAGACTTGGAGATTAGATACAAACTAGTTATCAAGAAAACTGATGAGGACTCCAATCAGTTTGTTGATGAATTGGCCAAAGCATGTGACGATGAATATATTGGTGTGGAATGGTGCACAAACGCCTTCCTGAAAGGCTATGGGAGAAATCGCCAAAGAGGCATCAAAAGCTTTGGCCCAAATATCCACTACATCTGCAGACATATCTCAGATAGCTCTTTCCATATGGAACAATATCAGACTTAAACCACTTCTTAACAACATCTCTAGGTGCAATGGAATACCCTCGCCAGTAGTATTGCAGGGATCATGGAGCTGTTGGACTATAAAATAGTTCCCCTTATTTCGTTCAGAGGGCGGGATCTCGTCCAGCCCACTCCGTGGAGTCTAGTCCGCTGATAACACCTTCTACGGGGGACATCTTAGAGTTCTCTCTGGACTCGGATAGAGGGGGGGCGTTTTCCTTATGCCATCTAATGCAGACGGCAGACTTATAGTAACGCTGCTTGGATTAGGTATAAAACCCGGCACAGTTAAAAGGATCCTAAACCTAGACTTAGAAGCCCTCGTAGCAGAGTTGAAAAAGCCGGATTCAGTACTAGACAGATATAGACAGATATCAACCCTAGAGCAAAGGAGAAAGAGCCGAATACTTTCAAGCCCTTGTAAAAAACATTGGATACAGGAGGGGACAATGGGCGGCGGATCTATAACATCCAGCCAACTCTCACTCGTACATCTCTTCAAGTCTTGAGACAAAGTCTGCCTCATTGTTAAAAAGAATAACTTGTTAGATTTTCAAATTTAGATTATATTATGATAGATTTTGTTAAATTTAGGCTATTATAAAAAAAACTCTTCATGAACATGATGCACAGAAACTCAGATACACCTAGTAAACAATAAATGAGGCTAAATGGAATGAATAAAGGAATGAAGCTCAATAAAACGGTGAAGTTTTTTTTAATGTCTTTTTAGATTAATTTCTTAATAAAGTAATTACTTTAATTTTGGCTTCACAGTTAACGCATAAAGCCAATTTAAAGTAGTATATTGTAATTGTGATATAATATGGATTGTACTCACGCCTGCAGATCAACCAATCTGAAGGGTCAAATTTCTCCAATCGATATTGATCGTTATACTCTAGTGACAAAGTATAAAATGTATTGAAGAAATTTGACATTTTGTAGTTTTTTGAAGTGCTGACGTCTGTACCTACGGTAGATTGAATAAAAAAATGGAGCCTCATAACACGTTTGTTATTAAAAGAACAGGTAAAACTAATAGGAGTTTGACTTTCTATCGGCGAAAAAGAGAGAGCATCTGTTTTTGACATTTTCTAACTTTAGACATGGTTTTGTATTACAGCTAATGTCTTTTTATGTCTTTTTATTTTTATGACCAACGTCATTATGTGTTTCATCAAGTAACTACTTTTAATTTGAAGAAATTCACGTGTACTGTACTTAAATAAGTAAAAATATTAATAACGTTTTAAGAATAGTTACGTGATGTCATTTGTTACTTTAATGATTTTGTACATATTTATCGTTGATGCTAACCTTCCCGTTATCTAAAGTACTTCCGATACAAACGAAACTAGCACGTTCATTAGTTTTAACTATGATAACGACTGTAATTTCATTGTATTGACTGGAAATTTTAAATTCGATAATGACGGCACAAATAAATCGGAAAAGTCAATGTTTAAAAAAACACAGTCAGGATTAAACCTACATACCGGGTCACATGCACTACGATGCACTACTAAATAGCATAAGTAGTTAGTAGTGCAATTTTTTTTCAACACTGACTTTTTAAGGTACGGACGTCAAAATTCTGCAATTCATTTTGAGCCTTACACCTAACAGCTAAAGTTGAAAATCGATTGGAAAATCTTGAAATCTGCCTAGCCTGTGCTGCTGTTTACAAATAAAACTGTTCCTTCTATATAAAAACTAGATACACAATTCTATACTAAACCGTAGCGGAATAGTTGCAGTTTTGACATATACATTTGACGTATAAGTGTTTTGGTTGAATAACTATTCTATAGGAGCACTTCGTCATATTGAAACTTAGCCCGCGTACACTACTAAAAGAAATGAGTATCTAAACATTTAATTAGGTAGTTACCTACTCTTTTTGTTCAGACATTTTGAGAACGTCCATTGTGCATCTAGTTTTTATATGGAATCGAAGGCACTAACACTACAACCGAATAACCGTTCACGTAGTTCCACGCAAAGCGATCTGTACACGCTGAATATCACAATTCAATTTTGCTCCCACCCCAATGACCTGTCCACCGCCATCTTCCATTGTTTGTAGCTCATGTCTCTCTCGTCTTCGGTGATTCTTGGCGCGTAAGTGGTCCCACTAGACATTGGTATAGGGATGACTTGGGCATTGCTTTCCACGCCCCAGTAAGCCATAAGCGCCGCGCCCAAAGCAGTGCTCTCGGTGAAACCGGCCCTTATAACATTGATCCCGATTAAATCAGCCTGCATTTGCATAACTAGCGCGTTGGAGGTCATGCCGCCGTCCACCTGTTGACAAACTCACAGTTTAGGGGTTATATTTATTTGTTCTTCGCCCAAAGTTGCGTGGAAGAGATTGCTAATAAGTAGGCGGTACTATAGCTTGACCGCGACCGCTATAGCGCTGCTGCCATAGTAGTTAGTATGGCAGCAGCGGTATAGCGGTCGTGGTCAAGCTATTATAGTACTCTCGTTTCTGTCATTTGTCATGTTCTTGTAATTGTTCTCTTCATAGAGTGCAAATAAAAAAATAAAACAATTACTACCAAACTATAAGTAGGTATGCATATTATGCATCACATTTTAAAATATTACTTATCTTATTGTAAACAGATTTTAGTACAACTAGCCCGCTTTATTAATTTTATCGATTATGTGTGCCATTGACTGAATTTTCACAGACAAACATGAATCAATATTATACTCGCCCATCACAACCCCTGCTTTGTTTCGTTTTATTCTGTTAAAATCGCGATATCTGTAACACTTGGGCTGAGGCGAATTTATAAGGACCATTTATAAAGCATCACTTGTTTCAGTGCAATGTTACTGCATACGTAACAGAGATGGCGCTAGCGAGTAAGCTAACCACAAAACGGAGTTCAAAGTTTGCCGTTAGTAAATAAATGTTCGTGTCGTGGCGCTTTGAATGAGACATCAAACGCAAAGCGTTGCATAGATGGCGCCACTAGCAGAAAAAAGCGTAAACGAAAAACAGAATTATTCCTCGTAGGTACACTTTCCTCGTAGATACACTTTTGAAAAAAGTTCGCCTTTATTCCTTATAGATCCACTTTCATATTGTACAGCAAAGCAGAAAAGCGATAGGGATGACAAGTTAAATTTTGTCACTCGAATTTAAAAAGAAAAGAAAATACCAATTGTTTTTAGGATTCCGTAGCCAAATGGCACAAAACGGAACCCTTATGTATTCGTCATGTCTGTCTGTCCGTCCGTATGTCACAGCCACTTTTTTACGAAACTATAAGAACTATACTGTTGAAACTTGGTAAGTAGATGTATTCTGTGAACTGCATTAAGATTTTCACACAAAAATAGAAAAAAATAATAATTTTAATCTATTAGGAAACGCTACATTGGTTTTTAAAAAGTGGATCTATAAGGAATAAAGGCGAACTTTTTTCAAAAGTGTATCTACGAGGAAAGTGTACCTACGAGGAATTATTCGAAAAACAAACGAAACGTGACTTCGGCTTGGTGGCGGGAAATGGAATCTTCAAAATTAGGATTTAAACAGATTCTGTCTTGTGTGAACACAACACTTCTACGTTTACAGCTGACACACGCACATAGACTCAACATGACTTCGTTTGTTTATAAACTAGACTCGCTAAATCATAGCGAACCATCAAACGAGAAAATAAAATGTAAAATGTTAGCAGTTTTGTCTTTTTTACTAAAAGGAGAATGATCAAACTATTGCGTCTTAATCATTCACACATCAAAAATGTTCTCTTAAATTATAATGATTACTGTTAATAAAGGTTTTCTATAGAACGCCGCGTTATGTAGTCAAGCGAAAAAAAATGCTGAACTGAACTGATAGTCAACATACAATAATAGACTAAAGTCTATTTATTCTATGATCTAAAGGTCCGCGTCCATTGGAGCGGGATCGGTGCGCCAGGCGCGGCATATGACATTTTGTGTCACACAAAATTCCGTTCGGGTTAGTATTATTCTTACCGATTTGTATGACTCCTATGACGTCATCAGCGCCGGCCGCACCGATTCCGCTCCAATGGACGCTTGATTTACTAGACAATATTTACATAAAGGTTGCTTGATTATTTTGTTATTTAACGACTACATGTATCTGTATTTCTGACCAATTACACAATACAATACATTTCTTTGTAAGGTACTCTTGACGGTATTGAAGGAATTCAATTAATCAAATACCTACCTTTACTGCGAAACTACGTACCATAGACAAACAACCAAAACAAATGCTAATGACTGACAAATGTCCATAAAAACCAAAACACTGACTTCTTGGCTTGAAAGTGAAGCGTAATGTCTGCAGTTTTGTGTTCAGTTAAGTACCTATTTCAATAAAATCATTAAAAAAATATTGTGCTTAGTACCTACATCCATTTTAAATATATAATACAAAACAAAACTTGTTTTATTCTATATATATCTTTTTTTAAAGTAGGATCAGTAGGTACCTAAGTAAATAGGTAAGATACTTAAGCGTTTAAATAATTTCATATAAAAACCTGTTGTTTTTGTTGTTTTATTGCCTACGTAAATCCAATAATATTATATTAAAAAGATTTTTATTGTAACATGATTGCCTACATCCATTTTAAATAAAATACCTAAAGAGTCTTAAGCTAAAAATGAAGATAGCTTCAAATTCCCGCATGATCTTGTAATGTAATTTTTTCTTCATAATTCTGAGCATTGCTGCTTGATGCATTGATTACTACTTATTTCATTACGGCGCTCTCATCGTCGTCATTCTCCTTTATGTTAGAGCTTATCTGTCGTAATACCTACCAGACACAATAGAAATTCAACCTCTTAGGTCTTCGTGACAAACAAGAGGAAAAATCTTGTTAAGAGCGTTTGCATAATTGAAACCTCTACCTAAACCTTCCGCGATTATCTTCCATCATCTTAATTAACAACTGGTTATTAAATGTAAATGTTTTTACAAATATGCAGTATGCAGCAGCATATTTTTATAAACGAATAAGACGCACTTCTACATAGACCTATATGGTAGGCCGGCCACGGGCAGAAAATACAAAATCTCCTATTCAAGTTTTGTTAATAACTACAACATGTATGGATGTGTTCGGGGTATCCTCCAGATCTCGAAACTGCTTGCTGTATAGTTCCAAAGTGGTGGATGGGGCAGCAGTGACGTCATAAAGATGGCCGCCAATGGTTTAGTTGTTCTTCAATAGTGGCGCCCCTATGCGGTCAATTTGCTTGTGCAAGGTGTCATTTGAAAGCTCATAAATTTAATTTAATCACTTCATAGACATCTATAACGAAAACGTTGTATTTACAAAAATATTATTAATTAATTGAATTTTCGTTACCTACCATAAACTGTTTTTATTTTTCTCGGAAACTAGTAACTTTATCTGCATAATAGTTTTTATACAAAACATCAGAATTTTATGAGCTATCCACAAATGTAAGGTTCATTAAAATACGATTTCAAACGACTGTGCTGTGTCCAATAATCTGGAGTGAGGAGCACTCTCACGACGAGTCTAAGCGCGTGCGTGCGTCGTCGTCGGGGGTTGTGCGGCGGGCTGCAAAGTCACATGACAGTGTGTCAGCCAAGATCACATCACCTTTAGCGATTCTCTCGTTCATACAGTCAACCATACAGGAATGAGGAATGCCTTGGAAGTTATTAACCATAAAATAAAGGCTGTGGATAGAATGCTACAAGCGGCATTCTAGTACGATCGGTTACGATGCCGCAATTACGGCATCCTAGTACAAAGTGTAGGCAGTGTATAGAGTGCCACAAGCAGCAACATAGTACAATCGGTTACGATGCTGTAATTACCGCATTCTAGTACAAAGTGTATAGAGTGCCACAAGCGGCATTGTATCTCTTTTTGTTATCTTATACTTATTGTAAAAAAAATCATCCAGCATTTATTCATCGCACGGAGTGCGCCCTGCCAACTTCTAGCAAACCGAGCAAACTGTGTGCAATATTTTCACGACCCATTTCAACTGTATTGACTAACTAATGTTTACATGAAGGTTAAGGTCACCGAATGAAAAGTACTAAGTATGGAACATTTCGCAGTTCTGACAGAATAGTTTCCAAGAAAATTTTTTTTATCAAAATACGATAGGCTACAAAAGCTTGGATCGCTGAAAACTTGCTAAGTTGAATCTGTGATATTATCGATAGTTAACTCAGTCTATATTTGTACGTCTACGTCGGTAAAGTCATCTGCAGAGTGAACGGATCCCCTTACCATACATTTAATATAATGCTAGGGGGATCCGTTCCCTTTGCATTGACTGTACTTGGCTTAGGTTCCTAATTCTCAGATTTCATTATTTTTTAAAGATCACTGAAGAAGTATCACGAGAACTTGGCCTGTTTTTTACTTTATTTATTGATTAATAACTTTCCAAGGCAGCTCATTCATGTATGGTTGACTGTATTAACGAGAGAATCGCTAAAGGTGATGTGATCTTGGCTGACACACTGTCATGTGACACTGCAGCCCGCCGCACAACCCCCGACGACGCACGCACGCACGCTTGGACTCGTCGTGATAGTGGAGCACTATACTTATTGGACTCAGCACAGTCGTTTGAAGTCGTATTTTAATTAACCTTATATTAATGGATAGCTCATGAAATTCTTCAGATTTTGATAATAACTATTATTCAGATAAAGTTACACGTTTCTGAGAAAAATTAAGAAACAGTTTTCAATTAATTTAAAATATTTTTGTAAATACAATGTTTTCGTTCTTGTTAGTTATAGTTATCTATGAAGTGATTAAAGTACATTTAATGAGCTTTAAATGCTACCTTGCTTAAGATATTGCTTACCGCATAAGTGCGCCACGATCGAAGAAAACAAAACCGTTGGCGGCCATCTTTATGACGTCACTGCTGCCCCCTCCACCACTTTAGAACTATACAACAAGCAGTTTCGAAATCTGGAGGTGACCCTGAACATATCCGTACCTGTTGTAGGTATTTACAGAACTTATTTTGAGGCTGCCTTAGGCAGCATCCTTTCCGTCCCAAAAGGGACCCATGCGTGCCACACTCCTTCGGGAGGAGGCGCGTTTAAGACGCTACCACGAGACACATCAATGTGTCCTCGAAGGTGTCAATCCGTGAGGATTGACACCTTCGAGGACCAACCCCATCAGCCGGACGTGGTAGGAACCGCGGGGGCAATAGGGCTATGGGTGTACCGGCACGGCATCCGCCGCAGTCGGGATGCTCGCGGCGACCCAATGGGAGTGGGAACCTTAGGGGGCCCCAAGCGGTCGGAGGTCTGCTTCCCGGTAGGGTGAGGGCGTCAGTACCTGCCCAGCAACTCCATGTAGAGGAACGTGGAACGGTGGGGCCACGGGATTTAGGTCCTGATTGGATTCGTCCTGTCGCCACCGCCGGACCATCGTGGCAGGAGGAACTGGGTACCCATGGGATCCGACCTGAAGGCCCCATTTCTGATACAGGAGAGGGCTCGGGCAAGAAGCCGTGGCATAGGTCGGGCAGCCGCAAGCGTCAGGCCAAGCTGCAGACGCAGCGGGCAAAAGGGGAGATGACGGCTGACGCGGTGGAGCGATCAAAAAGGCTGAGGGAGATCAGCAATGAGGGTTAAGAGGCACTTTATGCCAAACGTGTTAAGAGGGTTTACGCATTTCGGTTTCCCATACAAACTTCCAAGTCGAAATTCTTAAAAACCAATAAGCCAATTTTGATGAAACTTTGCATGCTGAAGAAAAACAGGAATCTAAATTGTTATTATTTAAAAAAATGTTTATTTAACTGAGTTATTGCGATTTTTAACTTTCTATAGCGGAGTTTAAATCGTATTATCTCAGCTACAAAAACGTTTTTTAAAAATGTTTTCAACAAACTACTTAGATCCCTGTGTTTTACTTTAGCATGCAAAGTTTTATCAAAATTGGCTTATTAGTTTTTAAAAATTTCGACTTGAAATTTGTATGGATAACCGAAATGCGTTAACCCTCTTAAGTATCACTGGTCTTACGCGGGGGCAGTTAGTGCCTTTAAGATGGCCATCATTGTTGATGATTACGCTGGGAGAGGGGCACTACGCGGTGATCCAAGGAACCATTTGTGACCTGCTGGAGGCCGCGCCTGACCCTCTACCAGTAGTAAACATCGGAGGCATTTCGTCGGGGGCTTTTCTCTTCAAGTGTGAGTGTGCGAACTAACTGGCTCCGAGCGCAGGACGGCCTAGTCGCGGAGGGCGTCGTGGGCAGGGTGGTTGATGCAAAGGATCTTCCGAAGCCAGTTAAAATAACTTGGAAATCCAGAAACATTAGCCGCCTTGAGGTAGGTAGGGTTTTGAGGATGTTGCAGAAGTATCATCCTGTCTTGCGGACCTCGAGCTGGAAGATCGTCGACACTAAGGTCGAGGGTATAACGGTTTGTAGTATAATGGATGGTGCCTCTGCAGCATTCATCAAAGCGGAGGGCTACTGGCTTAATACGGGCCTCGGCAAGAGCTTCTTTAAGCTTCTGGAGGAGCGACCTACGGACGAGCTTGTCGATGCCCAAGGCGGTAGCGGTGGTGTGGGCGTGGCGGGAGTGACTGCGGGTGGGTCTGACGCAGAATGTGCACCGAATGTACACTCGTCAAAAAATTCACAGATCTCGTGCTCTACACGACATGAAAGGGCATTGAAAATCAACCTAGCTATTATAGATTAAAAATTTATTTATACTATCCTAAAGCCCTTAATTTTTCGCGTCTATTAAGTCCTAAATAGATCTTTGTATAAAACATATTTTTTTTGATTTTTTTATTTTCCAAAGAAATAATCGACTTTTCCAAAATTTGTTTATACTATCCTAAAGCCCTTAATTTTCCGCGTCTATTAAGTCCTAATAGATCTTCGTATCTCAAAGCTCCGAAGTTCCACAGGGCTATGAAGCCCGAGTAATACCGCACGGCGACGCTCCACGCGCCGCTAAGGGGGAGCATACCGCCCTCCCCCCCCCCCTATCACTTCCACAAAAAAAAAGTATAAGATATAAAATGTTCCCCGTCTTAATATCTCTAGGCGTCTCCCTCAGTTTTTAGATTTTCGACCTCGTTCAAGAGATATCGAAGATATTCCGAGGAAGGGTGTTAAAAAATCAAGGGGTTTTTTTGTTTTTTTTCAACTTTCGAAAAAAGTTTTCGACTTTTACAAAAAAAAATTTCACCATCTGAAAGCCATTCAAATTCTGCGTCGTTTGAGCTCTCATACGTCCTCATGGCCCTAAACCACTATATACCACGGGGCAAACACACTTTTAGCGAAAATGGGGCTCTACCGGAGCGATCTGAGCAAAATGAGCACTTCGCAGAATGAGCACTTCGCAGAATGAGCACTTTTTGTGGAAGTTGTTAATTATATAAATACCTGCTTAAATATTCATACTATTTTTTGTGTAAAATAGGTGAGATTAGCATTAATCTAAATTGTATAATAACCTGCTTAAATCTTCATACTATTTTTTGTGTAAAATAGGTGAGATTAGCATTTTTCTAAATTGTATAATTACCTGCTTAAATCTTCATACTATTTTTTTTGTAAAATAGTTCATTTTTTGTATGTACAGAAAGATAATCATTTAGTTTTTCGTATCTGTTATATTATACATCGAAATATTTAATTGACAATCAAAACCTAGTGGATTACTTTTTAATTAAATGATTACTTTGTAAAAGTGTTTATTTTATTTTAAATACCCAGTACCCATATCTTTTTTATTAAATAACAACTTCCACAAAAAGGGCTCATTCTGCGAAGTGCTCATTCTGCGAAGTACTCATTTTGCCAAATGCTCATTCTGCGAAGTGCTCATTCTGCGAAGTGCTCATTTTGAGAAGTGCACCAAATGCGAAATGCGCATTTTTTGCCGAGTGTACATTTTGCGAAGTGCACATTCTGCGTCAGACCCCTGCGGGTGAGTGCTCCTAAAGCGCTCAGTGGCGGTAGGGCAGCCGGAACTTGGCGCACCAGTCGCGGTAGCTGAGGATGTTGGGGAGGAGATCACACCAATGGAGTGGGGTGGGGTCTCCTCGCCAATATCCAAAGATGTCATGGGGGAGCTCGCCCTGGATGAGCTGCTTCTGGGGGGGGGTCGTCTCCGTTGGCCGTGCACACGGCTTCGGACGGCAAACTCGCGGAAGACGGGCGATAACCTTAACAGAGGTAATGTGTGTTTAAATCAACTAACATCATAGTAAGGCTGCAACTGCCCTTCTGGCACCCCAGCTAAAAAGGAATAAATTCGATATTGCCTTAATCCAAGAACCTTACCTTTACAGGGGCCAGATTAAAGGTTTAGGTGGAACCCCTGGTATAACATACTACAATTGATCAACTAATGACATGAGGACTTGCGTTTATGTCACAAATGACCTACACGCTATGCCTCTAATGAAGTTCTGTTACAGGGATCTGACCGCTGTTAAGGTTATTTACGGGGGAAGGGGGTACTAGGCGGACGGTAATCCTATCGTCAGCTTACCTCCGTTTCGACAAGGTGGATCCAGTATCAAAGGAGATACGGGAACTGGTAACCTGCGCTGGCCGAGAAAACCAAGATGTCATCATCGGCTGCGACGCCAACGTGCATCATGTGATCTGGGGCAGCTCAGACACCAATGAGAGAGGGATAGACTGCTGGAGTATCTGGTAAGTTCACCCATGCAAATTCTTAACAAAGGAAATAAGGCTACCTTTTTCAATGTCCGGAGGGCACAGGTGGTTGACATAACTATTGCTAGTAACAGAGCGGTAAATAACATCACAAACTGGCATGTATCGGACGAAGTATCCCTCTCCGATCACAACATATGCTTTAGGTACAGACTAGGTAAGATCATAAGAACTGTGCGAAGGAAGCACCCACGATTTACTAGGCGGGAACTAGATGGTCCATGCTGTAAACTCAACTCGGCTGTGGACATAGAGTTTGAAGCTGATAGACTCACAGAAGCACTGATGACGGCCTGGCAGAACAACTGCCCAAAAATGAAATCAGTGGCGGGGAGGCTGCCGTGGTGGACTTCAGAGGTGCCTTAAATTAGAAGAGAGGCACGACAGGCGTTCAATGAAGCGAAGGCGAAGAACGACTTTAGCGAGTACAATAAGGCTTTAACTCGCTACAGCAGTGCGGTTCGTAAAGCAAAAAGATCGGCTTGGAGGAAACATTGTAAACAGATAGTCTGTTCCTGAAACAATGAGACTAACTATGGCAATCTCTACAACAAAGGCGATTCTACTGTCTACAGTAATGAGGGCAAATGGAACACGAACAGAAACTGGTTAGAATACACTGAAGGTCATGTTTGATACCCACTTTCCTGGATTCAAGACGAACATGATCCAATCAGCTGGAAGGAGCAGCAAGCTAGGACTTCCTAGTATGATTGGATAATAGCTAAAAAAGTGGTGGATGAATCTAAGGTTAAATGGGCACTGAGAAGATTTCAACAATTTAAAGCTCCTGGACCTGACAATATTTACCCCATCCTACTACAACAGAGCGCCTCCATTTTGGGCCCCCATCTCTGCAGACTGTATAAAGCCTGCATTTCATTTGGATATATACCCAGAACATTTTCGGCGTGCGATCTTCCGAGTAAGCGGTCGTGTGCGGCTTATTTTGATTTTTTTTATTTATATAACGTATTTGATTTGAGTTGGAGCCCTGGACTTCGCCCTAATTTACGTCAAGACCTCTTGCGAAGCCCCCAGCGTTGTGGAGAAGAAACAAATATTTTTTAGGCGCAGCGGGGTTTGATCGCCGGACCTGTGGTGTAAGTAATTGGCTCTTAACCACTCGACCACGGTTACTGGGCTCAGCGCGCTTGAAATTACCGATTACTATCTACGGCCGAGTCTACGCATTACTACGTCACATCTACGGAGCTAGGATTACAACGACCAGCTACGGCAACATACATTGAGCACAATACGTACGTAAACAAACAAACAAACGGATCGATCTGAGAGATGCCGCCGCCGCCGCCGCCGCCGCCTACTAACAAAACGACATACAACGCATGTAGAGGAGAGATACGGTCTTTATTATTTTGAGTGCAACAAATGTAATGCACTTTACGACATAAAATGTCTAATGATTACTGAAAAGGTATTTGACTCCTTTACGCAGGAAGCTAAAGAAGAGTGGATCTGCCCAGAATGCTGTAGTGCTAAACGAAAATGTGGAAACGTTAATACACTATTGCGTGGGGGAAGCTTCAGTACAACTTACACTTCTGGTGAAAATATCAATACCAGGTTGGACCACAGCAATGCTTCTACTACGGCAAACCAGTCGGTACAATTTGTAAACATAAATCCAAGGAAGACGAACACTTGCGATCGCTTACAGGATGACAGAACTGAAACCGATGTAAATAAGGATGACAGAATCACTTTGTCAAACTTATATATGGAAATTATGGCCATTAAAAGGCAGAATAAAACAATAATTCCGCTAAAAGAGGAAATACTTTCCTTAAAAAAAACTGTTTTACAACTCCAAGATACGATCAGGAAGCTGAAAACCGACTTATCTAGTAAATATCGGCAAAGTAATAGCGCGGATGTACAAGTTAAAGCTAACCCGGGAAAGTGTCTGAAATCAATTGTCTCCGTTGTGGACACAGCGAGTGAAGTTTTCATGACTGGCGGATGCACTATGGAGGGAGACAATTGTGCCCCCACAATTGTCTCTTTTAGCGGGAGAAGAGATGAGGACAGTGCGTAATCCATATTTAATATCGTCCACTCCTGCAGCACCAGAGACACGACCAATCCGCCGAGGTAGAATAGTTAAGAAAACGCAGCAGCCAGACGCACCTGTAGACTCGCTTCCCACAACTAAAAATACTGATAATCCCGACGACGATGACGACAAAAGGGTAAAGTGGACCGTGGTCTCGAAAAAACAACCGCCCAGGACCTTGAGGAAATGCCCTATAGTGGTTAGAACTGGAGTAGAAGACGACCAAATAAAAACAGCAAAGAGATTTAGGTACCTACATGGTTGGTAAAAATATCTTCTAAAACTAGCGAACAACGAAAATATTTCAGTAGAGAGACGAGAGATCAAATCCGATAAGCATGCGGCGTTTGTTGTAGGAGTACCAGAGGAATTGTTCGCTGTTTTTAATAGTCCCTCGGCGTGGCCCCCCGGAGTCAGGGTCACATAATGGTTTCTTGCGAGCCCACGCTCGCAACGGCGGGCGCAACTTCCAACAGCCGCCACATCAACATTACAGTGATCACAGAACACATGAAATCTACATTTTGTACCAGAATGTGAGGGGCTTATGAACCAATACAGGACAATTTCTATCCTTGACAGAATCTTCAGGAGCCGCTCTCATTGCCATTACTGAAACAGGAGCAACCAATCGATTAGCAATGGCGAGCTAGTTCCATCGGGATATCAAATACTACGATGTGATAGGACAGACGGATGAAAGCAAGGTGGCACATTGTTGGTGGCTGCACACCGGTTTGATTTGCGGCAAGTACCTTTAGATATTGATATACACGGTTGTGAATTTGAACTTGTTTGTGCTACCGTGTATCTGCAAAACCGATTTTTATTTGCATTTTGTGTAATTTATATACCTCCACGTACAAATGATGATCAATATATGCTAATGTTTAACTGCTTGGAGAAGTTAGTTGTCAAGTAATTAAAATAATAATTAGTGTATCTGAGGCAGATGAGGGATTGTTACCGTTAGATTCCTATCACCCCCCGCTCGCTATCTGTGTGAGACTCTCTAGAGCGGTGACTTCACAGGCCCCTATCTCACCTCACGAAACTGGCAATGACATTCACGGTGCTCTTGGGACACAGCAGTGGAATTTTTACAAAGCCGACATTCGCGATCTCTATTTCCGTATAGAATGTATTGATTGGTCATACCTTTATACCATCAGTGATGCGGAGTTAGCTGTCAATTATTTTTATGACAATATCAATAATGTTTCAAATGACTCTGTACCTTTAAAGAAACCCCAGTGTGTACATTCAAGAGATCGTTACCCCGAATGGTACACCAAAGATATAATACGTAATATTAAATTAAAATACATTCTGCACAAGCGTTACAAAACCACTAAGTTAAAAAGTGATTATGATGCATTTTCTCGATGTCGCACGCAAATGAAGAAAGAGACTGAACTCGCTCATAACCGGTATCGCGACCGAGTGCAGAACAATTTAGCAAGAGACACTAAATGTTTCTGGAACTATGTTAGGTCTAAGTAGGGAAACAGGGGTAGGTATAGATTAGTCAAGGATGGTCGTGCATTATCAGAACAAGAATGTGCACAGTGCAAGAGTTTGCACAGTATTTCTACTCTGTATATGACACTGATAGTCCGATCTTAGACCCGGCACTGGCAGCTGCAAGCGAGCGGGGTGTGCCAACAGCGGCGCGAGTGCACATCAATAGCCTGACTGAGGCAGAGATAATGTGCGCTTTGAAAACTTTGAAACCCAAGTTTTCCGTAGGACCGGACGGTTTGCCACCATTTATTTTCAAAGATTGCCGTGTTGTTTTGTTTGCTCCACTTCGGCATATATTTAATCCCTGTTTGAGCTCCAAATCTTTTCCAAAAGATTGGAAGCTTACAAGGGTAGTACCTGAACCAAAGGGCGGAGGTGGCGCGTCCAGTGGCGATTACCGACCCGTGGCTGTCCTATGTACGCCTGCAAAGGTCTTTGAAAGTGCAATACATCAGTCTTTGTACGTGCAGGTCAGTCCGCAACTGTCGGACGCGCAGCATGGATTCCGTCCTGCTCGGTACGGTCAGTACTACGGGTAACCTTCTACACATGATGACGCAATTGATAACTGCTTGCTGGTGACCAGGTGGACGTGGCGTATTTTGACTTCAGGAAAGCCTTCGATACGGTTAATAATGATATATTGCTTCAGAAGTTGGCACGTATGGGATGTAGCCCCACACACTGACGTTCTTTGCTGACTACATGAAAGACAGAAGCCAGTATGTCGACTGTGGGGGTTACAAGTCGGAGACATACCCCACGCGTTCGGGTGACAGTCAAGGCAGTAACTTGGGTCCTCTCGAATTTTTAATCATGATTAATGATTTGCCAGACGTGGTTAATTATTCAACTTGCTTGCTGTTCGCTGACGACCTAAAATTACTGCTTAATATTAGGAATGGCTCCGATTGTAGCCGGATGCAGAGTGACATAAATCAGGTAGTTAAGTGGAGTGAAGGAAACCTCCTGAAATTTAATGTATCGAAGTGCTCTGTTATCTCCTTTAGTCGAGCTCGTATGCCACTACACCACCAGTACACAGTAGACGGTGCTCCCATTCAACGTGTCTCAGAGGTTAAGGACCTTGGCGTTCAATTCAGGGTGGACCTGACATTTAGAGATCATGTTGTCGGTGTATGCAAAAGAGCTTACTGAAGTTTGGGCTTTACACTACGACAGGCGCATGAATTCACTAACGTAAGGGCATTGCGTGCACTGTATGACGCTAATGTCAGGACACACTTGTAGTACAATGCTATGGTGTGGGCTCCGCATGAGGCCAAATACAGAAGTATGTTGGAGAAAATACAAAACAAATTTACACGCTTTCTCTATCTTACGCTGTACGGGGTATATCCTTTCTACCCATAGATGTATCCGACTCTCTGTTCTCGGTATGATAGGGTACAATCAGCTAGAAGTTAGGAGGGATCTTGCTCTTGCGACCTACATTTTGAAATTATTGCGTGGTCAGTTGTCTAACGCGGATATTCTTAAGGCAATAGAGTTCTGTGTCCCTGACTTGTACGTAATGCGCAGGCGACGGCCCAGGTTGTTCCGCGTGCCCACTGCACGCACAGGATTAATGCAGAGGACGCCGCTGACACGCACCCTGCACAAACTTACAGTGTTGCAGAAAGGGTTGATCTTTTTGTCTGCCACATGCCTGAATTTACTAGAGTTACATTATCTTTATTGTGCTATAAGTAATAATTACACATAATACAATCACTTTTTTATTAATTATGCTCTACGATAAATCCTAATATTTTTTGATTGTGTTATCTAATTAATATATTATTGAATCGTTTGCTAAATGCAGATGGTTTTTAAGCTGTATGTTTATATTATATGTAAAGTTGAATGTATTTTATAATTTTCTACTTTGCTATCGAATTAGGAATTATTGTAATGATAGTATTAAGTTGAGTTAAATAAATAAATAAACAGAGACGTGTCAAGTTAATATACATACCAAAACTGGGTAAACCAGATAAGGAAGAACCTAACGCTTTAAGGACAATATTTTCTTCTTAAGACCTTGGAAAAGATGGTTGTGACGCTGTCTGTGTTCAAATTTGTTGTTATAATATCATAAGATTAGCTGTGCAAATTATGCAATAACAATAATCTGCTATTACATTTCTATTGACATTTTATTAGGTACCATATTAAATTGCATTACTTAGGTACCTACATCATTGATTATTCACAGTGGACAGTCGCAAGAATAAAAAGTACCTATGGAAAGAATCGTTATTTATTTACTAGATGTAAACAAGTTAGGCCTTTGCTCAGCAGTGGGGCAGTGGGGGCTAATAATAATAAATACAAGTCAACTGCTAAATACAATTCGTATTTCGTGTAGCCGTGTAGGTATCCTACGTTTGTCCGCAACAATTCGGCAACTTTGTCGGCTCTTTTCGGTGCTAAGCGGTGTGTGTCTTAGTGTGCGTAGATAGTTAGGCTAAAGTCCTAATATGCACATACCGATGAGGATAACTAGTATGTAAATAAATAATAAACCTTCCTTAAATCAAAAAAAGTTAAATCATTTTGCTTGTTTTATAATTAAAACAAAATATTCAAATTGTGGTGTCTGAGGATGAACGTCAATTCTGTTACATGTTGTATACGGTTGGTTATGCGGATGACCTGGTCATCACGGTCAGTGGAAAGTTTCCTTCTACGGTATCGGAGCTAATGCAACGTGCCCTTGGTTTGCTGGAAGATTGGTGTAATACCAACCATCTATCCGTAAATCCGGAGAAAACAACCGCTATCTCCTTCACTAGAATGAAAAACCTCACGAAACTGGGAAACGTAAAGCTTTACGGCACCCAGCTACTCTTGTCCAGATAAGTGAAATATCTAGGTATAACAGATAAGGAACTGACCTGGAAACAGCACATGGACACGACCGTTACCAAAGTCTTTGGTATTTGTCGGTCTACTTATGGCAAAACCTTAACAAAAGGGCTTAACCCCAAAATCATAAGGTGGATCTACAATACGATGGTGCGGCCGATCCTCATATGGCAGCATCGTCTGGTGGCCCAAAACCAGGCTGAAAATCTGTAAGAATGCTTTAAGCAAACTTCAGAGGACAGCATGCATGGCGATTACTGGGGCATTCAAAACCACACCAACGGCAGCTCTGGAGGTCCTAACAGGCCTTCCACCACTGCACAGTGTCATAGAGACGGAGGCAAAGAAAGCGCAACATAGGCTAAAGGTGGCCGGGCTGTGGGACGCATCTCTAAGCCTCTGACTAAACATACAAAATGGGAACCTAATGATTCCCTTGATAGGATCATGGAAATGGGTTGTGACAAGATTTCCCCCGAGTACATGTTCGAAAAGAAATTCAGTATGTACGAGGGCAGTTTGCAATTTGGCAATTCAATGACTTTAAGGTTGAATAAAAACTTATTTAATATTTTTTTTGTCTCATATTTGGAAACTCACTACGAAGCGCATGCCGTTTTTTTTTCAAATTTGGCGCGAAAACAAGCCTTTTAGAAACAAAAAAGTTAGGCGACTTCTAAGTATTCTTTAAAAATGGAGAAAAGCGAGTTTCGAGTGCTAATTACACACTATTTTTTACGTGGTAAAACTATTAAGCAGACTGAAGACAAATTGAAAAAGTATTATGGTGATTCTGCGCCTTCTCATGGGATGGTACATAAGTGGTTCACTGAATTTCGTTGTGGACGTACTACCACTAATGACGCGGAGCGCCCAGAAAGGCCGGTTGGGGTCACTACGAAGGGCATGGTTAATAAAATACATGATATTGTTTTGGCAGACCGTCGAGTGAAGATACGCGAAATAAGTGATGCTGTGCACATCTCGACTGAACGAGTGTTTTATATTTTGCATGATATTCTAGGCACGAAAAAGCTTTCTGCGAGATGGGTGCCGCGTTTACTAACAGTCGACCAGAAACGAAATGGTGTAACAGCTTCTGAGGAATACTTAGCCATGTATAATCCGAGTGAGTTTATGCGTTGGTACATAACAGTTGACGAAACGTGGGTCCATCGTTATACACCAGAGCCTAAGCAACAGTCGAAGCAATGGACTTCTACCGGGGAACGTGCCCCAAAGAAGGCAAAAACTGTTTGCTCGGCTGGTAAAGTGATGGCCACAGTCTTTTGGGACAGCCAAGGGGTTATTTACATCGATTTTTTGGATAAAGGCAAGACAATAACCGGAGCTCACTATGCTGCATTGTTAGATAGATTCAATAAAAAGTTGATCAAAAAAACGACCGCATCTAGCAAAGAAGAAAATTCTATTTCATCAGGATAATGCACCGGCCCACTCGTCTGCAATCGCGACATCAAAAATTGTCGAATTAGGATACGAATTATTGCCACACGCTCCGTATTCGCCAGATTTAGCTCTCTGTGACTTTTTTCTCTTCCCAAACATGAAAAAATGGCTTGGCAGGCAACGATTTTCGTCAAACGAAGAGGTGGTAGCCGAAACTGAGGCCTATTTTTCAGGGTTTGACAAAAAATATTTTTTGATGGGTTGAAGAGGTTGGAACATCACTGGACTAAGTGCGTAGAGTTGAAAGGAGATTATGTAGAAAAATTCAAATATATATATGTAAAAAGAGAGTTTCTTTTTCCAAAGTCATGGACTTATCAAACCGCCCTCGTATATGTCCCAACTAGGGATGAATGGAAACAAGGACCACAGTCTCCAGAGAAGAGCAGCCTAATCTGGTACACTGATGGATCCAAAATGGAGCCGGGTACTGGAGCAGGTATCTTTAGCAGACTTCGAACATAGTCAAAGCATGGGAAAATTCGCAACTGTATACCAGGCCGAAACTTTTGCAATTGTCCTATGCGCAAAAAAGAATTTAGAACTCGGCCTCAGAAAGCGAAACATATCATCCTGAGTCACGGCCAAGCCGCAATTAAGTCACTTATATCGCCTCGGATCGACTCCAACCTTGTACTTGAAACCACAAAAGCTTTAAACAAGCTAGGTGGACACAACAGGGTAAAATTGATCTAGGTATTAGGCCACATGAGCACCATCAACAAGGCCTTTAAGGACCAAATCCGAAACAGGCATAAAACCGAATGGGAAAAGCTACCCGGTATGAGACACTGAAAGACGCCCTAGGACGGAGTAAAATCATATGCAAATATCATAGTAAAAGGCAGGCACGAACAATCATCGGAGCCCTGACCGGGCACTATGCCACAAAACAAATGCTTCATATAATGCAGATAGCAAAAGACAGCTTGTGCAGGGCATGTGGAGAGAAAACGGAGTCCATGCAACACTTACTGTGTGACTGCGACTCCCTTACTAGAAAAAGAATGAGTCTCCTGGCATTGGCCTATCCGAAACCAGAAGATTTTAGGCTCTTCGCCCTCAGAGACATTGCCTAACTAATGGCAGTCATTTTCACTGAGGAAACAGAGTGATAGGACGGGGTTGCACAAAAGATCCCAATGGGTCGATGTGCTGCTGCGAGAGGGAGATCTCTGCGGGCCCCACTACGATGAGATAAGATAATAGAAAACCAAAATAAAGTTATTTTTGAAGATGTCCCAGAAACAAAAAAAAGAATGAGTTTTATGTGTTATTGTGTGCATTACGTTATTGTGTTAGTGGCCCCTGTAGCGGTAAAAATCGCAATAAGTAACCTAATCTATACTAATATTAGGTCTTTACCTATGAACACATATTTAGACGGGATTTAACGCAAACACTACTTAGTAAAGGCATTCTACGTGACATTTTTACAAGCGAGTCGTACCTTCGAATTGTGTAGTGCGAATCATGAGCGAAAGTTTTCTAAGCTGGTTAACCGGTTCGTCGAGAAGAAAAGGTCTTTTGTATCAAGTGAACTAAGTGACACGGTCGTAAATCTATCAAGCGTGAGTTTTGAATTTTAAATTTTGCTCCAACGCCAAAGCGAATACCATATGAAGTCGTGATCAGTAGCGTTGAAGAAACGATTATTCGTAATAGAGTACCACCTAACGATGCCGATAACCTAAGGCAGGACGTCGCAGTCGTTTTACGAAAATCGAAACTGCCGGCCGGTAATGTCACTACGGAAGAGCGTCAAGCACTAAAAAACATTCGAGAAAACAAAGATGTGTTAGTGCTAAGGCCGATAAGGGAAACGGGACTGTAGTGATGAATACTACCGATTACCAACACAAGATACACGCCTTGCTATGTGACGACAAGGTATATAAACCGGTAAATTACAACCCCACGGCCAGAGTAACGCGTAAGATACGATCGCTTATTAATAACAACCAAGACCTATTTACCGAAGACGAGTATGAGTCACTGTACAGACCAAAATCACATCAACCACCGAAATTATATGGCCTGCCCAAAATACATAAATCCAACGTGCCGTTGCGGCCTATCGTAAGTCAAATTGCTTCTCCTACTTACGACCTTGCAAAGCAAGTTGTTGCGTCAGTATTGCAGCCACTTGTGGGTAAAACAGCGTCTTTCGTCAAGGACTCACGCCACTTTGTCCAAACTATAAAAAGCCTAATATTGGAACCGGACGACATTATGGTGAGTTTCGATGCGGAATCGCTGTTCACCAATGTTCCAATCAAGGAGTGTTTGAACGTAGTCCGGGAAAAACTGAAGGTCAACGAAATGCCGCGAAATTACATTGATCTGCTTGAACACTGTTTGGACGGCAACTATTTTCTTTTCCAAGGTCAATATTACCTACAGATTGATGGTGTCGCAATGGGAAGCCCAGTCGCCCCGGTACTTGCCAACATCTGGATGGAACATTTTGTAGAAAAGGCACTGAGCCTTGGTCCGAAGACCATCCGACTTTGGAAAAGATACGTAGATGACATCTTCAGCGTCGTTAAAGGAAGCAAGCAGGAAGTGGATCAGTGGATGCAACGTCTCAACTCCTTTCACCCGAAGATGAGGTTTACATATGAGATGGAGGCGAATAGGTATATAGCAGGAAGTGGATCAGGAGGCGAATAGGTATATAGCAGGAAGTGGATCAGTGGATGCAACATCTCAACTCCTTTCACCCGAAGATGAGGTTGATATGAGATGGAGGCGAATAGGTCGTTGGCCTTTCTAGATGTCAAGATGACCGTGAGACCAAATGGGTCCGTAACACACTGTGTTTACCGAAAATCCACGCACACGGACAGATACCTACACGCTACCTCACATCACCACCCTCGACACTTGCAATCCGTGATAACGTTACTAAAGAACAGAGCATTTGACCTCTGTAAACCCTGAGCATTTAAAGCGTGAGCTGGATCATGTTCAGGAGGTACTCAATAAAAACGGAAATCGAGTGCCTCGACTACGGAAACAGCCGACTAAGAGTGACAACATCAAGTTAGAAGACAACCAGCCTATATGCCTTATGTTAAAGGAGTCACGGACAAGATCGGCCACATATTACGCGAGTAATCGATACCGACAATATACACTCCAGGCATAAAGGTCAACAACATTGTGGGCTCCCCGAAGGATGTTTTGCCACTTCCAACACCAGGCGTATACAAGATAGACTGCAGCTGCGGTAGTTCCTACATAGGTCAGACAAAACGGACTATCCATGAGATGCGGCTGTGAAAAACCGCCAGTCTAACAAATCAGAAATTGCGGAGCATTTACTTGAAAGAGGCGCAAATCATTGGATCGAATTTCATCGTACGCAAGTCCTCTCCACAGATCGCCACTTTTATTCAAGAGTAGTGCGTGAAGCGATTGAAATTAAGAAACATCCGAACAATTTCAATCGGGAAGATGGTCACAAACTATCATCAGCGTGGAATCCAGTCTTTGCAAAAACGCCACTTCGTTTTAGTCTGCAATCAGCTAACTACCAGAATAAGACTTGTATACGTAATAGGGTCACCGTTAGTGTTGTGTGTGACGGTAGTTGGCTAAACAATGTGATGGTGGATGAAGACTCAGCGACGCAAACGGAGGCGATACACCGCGACAGCAGTCCACCCGTGACCACGGCCGGTGCAACTCGGTCGAAACGTCGGGTATAAAAAGGTATGCGTAGAATGCCTTTACTAAGTAGTTTTTGCGTTAAATCCCGTCTAAATATGTGTGCATAATGGAACGCGAAAGTTTAAAAGTGTATATTACCTATGTAATTGGAGATTTGTATAAAAATTTTAAAATATAAAAATTTCAAAGTACTGGCCCAAATTATCTATACAATTTTGCTATTGATGGCAGTTTGTTTATCCCTTTACTGTAAAAGTCTGCCGGACGGGAGGCGATGAAGTCAGAGAAAGCGTTTATTTTTTCCCACTTAAAATATTGTCTAAATTTAAAAAAAATGTAGAAATCTGTTGGGGCAAGGTCCGGTGAGTACGCTGGGTGACGGAGAGCTTCCAGCTGTAACTCTTGTAGCTTTGCGATGGTCTGTCTTGAAGTATGAGCTCGTGTTGTCGTTGCGTTGTCGTGGAGAAGCAATGGGGAAGAGCGATTGACCAGTCTTGGTTGTTGAATTGCGAGCTTCTCCATCATTGTTTACAATTATTGGCAATAGACATCTGCCGTCACTGTTGTGCCATTCGGTAAGAAATTGTAATGTACAAGTCCGGCACTGGTCCACCAGACAGTCACCATCATCTTCCTATGAGTAATCTTTTTTTTAGCGCACTGATTAGGTGTTGTACCCGGGTCCACCCACTGAAACGAACGCTTACGGCTGTCGTATAGGATCCACTTTTCATCGCAGGTAACAGTTCGATTTAGAATTCCCTCGTTTCTATGCCGATTCAGCAGTGCCATGCATGCTAAGTCTCGCTGTTGGTCGCTTAGTTCGTGTGGCACCCACTTGTCTAGCTTTAATATCTTTCCGATTTGCAGCAAGTGCTTCAAGTGTTACAGGCCGACCGCGAGGCTCGTTCTTCAACTCAAAATTTCCTGATTTAAAACGATTGAACCTTGCCCGTACACGTCGTTAATGTTTCGTGTTGTTTGCGCAGCGGTATTCCCACGTAGGAAATCATATTCGAAAATTGTACGAAATTTCAGTTTATCCATGGCGCCAAAAACTACCACAATTTCACAAAAACAAAAAACTATCTAAAAACAAATGACTTAATTTGAAATTAAATTAACAAGGCTTTCGAATAAAATTTATTTGAATTTAGAATTGCGCGCCAATTCACAGATATTTAAATCTGAAAGTGCCGGTTGTAGAATCTACAATTACATAGGTAAAGACCTATTATTAAAAAGAGGAAAGATTCGATTGTTTGTTTGTTTGTTTGGATTGAATAGGCTCCGAAACTACTAGACCGATTTGAAAAATTCTTTCACCGTTTGGAAGCTACACTATCTCCGGGTGACATAGGCTGTATAATATTTTCAAAAATTCGTCACGGGGTACGGGGTCCACGCGGACGAAGTCGCGAGCGGTCAGCTAGTAATTTTATAAACCGTTTCGCGTAGATGTGAAAGAATACTACCACCCCCTCTCTTCCCTTGGGTGTCGTAAAAGGCGACTAACGGACTAAAGACTGCACATACATCCAACAGCAAAGAGCGGTGATGAGCTAACCACCTCTGACGGTGAGCACATGTGCAGTCGCTATTTGGTGAAAAGTGGACTATAGTAGAGGGCTGCTTTTGCTATCCTCATTGCCTCATCTCTGACTAACCCTTCGGGAATAATAGTTGTGACGTGATTATAATGTATGGGTAAAATGTTGACGAATACATTTTATGTACACTATCTAGGAAACCCATCAGGGTTTCTGCATTATCAAGCAATAAACTAATTATTAAACATTTACGTAATTATCTAGTTAGAGACATCTCCATGATCAACACATCAACGTTTATTTGAGTTTTTAAATATTTAAGATTCTTCCTCTTCTTTATGTGCCATCGCCCATCACCTATTGGAGGTCGGCTATCATGATGGCCACTTGGCCATGAATTTAAGATTAGAAAGCTTTAAATCTATGTTTGGGTAAGTTTTATCGATGGAGTGAGTATCAAACAGATGACACCTCTGATTATCAGTAGTAAAGTATTGTACTTATATAACTAACTAACTTTTTCCAATCTCACACCAATTATCTAGCCCAAGTTAAGCTTCTTTTGAAACATGTGTTTATTGGTTAGATAACAGATAAACATACTTAGCAGACCCAAAATCAATTTATAAAAACCGTTATTCATTTTAAATTGACCCAAAAGGGAATCGAATCCGTGATCCGGAATGTTCAGAGATGGCGCGGCGGCGCCAGAACCTAACATTCCCGAATGTAAAACTCCCTAAAATCCTAAATGAGATAACTTTTGAAACCATCACGGTAATTATAAATAATTTATAAATGGGATGATTTCTAACTATTTACGTATTACGTTTCTTTAATTAATACTAAAAGCCTAGGATGATCCGAGAAGAGATTGAAATTACGAAACGCTACCGCATCAGGCAAATAAATATTAATATCACCTTTAACAACTGGAGCGGAATGCCGCAATCTTCGTTCATGGCATCTAAGATGTCTCTCACTTGATAGCATACAGCTTCTAGGGCTGCTTTTATTATATGGTTTGAGTTGGTGTCTTCCGTGATACCACATATGACACTGGAAAGGAAACAAAGTTAAATTTCACTTATGCAACCTTATTATTGGATTTCTATACGAGTAGTGCTGATTAAACTGTGTTGTCAAGTAATATTTGTGTTTTACCTAGACAGAACTCGGCAACTCTAGTGTATACCCATAAAAATGTAAAAGAAAACCTAATTAAATCATTCGTTACACATGAAGGATGTTATGAATGTGAAATGAACCGAAGAAGTATGTCAGTTCGTAGCTTTATGCTAGATAACATACAATAATATTACCTATTTACAAATTATTTAAATTATGAAAGGACAAACATTAAAACATTAAAATGTACAAATAATAACGAGAGCTGATAGTTTAGTCATTCTCCTTTGGACTTAAATTAGGACAATGTCTGTCAGTTAAGCTAGTTACTTTTTTATTAATTCATTAAGTGAAATTGCTCACCCCCTAGCATCCTGACGCCAGTACGGCGCATACAAACCACTGAAGGCCGGCACAAATATTACGCTACCATTTTCTGTTGCCTTCTCAGCGAGGTCTTGGGAATCTTTGGTGCTTTCCAGCAGACCTAGATTGTCTTTTAACCAGCCTAAAGCCGCTCCCGCAATAGCCACCTTAAAGGATAAAATTATTCATTTTACGACTAAAAAGATTAAAGTTAAATTAGCCTAAGAATGTCGTTACTGCCGCTTGCAGGTGACACAGCCGTACTGTGAAATGACACAGACCCCGAAGTAACATCAAGAAAACTGCAAGATCATTTGAATAATGTCCGTTCCTGGATGCAGTCTTGTAAAATTAAATCTAGTATTAACGCTAGGATTAACAAAAAGGATTGCCAGCCTGTTACTTCGGTCAATAGGTCCTAACTAGACACACATTAAATAGGTACCTTGGCTTTTATCTCAACAGAAGGCAAACCTTGAAAACACATATTCAAAAGAGCGTAATGAGCTAAATTACAGATTAACGAATTAATGATTAAATGGAATGGCTCATGGGTAGAAACTCGCGATTCTCTGTTGAGAACAAAGCAATGTTATTAAAGCCATACTTGAAACAATATGGTATTACGGTATACAGCTGCTGTGGGGTTTTGCCTAACCTCTGATATAGAAATGTGTGCTGAAAGCAATAGTCTTAATATATCTTAATATCCCCACAGTTAAATAGCAAATAGCCAATAATAGTAAAACTTCGTATCATATAACTTATATGGTCGGGCCTATTTGATGATTACTAATTTGGTTAAAATGGACTGGCCCAGAGCCCAGTACCATTGCAGACAAGACATCTTAAGAGACTCTGTACTTGGGACTACATATTTTTATTTTAACCAGTTAGCAAAACATGACGGCAGCCTGACAGTGGAAAGGCATGACTGTACGCCAACATAGAAACCAAAACAACTGCCTATGGTCCAAAGACCGATCGCATGCTAGCAAACAAATATATAAAAACATTTTAAAAATATGTATGTTACTTTTACACATACATAAATGTCCTTGTGTAAACAGACAATGTGAAAAACAGAAACATGAATTTTAAATTTTATTTCTACTTACCGATCCTTCTAAAGCATAATGCGGTGGATTCTGACTACCCATTTGGTAGGCCACCGTGGTTAACAAGCCCCGACTCGAGTTCACGCGAATATCGCCCGTGTTGTATAAGACAAAGCAGCCAGTGCCGTATGTAGCCTTTGCTTGGCCTTTTTGTAGGCACATTTGTCCAACAAGAGCTGCTTGTTGGTCTCCTAAGCAACCAGCTATTGGGATGCCTTTCAGAGGTCCATCAGAAATGTAGCCGTATATCTGAAAAATATAAAATTTTAATAAATAAAAGTCAGCAAAATTTTTTAACTCGTTTGGCAATCTGGGTAATCTGACTATCACATGTTCATCTTTAATAAATGACAGCTGTTTTTAAAATGGAAACAGAAAATGTGTCAATGAAATCTTACTTCGGAACTGGACTTAATATCTGGTAAAACTGACTTGGGAACTTCAAAAAACTTCAAAAGCAAAGGATCCCATTTCAAATTTTCAATATTCATCAACATTGTCCTTGAAGCGTTTGTTACATCAGTCACATGCTTGCCACCATTAGGCCCGCCTGAAAATATTACAAAATATATTGTTAGCAGAAAAATTTAGTAGAAACACAATTTTATTAGTCACGCTTATTTTATTAGTCTCACTTGTAAGAGTTTACTTATTTGTAATGCGATTGTATCATGGTTGGTAGTAGGGCTTGTTAAGTCCACCTGGTTAGCTACCACCATCGTATGACGCCATAACAACAATGTTCATAGCATTGTTGTGTTCCGACAGTTTAGAGATAAGATAGTTAGTTCTTTAGTGGTTGATGATTTCGGGTGCAGCGCGATTCCACCTTCGCGGCCTTATCGTCACTTGCCATCAGGTGAGACGAAGGCCAAGAGCTTACCCATGGTAAAATAATAAACAAACATCTGCGAAACCCATTACCATAGAGGAGATGAGTAAAAAATAATATACACTGGTGTCTGCAACACATAATGAGTGTTTATGTATCCTTTCTTTTAAATTGCGTGCCTGACATTATCGTTTCGTCAGGGTACATCGTTTTAGCTTTATTGTGTTCCGGCAATTAGAGATAAGAAAACTGACTGGAATTTACATGTGTTTAGTAATAACCCAGATGTTACTGAAATATTTTTTTATCCGATTTTGCTGATATTTGGATAATTATGATAGTTAAAACGACAACTCATAATAACTGGGAGAAATCCCCGTCGCAGTATCTGGGATAAACAAGAAAAACAAAATAAAAACGTACTTAGATCGGATTGGTGACATTCTCGTTAAAGGTCAGGTCAAGAGTACCCTAAACCGACGAGCATGTATCAAGAATGTTATGCGAGTAAGTCAAGTAAAGGATGTGTTTCAGGATCGTAGCACATGGAAATCTGTGATCTCTGCCTACCCCTCTGGGAAGCGGCCGTGATATACGGTCGGGGTCACCGTCGCTTTATCACTTTGCAGCGATTTTCGTATGAAGCGCTACGACCGCCCGGGTACGTGCCCGTACTAAATAGACGACGCGGTGTGCAAGGGATTTTGGCCTTTAAACTGGTAAAGCGACGGAGTCCATCATTGTACGTATGTATGTAAACAAGAAAGATGCTAATAAATGATATATATTGGAAAAAGATGACATGCTTAATATCAGAAATGAAGTGTCAACCTACAAGCGCCTTCCTATAGTGTTGTACCTACAATTAAATAAATTACCTGTCAAATTCCAAATTATCCACGTATCAACCGTTCCAAAGCAACAAGTACCCTTTTTCATAGCTACTTTGACAGCATCCACATTATCACTCAACCAACGCAGCTTGACAGCACTGAAGTATGGCGACATTGGCACTCCACATAACGGCTGAAAGTGGGGTTTAAATAATTACATAGATACTAACAACTAATATCCCCAAAGGGGTAGACAGAGACTAGGCAATGAATAAAAACATAGAAATAAAGATCTTAAAATTTATAAAGTTATAGTACTTACATAAAGTAATACCACTATGATTACAAATATCTTATTGGCTTTCAAAAGCAAGTCCTGCCATGCTTATTTATTAATTTATAATGTACATTATTATCATTTAATACAAACACCTTAAAATTTTTCATATAAATATTCAAATAACAAATTATATAGTTTTAGTATGAGATGAAAGACTTCCAATTCACAATTAAGTATTTAAATTGTGAAAGGGCAATCATAAAAACTGTACAAATAAAAATGAATATTGATATTATATAAGATTATAAAGGTTACCCATGATACTATTATAATAACTTTTAATAACTACACATGTTACGCATTAAGCCAATTTCAACTTAGAGATGTAGTCTCACAACACGTGTTTACTGCATTATTATCATTATCGTTAGCCTATAAATATCCTACTGCTGGTCACACTCCTTCCCACATAGGGAGATTGGGCCATAACCCACCATGCTGACCCAATGCGAGTTGGTAAGTTTTAACAACTGCAACGGCAGCAACTGCCTAGCTAATTGTCTAACTTCAACATCTATCGCAATACCTTTCAAGTATAAGTACATTGCTTTGCTAGTTTGCTAATTTAAAACTAATTTCAAAATAATTATACCAGTGAAGCAATAGTACATTGTTTAAATATATGTAATTAAACCATACTGTAATAATTACCTAATGATTATTACAGTACAGTTTATTTAAATATAATTAACATATTCTATAGTTTTGTACCTACCCACACAAAGGTTTTTGGCAGCTATTGTTATTTTATATTAAAATAATTGTTCTAATTCTAGCTTGTGATGTGTTTCTTGTGTGTAAAACAATTAAGATTATGGCATTTATGATATCATTAGATAATAAAGCAATAGCGTAAAACTAATAAACTGGCAGTAAACTCATTTCACAGTGTTGACTAAGTTGAATGATGATAAAGAAATAAAATAAAAAAATCTAACCTTCAAATAATTTTTATTTCTGGTTTTGTTTGGCACTGTATCCAAGAGCTTCTCTATGGTTGACGTAGTTCTCATATCCAGCCAAACAATTGCATTATGAAGAGGTGCTCCAGTGTCTCTATCCCATACAATTGTTGTTTCACGTTGATTTGTGACACCTACTGCAATTATATCCTAAAAATAAAATTTAGTTAGTGAAAAATAAAGTCACCAAAAAAGACCCACATAATTTGAGGAAACATTACATAATAAAGGGACTGATAATATCACTTGAAAAAGAAAACTTGCCTCAATATAGGACTTAAATTCACTTTGAATTGGAAATGGTGAAAGCAATTTAAATGATAAAATATATTTATTACAGTACATAATAACACTTCCACCTGATAACCAGATGTCCAGGGTTAAATTCCGAAGTTTTTTTTTATAAAACAACTTCGAGAGGCAAACAAGCAGGCGGGTCACCTGATGGAAAGTAATCACCGCCATCCATGGACACCCGCAAAACCAGAGGAATTGCAGGCGCTTTGCTGTCCTTCAAGGAAGGAATAGATTTAAGGAAGGAATTGGAATTGTGAGAGGGGGGGGGGGATGGGCCTCCGGAACCCTCACTGGCCAGTCGAAACACAACAGCACCAAGTGCCATTATTTCACACCAGATAGTCGTAAGGGGCCATCCTCTACGCCAGGCGAGCCGGCCCAATATGTGCTGCCTGGCTCCACCACTCAGTCAGTGTCACTCATTTAGCACCACTCAGGGGTCACGTGTACTTTAACCCCCGAAAGTTGAGCAAAGTGTGTAACTAGTATTTCAATGCATTGCTCGGGAGCTTATCGCAATACCTTCTAAGTAGAAGTCCATTGCTTTTCGAGCTACATTATTGTAAAATTAGATTAAATTTTTTTAAATAAGCAAATAATAAAAATAAGCAATTTTAATTAAATAACTAGCATAGCAATGTACTTGTTCTTGAAAGGTATTGAGATAGTTGTTGAAGTTAGACAATTTTATTAGTCCCCCAGCCAGGTTTGTGATCACCAATCTGGGGCAAGCATGGTGATTAAGCCCATCAATTGTTTGAAAATGCTTTTAAGAGTGAGCTGACCTTAAATAAAAAAATTTGTAAAGTCAACAATCAAATATCTGGAAACTTGTCTTCCAATTTAGTATTGATAATTCACATGAAGATGGAGCGGTTGCCATTTATCTGAAGAGGCTGGTTATGAAATAGAAAACTATGCAGACAAATTAATACTGCAGGTAATAATAAAATTTATCTAGTGTTAAAGATTACGTAGTTAGGCATAATGTAATTATATTATTATGCAGTTGTCATATCTTTATTAATAAAAGGCAGATGTGATCAAAACCATGTACATATTACATAAATTATTAAGTCCATGACCAAAACATCATATCAATTAAAATTATAAAAATTAATAATGTTATTAAAATTTATGCTCTTATAATTTACAAATCCACAAATGACCTGTTGTAATGTATGGATCAGAATGCTGGGCTTGAAGAAAACTGATGAAACAAGATTGCATGCAATGGAAATGAGAATGTTAAGATGGATGTGTGTAGTGGCAAGAGCAGATAACGTAAGATGATTATAGGTATAATAAGAGAGGAAGTTAAAAAGTAGGTAGCGTCAATGTCAGAAATTTAAAGAGAAGTTGTTTCGTTGTCGTAAAAAATAAAATGATTACAATCATGTTGTTGTATAATTATTAATTTAGTGAAGAATAAATTTGATTTGCCTATTACATCATTGAAAAAACAATACTGAAATCCATTGAATAGTGAGCAGTTCAGCAGTACAAGAGATAGGTGGTAAGAAGAGGATGATATACTATTAAATAAAACCTTTATTTGTAGGCCTACAAATGAAATCAATGAGACATACCTTAGGATTTCCACCAAGTTCGACTAAATCCATTACAGCTTTTTGAATACATGATATTACGACTTCTAATATGGCGTTTGGGTCCTGTTCTACCCAACCTTCTTGAGGGAAACATTGCCCTAATTCTTTTTGATGATACGCGACGACTTCAGTAGAATTTGCTTTGAAAATAATGAATCTTGCACTTGAAGTGCCCTCGTCAATGGCTCCAACGAGCGGTCCGAATTTACCATACTCTGACATTTTAAGTACCTATTTAAAGGTGCCCGCTAAATGAGAAATAACTATTTGCACTTTGATCTAGAACACTAATCACATTATCAGTTATAGCGGGCAAGTTGAGCAATCAAAATAAATAAATAAACTGAAGTGAAGTCTGTTCAATAAAGCTTGTTAAGATACCTGTGCTGTGACAGTGACAGGTGTCAAATGCAGTGCTTCCACATTCATGATTTCCTTTCCCCACGCCACAACTGAGATTTCCCCTTCTCAGGAATTTTTTCCCTTCAAAATATATCAAAAAAACAATGTCGTCGCCAGGTGGGTGGCTTATGCTATTAGGGGGGGTTACGCGGTCAGCGAAAATTTTGGTGTTGCGCGGGGGGGGGGGGGGGGAGGATCCGCTGTAATTGAGGCAAAATCGAGATTTTGCTTTTCAAAGGTGCTATGTTGGACAGCCATTCCTTAACAAAAGTGCAAAGCGCCTACAAAAAATTATTCTAATTTTGAGATTTTCTCAAAGATGGCATTGGGTGTAAGTGCCAAACTTTTATTTCTTTACAAATGGGACGTGTGTGTCGATCGTAGTAAATGTCAGTGTCGGTCATCTGATTAGCTCCTGTCATTTCAAATGATAAGATTTGTCTGATAAAAATATTAGAAAGTACTCTGAAAATGAGTGATTCAAGGAATAAAACTATAAAAAAACTACCTATGAAAATCTTTGAAAGTAGTACGAGGAAAGAGTTATGTTAACAGAAAAAGAAAAGTTATTCCGGCAAAAAGGCCACCTTCTATGCTGGTCAGTACCTACATTGTTATTGTTAATTTACTTCAATATTGTTTCATTTAATTTTACAATTGCGTTAAGCAAATATTTCATTACAAAAAATATGCAAATGTAAGAACCGATGAAAAATAAATAAAAGAAAAGAGAAAAAAGAGAAAAAAAAAGTAAAAAAAAAGAAGAAAAAAAAGGTGAAAAGGAAGCTTTTCTAGTGGAAAGTGTGATTGCTTATTACCACCAGAATATCAAGAATTCTATAGGAATTTGTGTAATAATTAAACTAGTTTAATTACTAGTTACACAAATTTGTCAAAATGCAGCATAGGGGCTAAGCACCAACTAAAATAATAATACTTATTTAAAAATAAAGGCACTTTACTCCAATGACATTTGTTATGAAACTTAGCCCCATCATTAATTTATAAGTAATCTTTTTTTTATCTGTATTTTAAACTAAATTAACATTATCCACTCAACGAGTTAACTGAACATTTTGTTTATATAATTGTGAAGATTTGTTAATAGCATATGTTTACTTACTAACCTTAGCTATAGGTGTTATTTGACTGTAAATCTTCCTAGAAATAAATAAATAAATAAATAAATGAAAGGTAAATATCTTGCATTTTGACCCATTTCTTAATTGATTTTAAAAATAAGGTTTTTTTTATTTAAATATGTTCAAAAGTATTAGGTATAGTATAAACATTACCTGTTTAATTTTTAGGTTTAATAAGTTTATTATTTAGGTTGGTTTTAATTATTTATTTGATAAATTGGTGATTTTAGTTTACTTGTTTTATTTTGTTAAATTTAGTTTATGTTGTTTTATTATAGTTGATTTAGTTAGGTTAGGTTTAAGTTTTATTTTTATAGTTATAAGTTAAGTATTTATGTTAGTTTTAGTTATTTATGTGATTGTTTGGTAATTTTATTATTTATTTGTTTTCTATTTTTAAAAGTTTAGTATTAATTTAGGTTTAGTTGTGTTTGTAAATAATTAATTTAATTTGTTATGTAGATGGTCTAATTTCCGTAATCGGTCTGGCCCTGGACCATTGACCGAATACGGGGACATTCGCTGGTGTTTGTGGCATTATGGCCGGTATCAATCCTTGTGCCCATGCGCATGTTATGGGCTGAGCAATTGTAGCACTTTGGCCCCTGGGTCTTGTTGGCGCATTGTGCTACTTGGTGGCTCGGACTGGCGCAATGGGCACAAGGTTTCCTTTCGGCCTTACATTTTGCCTTCGTGTGGCCATACTGGAGGCACTCCCGACACTGTATAAAGCGGCTGAAGACCTCAACGTGGACCCTACTATGGTCCACGTTGAGCCTCCCGTGAGCTAAGATGGTGGTTCGCATCTCAGGGGTGACTTCGACAACCGCGTTATACAGTGTCGGGTTTCGGTTTGAGCTTATGAAACAAATGCGGGTCACTGCAATGTCGTTTTGGGCGACTAGGACCTCCTCTAACTCCTCGCGGGCAACATCCTTGGATATGCCCTTGAGGATGATCAGAGGTGGTCGTAGCTTCGCCTGTTCGGCGCCGAATTTATTGCTATTAGAGTGACGGGCTATAGTTTCCGCGCACTGTCTCACATCCTCAAACTCCACCCTCATTTTGGCTTTGGGCAGCGACTGTATTCTTATGGGGGCGTATTTATGCCTCCGGAATGACGTCTCCTGTTTCCAGAGGGACACCACCTCCGGAGGCTTCAAGGTGCAGTCATACGATGATATTATGACTGCGGGGTATGTCTTGGGCGTGGATGGTACAGCCCTGGCAGCAACGCTGGTATAGGAGGGAGCAATCGGGAGTTCGGCCTCTTGGACATTACGGACAGTATGAGCGCCCGTCGGCGGACCCTTGGAGAGAGGAACCTCCTTCAGTGCGGCTGTGACCATGTTGGCGGTCAGCCGCACAAGGTCTTCGAGCCACGCCTGCTGCGTCAGCATTTCGTCGACCTTTTGGGCTACCTCTCTCCGGATCTCCGCCGCTGCCTCGCCCTGAATGGCGACTACAGCGCTCACGCTGTTATCCAGCTTATGGCCTAATTCCCTTATGCTGTCCTCACTAATTTGCTCCTGGGAGACGTCCGATGGGGGGGGGGGGGGTTCAGTTGGTTCAAAGGTCGAGTCGAGAAGTCGGTTCATACAGCCTTCGAGACTGTTGGCTGCCTCGAGGATGATCTCTTTGTTGTCTCCGGTCACTGACTTGCCCGAACGAACCGCCGTAATGATCTGAGAGCAGTATTGTTTAATCAGACCCTTGAAGGCCACCACATCAGCTGTCATGTATGACCTGTTGGCATTACCAGGCGTCTCCGGGTCACTGAACTCGCCCGCCAACGGACTAGTTAAGTGCGCCATATTAGGTTAGGTTAGAGAGTTAGGTTAGGGTTTAGGGTTTTGACGTCTCTAAGTACGGCAGTTAGACCGAGGAGTCATTAAACGATTCATTAGTAAGTCATCTAAGAGCTAACGCTTGAAGATTGTATTTCGGAAACGGTCAAAGATATCGTTTTGGAACTCAGCGCAATCGATTCAAATAGAGAGGTTTCCTTTTTTTTAGGTTTGGGAACGACTTGAACTAGCCCAGCGTGGGCCCCGAGGGCCAGAACTAGGCCAGTTGTGAGTGAGCCAGAACTCTTGAATTCCTACTACTGCCGGTAAGTATATAATTGAGCTATTTTTTAAGCAAATCTTAATTTTTCAGGAAACTACGACAATGCACATCTCATGTAAAAGTACTTATTTTAAATTTTTATCAACAATAATTTTTAAAGGTAAACTATAAAATGTAGGTACGATACGAAAATAATTCATGGTCACCTTAGCCACGGTGCTTCTAATACTGTGCCTTAGCGATCACAAATGTTAATGCCTTAAGTATATTATAATGCTGTGGATGCGAATGGGCGATTTTCCGAGATCAAAAAAAAAAAGAAATTGGTTCGTAAATGACTTCATAGATGGCGCTTAGCATATATTAGTATGGCGCTTAGTAAAAGGCGGGTTCATGAAGAGCACGTGTATGGCTGCGTAATATTTATTCTATTCCAAAATAGAAATAGGTTCTGGATGTCCTGAATATAAATAGGTAAGTAAATACTATTTTTTTATTCTTTTGGTAGACAAGTAAAAGTGTAGAATTTATTACAGCTTATAAGTAGCCCAGCTTTCATAAAACGACATCTATCGAGTGTTTTTGAACTAATTTTTACTTTTTAATTTAGGCTGTCAGAAAATCGCCCATTACTAATGCAACATTTCTTAAACATTTTCGATGAACAGCACAAAATAAAGCTAAAACGACCAAACACAATCTAAGTAATTACGCGTTCGCACGTATGCCAATGGGCGATTTTCTGACAGCCCAAATTAAAAAGTAAAAATTAGTTTAAAAACACTCGATAGATGTCGTTTTATGAAAGCCGTACCTATCTAAGGGCTGTAATAAATTCTACACTTTTACTTGTCTACCAAAGGAATAAAAAATAGTAAGTACTTACCTATTTATATTCAGGACATCCAGAACCTAGGTATTTCTATTTTGGAATAGAATAAATATTACGCAGCCATACACGTGCTCTTCATGAACTCGCCTTTTATCATGCGCCATATTAATCTAAGCTAAGCGCCATCTATGAAGTCATTTACGAACCAATTTTTTTTTTTTTTGATTTCGGAAAATCTCACATTGCCATCATGACAACATGCCACAGACGTATAATACTTCTATGCAACCTGCTTACTTACTAGCAATAATAAATAATTTATTAATTGTAAGAAACTCTTTTATCAGTGAGGTAACACGAATAATAATATAAATAATAATTTACTAAAAACATATCAATAGGTAATAAATAAAGATTTTTTTATTGTAATTTACGTAAGTAGGTACTGTTATACTCGTAAAGGTTGGGCAATGAAATTATAAACTATAGATACCTATGTTACGTTCATAGTAATTTGCATATGTTCCGAGCAATCCAAAACTGCACACATTGACAAGTTTCACTGTTACGTATAACAAAAGATACGAAATAGCACGCAAATGAAAGAGATAGTATAATTTTAATGATTGCACTTCAAATGTTTCTTGTCCATAGAGTAACATTTAAACTCGTAGGTGGACACTTGATTGAAAAGAAAGTACATAGGTAAGAAATAAAACATCTTATAAAAGTAAATCATATTTATTGAAAATTTGAAAAATTAAATAACATAAAATGAAAGAAACGAAATAAAACACATATTTCAAATACCTACAAAAAAAAATTTTTTTGTCTGTAAGTTTTGTATTTCAGGTTATTTTTTTGTGTAGGATGGTTACGATTATTTATGAATTTATCAATAATGATGATTGAAAATGGGTGTCTGATGTTTTGAATGTTCGAAAAAAGAGTCAAAACATTAGAATTCAAAGAGTTTTTTAAAATGCGGCACTTTAATTTCTCTACGTCTTCATTGCTAGCAAAATGTAACCCTTTTTCATTTATATGAGATTTTATGACAAATCCGATTCTTTGTTCACGAACTAACCTAACCACTCGGAAACCTAAATACAAGTTGTCTTTGATTATATACATGCTTAGAGCATTCAACCAACTGAATGCTCTATGTACACATGTCTAGATAGACCCTGGCCGTAAAAAGTAGAAAAATTTATAGGCCAATATTGGCCTATCGCGCAATCCTGGCGGTCAGTGTCATTGTGCCGTCAAGCAGTGTTTACCTCTCGCGTTTCGGTAAAATTGTTCGCAAAATGACCGTTTGCTCAGTAAAATTCTGTCGAAACTACAAAAAAATTTTTTTCGAAAAGGAAAGTCACGTTTCGTCTGTAAGCATCGATAAATTTTAATGAAAATTTAAAGTTAAACAATAATAACGGCCATTTATGCGTAGTGTTGCTAGTATCAAAATGTAGAGTTCCCATTATTGGTGGCAGAATATAAAAGGAGGTTTAAATACAATAAGTGTGATAAAAAATACTCAGTCTTGTTAGTTAGTATTTACACATGGTCTTGTTGTAAATAAAGTAAATACATTAAATATAATTATTTTTGGAACACTTTCAAAGTTTTTCTTTTTTTTAAGCTAATGTCTGATTTATAAGAGCGTGAATAAATGTCACGGTTCATAATCGATGCCGAATGTTTGTAAACATATTACTGTCATTTGTGCAAATGTCTAGTTTCACTAGGATTTTTACTGTATTTTGAAAGAAAGACACAATAGTTAACTGTTTTCTTGTGAATGTCTCTCAAGAAAAAGTATAAGTAAGTAATCTGTTTACAAACATATGTCATCGAATTTGGCTGGAGTATAGGTTCCATTCCAAAACAAGAAAAAATATAATACCTACTGTAATATTTTATAATACTATTATTATAAATTGTTATTGTATATGTTATTGTATCGATATTCGAAATGAATAAAAAAATTATTATGTTTGAAATGGAATGTACGTAAGTATTTATGTAAGAAGTATGTGTTTAAGTAAATGTATGTAGGAGATGGTAGTATGTATGCTTCAGAGCTCGATGGCGCATCGGCTAGCACGTTCGGCTTGCGATCTTGCCCGCTAAGCAACTTTCGCAATGCCGGGTCACTGGATGGGTGACCAAATTTAAAACATCTCGAGCTCCTCCGTGCTTCGAAAGGCACGTAAAGCCGTTGCTCCCGTTTGTTGTCGTAAGATGACAGTTGTTAAAACCCACCAACACGCATTGGGCCAACGTGGTGGGTTATGGCCCAATATCCCCACGTCCTATCTCCACGTGGGAAGCCTGCGCCCAGCAGTGGGACGTTTATAGGCTGATGATGATGATGACGATGTTTGAAAAAGTGCGGGTGTATGTTTGTGCCCCTAAAAGGTCAATATTTCTCGCCTCATGTAAACTATTGGACACGGATATTGATGAGCAGTCATTACATTATGTACCCTTTACAACTGTTCGACTACATAGCAAATATTTTAATTTTCAGATTTCCAACTGATCCGGTAGGAAGAAGTCGTTATCGAAATATTTAACTATAAGGTTTCAACATAATAAGAAATTAGAGAACATAAAAAATGATGTAACAACCAAACGAAAGTTATTTATGAAACAAATACAAAGAAAACGCCAATAAGTTTTGATTTTAATTTAAAATATTTAAATTTCTAATTAAAAAATTAATTTTGATTAAATAGGTATTAAATGTAATCATCCTGCCTGTTGCTTCTATTTCGTCCATAGTACTTACAAACATATCACACGCACCCAGGCTTCCATTAGCACATTATTTTATTGTACTCGCCCTCGCCTTCAATCATCCATTTATTTTAAACACACCAGCTTCTTTTATGCGATAAACCTACATAAACGATAGACATACCTAATTTAAAAAGTTATGTTATGTTATACATCATTTTAAAATTGTATTGTGCATAAATATGTTTTCCCTACTTTATCGGAAATTAGGCATTCGCTGGTAACCATCCGCGCTAGTGTCAGTCATATGCGGCTGTGACGCAGACTTCAAATTCAATACAAAAACCTGGCGGATTTTGAGAAGCGTTTGTACCGCGATGCTCCGTCTAGACATGTATATAGTCAAAGTCTGTTGTATATAATATCATTGGGATGGGGGTAGTTTGTTATAATAACAACATCCTTTACTTAGTATACGACTTCATATTTATTTACAAGGTTAGATAACATATTACATTACTAAAATAATCATGGTAAGTCTACCCATGTTGGCACTTCAGATCGATCTCCTAATTCCCCGTTTGACATATTATGGTCATTTCAAAATATGTTTTATTTATAAATTACTACAAAGTAAAACCTGTCAGGGCCCTAACATGGTATAAAACTACAGTCCTCCCGACCTAGGAAAAAAAATTAAGACAAATTTTTTTTTTCCCAACTTTTTTTTACATTTTTACCCATTTCAACAAATGATTCAACCTAAACCCGACTTGGATTTTGCTATTCGAAGAATTAAACTTCGAATAACTTGGTACATATAAACCCGTCAAAACTATATACCTATTTCGAATCATCCTCCAAATTACTAACTAACACGACTCATAAACATCACTCTTAACAAAAATTACATAACTAACTTTATCAATCTGCATGTTAAAATATTTAATGTTAATGCAGAGAAAAATTCAAACTCTCCAAGGGTGTGATAGTCGTTCTTAAGCTTAGGCTTTATAACAAGACTTAAAGCAGATACTATCAACTTATCCATAGGTAAAAATATTCTACACCATTATATTTAAAATTCTCAAGAACTCAAGAGGCAATGTCAACTATCCCACGGTATGACTTGATACTCAACAATACATAATTCCCTCATAATCTATAGAATTAGGGAATTAAAAAAAACATAGTAAACCTAGAGAAAAAACGTGAGATATCACGTTTCTCAACAATATTTCCTTTCATAATAAATCAAACTACTCTTTATTATTCCCTGTATTTGGCCCTCTTTTTAATACATCAATTGCTCCCTGCCATCATTGTACATCTTATTCTAGGTTACCTAAAATACATTATTCTTATTTCCTTCGTTCATATGAAAACATTAAAACACATAATATTAGTAGTTAGGTAGTTTTATAATTTTCACTCATAGCACTCATCAAACAGCATTCATAAATTGTTAATTAATAAAAATATGTAATGCACTGTAAACGGCAGGACGAATTAGAAGGAGATAGCGCTATGACGCATACCGCCTTCGCAGAGGGTTGCGCGCAGCTCAGAACAATAACTAACTTTAGTTATTGTTCTGAGGCGCGCAGCGCAGGCGACGGACGAGAGAAAGCATGTTTCATGTTCATGCGTCTTCGGCCGCGTCCCTTCTCGCTAGGGATGGACATTTGAAAAAAATATCGATATTTTTTTCGATTTAATACATTGCTCTGTTGCATTGATGTTGATACGATGTATTGTTAGATGATGAGGTGTTTCCAAAACATCGATTGTATTTCTCAATCGACATGTTTAGGCCGTGTTTCTTACGTCACTGGTCTAATATTGCCCACAAGAAAAGAAACTGATGCCGAAAATAAAAGAAAACCTAGTTTTCTTTTAGTTTCAGGTTCAGTTTCTTATGGAAAAGTATTTATTAAAAAATCAAAGGACAATGCCCACGGCCCATACATTTGAAAACTTGACAATGAGTTATCTTGTTAAACTGATCTAGTAGCTAACATAATTTCTATTACTGCTTATTGGTCTAAATTTTTTTTATAAAAAGCCAGAGTTATGTGAGAGAAAGTTTAAACATAACGGTTTTCAGTTTGTGGTTGGATATTATTTGTTTGAAGTTTTTCGGCAACATAAAATCATAGATATCAATTCTTAATGATGAATTATTGTGTTAATAATTATTCATAAAACATTAAACGAATAAAAATTCTTATAAAGGAGACCTAGAATATAGTTTTATAAACATCAAATTAATTTATAAATTTAACGTTAACAGTCAAAGAGGCGGAACGAAACGTTTTGAGTGGCAAAGTGCGTTCAAAAAGCTAAAATTCGTTACTACCATAGAAAAATGAAACTTAGAATGTACCTATTGTATTTTCCTGGCTTTAAAGGGAAACTATGAAAGCATGGTTAGATTTAGTGAAATTTTGAGCTATTTTTGCCAATACGGTTTATATTTATGCATTCTCAAAACAAAACAGGTCCAAAATGGTCCCTTACAAATCCTAATATTTCTTTTCAATGCTGTGTAAAACCAATATATTCGATATTTGAGTGTCAACAATACATCGGTGCAATACTTAGAGCAGGGATGCACAGACTACGGCCCGCGGGCCGCATGCGGCCCGCCGGTCGAATACTGGTGGCCCGCCGACAGCAAAAATAATACTCTCGTACATTCGAAAATATTGAGTTCTATTCCAGAATAAAACCAATAACAAATGTTCGAAAAGTAATTTGAATCTCGCGCGCGCGCTCTATCAATCTTATCGGTGCGCCGTGCATGCGTCGGTAACAGCGGTCGGTAATGTTCGTGCTGATCTCGGTTAAATTCGTTTTCTTGAGGAATTGGTTTTAGGTGCTGTGGTAATCCTAGTCAGGATTAAAACGCAACATGGACATGCCAGGAACTAGTAAAAAACGTAAGGTTAAAGATGAAAATCGGCAGTTTCAAGAAATTTGGACTGAGAAATACTTTTTTGTATGGTCGCATAACAAAGTCGTTTGTTTAATTTGCAAGAATTCTGTTGCGATTGCAAAGGAATATAATGTAAAAAGGCACTATGAAACGCAGCATCCTACTTTTACGAAGTTTACAGGCGAATTAAGAAAGCAAAAAGTTTTGTCTTTAAAACGGGAGCTTATTGGTCAACAAGCTATGTTTACAAAACCCATTCAAGATACAGAAACAGCTACAGAAGTTAGTTATGAAATTTCTCGAATGATAGCAAAGCGGAGTCGCCCCTTCAATGATGGGGATTTTGTAAAAGAATGCATAGAAATTGCCGCTAAGAAAATGTATCCAGAAGCAGCAAAAAAGTTTGAGAAAATTCAACTGAATCGTATGACCATCCAAAGACGAATTATGTCTTTGTCAGATAATATTGCGGAACAATTAAATGAAAAAACTAAGATAATTGATTTTTTTTCATTAGCACTCGACGAATCCACTGATATTAGTTCCACAGCTCAACTTCTTATATTCATACGAGGTGTTACTCAAGATTTTGAAGTCTTCGAAGAGTTATTAGGAATGTGTTCATTGAAAGGTCAAACCAGAGGAGTTGATATACTCAATGTACTTTTGGACGAGTGTTCAAAAACTGATTTGGACTTATCGAAATTATCGGGAGTTTCGACTGACGGTGCTCCTTCGATGATTGGTGTCAATTCTGGGCTAGTTACTTTGTTGAAAAAGCATTTGCAAGAAAAAAACTTAAACGCTGAAGATCTCATGCAGTTTCACTGCATTATACACCAAGAAGCCCTCTGTTCTAAAAAAATTGAATTTGAAAATGTCATGAAAGTGGTAGTTTCGACTGTGAATTTCATAAAATCACGAGGACTCAATCACAGGCAATTCAAACAATTCCTTGATGACATTGAATGCGAACATGGAGATTTACTGTATTATACAGAAGTAAGGTGGCTAAGTCGTGGATTGACACTGGAACGATTTTTAAATTTAATAGAAGAAATTGATATTTTTCTGGCGGAAAAGCAAAGGGACGTCCCGGAACTTAAAAGTCCTGATTGGTTGTGTGATTTGGCTTTTTTAGTTGACATTACAAATCATTTGAATGTCTTGAACACACGGCTTCAAGGCAAAAATCAACTGATATCCCAGCTCTACGCACATGTATCATCCTTTCAATGCAAGCTGACACTTTTCAGATCGCAATTGAATTCTGGAAATTACAATCATTTTCCGAATTATAAGAAAATGGCTGAAAAATTCAAAAAAACTGCTATTAATTTCAGTTATGTAAAAAAGCTAGATATTTTGATTCAATCTTTTCAAGACAGATTTTCGGAGTTTAAAACAGTGAAACCTCTGTTGGACATATTTAGCAATCCTTTCACGATTTCAGTTGAAAATGCGCCAGAGTTAATGCAGTTAGAAATTATCGACATTCAGAACGACCAAGATTTACGCAACAAATTCAACGAAGGAGACTTGCTGAACTTTTACCGCTGCATTGATAAAAATACGTACAAAGAGTTGCGCATAAACGCTCTGAAATGTGCAAGCTTATTTGGTTCTACCTATATATGTGAACAAACCTTTTCAATCCTAAATAATAATAAAACAAAAAATCGAAACCGCCTTGCAAATGAAAGTTTGGAAGCAGTTTTACGTGTTGCTACAAGTAAATTTGAGCCAAATATAAAAAAGATTGTAAGCACTATGCAGTGCCACGCTTCAAATTAATAAATTCTTTTTCAATTTGAATACATTATTATCAATTTTTCATTGTCTTTAATTACCTATACTTCTGGTGGCCCACCATCAGTTCATAATTTGCCCGAGTGGCCCCTAGTCTTAATAAGTCTGTGCATCCATGACTTAGAGCATTCAATGAATGCTCTAAGGTGCAATATGATGCAACGTGACTATACATCGAGTATTTAAAATACATCGATGTATATCGTCCATCGCTACCTCTCGCCTATTTCCACACCTCTAAATCGAAATCAGAGCCTCAGGACAATAACTAAAGCATAGAAGTAGCGATTTATATAATAAACAAGCTGAATATAGCTACCCTTTGTACTCTTATAGAAAATTTGTTAATGTAAGAACAAAATAGATATAGTTTGGACAGGACGGCGAATTACAATGTAGAGTCTGACCTCGGACCAAATATTACATTTGGTCCGAGAGTCTGACCAACGAAACGTGACTGGAGAGAATGGCGGCAAATTCAAAAATTCTTGGGGTGTCAACACTCATTAAACTCTGAAAAAACGACGTTGATACTTGTATTTTTTTTTATTAAACTGTAGATCAACCAAACAAATAATTTGTAATTAGTATCAATAAATAAGAATAAATGTTAAGAATAATTGAAGAAGCATTTGTGATAATGAAATACCCTAATTAATATTAACCACCTTACAAAGTTGAATAGAAGAATTTTATTTGTTGGAAAATGGGTCTGTCGTTGACGATATTGTTTCCAAATATTGCGTGTCACTAGATAAAACTTCCTTTTGTTCAAGTGATGTGATATCCTTGACAATATTTTAGTTTTGTCTAACTAGTACTTGAAGTTTCTGTAGGTAAGATAAACAAAAATTGGTTGGAGAGTCAACTCATAGAGTTATGATGTACCTACTACGTACTAGAGAAGACTACACAACTAGATTGTTTGCTAAACGCTTTAGAGCCAGCTCGCTCCAACTATATTAGTCTGTGGCAGGCGCTAGACGCAATAACAAATAAAACTAAACGAATCACTTTTTACCTGTATATACGCACTAAATTATCGATATAACATGCATTTGACTAATTATATGAAATCGCCGAGACATGAGCGGCGGCCATGTTTCGGCGCTTTAGACCTTTTGATCGCGAGAAAAGAAGCGGTCTAGCGCTGTTTGTTTGGATTGTTCAGAAAGACGATAAATTATTATTTTAGCACTGCAGCGCGCTTTTGTTTTAACTTTAAAAAAAATAGAACAAGTCTTTTGCTTGGGATAGCTCTTCTAGTACGTAGTACATTACGTATTAACTCAATGAGTTAATTTTTAATGAAAGGAAAAAGTAAGTAAACAGAATTAACATAGAATTATTTACGATTGTATTAGTTATTCAGAGTAAAATGTAAAATAATAGATGAGAACAATAAAAGAAAATAAGTTAAGTATCAAAATGATAAATTCAAGTACACAAAACATACCTTTAGCTTAAAATTATTGCCATAATAAAACTTTTAAAAATAGACCGCGTCACGTTTCGTTGGTCAGACTCTAGTACCAGTTTCTGATCTACTAGGGATGGAGATAAAAAAATAATCTATCGATATCGATTATATCAAACGAGTTGGATTGGGCGGGAACTTTAATTTTTTTCTGGTTTTTGTTATTTATTCCCTTATTTGAATAATGGTTATAAATTTTTAACTGATTCGATAGGCCAGAGGCTCAAACTTCCTTTTTTTTCGTTCTCTACACTCTCACATGATTGGAGTATATTGTTTCCTATTTCTCATCCATACCAGTTCTCGCATATTTGCTTCTCGCACTTTCATACCGCATACTACGCATTCATTCATCCACATTCATTCCTAAGCGGTGGGTGCTTCGCTTTTTCTATGCCCTACACTGTCTTTATTATTAGGTCTGGATTTTGGGAAAATAAGGTTTTTCAGCTACCTATTTCTTAACTCTAAGGTTTAAATTCAGTACATACATTTTTATTAAGTTATCTATGCTAGGGTTACATACAATTTTGTGTTACATAATTTGTTCTCATAAATAGTATTTCTTTATTTTTATTAGTGTTTATATTTTTATATTTTTTATTGTCTATAGTTCTAAGTCTATTAATTTTTAACATATTTTATGCTTGGAATTTCGTAGATATACAGCATTGTATGTTTAGTAATTCCTATTTACAAAACTAATTGTTAATCTAATGTTTTTATTACTTATTTCTTTTTTAACTATTTTAACAATTTTGGTACAATATTCTAAGAACACTTTATTGTGTTCTAAAATTAGCACAGAAAAGTTTGACGGCTTGACCTGAACACATGTTTGTATTTGTATGTTGATCCTCTCCAGAGCGTGTATAGGGCACTCGGAGAAGAGTGTGGTACGGTCTCATATGTGTCAGGATCATATGCGCACGACGGGCTATCCTTGCACTTGAATCTGTTAAAGTACGCGGAAAACCCGCCGTGCCCTGTGAGTGCATGTGTGGTGAGTTGTGTGTGTGTCAGCCTCCTGGTGGTGTGGCAGGCTGTTATGGCGTCTGGGAAGTATAATTTCGTAAGCTCGGCGGTGTTGCTGGACTTGTAGGTATCTCGTGTTCCATTTATCAAGAGACTCAGTTCTGATGATTCTCTTGATAAATGAAACTGGACACATGTCATAGTCCGGCTTTCTTTTGGAATTTATAGCGGCCTCCTTGGCAACTTGGTTGGCTATCTCGTTTCCCTCCAACCCCGCGTGCGCTTTAATCCAGTACAAATGAACATATTTACACTGTTTGGATGCTATCCGGATATTATTGCGCGTGTCTACTGCGAGGGGGTGGAGGGACGTCACGTTTGTGACGGACTGGAGAGCTGCCATGGAGTCGCTATAAATTCCAAAAGTTACTTCCTTTCTACTCAGCAACACCTCTGAGGCCTTGTGTATTGCGAGGAGCTCAGCCTAATACACTGTGCAGTAAAATGGCAGGGCAAGCTTGATGGCTCTGGTTTCGCCGGTACTATTCCACAAGGATAGCGCCGCTCCAACCTTACCATCTATCTTGCTGCCATCGGTGTAGATGCGGATGTCGTGCATGTGCGTGTGTATCTGTGTCTTGCGTGATCGGCGTGAGCTCCAGTGATGTGTGTTCAGCCGGATGTGGCAGATGTAGTGCAGGGTGTGGGGTTTCTATCTCTCTGCCGCGTAGATCTGATCGGGGCACTCCCTTCCTTGCCTCATAGAGGGCAGCTGCCTCCTTGACCCGGAGGTCCAAAGGAAGTGTCCAGGTCAGTACCAGGGCAGAATTTAGTGAGACGGTCCGGTACGCCCTGCACATTTTTTGTGCAAACCCTCACTGCAGCGCATTTAGCTGCTTTTGCGTTGTGAGTTTATCCGCGGCTGTCATACCACGCCGCGGCTGCGTACGTAACCACGGGTTCTACCGCTGCCGTGTATATCGATCTGGCCACTTTTTGGTTTAACCCCCAATTTACCTTGGCAGCTCGTGATAATTGTCTGTAGATGGCAGCTGCTTTGTTGCACACGCTCGCCACGTGTTCGTTGAACGTGAGCTTCTCGTCGATCGTCAAGCCCAAGAGTTTAATACTCTTCTGTCTGTTTATTGCTATACCGCCCATGTTAAGGTGGGGGATGTCACATTGTAGCTTCTTTGTAATAACCAAACTATTGGTTTTATGCGGTGCGAATTTCAATTTGCTCTTGACACCCCACTCCTCAACATGTGCAAGAATAGGGTTGGCTTTTAGTCTGGATTTCTTGGGCCGTGTCACCCACGAACACAAAGATCACGTCATCCGCGAAAGCTTGGGCTGTAACCTCTCGTTCCTCCAAACTTTTTAAGAGAGGATCCGATAGCAGGTTCCAAAGAATTAGTCCCGCTATGTATCCCTGGACGCATCCTTTTGCCGTGTTTCGCTCGACTTCCTCGCCCGCGTATCGAACGAAGACCTTTCTTCCACACATATACTCTTCAAATACCCTCCTAATGTTGATCAGGCACTTCTCCTCGGCGAGACGGACTTTGATGGCGGGCCACCAGGTGCTGTCGAAGGCTCCCTCTATGTCTAAGGATACTAGCGTTATGATTTTCTTCCTTTTTAATTGTGACCTGATGTTATTGATAAGGACATAGAGGGAGTCCTCGGTACTCCTCTGTGGCATAAATGCGTACTGCTGGGGGCTTATATTGGGTAGCAAGTGATGTTTCAATCTACCCACCAGCAACTTCTCGTAGATTTTTCCGAGGACCGGAAGCAAACCTATGGGCCTGTACGACTTTGGTATTGTGTAGTCGTTTTTCCCAGGTTTGCGTAGTATCACTACTATGGCTTGTTTCCAAACTTCTGGGAATGAGCCTTGTTCCAGGCACTTGTTCAGGATCGCCAAGAATAACTCTGGGTCCGCGCAGATCCATGATCTCTTCTTTTGCGATCCGTTTCCTTTGAAGGTTGGCCTGCTATACCTGGCGGGGTGCCGTTTTTGCTGGGGTGCCCTTAGCAATAAGAGACTGTTGTTCTTGCCAGTCTATATCCCACCTTCTTCGTATTCGACAGTCCCCACTGAATGCGTTGTACTCCCTCTGGGCCAATTGGGCTTTGCAGCAGTTTCTGCAAGAAAGAGGGGCTCAAACGACAGTCCACTTGGGGCAGTCCATTATAATATGGCCTAAGTTCCCACAGTGGCTGCACCAGACCTCCTTCTCCTTGCAGAAACCCCTGCTGTGGCCGTGCCCCAGGCACTGGGAGCACCGCACTAGGGGTGACTGGTCCTCTACTCTCACTCTCTGCAGGTCTATATGCATAAACCCAGCGTTGGTGAGTCTGTTCCAAATGCCGGGAGAGACTGTCATTACGACATGTTGGGTGTCGGGGTTGCGTGCCTTCTTTTTATATTTTATAGACGTCGTGTCCTGTCGTCTTCTTCACTTAGTCCCTGAAATACTCCCCAGTTTTGTTTTCTCATTGCCTCGAGGATTTCAGCGTCTCTTTGCGCCTTTAGGACATTCCTCGCGATGATCTGCGGGTCCTTGTTGTGTGCGTCCTCGGCAATGAGTTTTTTGCTCTGGGTGTCTATGCGTTTCCTGAGCTTGTCTTTCTCCTCGCGGGTGTCACAGCTGACGACCACCTTGCCATGCTTTGCTTTTCTGATTCTCGAGACAGTCACCCAACTCACACCCTCTTTAGCGTCGACTGCCTCGTGAATCTTTTCTATGACCTCATCCCCGGCGTCAGCGTCATTTTTAGAAGTGATCATGACGGAGTGCAGTGTGAGTCTTGTGTCCGTGTTTCGAGGAGTGGTGATTTTTGCGGCGGCCGGCTCGTCCTGGTCCTTCAACGCTTTTAGCTCACTCAGTATATGCACGAGTTGTTCGCTAATTTTATTGACCGCAGGTTCTATGTTAGCTAGCGTGTTAGCTTTTGCTGCTGTTGCCGCTCTCGGTGCACTCTCCTCCACGACTTTGGGGCTGCCTGCTGCAATGATCTTTTGAAGGCTTCTGGTGGAGTGCTTTAGACACTCAAATATGTCATTTTTGATGTCGGACCTTAAGTTGCGACCTTCTCCCAGTCGGGTCATCGCGAACGTCAGGACTTTTACTAGTCCGTTAAACACAGACATATCGGCAGTTCTGGAGATCACGTCATGTGCCGTTTTCTCCTGCATGTCAAGTGGCTATTTAGACTTGGGAGCGGGTCCGGCCTTTGTTCTCGTACCTTGCGAGAGCGTCATGCCTGGTTTAGTAGCTAAATAAGAATTTAGCTACTAAACCAGGCTGCGACATCGATTTCGTCGCTGATGTGGCTGGTTGCTTCCTCTCAAACTTCCCACTCAATCTTCGAACCACTGAGGTGGTCTGGTTCGACTCAAACGTGGTATTCAGGGAGAGTGTGGTATTCACCTTTTTTGTGACTGTCTTTGGTGTGGATGTTTGACTTTCGGCACTTGTTCTAGTCCTACTGAGGTCAGTGTTAGGCGTCCGGAACATGTTGGAGTGGAGTGTGTCGTGAGTGTAAAATTTACGATTGTAAAAGTTTTAAAGAGAAGTGTGTAGTGTAAAGTTACACTAGTTTTTTAGTAATTGACAGGTGTGTCAAACGGTTAAAAACACAAAAAAAGACTAGGGTAAAATCAACAGTTACAGCTAAAATATTAAAAATACAATTTTACCGTCAACGGTCAGTGAACAGTTTAGTGCTCCTTAGTGTATCTAGGGGGCGTCAAAGTACATATGATACCAAAATAAATTTTTCGAAAAGTGCAAAAATAAGCAAATAGTGACAAAAAAGAAGAGTTGCTCTATAACCCTATAGGGTCAAAAAAATTACACAAAATGATAAGCCCAAACTTCAAATTACCCCACCAGAGAGAAGGGGTAAGTCAAGGGCAGGTCCTACGTCCAGTTCCCAGCGTGATCGGACCAATGGTTTGGGAGTTATGTGCGTTAGACCAATACTAAACTAATGGACTAATTTTCCGTCCCAGACTTTGGGAATTCGCTGCTCCCAAACCATTCGTCGTAGAAAGACGGGGTTTTTTGCGTCAGGGTGCTCAGGCCTTGGGCTATGACGTGTACTGGCCACTTTTTGCAAAAAGGCAGGTCACGCCTCGTCGACCACTGCCTACCAGGACGCAAGAGAAGGGTGTAAAGGGCCGTTCAGTCGCAATCCCCGTGTCACTACTCCGAATAATAGCTGAGTTATAGCTGAGTTATAAAAAAAAGTATTGGCCCGGCCAATGATGTTACAATTAATATAATGTCATTGGGCCCGGCTATATAAACCTACGGCGAACTTTATTCGAGTCGCGAAACTACCCCTAATGAATACCCCTAATGAATTATTAAAAAATAAACACCTAAAAGTGAATAAAATAAAAAGTACCTATACCACTTAAAAATCTAAAAATTTTACATAAAATAGAACAAATATAGATCTACGTGACACAAAAATAAAATTAACCCGCATGTACAAAACGGGGGAGTTATGGAAGGGGAAGCAAAAACCCAAAAAAATTAAAAATTTACAGCGCACTGGTTTTTCGCGTGAAAAATACAATTTTTACGCCAAACTACAAAAATACAAAAATAAAAAGTAATTTATTATTAACAAAAAACACTGACTATAATTTTTCGTAACTTTTAAAGTTTTAAAACTACAAAAAACTTATTTTAGGGTAGTCCGATTTTAGTACGGAAAATGCCTCTGCACTCGCCCGGCTGCACTGCTCCCGACTGGCGTGTTCAAAACACCCGGCCGCGTCCAGGAGTCGGACCTTGTTGTTGAGAGGTTATGTTTTTCCGGTCTTTAGACCTTAATAACCTCAAGGTTATTGGCTGGAAAAAACAGATGAAAATACCTTCTTGTTGGTCTCACGGAGGCACAGATGGCGGCTTTTTCAGATTCCACGCGTCTTAAGACGCCACTGAGATAATTCACTTTTAGTGGTAAAACCACGTGTTTAATTTCACTGAAAACACTAATACCTTTTCAGCGCGTTTGTTGCGCAAAAAACTGAAACCGTCGGCAGACGGGTCTCGCCGAGACGCAACTTTCGGTGTATTGCACTGGTCTGAAACTTGGGAAAAACCCACATTTTTGAATTTTTAAAAACAGGAGCGTGTGTTTTTGCACCTGTTGTCCTTGGGAGCTAGTGTATCAAACTACCAAACTACTCTTAGGTATCTATCAAAAATCCCCAATTGATAGACTGAACTCTATCATCACATCTGTAATCGACATAAAGTAAAAAAATCAGGATAACTCGATGTGATTCTGTCTGTACCGTCAAAAGCACGTGAGACTTTACAGTTTGGACTTTTTACCACCCTTATGACAGAGGTCAAGTGCTATTATCGAACTGCAAGTGTTTACCGTGTTGTACTGTTGAATGTACAATGGTAGTGCAAATCTAAATTTAATCAAGGATAGAGCGACCTAGAACATCGGTACTTTGTAGCTAGTGTGGCAGTGCTAGCACTGAGCGTAGTTCAGCGAAAGCACTGCCAATGAGTTAGGTGTATAGTATTGAAATAAAGCAACCATTATTACATTATTTTTTATTAATTGTGTTGAATTTAAACAAAAAAAACCCTTTACTTACAAAAGAAAGTAATTTGTAATTTTTACCAGACTAATTATTAGTAGGTACTTAACTTAAGTGTAAAATAAAAAAAATTAAAGAAAAGAAAAAACCCGACTGCGTTAAAAATATTAACTGAAAAGCAAAAACAAGCTTTAAGGCAACTACAAGAGCCAGGTGCTGTCTCCAATTGTTTAAATATGGTAGGGCTAATGTTCTTGGTCTCTAAATTTCCTATTGTAATTTAGCGATGGTGCTATACGCTCAGCAGCAACAGAGTTTGTTAATTGTGGTAACAGCGAAGTTGCTGGAGTCGTAGTGCTTGAGAGCTCAGTTGTGTGTGTTCTGGAAAGTAAAGAATATCTATGAGTATACAATTCTTTTGTTTTCTGCCTGCCTAGAAACGGTGTACCTAATGGTAGGTATGTATGTACAGGGGAGAACGCCCATGGCTAACCAGTTGGGGAAAATGTTACATGCAGTATACGCCGATGGTTTAGGGGGTGGAGCTTAGAATAATAACGTATAGAAGGTAAGTCCGCGCGCCCATTTTGAAGCACTTTTTTTGGAGCCAGATATGGCTCCAAACGCCGAGTTTTCAATGTACACTACGGAGTTACAAGGATACGTGTGCGTGTCGCCGAGCGTAAGCAAGTAATCGTCACGAAAGTGCGAATCGGTTTAGTGCTTCACTTTTGACAGAGCGTTTGTATGAAGACTATCTTTCTATACGTATTTATTCTAAGGGGTGGAGATTATCCCATCATTTTGAACACATTATGTTATGACGACTTTAAGAAATTCCAAAAGATATACCTATCTATATCATACAAAATGGTGCTCAGTTGATTATTTTTAAACAAAAGATCGAAAAAAATATTTTTCATCCCACCATCTCGGAAAGAGTATTTTTAATCTTCAATATCTGAATGGAAAAGCCGTTTTTATTCTCTAGAGGATAAAGTAAATTGAATTTAGAACATCGTGTGCACTAAGTTTGTGAATTAAAAAAAACATTAAACCTATTTACTGCTACCTCTATGGTGCCGAATTTATCATACAACTTTTTTTTAATTTGTTAAAAACTCAGACTCGGAACCTTCTTGGTGTTCTTTTTTCAATTTGCTTTGTACGCGGTTCTTTACGCGGCATTTTTTCACGTCATTGTTAAACCTTATATTAAAAACAAGAAACTTGAAAACAAGTGAAAAAACTAAAATGAGTGATTCTAGCGACGAGGAAGTTTGCTTGACGCCAACAGAATTGACTGAAACTGTTAATAATGCGCAAATGAGCTTTCTCCCTCAACAATCCCTTCCTCGCTGAGGTGGGATGAAAAGTTACGTGTTGCACTCGATTGCAAAGATTTTTCACCTCGTGCTCTTTTGATTCCCTCGCTAACGCTCAGGATTCTAATGTTTGAATCACTCGCTGCACTCGTGATTCAATTTTAGAATCCTTCGCTTGCTCGGTCATCAAAAATGAGCACGCGGTTAAAAAGCAACTTTGCAATCTTGTATAACAAATAACTATTATTGATTAGAGGCTAGAAGAAACTTGGGAACCTTCAAGCAGAGCGTGTAGCTGAGGTTAATATTATACGACTTCGTTTGACCGTCACTCACCAATTCATCATCTCTTAGTTACGGCATTTGTCGTCACTGGTAAAACACCCGACAGCAAAATGTTTTGAACAAACTCGATGGCGTTTTTTTGGTGTGCAACCATCTTCGGGCGACACTGCAGCAGTACACTGTGCACGTCGAATTTCATCCAGAGAAAATCTAAAACATTTAAGTAAACATTACGATTACTTTTTAATTTATCGATACTTAACATTTATCACAACACATTCATAACATCTACGACGAAATTGTAAAATGGATTTTAGTGTAGTAATTTAACTATTTATTCCAATAAATACATAGCAGAACAAAGATAGAACTATAAAAACAAAACAACTGTAAATAAACACAGAAATATCACATACCAGTGGAAGCTGACTATTTCACTGTTATTTTCTTTATTTCGTATGCGAGATTAACGTTCCAAACGATGCACGCCATAGTTCCATATATAAGGTGACTGCTAGAAACCGCAAGAAACTTCAAGGGCTGGTCAGGTCAAGTGTTTTAAACATGACAAAAAAGATTGCAGATTAAGGTAGGTACTTATCGCCCAGCTGACGCGGACAGGTCAACAGACGGGTAGGTCAACGGCCGGGCGCTGCTCGCGCGTTGTAATGTTGTAAATAATCGTCATTTTATTTTTCTTAAGTTACTGCTTTAAAATAAATAAGATACTCAAAGACTATCAAATTAAAATTCATAAAATGAATAATTAATGGAAAATAAAAAAATCACAAATTTCTATCTTGTCATTTTTGTCGTGTCTAAAACACTTGACCTGACCAGCCCTTGAAGTTTCTTGCGGTTTCTAGCAGTCGTCTTATATAACAGTATTTTGCAACGAAATTCCAGTATTCACACAATTATCACTTTTCCAATCTAAACAGAAACGCACGCCAATGATCCACGTAATATTATATCACAAAATTACATAAATGGCTGAAAACACTTACTTACAATGAAACAGAGTCACTTTTGGAATATCAGTTGCTATACCTTGGAAAATACTATGGTTTCATCATAATTTTTAACCGTTACTGCGTGATTAAAAAAGTAAAATCTATATCGTATAATAAACCGTATTTAACAATGAATTGAAAACTACCTAATAATAAAACAAATAAATAATAATACTTATAAAACAATTAAAATAACAAATTATTAAAAAATAAATTAATATTTATTAATAAATTATACATAATTATAACTTATAACAGACACTCACTCACATCCTACTAATATTATTATGATATTTTCTAAACGTTAAAGTTTTTAAGCATGTATGGATATTTATTACTCTTTCACGTAAAAACTACTGAATGGATTTTTATGAAATTCGGCATACAGATAGTTTATAACCTGGATTAACACATAGAATACTTTTTATCCCAATGTTCCCACGGGAACGTTTGGATGGATGTTTGTTACTCTTTCACGTAAAAGCTACTGAATGGATTTGAATGAAATTCGGCACACAGATAGTTTATAACCTGTATTAACACATAGGATACTTTTTATCTCGATATTTCCACGGGAACGGGAACCAAGCGGGTGAAACCGCGATCGGCCGCTTGTATATAATAATTTTATACACTGTATGCTGAGAACTTGTTATTGCGTTACTATAAATTTATTTCTATAATTTTAAGCTCATTATAATAATAAATGATAATTTATAATATAAGAGATAAAAAACAGCGGGACTATCTGCAATAGGCATAATTATATGCTTTAAAGGGTAGTTCCCAAACATTGCATGTTTATCAGACTTGTTGTTATGAAATAAATATTTATTATATTTAGATTTTTTTTAATATACGACAAAATTATATGCAAATTGTTGGCTGACAAAGGCGATGGTTAGAGCGAGTAACATAATTTGGTAGTATTAAAAGGCTCCAATGGCGTCAGTTTTGACAGATCGCCCGGTACCTACGCTTTTTTTCTACTCAGACGGTTTCTATGCTATAATTATTGTTCTGAGATCAGAGGCAACACGGGAAATAGCTAGTTATTTATAGTTTTTGGTTTCAATCCGTTTTTCTTTGACTTACTTACTTTAAATGCACGTGCGAGTTGACGATAAAAAATAGGTAAATTCGGGAGGTGCCAACTCTCACGCACTCGCCAGTTTCACACATGCCAGTTGACGATTAAGTTTTTGAAGGAACATAAAGATTAGGCTCAGAGTACAGAAAGATTAGGTGTTAGATCCTTGCGATATCAAAATTGCATCTCTACTTTGCCTAAATTATGAAGGTATTACGAAAGCTACAAACTCTCTTTCTCATTAAGTTGCTAAACGACTTTGGTTGCCTAATTTCTTAGATAAAAAAAAAAACAAAAATCACTTCACATAGAAGTGATTTTTGCAATTTGATCTTCGATCACATGGAATACAATGTGATTTTGGATTTTGATTAACTTTCTATAATTTACCTATCTGTTTTGTTGTATAATTCACTAATGCAAGGTTTAACAAGATGTTTTTAGTCAACGTGATCGAAAAGAATATACTTAGGTAATATCACAGACGTAATTATACGTCTGTGGGTTATACTAAAAAAATATTATTTTGCAACCACCACAACGCTTGGAATACAATGTGATTTTGGATTTTGATTAACTTTCTATAATTGATCTACTTATCTGTATTTTGTATAATTCACTAATGCAAGGTTTAACAAGATGTCCGTAGTCAACGTGATCGAAAAGAATATAGGTAATATCACAGACGTAATTATACGTCTGTGGGTAATACTAAAAAATTATCATTTTGCAACCACCACAACGCTTGTTAATATCGTATAATTATTATAAAATAGCTGGCTGTATTCTCTATCACCCTTTGTTTTTCGTAATTGTGAAAATAGTAAATCGTTATGTTCAGAATAGCACCATCTATGTCTCTGTTTGTGAACTATGTAGGAACATATTAACACAAGCATGCACTTTGTTACCTAAAAGTACCTAATCGAGAAAGTTCAGGATTTTTCATAGATGGCATAACCATACTTTTTCGTAAGCGAACAACACGTGTACATTAATTGTTTATACTTACATAAAAAAAGACACCAGGATAATAATAATACCATAATACAAATTATTTTTCATAAAATAATACTTTTACAAGAATTAAGACTGAATACAATATTAGTTTAATATTTAGATAATAATATCAATTAATTACTTACTTAGGTACCTAGGTAATTGTTTTGTTCATTACAATACCTACTAACATATCTAACACAAGCATGCATTTTGTTTCCTAAAAGCACATAATCGAGAAAGTTCAGGATTTTTCATAGATGGCAGAACCATACTTTTTCTTAAGCGAACAACACGTGCAGGTAGGTACTTACATAAAATTGTTTAAACATAAAAACAAGACACCATGATAATAATAATACCATAAAACAATTAATTTTTCAGAAAATAAAAGCTTTACAAGTAATAAGTAACATTTAAAACAATAATTATTAAAAATATAAATTACTTACCAACCTACCCAGGTAATTGTTTTGCTCATTATAATACCTACCTATTTGTTTATTTAGTCTTTTTTTATTCAGTAAATCAGTTATCAATTAAGTATTGTTCTGAAAAACTGTTGCAATGATTCAATTACAATGACAAGGTCATCCCAATAAACGTGTAGGTACTTAACCTACCTTCCTACGTCTAGTTAGCAACCTCACCATTAACTGTGGGATTGTAATAACTCTAAAAAATTGTGTCTACACTATGAAATAATGACCAAAGAAAAAAAAAATAGAGTGTTCTCCTATTATTAGGTAGGTACACGAAAATCATTGAGTTAAATGGTGGTACCACAGAACAGTTAGTGGGTGGTACAGAGCAGTGTGGTACAGTCACCAGCATTAAGATGTGACTATCGACGGCCCGCAAATATCTGATCAATGATGGAAGGCATATTATATGTCTATAGTATATAAGGAGACTGCTAGAAACCGCAAGAAACTTCAAGTGCTGGTCAGGTCAAGTGTTTTAATCATGACAAAAATGACAAAAAAGATTGCAGACTAACGTAGGTACTTGTCGCCCAGCTGACGCAGACGGGTCAACAGACGGGCGGGTCAACGGCCGGACGCTGCCCGCGCGTTGTAAACAATCGTTATTTAATAGTTTATTCTTTCAAATTATTTTTCTTATGTTAATGTTTTAAAATAAATTAGATACTCAAAGACTATCCAATTGAAATTGATAAAATGAATATTTAATGAAAAATAAAAATGCACGAATTTCTTTTTTGTTATTTTTGTCATGTCTAAAACACTTGACTTGACCAGCCCTTGAAGTTTCTTGCGATTTCTAGCAGTCACCTTATATAAGGCGGCGATGGGCTCATCAATAGAATACTACCAACCCCTCTCTTCCCTTGGGTGTCGTAAAAGTAACCAACGGTTTAATTAGTAATAAAATAAACCAATTCATATTTTATTGGTTTGTTTTATTTTCTCGCATTCGTAGTGAAAAGCAGGGTGTAACACACGGCGCTAAAAACCCATTATAACTCGGTTTCATTAAAACTACCTCGTATATAATGGGTCATTTTAGCCCCTTGTATAACAATCTAGTATTTCACTCCTCTTGCTCAAAAACACCGTCATTGTAGCGTTCTAGAGCGGGGCTTAAATAGCTTTCCTTGCCCTAGGAGAAAAAGTAGTTTTTTTTTAATCATCAATAAAGACTCGACTTATTACTGTTTACTTAGATCAACAACTTTTTTGAGATAGTTATTTTTAAAGTTTATGGTAAAATTAGTTATCATTTGAATCTATGGACAACACAGACCACGCTTCAGCAAGAAAAAACTGCACAGTCTGCACTTAAGCTTAGGTGGTGAGCATTTGGCCCGTTAGTCGCTTTTACGACACCCAAGGGAAGAGAGGGGTTGGTAGTATTATTTTGATGAGCCCATCGCCGCTCTATGCTGTTGTATGTATGTGCAGTCTTTAGTCCATTAGTCGCCTTTTACGAGACCTAAGGGATGGGACGGGTTGGTAGTATTATTTTGATGAGCCCATCGCCGCTCTATGCTGTTAGATGTATGAGCAGTCTTTAGTCCATTAGTCGCCTTTTACGACACCGCAGAGAAAAGAGGGGTTGGTAATATTATTTTGATGTTCCCATCGTTGCTCTATGCTGTTGGATGTATGTGCAGTCTTTAGTCCATTAGTCCCCTTTTACGACATCGAAGAAAAATGAAGGGTTGGTAATATTATTTTGATGAGCCCATCGCCGCTCTATGCTGTTGGATGTATATGCAGTCTTTAGTGCGTTAGTCGCCTTTTACGACATCCAAAGGAAGAAAGGGGTTGGTAGTATTATTTTGATGAGCCCATCGCCGCTTTATACTGTTGGATGTATGCGCAGTCTTTAGTCCGTTAGTCGCCTTTTACGACACCGAAGGGAAGAGAGGGGTTGGTAGTATTATTTTGATGAGACCATCGCCGCTCTATTCTGTAGGATGTATGTGCAGTCATTAGTCCGTTAGTCGCCTTTGACGACACCCAAGGGAAGAGATGGAAAGACTGCACATACCTACTATACAACAGCATAAAGCGGCGATGGGCTCATCAAAATAATACTACCAACCATACTCGTACCTTGGGTGTCGTTAAAGCAACTAACGGGTTAATTTTTAATAAAATAAACCAATTCATATTGTATTGGATTGTTTTATTTTCTCGCATTCGTAGTGAAAATCAGAGTGTAACACACGGCGCTAAAAACCCATTAAAACTCGGTTTCTATTTACTTCCTCGCTAAAGCTGGGGAGTAAAACTACCTCGTATATAATGGGTCATTTTAGCCCAATAACACTTTAATAGTAGATTGTTATACAATTGTATAACAATCTACTATTAAAGCATACGGCCGTCTGTTGACCCGTCCGCGTCAGCTGGGCGATAAGTACCTACGAAAAAACACGAATTCCTGTTTTGTCATTTTTGTCATGTATAAACACTTGACCTGACCAGCCCTTGAAGTTTCTTGCGGTTTCTCGCAGTCATCTTATACAGTGTGTTACCAGCACCCTGGCTTTTTTTAAAGGAGGTTAAAATAACGTATATTTTTAACGTAACCATAACGTTAATTTAATTAATTAACAAATTTTTTGGCTTTGTTAACTTTCTAACAAAATTTAAATTGCCAGCAATGTAAAGCACAGCAATTTGACAAGTGCAAATGACAGTAGACGGATACTTTGATTATTATGATTAATCAAGAGTACCTATTTCAAGAGTTAACGATACTAGTATTAGTGCACTTAAGGTAACAACGGCAAAGTAAAAAGACTTATTTAAATATATACACTTTATTTCCTACAAACCAAAAAAAAACTTAAATACAAACCCCGCATTTTATTAAATTCAGCTAAACTCTGTGTTCAATATGTCGGCCACCCTGACTACGGCACAATTCATAACGTCTTGTAATCGAATTACGAATTGTTTCAAAGTCAGTATTTTCTTCCAGATTACGAAAAACGGCTGTAATTTTGTCTTTCATAATATCTGCAGTTTCACTATCGGTAGCAAACACTTCATTTTTGACAGCACCCCACAAAAAAATCCAAAGGCATGAGATCAGGGCTTCTGGGGGGCCAGTGAGTGTGCCCAAAGCGTCCGATAAAACGGTGGCCAAAAATCTGGTTCAACCTTTCCCGCACAACTATGGTTGAATGTGCAGGAGCACCGTCCAGCTGATACCACGTTTCGCGACGCTTCTCTTCAGGAAGAGTATTTAAATAGTCCACGAGTGGACCATTTATCAAATCTAAGAACCTTTGCGTGTTCTCTTCAATAAAAATGGGCCCGATGATCCTGTTGTTGTGAATAGCTGCCAACGCGTTAACTGTCCACCGGTACTGATCAGCAGTCTCTCGGAACACATGGGGATTGTTTTCTTTATCATCCCAGTAATGAGTATTTCTGCGGTTCCACATTCCGTTTTTAGAAAAAGTAGATTCGTCGGTCCATATTATTTTTTGTTTAAAGTTATTTTCCTCCTCACATTTTTGTAAAAAGTAATCGCAGTAATAGTGCCTTATTGGCAAATCCCTAGGGAGCAACTTATGCACCTTTAAAACTTGAAAGGATGTTTGCGATTCCTTTTTAAAATCTTGTGCACAGTTTTGTTGCTAGTACTGAACATTCGACCAGCAACACGAGTACTTGACGTTGGGAGCCGCCTAAAGTGCCGGAGAATCCTTTCTTCAACTTGCATTGGCACGATCCTGTTCATAGCCCCTTCAGGCCAATGATATTTTATGTTTAGATACGTTGCCTGGCCTCCGTAGTTGCAAGGACAAATCAAGGTAATTGCCCGAGTTTCACTCAGTCACACGTCAGTCAGAGTCACGTCAACACGATTGACACACGATCGTTACCTTTGTAAGTTTTTGATTTGTTAAAATTGGTTAAAATGACTTCCTGTGTATCCAAAAAATATTGTAAAAATTATACTGCAACCGTAAGAGACAATAAAAATGTCTTATTTCATTCGTAAGTATTGTAAATATAAATTTAAAATACAAATTTTCATTAAGTGATGACATTTGCCATGTTGCCAATCCGATATGCATGAGTGAGGAGCGTATACAATGTTTTCTGTAAGAGTGAAATAAAAAACAATGGCGACCGAGATAGCGCATAAATTCTATGAGCTCATTGGTCAACTACCAAAAGTCAAAATATTGTCTATCTCTTTTTAACAATAGGCTGATGATATGATTTTCCCTTTCGATGTGTATTAACGTCGTAGAAACAATTTCGCCATTTTAAAATGCAATTCCTTCACGTATAACTAGTCTATTTATACAAGGTCATTGCTTCAGGCTGACTAGGGACTATCGGCCTATTTTCACGCACTCGCTGTAGAGCCGTTGTGCATTGTGCGGATGTTGTCTATTTGAGAATCGTTCGCTAAAAAGTCTTAAAGCATGAGCTGCATTTCCGCGTGTTTCGCCGTAAATTAAAAGCTGATCAGACAATTCTCGTGCATAGCAATTCATTTTACAGAAAAATTAAAATTAGTTTTGATATTTTCACGTGTATTTGACAATCCGACGTAAACACTTTTTATTGTTATGTCAAAAATTTATAAAAAAACTCTTTGACTAATTTAAAACCTCCCTAAATAAACGTAATGAGAAGGACGACGGTAAATTTTGTGCTAGTTGTCATAGTTTTTTGCCCCCGTACCACTACATGCCTTGTACTAAGCAACAGCGATACAGATAACGATGAACACGCAGCACATGCACTACATTAAAAATGTACAGTATCTAAGAAAATTAATTGTGAAGTTATTTTAATTATTTTTTGATTGATAATACTTGCAAAAAATTGCTAAAGCAACATATTATCGGCAGTTTTAATAAATGCCTGCATGCAGGTAACACACTGTATATGCTTTCTACCATTGAGGTACAATAAATCCTTCTACCAATGATCAGAAATTTTTGCACATCACATCTTAATGCTGGTGTCTGTACAAAAGCCAAAAAATATTTTGTTTTGGGTTGACCTCTTGTCTAGGAAGGCTGTTGTGTTGTGCGAGAATTTGGTTCAAGTTCACGTGGGCGATATCGATAAAATACTTATTTGATACACTGATGCAAATTATTTCATAAGTTCGATTTATTGTGCGGACAAAAGAAGTGGTGAATCTTTACTACTTACTTATATTTTAAATGCGAATTAAATAAAGTTTATTTGTGTGTTTGTTATTTGAGGGTCTCTTTGTTGTTTGAGGGTCTCCTGCGACACTGTTTTGTGTTTACTAACACCTAACATCAAACATCTAAAAAATATGGGCGTGGCCTACGTACCTACATATTTTGACATATTTTGTAAGATGTTTGATGTTAGGTGTTATAAAACACAAAACAGTGTCGCAGGAGACCCGCCTTTACGGTGTCACGCTTGGACCACTAAACCGATTTTGATGAATTTTATTATGAACATAGATGTGGCATGGGGAAGTATGACGGTGTTTCTACGGCCACCACCTTGCGGCTTTGTGAGCGGAGCGGTGCGGCGAGCGGATTCTTAGACTCTTGTGCGTTTAACTACACAGAAGTCTCAGCAATTGATAGAGAAAGTACTCATGACTTTAAATTTTACACATTGACAGACCATGACCTAGACGTTTGTCTAACTTCAACACCTACCGCAATACCTTTCAAGTAGGTCTGTCAATGTACAGGCATGAGCACCAATATGTATGTACACTTTCACTCTTATTCTATTGTATTAAGAGTTACTATTGTTAAAAAAAATTTGCCCGTGACTATACATTGCTTTGCTAGTTAGATTATTTTATAATTACTTAGTTTTAAATAAGCAAACTAGCAAAGCAATGTACTAGACATTTAGCCCTTTAGTCACTATGAATGTAGTCCTTCCTCACGAACGAAGTCGTTTCGAATACCTACTTATTTAGTTTCGTAATAAAATATGCGACATTTTTGAGCCACGGTAGTATTAGTTTAACAAGCGGCCGCTCGCGGTTTCACCCGCGTGGTTCCCGTTCCCGTGGAAATATCGGAATAAAAAGTATTAGCTATGTGTTAATCCAGGTTATAAATTATCTGTATTTCAAAATTCATCCAAATCCATTCTGTAGTTCTTACGTGAAAGAGTAACAAACATCCATCCATACTTACAACGTTCCTGTGAGAATATCGGGATAAAAAGTATCCTATGTGTTAATCCAGGTTATAAACTATCTGTGTGCCGAATTTCATCCAAATCCATTTAGTAGTTTTTACGTGAAAGAGTAACAAACATACACACTCACAAACTTTCGCCTTTGTAATATTAGTGAACCGTAAACGGCTTACTTACACACAGCGACACACTCATTAATTACGCTTATATCGGTTTGCGCTGCGGTTAGTGTTACATTATCGGTTTGTCATGATATTCCCGATCGGAAAAACGTTTTAATTAAATATTTTTTGTTTTAGGAATTATCGAGAGCACGACTATTGGAAATGACAATTATTATTAATTACAATTAGATAGGTACATGTTGAACATTTTTGGAATGCTAATTAGAAAAGTAAAAAAATGTGGAGTTCTAATAATTATCAAGACAGTCGTAAAAGACGACTAGCGGACTAAAGACTGCACATACATCCAACCGCATAAGTAATTACCACGCTGACCACACGTCGTGCAGTTGTAATTTAGTTAAACGTGGACAAATATGACAGTAGAATGCTTCTGCAGATTGCCTAGTCTCTGACTAACCCTTTGGGGAATAGTCGAGAATCTATGCAATGTGACAGGGGTGGTACTTCTAACCAGTTAAGGCTAAGTACTACATCTAAATTTATCGACAAAAAAAAATTATGTTGGTCCTAACCCCTCCCCCTATAATTTATAACCATTTTTACTTTATACGATATGAAAGGTTTCATACGTCGGAGAAACATGAAAAAATGGCAAACGGTAGCTAATGACACTGGCTAACTAATAAATTACTTTATTTCGTATGTTTGAGATTGTTTTGGTGAAAAAAAATCATTACTTAATTATTTAGTAATTTAAAATCACTTTTTTTTAAGCCCATGTTTTTTTGTCGATGAATTTAGTTGTAGTATTACCACTTAGCCTTAACAGGTTAGAAGTACCACCCCTATCACATTGTATATGTATGTATAAACGGTCAATTTTCTATGTGTTTAAACTATTTTTTTAAAGATAGTAAGGCCAGGCAATTTTGCGCATAATGCCGTGGTGGGTTATTATGGCCCAATCAGCCTGCATGTTTCTTTTAAGGTGTCAAGCCAGTGCGAGCTGATAGCGGAGTACCTATCTGTCGATTTAACCCCATGTATTGTATTCTACTATTTTTTGTAGTTTTCGAGCTATAATTTTTTTTCGTTATTTTATGATTCAACGACGAGACGGCTCTAAAAAAATATACTTATCTTTTTTTTTGGGTCTTGGGTTTTCTTGATTGCACTTGTATGAGTAAAAAAATCTACAAAAATTTTGAGCCTAACTTTAAAAGTTGGGTTAATCAGAACATAGAGAGCCAAAATAAAACTCAAAATGCCGCGAAAATTTAATGCCGGCCACCAACCGATATGCACAATCGGCACCGCCGAAAAAATTTCTTCTTAAATTTTTGCGGCATTTTGAGTTTTATTTTGGCCATCTCATTAATACCTAATGGTAATTTTGAGGATAGTAGTAGGTATGAAATGTATGTTATTATTATCAACTGAACTTAATTTTAATCACCTGGTAGACAAAAATATGCAAAGCTACGAAGAAATTGTAATTACTCAATTTCCGATCTACCACGTTCAACGACAGATTTCAGCAAAAAATAAGCCATTTAGGTAGTACATCTTTTTTTGTATTAATATGGAAGCATATTTGGTCGGGCAGTTTTTAAAACTAGTCAGAAGATATGGAAAATCTTTTTTATGAAAATTCCGTCCTGTTCTAATTAACCCAATTTTTTAAGTTAGGATCAATATATTTGTATTTAAGGTAAAAGTAAGGAAGGAGATTTTTTTTACTCATAAAAGTGCAATCAATAGGCATTAGTATTAAAAAAACATCGAAGAAAAGTCGACCCAAATACAATATAACTCTCGTCGTTGAATCTTAAAAAATAACGAAAAAAAATTATAGCTCGAAAACTACCATAAATCGCTGAACAGACATAGGGGTTCAATAGATAGGTATGGTAGTTCCCTATCACCACACATCGGCTTGACACCTTACTTACAAGAAACACCCTGTATGTGGTTTGCTGTCCATGTGTGGAAAGGCCAGTGCCCAGCAGTGGGATGATGATGATGATGACAGGTAATTGTAACTGAAATATGGAACTGTCGTTACCTCATCCTATAGATTCCTGAAAGTAAAAGGTTTAAGTAGGTATATCGTCTTGGGCTTGATTCTTTTGTTAGCAACTTTTGTAATAACCATTCTGTTAATTTTCTTATAAAACACTGTAATTTAGCTTGGTAGATATTATGTGGTTATTGTATCTGTAGAGAAATCTGTAAGTAAGTAGGTACACTTTTCAAGTACCTGCCTAGATACGACCTAGATGGAATGTTTCCGTCACTGAAATGTCTTTTAGTTTAAAAAAAAAACAGTTGTTCATTCACATAATACATAACAACAGTTAAGTATGTATGTGATCGAAGATGTACAATCTATATACCTATATAAATAAAAATCAATTGCCGCTAATCACTTCGAAACGGCAGCACCTCTTTAGCTGATTTCTTTTTTGTTATGTCAGAACAAGGTGTAAATAAGAGAAAAAAAAATGGAAAGTCGTCGTGGGATACGCGGACGAAGTCGCGGGCGGGCCGCTAGTTTGTAATAAAGTTTATTTCAAATTATATTGCATATTAGTAATAAAAAATGTTGATCAGCCCTGTAAGCTGTGTAATCTGTATTTTACTTTAGCATAAAGGCTCTCATTATAACCGGCTTATTCATTTGAAATATGTTGTGCTTTGATGTTTGAATGGACACCGTGAGGCTTAAGGTAGGTACTTTGAAAAAGACGATCACTCGAACAGAGCTTTTGCTAGCTTAATAAAGGAGCTGGTATATTATGTAACAATTTGTGAAAGAGGAGAAATTCTATTTTTTATTGTTACTTATATGTAATTAAATGAAGAGGAAAGCAAGCTATAGTCTTGTTTCTCAAGAAATGGGCGTGAAGAATAGATTTATGACGTGATATACCTGTTTGTTTGTAATAAACTGATGACTTAATATCATGATGTATGAATAGGTACTTATAAGTACTCCTTTTACAGGATGGGATGGGCGACACGACACGTAAACGTTTATCAAAACGCATCGAGTCATAATCCGAAGTTTGAAACTGCTTGAAATCCATGAATACAAAGTATAGAATAGTAGGTAAGTATAGTAAAAGGTACATTTCATACATAATTTTTATATCATCCATATTTTTTGTTGCATACTTGCATGATCGTGTTGTTGTGTTGTGTTGCAAGTCCCCGGATGGATGACCAAATTAAAATTATTTTGAAGTCCTTCAAGAACAGTGCAAAATCACTTTTAATTTTTTTTTCCTTAAATCCGTGTGAGTTCTCAGTAAAGTCCCACATTTTTACTGAAACTCACAAAGGTTTGGGGGAATATCATTTACTATTATAAACTACTTTACGATGAGAAAATATTTAAGTTGGTACTAAGTATTAAATAGTATCGCAACGTTAGACGTTGGAGATGCGAAACCATTACAAACACAAGCGTATTAGATTTCTGGAGGAGATAATTGAACTGCTAATGTTAACAATACCTACGTTACCTCATGAACGTGATCTACATTATAATACATACATTATAATCAGGACTATTATCCCCGAAGGTTTATTCAGAGACTAGGTAATGAGGATAGCAAAAGCAGTCCTCTACCATAGTCCACTTTCCACCAAATAGCGACTACACATGTGCTCAACGTGACAGGTGGTGAGCCCATCGCCGCTCTATGCTGTTGGATGTATGTGCAGTCTTTAGTCCGTTAGTCGCCTATCACGACAACCAAGGGAAGAGAGGGGGTGGTAGCTCTTTCACCGCTAAGCGACACGTGACCTGCACTACGTTTATTTATTACCTTCCGTGGTATGTACTTTTAGGCTGCTTTTTCAAGACTTGTGTGAGGTAGCAAAGCGGTCATCATCAGTAGCATATAAACGTCCCAATGTTGGCTACAGGCCTTCCTATATAGACAACAGCACGTTGGGAGATTGTCCCATATAAGCCAAGCCATGTGCAATACCAATGCAGGTCGGTGGGTTATAACGACTGTAATTTTCCGATAGCAGCCGGGACCAACCAGCTTGACATCCCTTACGGAGCATGGAGGCGGTCGAGAGGTTATCAATTTGCTCACCCATCCCGGAACGGCGAAAATGGCTAAGATCGCAAACCGAACGCATTAAGCTGCTGCGCCATCGAGCTCCTCTCTTGTTTTGCATGCATTGCATGTTCATTTATGCATTGCATCTGAGCAAACTGTTTGAACTAGATTTAAGAAATTAAAATGTAATGTACACAGTCTTATGCTACGGCCACACTTGACGGCGAAGATTTGTGTTCGCGTTGTCGCGATAAAAACTTTGTGTTCGCTCTACGACAAAGTGCTTAGCCCTTCGATCAACAATACCAACTAGAGAACGCGTCACGTACAAAATCATAACTAAATTCTGCCCATGTGAATAAATACTTTTCAAAGCAATAAATTACTACTGTCACTTAAAAAAGAAAAGGCGTCAATAACATTTAGTGGTGAAATCAACCTTAAGAGACAACAAATAAAGTACTTTTTCCTGTTATGCCTTGCAAGAAAATAAGAGCTCACTTCTCAAGTGCGCTCTTATTTACCAAGACACATTTTTAGCGCCGACCTGACATTTAGTTGTATTGTTGATCGAAGGCTTGACCACATCAAAACAATTTTCGCGATGTCGCGATAATCCTGTACGTGATGTGCGGCAATTTACCGACACAGCGGCGCGAAGCTTCGTCCTATCGCGGAGATACTTTACGATAGGATGAAGTGTTTGGCCAGACGTATCGCGAAAACGCGAATCTTCGCGCTATCGCGATAGTGTGGCCGTAGCATTAAGCAATAAATTATTATATTTCTATTTAAAAAAAAAGTCATTGCTACAATAAATGGGTATTCGCTTAATCACCACGCTTGAAAACACGCTTTGCCCGACCTGGGAATTGAACCTGGGTCCTCTAGATATTTATTTATTTATACTTTATTGCATAAAATCAAGTACAAATGGCGGACTTAATGCTAAAAACATTCTCTACCAGTCAACCAGTAAAAAGAGTTAGAAAAAGAAGATAGACGGCGCAATAAAAAAAAAAAAGATACCTACTAAATATATATCATTTATATAACATAGTAAAGCCATAAGTAAAAGATATCAAGCCGAGCGCTTGACCACTGGGCCACCGAGGTGTTTTGTTGAAGACATTGTATTATTTTTACTATTATACCTGAGGCGAATCAGCTTTCTGGATGAGGTAACAATAGACTCAGACTACAGCTGAAATGTAGCAGCAAACCTGCTGGAGACCCAGTTGTGGTTAAACTAGGTTATTGTTCTTTGCTGTGTAAGACTACGGCCCCTTAACAATCTAAATAGAACAATAAAACTACCAAGTCAGTAGACGAACGGCGATGCTCGAATTTGTGGCTAGTCTTCATAGCTCGGTTAGGTAGTCATTTGAAGATCACGAGTGTTAAAAAAACGAACCTCTGCCGTTGATTATCTTGAAGATTTTAGTTGAACTATTTTATTTCATAAATAGCTACGTAAGATTTAATATTGTTTTTTTGCGTTTGTAATGTATATTTTTGTAGCTCTATATTGTTTTTTTATGTTCCTTTCGTTGACTGACTGACTACTTAACTAACATGTGTTTTTAGAGTAAGGTTACTTTGAATTTAACGAATATGATGTAGATAAATCTCAACTTTCATCATGAACTTTTTTTCTATTAACTTTTTTATGGTTAGTGCTATAATTTCAAACGCTTTATAGGGACATTAAACGAATCAACTTGTTAAGAAGATTATAACTATTCAATCAAAATGATCAAAACTTAAAGCAAACGAGTGACATACATACGTATGTACTTTTTTCAGGAATTTTTGATAACAAATTTTTGATACATTATATAATCACGACTATTATCCTTGAAGGGTATATCAGAGACAGGCAATGATGACCGCAAAAGCAGTCCTCTACCATAGTACACTTTTCACCAAATAGCGACTGCACATGATGTGTTTAGCGTGACAGGAAGGTGGTAAGTCTTCAATCTGTTAGTCGCCTTTTACGACACCCAAGGGAAGAGAAGGGGTGATAGTATTCTATTAATGAGCTACGGCTCCTGAAAAAAGTCTTAGTTTGAAATCCACTGAAAATTGGGAAACATACAAGTACATTGGCGGGTGAGGTGACTCAGGTGCTAGGTGTATAGAGCCGCTCTACCTCTAGGTTTCCGCTTGACGCTTTTTCTTAAAACACGCTGTAGGTATATTGACTTTCTCAATTGTCTGAAGTTTAATCTTAATATAATATAATTTATATACAATAATAAAAGTACACCTACCTTATAATAAAGTGTCATAGAGCAACGTTGAAAACTGTTCGTCCATCCTCATTCATATACACTAGTATTGGAGGAGAGAATAGAAAGAAGATTGTTTAATTAGCTTTTTGATAAACATTACAATTTTTAGGAGTATAACACATAATAATAGACGAGAAAGCTGAAATGAACGCTTGTTGGATACGGGATCACGTTGGTAGCCTAGTGTTGATATATTTATTTTAACAATTTTTGAATTTACCAGTAACCATCATGGGTTCTGTTCCTGAAAAGTCGCCAGCGCCGTTGACTTCAAGTACAAGTGTGATAAACAGATAATTTAACAATACAGTACAAAAAAAATTGTTACCTCCTAGAACAAACGGTAAAACAACCGATCGCATCTCTATGAAATCGTTCTCCGTAATACCGTACGCTGTTATGTAACCATGGTGTTCAATAATACGTTGACATTGTTTGGCGCGTATCGGCTTCAAAGAACTACACAATGCGGATAGATGAGTTCAAAATATATACAGTCTCGCTCCGGTAGTCGAGTCGAGTGACGCGTTCGCCGACCAACTCGCGCGCAGTTCGACGCACAGTGACAGTCAATTAGAATATGTTTCTGACAATCGTCACTGTATTGCTGCTATTAGTTACCGGCTACATAATAAAGAGCATAACGAGACCGAGCAAATACCCTCCAGGTACGTTTTGCAATGTTGTCACTGTAATAATGTAGATTAAAGATTTCTTATATTGCCAGTTTTTAAGTTGAAGGTTGCTTTTATGTGTTGCGATTGGTTGTAGAACACTTTGTGCAAAGTTCATGGTCGGAACGTTTGTAGAACGTTTATTTTTAATTGTCAAAGTGATTATAACCTCTCACGTGTCGGTGATGGTTTGATGTATGAGACGGCGTGTGAAGGGCTTACCCACGTGCGCGCGATTCGCACATCCGAGTGTTGTATTTATAAAAACCGGTTACTTACTTACTTATATCGTGTTTCGTTTTTGTGTTTTTTTTTCAATGTCACTTTTTTTTCAATATTTTATGTAACTGTATATTTTCAAAAGCTTCAGTTTTTTATGCTTGATACATAGAAAAATAACTGTTATTACGTCACACGCTTATGAGCTTGTAGATTTTTAAGAACAATGCAAAGTTTTCAAAGTCGTTCAATAGGTATATATATCAACTGAAATTAATAATCAAAATATTTATAGAAATCAATGTGATAAATGGTAAATGTAGAGTTTACACCACCTACAACTAATTGTACTAAATTCTTAAAATAAGTCTATTGATCTAGGTTAAGTAATAAACAGCAATAAATATCAATAAATTATCTTATCTTATCTTAACTTTATGCTGGAGCAGAGTTAGAGACTTCTTCAATTGTTAGAAGTTAGAAGAGCGTAACTACTAGGACAGTTCTATACATAAATATTTAAATACAATTAAATGAAATTAAAAATAATTTTAATAAAAAAATATATTCCTGACTGAAAAAAGTACTACTTATAGGAAATACTTAATATTAAAGTTGCTAACGTAAAGTATGTACTTACATTTATATTTTATTCAGGGAACTAATTTTGAAATGCCTGCATGTAGAATTCTTTCGTCATACTTAGGTTTTGTCCTGTATGAAAGGTGACTCGAATCTTTTGTACCGTAGTTTGTTGTAGGGGGTAGAATAATGTTGCCTTTCGGTTGTGCTGTAAAGGTCGTACGCGGTACCGCAAGCTCTGCTTATTAAAAACCGTGTAAAAGGCCTAGTGCGAGATATTTATGGCAAAACTAGTATAACATCGAGAATTTGTATAACACCTCGTTGGTCACCGACCTGCTTAAACATCAGTGAATTGTGAGGATATTGGGCCCTAACCCTCAATCTGGCCCAATGCAGGTTGGTGAGCAATGACCCGAAAATCGTAAGGCAAAATTGTAGCTCACCTCATTTGGCTTGACTTGTCTCAGACTTGCATTAACACAACGACCCGCATTGGGCCAGCATGGCCGGTAATAGTCCAATATTCCCACAATTTAACAAATTAGTATTTTTATGGTCCCCATGTGTTGTTGTCCATGTCCGTACCCGTACCCAGCAGTGGGACGTTTAAAGGCAGATGCTGATCGAATTTACATAATGTAAAAGGATTTAGATAAGTGACAGCTTTTAAAATTTCGTAATATCACACGGGTTTAGCTTTCTAACTTTACTCGTACATAAAAATGTAGGACCAAATATATTTTTCTGTTTTAAATCACAATGTTTTCCTTGTTGCTTTTATTTCTATTTTATTTGACATTCGTTGTGTAAGCTTGCCAGCGGCGTCACTCGCTGGAAATTCGCGCTGTTGTATTGACAAATGAGTTTTTCAAAATAAAAATGCGCAAAATAGCTCTCCAAACTACTCGTATGTATGTGTAATAAATCATGTTGATACTGTGGTTTCATTATGACGCTCACAAAAAAATAAGAAAAAATAACAATAAAAGTGAAATATACCGAGCGTATACTTATGCGAAACGGAGGGCACGTGGGACACCCTATATACACACCCTGTTATATAGTTATAACACTGTTTTTAAAGAGAAAAAAGTGTATGTAGTCTCAGCATAATAATAATATAAGTACCTTAGTTATTGTTAATGTCAATTACAACGTGTTAATTAATTAGTTCAAAACTTCAGACATCCTAGCTTATATATGTATTACTTATTAAAGAAATAAACGAAAATTAAGAACATAATTTTGTTTTCTAGAATTTCTTGCTAATTAACTTTATGATTATCACGTGCGAACTAAGCCTACTTATGAGTACGAACGAAGATGCCGCCGCGATTGCATTCGAGGGTTCGAATGCATATTAGTAAAGTAAACTGTCTATGTCTACGGCTTGTAACCAGCGATGCATATGCTTGTACCCACAGACCATGGGCACCATGGGTTATGTGGTCTGTGCTTGTAACACTAACACACTATGTTCTTTGTATAATTGTATTAATTGTTATTTTGATTTTGTAGACATGAACTTAAATTTAGCTGTTTGTATATGCCTGGAGCTGCGCCTCCCTCGTACTGGTTCCACAGAATACCAGCGCCATGGCATGTAAATGTCACGGCATAAGCTGAGTGGTGACCATTTCGGCTGTTTAATGCCCACATGTTTATGTTAAATTGTCACATTTATGCTTCGAATAAATGCACGAAATTGTGAATTGTGAACATTTACGTATTTTTAAGTCACTTGTACTATGCGCTGAAATAGATAAATACATTAAAAGAACTTATATGTAAGTTAGCCTGACCATTGCACAATGTCTTAACAAACAATACATAAATCTAATGACTCTTAAAAACATATTTTTTCGACAACTTTCTTAATTTTACGCATGAAACAATAATTCTTACAAGAAAATATTTGTATTGATATTCCGCAGGGCATATTCCCCCTTCCTTAAAAAGTAAATTTTAATTTTTAAAACAAGCGCGTGATGGTTGTATGAGTGCACATTTCGCAGAATAAAAACATTGCTTTAAATTAATTACTAGGTCTGAAAATTCGAAGTAGAATTGTTCTAAAATTAAATATCAATATGATTTATTTTGCTTTGAAGTTCTTTGAGAGACTTATACCTATGTCAGTTTTTGAGCGGCGTAGTCAAAAACTGTTTTTTTTATAGTGGAATTGATCTACTCTCAATTCTGAATAAACTGACAGATTTTTAGCTGTTGCATAAATGTATTCTGTTTATTTATAATAACAAGCAAGAAACATAATATATTTGCGCATCGCCTTCATTATATCGCGATGGTAAGGTAAGGATCGTCGATGCGTTTTTGTTCTACGCGAATAAAACAAAATCATTAAAAGTAGTGCTCGTTAAATTTGATTCAATTCGCTTCCGGCTTTGTTTTATTACGGTGGTTGGTTGGCGGTGTTTTATTCCCAATATGTCGGCCAATGTGTATTCTTTATTCTGATAATATAAAAATGTACAGTAACTTTTTATCCTAGCCTTTTTTTACGGTGAAATATATTATTCAACATATTTACAATAACAATTTTGTTTCTACACGTTTTAAAATAACATTAAGTGTTGAAATGAAACACTTTTTACGGATTAACTCGCGTTTAATTTTACTACATTACATACTTAGTTTTTAGTTTAGAAACGTCTAGTAATGATTTTACTACATTACTAAACTAAAACGTTTAGTTTAGTAATGTAGTAAAATTAAATGCGAGTTAATCCGTAAAAAGTGTTTCATTTCAATGTGTAGTGCTCGCTTAAACCTTAGAAAAGAATCAATATTGATTATCAGAAAATAATCAATGACTAAAACACAGGAAAATATCATTGCACAGGAAGGATTTTTTCTACTTATATTTTAAAACATCGGACGATGTAGGTATCTACATACATTGTAATCACGACTATTATCCCCGAATTTATCCCCGAAAAATTCAGGGACTAGGTAATGAAGACCGCAAAAGCTCTGCCATAGTACACTTTTCACCAAATACCTAGCGACTGCAAATGTGTACAGCGTGACAGGTAGAGAGCCCAACGCCGCTTTATGCTGTTGGATAATATATGTACATATTATGTGCAGTTTTTAGTCCGTTAGTCGCCTTTAATGACACCCAAGGGAAGAGAGGGGTTGGTAGTATTCTTTCACCGCTACGATTTACCTATGCTAGCATTTCTAGGGAATCCTTCTTTAGACTAATAAAACAATAGATGGCGGATTACCTTGTCTTTTGTTGTACGTTGAACCGAAAGTTTTCGATGCAAATGTAGACATACTTGCATCTTAGGCGGTCATTGATTCGCCTTTGATGTAGGTAGCGGTTCAAATACAGCATTACATCAGTGACTTTAGAGATTATATATGAGCATTATTGTGCGAAAACTGCAATGAAATGATGATGATGCGATTTGCATTTGCATTGTAATGTTCAAACTCATAACTTGAGAGTTACATTTATTAAGTTTTACTAGTATGCTTATTAAAGCAGCTATCTCATACAAAAAATTAGTAACGCGTAGGGCGTAAGGGGCAGGCTTCGATCAACAAAACCAACTAGATGTCAAGTCGGCGCTTAAAATATGTCTCGGTAAATAACTGCGCATTTGAGAAGTGAGCTCTTATTTTGTTTAGTTTGCTTAAAACACGGCCAATGTAAACGCGTTCACAATGCCGCAATGTGTATTTATAAGTTGCAAAAATAATGCCCGAGAAAGCAATTTAACGGACGGAGTGTCTTACTTTCGGTAAGTACATGTAGAATAAATTATATTTTAAGCTTTAAACTAACAAATAATATTAAATTTTGAACACAACTACCGATTTTAACCCACACTACAAAAGTTTGGCCAACGTTGACCAATAGACGCGCCAACATTTGTGTAACAAAACAGTGGATGCGCGGATAGATGCATTTGTGACTTTATTACTATGTGCTATGGTTGTAATTAGGTTGAATTTAAAACTGTTTAATAACTTTTGTCTTAGTTAGTTAGTAAAGAAATGTAGCTGTATAAGTGTGTGACGAGTTATCTAGTTGGTATTGTTGATCGAAGGGGGCAGAGCTTTGTTGTCAGGCGTTAGCAGCCCATGGGCCGGCCCGCAACTCAAATCTCAAAAACTCTCTTCAAGGTGTCGTCTGTAGTTTTAACAGGGGAATTCTCCCGGCGAAGGAGTACCTTTATAGCGATTACCATAGGCACAGTATCTTAGGTATGAGTCACTGGCATAGGTATAATCGATACTTTTACGCGTGACAGTTTTTTTTTACCAGGAACTACATAATACAAGCCAATACTGGCTCTGATAAGGAATTAGCAGGAAACAATGGCGAAAGATATTATTTTGTCCAAAGCTCACTAATACAATTTAACGTGACTGGCTTGGAATTTGTGGATGATAAGTACCCGGACAACAATTTTAGCAGTTAACAAGATAATCTCTGACTTCAGTTTTAATAACAGATTGTTTCTTTTCCACAACTAAAAGCCCAAAAGGGTGGTAGATAACAAAAAAAATAGGCAATTTTATGGCGTTTGTAGACATTGAGTTTGATTAAGAGAAACACGGTCAAGTGGACCAAAGGAAGTCAACTCAGTGAATCGATCATAGCTAGCTGTCATGAACATAAATGTCGATCAATGGTTATGATGTATGGGACATACGCATACATCAATAACCATTGATGATTGAATATTCGATTTACAGAATAGGGATTGCAGTGTCATCATAGTTGCTCCGTGGTCTCATCGGTCTAGTCTAAATTGCTTCATGTCAATTCTCGTTATAGAGTAGGATTATGACTGCAATCGTATGTTAGCTGTTGCGCCGAACTTTGTAGATGCGGATTGAATTCTAAATACAGACGATATGTTGACTATCCTATCCTTTCCTATCATAAGTTTTCGGTATAAGTAGAGCTAAATGACCTAAAGTTGTTGACAATTATACGCGGATTCAGTCTTTCATTATTTTGTGCCTTAAACGACATAACTGTTCTAAGTGCCACACCACTAGAGGAATTACATAAAGTGATTAAAAAAGTAAAATGCTTTTCTCCAAAAGAGATCTCATCCAGCCAACCCTAGCTGTGGTGTGAAAAGAATGTTTGCGGGACTAATGATTTATATACAATTAGTAGTAGGCAAAATAACAGATAGATTGATGTAGGCCGTAAGTCCGCATCTAATTGTAAGAATATACTAATTTGTGACGTTCAAAAGTACGCCACAACTACTACGTACACTAACTACTAATCTATAATCTAATGAATCTACTAACTACTACTTGTTCGTATGCAGGCCTTTAAAGAATTCGATCTTGAGTTACATTGTAGTTCGTAATTCCACTTTTTATAAACAATGCCCGCACAAAAGTCACACGTATCGTTTCAGCGCCCCGTTCGAAGTGAATGGGCTTTTTCAGTAACAAACGGCGAGACACATTTCCAGTGTTGTCATGCTATTGTTCAGTTCGTGGAATTCTAAATGGGGCGATATCCAACTTTACTTGTTGGAAAAATGACCAACTCTGCGAACAATAATGGCATATAACATCCACTAGAACATATCGAAAATAATGTTACAACGATGCCGATGTTGCGGTGTAACTTTCAAGTTGTTCGGACTTTGTTGGATTGAAAAGTTTTGCATATTGACATGTAAACTTAAAATGGCTATGCTCGTTTTATGGTAAACGGTGCACTTATAATATTTTGTAATATGTAGATAGGTACCTAGGGGTGTATCTACTAATATAGCTAAGTTTGTTTGATCGATTGTCGCGCTGTTCTTCATCAAAGAAAATTATGTATTCCAAAAATGTAAAATAAACGAGTAAGGCTCAGTTCCATGACAATGAGCTATAAGCTTGTTCACTAAATTCAATCTTATTATACTTCAACTTATTTACTGTTACTAACTGCGGCGCCTCGGTGACAAAGTGCTTGGTATGGGACCAAGCACATCCAGAGGCATTGGTTTCGATTCTCAGGTCAGACAAAGTGCGTTGCGATTTTTTGATTCATTATGTGCAAATTAACTATAGTTAGGATAAGGATATATTCTCCATTCGCCAAGTACCAGAACACTTGTCTACCAATACTCTATTGACAACGCTAAGACGTCAGCGTTTAACGCATTAGAAACGACAAGGAGCGGTTGCCAATTGTCTAGGGGGGTTGACTGTACGGACGTATCACGCCTATTCGAGTGTGAGAAACTACCAGCAACAACCTTGATATCAAATTGGCTACTCGCAGAATTTATTAACACATTTAGTTAGTACAATCGCATACTGCTGACGATCCGGTAGGAAAGGCAGGCGTTTCTATATGTTTCCCATAAAACGTATCGACTACGGAAATTGTTAGTGTATACTTCTATATCATAGTACTGTTTATATTGTGATAGCTAACTATGATGTACGTACAGTCGTTTTCTCATACCTACCTACATATACCTAAACTTGTGTGACACAAAAGGCGACTAAAGGACAAAAGACTGCACATTACATCCATCATCATAGTGCGGTGATGGGTTCACTACCTGAGCACATGTGTAGTTGTTATATGGTGACACGTGGACTGTGTTGTGTAGTTGATTGCTTTTGCGGTTTTTATTACCCAGTCTCTGACTAACCCTTTGTGGATCATGGTTCTGAGGGTATGGCGGAGGAACTTCCTGATCGACCACTTTTCTGCGATGTTCCCCTTGCACACGATTTACGCGCACGCTACTGTACGTACGCGCGGTCGGAATGGAGCGCAAGCGAATATCGTCCGCACGCTAATGTACGTACGCGCGATAGGAATGGAGCGCAAGCAAATATCGCCCGCACGCTACTGTATTTACGCGCGGTCGGAATGGAACGCATGCGAATATCGCCCGCACGCTAATGTACGTACGCGCGGTCGGAATGGAGCGCAAGCAAATATCGCCCGCACGCTACTGTATTTACGCGCGGTCGGAATGGAGCGCAAGCGAATATCGACCGCACGCTAATGTACATACGCGCGGTCGGAATGGAGCGCAAGCGAATATCGCCCGCACGCTAATGTACGTACGCGCGGTCGGAATGGAGCGCAAGGAAATATCGCTCGCACGCTACTGTATTTACGCGCGGTCGAAATGGAGCGCAAGCGAATTTCGCCCGCACGCTAATGTACATACGCGCGGTCGGAATGGAGCGCAAGCGAATATCGCCCGCACGCTAATGTACATACGCGCGGTCGGAATGGAGCGCAAGCGAATATCGCCCGCACGATAATGTACATACGCGCGATCGGAATGGAGCGCAAGCAAATATCGCCCGCACGCTAATGTACAAACGCGCGGTCGGAATGGCGCGCAAGCGAATATCGCCCGCACGCTAATATACATACGCGCGGTCGGAATGGAGCGCAAGCGAATATCGCCCGCACGCTAATGTACGTACGCGCGGTCGGAATGGAGCGCAAGGAAATATCGCCCGCACGCTACTGTATTTACGCGCGGTCGAAATGGAGCGCAAACGAATTTCGCCCGCACGCTAATGTACATACGCGCGATCGGAATGGAGCGCAAGCAAATATCGCCCGCACGCTAATGTACAAACGCGCGGTCGGAATGGCGCGCAAGCGAATATCGCCCGCACGCTGATATACATACGCGCGGTCGGAATGGAGCGCAAGCGAATATCGCCCGCACGCTAATGTACGTACGCGGGGTCGGAATGAAGCACAAGCAAAAATCGCCTGCACGCTACTGTATTTACGCGCGGTCGGAATGGAGCGCAAGGCGCAAGCGACTATGACCCAAAAGTAGTCGACCGGAAAGTTCCTCGATTGTATATGTAGATGATTGTAAATATTTTCAATATTCCAATACTTCAATTGATAAGAAAAAATATTATTAATAATGATTATTTTTTTGTAACATTTTTCTTGTTAAATTATTTGATTGTACCTACTTATTATCAAATTGCAAAGGCGACTACAATTTATTATTGTGCATTGCTGCATAGCGAACTGTTTACTTATATCAATTTGTTTATTTAAAACTTTGTAACAATATTCTAATAGTCCCTTGCCACGCCACCAACAATTTCTCTGCGAGCTGTATTGAAAATGAAATATCACTCGGAATCCGGGCAACTGGTCGGACGGCGGTGTTTCCGTCGATACCGCGATCGGTTAAGTTGTGTTTCATTTTCTTGCTTAGTGGCCATTTGAATTCTGATAGTGGCTCTTTGCGATTAGAACGTTAGCGATTTATAAGCATTTCATTTATATTGAAAGACGCCGAATGGTCAAGCGCTTGGCTCGATATTATCTGGAGGTCCCGGGTTCAATTCCCAGTCGGGACTTCAGAGATGGCGCGATTCCATCAGAACCGGCGGCGTCCTAACCACTTGACCAAGTGGGGTGAGGGCAGGAAGATGACGATATTAAAGTTGCACAATAAGGAAGCGCTTGAATTTCACCCCCCCCTGATGGTAAGTGATGTTAATAAAGCCTATCTTGGAGGTGTCTCACCTGGCATTTTGAATTAAACTAGTTGTCTTAACTCACAACTGCCCGGAGATTTCGCTCATGCAATCAGCGCCGGTGTATGCTCGGCGGTGATTGCTTTTCATCAGGTAACTCGCTGGCTTGTTTTCTAGAAAGTATAAAAAAAAATTAAAAATATGATAGCATTTTGCTGCTGTGGCGATAGCAATTAGATGTTTACACGAGGCCAAGCGAATTTATACCAGGTCTGAAAAAAAAACCGAAAATTGGGCATTACGAACTCCCAATTTTCATTATCATTACGAACTTACTTCCTCTGAGTTTAGACTGGTAGTTTAACTACTAGACCGAGTAGGTAGAGAACTACGCCGGAATAGATAAATAAGGTGTGAAAAATAATATTGCTGTGCTGGTAGCGGCTCATCAATAGAATACTACCGCCCCATCTCTTCTTTTTCTTTTTATATAAGAAAGAAGCCAACGAGCAGGCGGGTCACCTGATGGAAGCAATCACCGCCGCCCATGGACACCCGCAAAACCAGAGGAATCGCAGATGCGTTGTCGACCTTTAAGAAAGGAATAGGGTTAAGGAAGGAATAGGAATTATGAGGTAAGGGGGGAGGGGCCTCCGGATTTCTTCCCTTGGGTGCCGTAAAAGGCGACTAACGGACCAAAGACTGCACATAGGTACATGCAACAGCATAGAGCGGCCATGGGCTCACAACCTGTCACACTGATCAGATGTGCAGTTATCATTAATTGGTGAAATGTGGACTGTGGCAGTTGACTGCTATTGCGATAGTCCTTCTGAAATAATAGTCGTGAATATTATGTAAATATTTAAAATTATTTTTTTAAATTTCCAGGACCAAAATGGTATCCGTTTCTTGGCTGCAGCGGTGTGGTTCACAATATGGCCGCAAAACATGGATCCCAGTGGAAGGGGCTCTCAGAACTAGCGAAGGAGTATGCAACAGAAGTGTTGGGCTTAAAATTGGGAAAAGAGCTGGTCGTTGTGGTGTATGGCGAGAAGAACATAAGACAAGCGTTCACCGACAAAGAGTTTGAGGGACGCCCCAACAGTTTCTTTCTTAAGTTACGGTGTTTGGGAAAGAAAATAGGTAAGATCATTTTAATATCAATCAAGTTGTTTTGTAATTGTAGAGATTTCAACTACCTATATATAATCACGACTATTATCGCCGAAGGGTTAATCCGAGACTAGGCAATGAGGAGGGACCGCAAAAGCAGTCCTCTGCCATGGTCCACTTTTCACCGAATGGCGACTTCACATGTGCTCAGAGTGACAGGTGGTGAGCCCATCGCCGCTCTTTGCTGTCGGATGTATGTTTCATATACATATGGGTTCCAGCCCCGGACAGTGCATGGGGTGTCTCACGTTTCTCTCGAGGCCTCATGCCAGTGCAGAGAAGCATTTTCTCCGACTAAAACAAAGAAAGGTACTTATCGCTCAGCTGTCGGGGGCAAAGGCCGGCCGGCCGGCCGTCTGTTGACCCGTCAACGTAGGTACCTACTTATCACCCAGCTGACGCGGACTGGTCAACAGACGGCCGTATGCTTTAAAATAAATTAGATACTTAAAGACTATCCAATTAAAATTTACAAAATGAATTATTTCATTAAAAATGAAAAAAAACACGAACTCCTTTTTTGTCATTTTTGTCATGTGTTAAACACTTGACGTGACCTGCCCTTGAAGTTTCTTGCGGTTTCTAGCAGTCACCTTATATACGAGTAAGTATAATTCTCGATTTTCTTGTGACACTTATCAATTTGTTCGATATTAGGTATAGTAACGCTTATCACACCTATTTACATCGGTTAACAATGTTACTAATTTTATAATTAGTGGCAAGCGTAGCGTAGGTTATGAATTCTATGGCGTAGGATCGATCTTTGCAAGGTGGCCGGCAAGAGCTGGATGAGAGTAGTCGCCGATCGGGCTCGGTGCCATGCTTTTGGGGAGGCCTATTATGTGTAATGATATAATTAGTTAGTTACGAAATATTAACCGATGTTATAAATGTTAATCAATGTTATAAGTATTAACCAATTAATTAATTAGTAAGGCTGCCACAGTCTGTGTTCTATTACAGCGAATGAAGGGAAAGTGCAATCCTGGAAATCGGTTCTACGCTATAGATAAATGTACTTAAGCGCTATCTTACCTCATGCGCCATTATTATCTACACGGAATTGGGAAGAGCTTGCGTAACAGAGGCGCTCTGCTGCTATTACGGCTGTTGATACCTTTGAGGAAATCAGCTAATAGACTTCGACCGACTCGACCTGCTCAAAAAGACTCAAGGGTTGCCAGGCTCCAATCACATAGTTTTTATGTGATCGAAGTGCCAAGCTCAAAAATAGAAAAGATGGACGTAGATGCGTTTAGCCAAACATTTTGCACTTATAGCCTGACTGATAAGTGATATGAAAAAAATAGTATTAATTTAGTATATAATTTAATATATAGTATATAATTTAGTAATTTACTCTGCTCCTAAGGGACTACTCTCTTTTTTCGAAACGAAATGTTAGCCGATTTTCGCTTGCTTTTCATAGCGCTTGCCATTATTTTTGAAATTTCAAACCATTTTCTAAATTTTTTTATTCTAAATGCCAAACCTATTTTGTATAAACGAAATTTCGGAAGAATAGAAACCGCTGTAGGTATATAGCAAACAAAGATCCGACGAAATTTCGTTTTCGTCCCTCTGTGAAATCGCGAATTACGAGTTTTGTGCGTAAGTAGGTACGCGGCGTAAATTGCTCGCGAGCTTTCGTTCTGCATGTATTGACGAGTGCGAAGGGGTTGTACCAAAAGCCTAGCAAAAGTCGATCAGTCCGGATTTGTTTCCGTTTCACAATGCCGTGTCCGAAAACGTCTGTAAAACGCCGGACAGTCTAGCTAAAGGCGGACCTGGCAACCCTAATCCCAAGCCGTTATATTCCTACAACTCTCAAGGCCAGTTGCACTGTTCGCCCTGCAACAGGATGTTTAAAATCAAATTTGGCTTTGCTAGCCATTTACATTCCCATTCTCGGAAGTAACAAGTTTCGAGTTGACGGTCACGTTTAGTCCATACAATCACATAGTGCTGACGACCCAGTAAGAAAGGCAGCCGTTTCTATACGTATAAGGACAAGTTTAAGGAGGTCGTTAATTAGGATCGACGTTCTAGGACGATAAAAGCCATTTCAATTTGTTATTATATTATAATATTTGTTGTCACAAAATGTTGAACAACATGAAAGCAACTTATAATTTTGTTTTTAGGGTTTCGTACCTCAAAAGGAAAAACGGAACCCTTATTGAATCACTTTGTTGTCCGTCTGTCGTGTCTGTTAAGACCCTTTATCTCGAAAACGCGTGGAGGTATCGAGTTGAAATTAAAACGGTACACTCAGATCTGCAGTCTCTCGAAGCTGTAAAAAAAAACTCTTGAGTTAACGTAAAAAAAAGATGCGGCCGTTTATGCCGTCAAAAAAACGTATATTTCGACACTCTCAAGGGAATCAAAACTCATCGGGTATTTGCCGTTGACCTAAAACCATGAAATGCAAGTAGTCTGTCAGGACCCTTTATCTCGGGAACGCGTAAGAGTATCGAGTTGAAACTAAAGCGATATACTCAGGTCTACAGTCTCTTGAAGCTGAGAAAATATCAAACTCCTAAGTTAACGTAAAACAAAGATACGGCCGTTTATGTCGCAAAAAACGTATATGTATATATAAATGTGAAAACTATACATTTGTAAATAAATCATTAAAAACAGGGTCCTTATGCCAGGGAATGGCGGTCCAAATTTTGAATTGAGTTAACCGTGTCATGTGGGGTATCTTAGGAAAGGGCTTTATTGGCACAAGCTTAAACAGATTTTTAATTATTTTCATGAAGTATAGTCTTTGATTTATGACGAAAAATGTAAAAAAAATATTAAAATATGCACCTACAAAGTACGGAACCCTCGGTGGGCGAGTCCGACTCGCACTTGTCCCGGTTTTTTAAATTTTTTTTCACTAATGAGCTAACTTATAACTTTTGCAATTTAATAAAAAAATGTAATTTATGATTTTTTTACAACAGTAGTAACTGCTCGGTGCGAGCATCAGCATTCCTCGTATAACATGACGATTTATGATGTACTCGTTTTGGCACGCGTCTTCGCTCGCATACATTTTTCGTAGGAAAAAATATCCTATAACCGTCTTTTGAACCCGATCTATCTCTATACTAGAATTAATCAAAATCAGTTAAGCGGTTTAAGCTTAAAACCGCAACAAACAAACAAACGCACTTTTGCTTTGATAATTATTAGTTGAAATAAACAGCTTGAGCTTAAAAAGTTTAAGCGATAAAAGGGCAAGTGAAATCATAGTTTATTTCGCTGTATAATAAATTTTTTTTCAGCGGTTTCATAATAAATGCAATGTGTCACAATACTCACAATCGTTCTGCGTGCCATACCGCTGGCGGTATGCGCGATTTCTCTATACATCTCGTTATTTTTTTTACGGTTCATGAAAGCTGTCGTATTATAACGAGCAATTAACTAGTAATTAGCTTGCCGCGTCGCAAGCCACTTGACTCTTAACGTAGGCCTACTCCACGTCTTTATTAAATAAATATAGTTTAACGCAAAAGCTTTTCTTTTTGTTATTGTAGGAATTTATAAGTACTTAATACCTTTTAAAGACGATAATTAACAATTTTTTGGACTTAGAAAACCTCACGTGGCATATTTATTTATCACACATCTTTTAAAACGTGACCATGAATATGTAGCTAAAAGTGTAGTACCTAAAAGTAAAGTACGAGTATAAAACTACATTTGAATTGTTTAATTAGAAAACCATTTCACGGAGCTTTTTCTGTTGCCGACGAGCTTTTAATGAAACCTACCTTTCACTCAATTTAGATGCAAAGCGAACACTTAATATTTCCAACGGTAAACTTCAAAAGGACTGTCAGCTTTTCAGCTATTAAATTAGATGCACCAAGGCATTTTAGTGAATCCGTCCAAATTCTCCGTCTTGGTCCGCGGAGAAGTTCATTTGTGGCAAACAGCTAAAGCACGTAGTAGGTATTTGTGCAACAAATAAACTATAACAACAAACGTTTACAAATTGAGCCAATGTTTGCACTGTCTTTCATATAAACAGTCCAAAATATTAAATCGGAAAGGTGTGCGGCAGGCGGCGCGTTATTTATTAATTTAATCTTCTTTACATAAAAAAAAATGCAAAAGACGAAATTAACGCCACAAGGTATTCTATACCAGTCCACGGCTAAGGACGTGGGAGACTTGAAGATAGGCGATATTCAATACAGTTAGAATAATAATAACAATTTCAAACAGCATAATATAAGAATATGCAGAATACACAGACAGGGCTTACATAAATTCTAAATAAATATACTTACTTACATAAATTCAGCAAAATACTAATATACATAAATACGCAAATACTTACATTACAAAAAATAAAAATGAGATAGTGTGACTTCTAAACGGGGTTTAATTAAATAGTGCTCACGCACCACTCTTTTAAACAATACTTTGCTCTGAGCACGACGGATACGCATTGGCATTAAGCAAACACTAGCCGCGTCCAGACCGGCCAAGCACGGCTCGCGGGCCGTTTGGCTCGGACTTCCTGCTAGCGAGCCGTGGCATCCTAGACAAATTTGAAAGGTTGTACTGGCTCACTTTGGCTCGCGGAGCCCGCTCGCAAACTTTTGAATTTGCTTCTGATGTCACGGCTCGCGAGCAGAAAGTCCGAGCCAAAACGGCTCGCGAGCCGTGCTCGGCCGGTCTGGACGCGGCTAATCGCGTAAAACATTACAGGTGATCTGCAAAAAAATATTGGCACCTACTATTGATTTTGGTGCCTCCATCTTATCCGGTCTGTGTTCAGTTTAAATTGATTTTATTGGTATCCATTTCGATATTAAGCACCTTTACTTATATTTGGATTGTTTGATGGAGGAACGCAATCATGTGAAACAAAATTAAATATGAAAAATAAAAACATAATTATATATACATTACATACCTATATACCTACAAATAATCACTACTATAATCCCCGAAGGGTTAGTCAGAGACTAGGCAATAAGTACAGCAAAGCGGTCCTCTACCATAGTCAACTTTTCACCAAATATAGTGACTGCATATGTGCTCGGCGTAACAGATGGTGAGCTCATCGCCGTTCTATGCTGTTGGATGTATGTGCAGTCTTTAGTTCGTAAGTCGGCTTTTACGACACCTAAGGGGTGGTAGAATTCTTTCACGGTTATCAAGTCAAATTAATATTTAAAGTTTTTAAATATTGATTTGACTTGATTTGATCTTACATTTATCATTACCATCTTACATTAGATCAAATTTATTATTTAGATTCTGTGGTGCTACAAAAGTAAGTTAATTTGATCTCTATACACAGTGACTTTTTATATATAATTTAGTATCATTGTCTATATATTCATTAAAATGGGGTAAGTAAGCATAGTTTATCGAAGCATTAAAACTACAACACATTGAAAAACAATTATTTAAATCACACAACAATCACACAAATGAACAATATAATATATAACAAAACATAAAAATAATAAAACAATACATTGCGCCTTGTTGTGTGATGCCAACACTGTGCACAACTCAATATCAGCAGCAAGCGGGGCCATTAGGCAAAATACTAACGAATACAGTTATTCGTTAGTATCGTAGCAGCCCTGAATGTGATGATACTGCAAGATTGATCACGGTTTAACTTGCATTGATTGGAGATAGCCAATTGACTGAGTATTCCCCTCGGACAAGGGACAATCACCTCATTGCCGCTGTATCTGTAGTGCACAACAATTAATCTAGATTAAGTTTGTTCAATACATCTATCTCTTTATGTTTGTAATTGTCAAGACAAGGTTTGTACTTATGACAGAAAATTTTTGGTCACGGGGTACGGGGGTACCTACCTATAAAGTATTATGTGGTACGGGGTCCACGCGAACGAAGTCGCAGGCGGGCCGCTAGTGACATACAGGATTAATGTTGGGTAAAAAAAACAAATAATAAAATATTTGACTTAAAAATAATGAATGTTTTCTTTTTTTATAAAATTTTTTGCCTGCTTTAAATTCTATAGTTCTAGGTGCGTGCGCTGACCTCACGGTCAAAGCGACGCACGGTGGATCGAGCCCATACAAGAGGTCGGACGTAGGAATCTCTAAAAGAAAAATTTGAGTTTTGAATAAAAAATATGCTATCATACTTATCTACAAATATTGTTATGAAGCCATAATCATAACATTAATATTAAAGAAGTTATTGGCCAATTACGGTTTTTTTTGTATGAAAATGAACATAACACACTATGTAACTCCTGAGTTTCGCCCTATTTCAATTTACGGTTTTTGGTGTTATAATCTACTTACTAATTTCTACAATTTACCCTTTAACACGTGGTGCTTCAAACGTGCACCGTCCGAGACACGGGGGTTACATTTTACTATTAAAGAATTTTGAAAGTCGGTAAAAAATACTGGCTATTTTTGGTAAAAGTAATAAATCCGATTTGAAACCATCTTTTTGGTTAACGGAGTGATTTAGCTAAATTTTGAAAGCTCCTGGTTGTTAAAAAAATTAAACATACAGACGAGTGTACATAATAGCAAAAAAAACAGTTTTTAATGAAATTTGTAAGCAAACTTTATGGCGCTGCCGCTTGCTACGCTCGCTCGGCTCACGCGTTGTTTTTGTCACTGCTCTAACCTAACCTAACCGACTAAGTTAGACTTATTTATAGCAAGTAATTAAATGGTACCTATATTTTTAAAATATTCGTTCAGCGCAAAAGCCTCAAACATCGTCGGTTAAGTTAGATCTGTGACAAAAAACACAGAGCGAGCCGAGCGAAGCGTGCCGCGGTAGCGGTCGGCGAAACGTAAGAACTTAGTAGCTTTTTATACTATAACTTCGAAGGCTCAATCAATGCAACGATAATGAAATTTTAGAGCTAGCCAAACTTTGATAAAATGCAAGTGACGATGGCTGCTCTATTACTAATATGACTGCAAAAATAATAATTTTAATATATTCATTCTAGCTGTCCAATATCATATTACTTGCTGATCAAGTTGATTATTTTTACCGATCACTAGAAGCAGCTCAATTCACTTTCTTTGCTGGCAAAACACATTTTGGAGCTAAAGAGCTAAACTTGTTTTTTTTTCATAATTAGCTGAGCATTTGAGTGATAGCTCTTATTTATTACATTTACCAAACGTATGGTGTAATTATTAATAATAACCGGTAAAAGTGAATAATTTATTACTTTTACCGTCGATCTTGGTAATTATTAAAAATTACCGCTAATCAATAATATTATCCAATTAATAAAATTTACCGTAACGTATACATTAGAAGCTTCGATGTTCTGAAGATTACAAGCAAAAATAACTAAAAACATAAGGATTGAAATAATACTTCAGAAAATTATAAGTAATAACCACGTAATAACTAACAAAATAAATAAAATAATATTAGTTAGTTTTAGTAGTAGTTTGTAAATATCAGTCGTGTATTTTAGTATTAATTCAATTAGTCATCAGTTGCCGCTCGGCTACCTCGCCATTTAACCGATAGCGAGATCAAAATCTGAGTCTCACTTTGACTAGTGCCAATGCCGAGGGCACCGGCAGTATTACTCTGAATCGCATTGCCTTTGCTCTCTGCTCTAACCAGATATCCGATTTATTATCGAGTTAAATGTCAAGGTTGCGTAGTATCGACAGATCAGCTTTACTTTGAATTAATTTCAACATCGCATTGCTCGCGTTTAATCCAGACTGAAATTAAGACATTTCGATTACGTTACAGTTCGAAACGTCAAGATATTAAATTATGTAAATGATCAAAGTCAAAGTCAAAAAGTCAAGTCAAGTTCATTTATTCAATTTAGGATACAATAGTTGAGCACTTATGAATGTCGCTATGCCATCGGTTCGTAAGTCCTAAGTGTGGTGCGGGAGCCTTGTCTGAGAAGAACCGGCAAGAAACTCAGCAAGGGCACTTCTTTTCTCCCTTTCTTTTACAGCGTCAATACAACTTGGAAAATTCCCTGCGTATCATAGGATATTTTCCATTACGACATAAAAAATACGATTACAAGACAACACAATACATACAAAAGAATATATTGCTCAATTTAAAATTGTAAATATTAACATCAATATAACAATCACCTCTTACGAATATCCGGCGTGAAATAATGGCACTTGGTGCTGTTGTGTTTCGTCCCGCCAGTGAGAGTTCCGGAGGCGCCTTCCCCCCCCCCCCCCCCCCATTCCAATTCCTCCTTAACTCTATTCCTTTCTTAAAGGTCGGCAACGCATCTGCGACTCCTCTGGTTTTGCGGGTGTCCATGGGCGGCGGTGATTGCTCTCCATCAGGTGACCCGCCTGCTCGTTTACCTACTTATATAAATACATTCTTCAATAATACATTTGTACATAGATCACGCCCGTTTCCCGGCGGAGTAGGCAGAGTACATAGTTTTACATTTGCTACCATCCAGACACATTTCCTTTGCTTCATTTTTCTTCAACGTTCATAAATGCTTGTCGGTTTAAGGTACTCGTCCGACCTTTAACGAGAATGTCTCCAATCTAAAGCACTCTCGTCGAATAATCAATGATGTAGTAATTAAAGGCCAGTAATTAACTATCGTAAAAAGTGTTTTATTACAATAATTTAAAGATAAATATATTGTAAAATTGACACGGGGCAGCCCCGTGTCAATTTTACAAATATTTTTTTATGCAAACCTTGTCCTGACCAGTACGAACATAATAAAAAAAGAATTAGCCAAATAGTTGCAGCCCTTATCAAGTGATGCACAAACAAACATTCGTAATTCATATAGAGGAGTTAGATTTCACTGCAATACACATAACTACATATGCATGTGAAGAGGCTACCGGCAACGCGTCAGCGATTCCTCTGGTTTTCCCATTGGCGGCGGTGATTGCTCTCCATCAGACCTTGCCTGCTCTTTTGTCTCCTTTTATTATAAAAAAGACATTTATGTGAACATGAAAATGCCAACACAGCCTGCACTCGCCCGCCACTAATAACAACAACTAAAAACGCTGTAGCTAGTTCCTAAAAGCACTAAATAGTATATTTAAACAAATTAAAACTACGTACGATTTACAGTTCATGTAGCTGGTGCGTGGAATGCTTTGCCTTTATTCTATTGTGTTTCATCTTCAACAATAGAGTGGTCTCCAACTTTTGCCTCAGTTTTGTAGCAGCAAAGTTGATAATTGGTGAATTTTTTTAGCGATTACGCAAATTGGTATCAACATGCATTTCTCCCTTTCTTATATCTTCTACAGGGTCAAATAAAAATTGGAAAATGTTATAGGAGGACTCTTTCGATTACAAACACTATTATTTTACTATAGGCGTCATGCCCATAGTAAAATATAACACGAAGCAAACATATGCTCATATATGCGCTTTGCATACCCGAGAATGCATGTCGGATCGTCATAGTACTTTACTGTAGCGTAATAAAAAGTCAGTACCGATGCACCAGACCGCAATGAACTATCTTCCAAACTTTAGTATAAAGATAGCATACAAGGATGACGACCATTGCACTGCATTCGCTTATCAGTTATGAATGAAACATCTCGCTGTTTTTAATCTGTCTGAATAAACGCGGAAAAAAATATTTTTTTAAAAGATTAAAAACGGAAAAGATTAAAAAAGCTTGTAAAAAGCGTGATGCCGCTGCCCACCACCGCCCGGTGCCGTGATGAAATGTTTTTACGAAGGCTTCAGAAGCTTTGGGTTTTCAAAATCCAGCGTCCATCTAAAATTTATAAAGTGACATAGCAAGACTCACAACGGGTCACTTTTGTTAGTCTTGTTATGCCACTAATTCTTGAATAATTTTTCATTCTAATCCATTGTGAAATAAACATTATTTTTATTAGAATTTATGAAATAATGTTAGGTATATAACATTTATCTTACCAAGAAGAGCATAGCATCATGCAGCTATCACAAGTCATGTATCTGCGCCGAACATATTATCTAGGGTTGCGATATCCTTCATACGATCTTTAGTCTTGCCTAAACCTAAACAAATGGTTAAAAGTTGTTCTAATAATAATTATGTTGAAGGATTGTAAACGATACTTGACATTGTTCTAATACCTTCGTGTTTTACATCTTTCACGCCACCCGCGCATTGATATGGAACAAGTGCCTCACTATATCATATCACGAGCTCCAGTTACGCAGTGTAGAGATTATAAAAGTTTATTGGAAGCCAGCAAATCAGTTTTGACGGTACTTCAGGATTCTGCGTAGAATTTGATAAAACCTACTTCAGCTGTGGCATTACTGTGTTAAAGAGTTCATCTAGGGAAATTACAGAACATTAATGCGTTAGAAAGGAATCGAACGCAATTTTCTTCGACTATGGTGACGGATATATAATACCTTTTATCAAATATAATACTTTTTTATCTATGCATGCTAGAAATGTATGGAGTTGCGCTTCTCGCATTAACAATGTTTCAAACTATAAGAATCTAGAATAAAAAGAGAGTGTCACAAAATAATTGGATCTCTTAAAATATTGTGTGCCGGATATGTTGCCTAACTTGCATACGAATAAAAAAAAATGGTTGTATGAAAAAATTGTCTTACATTCATAACGGCTGGTATGTTTAATGAGTTAGCTTTTAATCCGTTAATTGTTTGCAGGTATCACTTTCGCTGATGGACCTTTATGGCGCGAGCACAGACAATTTACAGTGAAGCATTTGCGGAATATCGGTTTTGGCAGAACGGGAATGGAAACAGAGATACAGAGTGAATTGTTCAACATTCTCGATTGCATCGACAAAAACAATGACAAATCAATCAATCTTATGAGTATTATGCCTGTGGCAGTCATGAATGTGTTGTGGAAATACGTTGCAGGTGATATTTTTTGTTTCAATTGTGTATTGACGGAGTCGATAATTTTTATTTATTTATTTGGGTCTATAAACAGACTTACAATAATGCATCATCAGCATTAAACATACATACAATACATACATATCGATACTTTGCGGCTCAAAGGGCGTAACTATCAAAACACGACTTTTCAGGAGAGCGAGAAAAAACTAAAATTATAATTTTGTATTTGTCACAACTTTGTTGTTATTGATCATATAAATATGATTCTTAAACCAAAAGTCGTTGATTTTTGTGGTCCATAATATTAAAAAATTACGTTTTTAAGAACTATTTATAGATTAAAAGTTAGCTGGTGAATCCGCCATATAAAATCAAACATGTAGGATGTCTTTTATGCCCCATAAAATGACTGCTGCGTTAGTAACGCAGGTCGCAGGGTGTAGTCACCAACTTTCTAAATTCAAGTTGTAGTTTTTATCGTTCTGTCATTATATTATTCAATTTTTCGGGTTTACATTACAATACTTACAACTGTTTTTAGTAGAATAGGTAATTTTGGAAACCCTAAGTCCACCAGAGGCTTGTATTCTATACTTATATTTATAACAAGGGAAGATTTTTATTTTGGAATTTTAGTAATGACAAACCTTGTATTTTATAGTTAGTTACTAGAAAAAAGATAAGAGTAAAAGGCTACTAAACTTTTTTGTATTGCAAAACAATATTGATTGTTGGCAAGTCCTGAAGAAGGTAATAAATAATAAGACAAATTAATTGAACTACAAATTATTTATTAACAAATGCTAGAAACATAGTTTTATTACGTTTTTACGTTACCATAAGTTATAGAAAGTTTAATTTAATACAACTAATACTTTAGTTGCTTTAACACCACTCCATTAACTCAATCATACTTACCCACTCGCAACTGTTCTTGATAAGTGAAAGCATTACAAAGCTCTTTCGTTGAAAAGTTACGTTTCTTGAACGTATACAGGGTTTTTTTATATGTGCGCATAATTTTTATATCATTCAGTAACGTTAATAAACATCATTTTTTTTTAAAATTAAGTACTTAAGTATTAAGTAAGTTAATTTGTCCGGCACAATAAAAAGTAACTCGTGGATACCGGGCGAACGAAAAGTCACGTGTAACGTAACCTAAGTATCCTGTGTGTGTTATCGTAATGTGTCAGAGTTGAATAGGCTAATTGACTGAATTTCATAATCATATTAAAACGATACCGGTTTACCTATTTTATCCTAAAAATACATTATTTTTCAAAAAATCGATCATTTACAATATTTATTTTGCGTTTTTATGTTCCGATTTAAATGTTGAGTGAATGACGTCACGCCGTGCCAAACATCTGTTTCGTTCGAGGCTTGTTCTATAGAAATGTCACAACAATAAAATGAGATTTGGCACGGCGTGACGTCACGGCTTTTGATTGGCGTTTAATGTCATATCACTAAATGCGTATTATTGTCGATTTTTTTCTTCAAAAAAATTAATAATCCCAATTTTGTTTTAATGAATATTTTAGATATTTTATTTCTATAAATCATATCGATCATAAGAAACGCCAATCCACCCGATTTATTCTTAGTGGACACAAGCCTATTGCGCGGTCCCGGTCGATTGACCATGATCAACGGTATTTTTGTGGATATGTTTGATAAACTTTAGTTTAATTCTATTTTACTTAATAAAATTATAATTGAATCTGTAGCTCTATATAAAGTTACTCTATAGCTTAAAAAGATATAAAATATTTAAAAAGAATAGATAAAAAAAATAACTGTTGAGAAAATCAAATTACACAGTAAACAAAATAATCAAAGTTTTTTTTAACCTCGGGGCTTACCTATATTCTTTAGTTAGTTTTAATGTGCATAAATTACTTTTAGTCAAACGCATATAGGTACGCCCTACAATTTTATTTGAGAGTGTCGTTTACGTCCAACACTTTGATGATGCCTAAAAATGATTGCTTTTACGTTCAAAAATACAAAAAAGTCTACATTACCAGCCTTGAAATTTGGGGTCGTACTCACCTTTGTTTTCAGAATTTGAGCACTTTAAATATACAGTTCCATAGCGGAGAAAAAACTAAATAAGATGGCATTCAAAACGTATTTTGGTCAAAATGGTGGTTACGCCCTTTGAGCCGCAAGGTATATAATCTCGACTCTTATCCCCGAAGGGCTAGTCAGAGACTAGGCAATGAGGATCGCAAAAGCAGTCCTCTACCATAGTCCACTTTTCACCAAAGAGCGACTGCACAAGTGCTCAGCGTGACAGGTGGTGAACCCATCCCGCCCGCTCTATTCTGTTGAATGTATGTGCAATCATTAGTCCGTTAGTCGCCTTTTACGACACCCAAGGGAAGAGAGGCGGTGGTAATATTCTCTCACCGCTACGTGACACGGTTACAACATCATCATCAACATTGTCATCAGCCGAAAGACGTCCACTGCTGGACAATGGACTCCCACAAGGATCCTTACTAGGCCCTGTGTGTGATGCACGCATCCAACGGCGTAATGCGTAGTTGTACAGTTTTTCATATTATAGACAATGTTACTTAATCACGAGACCTACACTTTTTTTAAAGTGCCTAGGTGTGTATTTTACTTTATCCCTGTCTATACTAATTGAAGAGTGCAACGAGAGACCAAGACAACCTTCCATCTAAAGACTATTAGATAGAATATTTATTTATTATATTTTTGTCAATAATAATTAAAAGTAGATGGGATCGAGAAAGTTTGTTCCAGGTTGATACGTGGCAAAGACGAAATCATTATTTATTAACACGAATACTATTCATAACTTTATAAATCGAAACATTCAAAAGCAACCAACTTTTAAAGTTTTAGTATAGGTAACCACTTGTTCTTTATCACCTGACAGTAAGTTAATATAAATACTCGTAATAGTGAGAATAAAGTCGAATAAGGAAATTCGTGTCAAAAAGCAGAGAGCGCCTGACCGATTACATTCTGGGACCAAATATTTTGTTGTGAATAGCATGACTAAACAAGTTGTTGCTTCAAGTGCACTTCACCTGGAACCCTCAACTATCTACTGAGAAACTAACCCTCTTACCTCTAACTGCCGGCACACAACGAAGCTACTAACATTGATATTATGGCGACATAAGTACATGGAGAACCTTCTCCATGTACTTATGTCGCACTCGTAGTAGCCAATCAGATGAGAGAGCCAAGCAACATGTCCTTCAGAGACGAACTCGAACCTGAACCTGCTAATTACAAAAAATAACACGTCAATCATTTAGATTAGAAGACCGTCTCAGTTAGTGTCTAAAACAAAATAATGTTGTTTTACCTACTGTGAAAACAAAGTGAATCGAAAATGTAAGGAGGCCTATTAAATCTCGAATGTGATTTTTGCGTAATATGCCCATTTTTGCATTTTGTAGTAATATTGCAGTTGTATTTATCGTTTTTATCGAAATAGGATAATAAATTTGTGCATAGGTAATATTACAAATCTCCATTCTGTGAGCATAAGTTGAATTCGGACGGCTGGCGCATCGCATTTTGTAGTAATGTTGCAGTTGTATTTATCGTTTTTATCAAAATAGGATAATAAATTCATTATAAAATCTTCATTCTCCATGAAGTAACAATTACTCTGGTATAAATTTTGCTCAATAATATTATCGTAGATAGGAGAAATTCACAGTTAACTTATAGCGATTTTCGAAGTTTTTTGGTTTAGAATATGATTTTTTTTCCTATATAAAATATCAATGATATCTAAAAATTCCGAGGCCGCTATGCACTACTCGACTATATAAGAGATAACACTATATTTTTTTTATTTCACTTGTTTAGAACAGTAGTTCAATCTATGAGCTCAAAAAAGTGCCTTCGCGCACTTTATACAAATCTTTCTCTGCTATTTTGGGTTTAATTAATAAGTTAAGCAAAATTTACAAAAAGCGAGGCCGCTACGCACTATTCCAATAGCTATTCTACACTATTCAATAAGTCATATACTGTATTTTTCTGTCTAGATCCATAACGCCAAAATTGGCTATTTTACGCAAGATATTTGTTCAATAAACTCAATTAATAAGTAAATGAGTTTATTGTACAAACATCTTTTGACTTTGACTTTAAAATCAACAGAGGTCGAAAAAATAAAACGTAAGGTTTCGCTCATCTATATTAATGTAAATCAATTGCCGAAATGTTTGTACTCGCATCACTTCAAAATGGCACCACCTATTTGGCTAATTCTTTTTATTTTGTGTCAGAAATTGTCACGACAAGGTTTGTGTGAAAGAAAACTTTTGGGCATTTGTGGCGGGGTCCACGCGGACGTAGTCGCGGGCCGCTAGTATAAAATAAATCTCAATTTTAAAATATTATAGCCTATTACATCTCGACTGTGATTTTTGCGTAAAATGGCCAATCTTTTTTAACCTACCACCCATTCAGGACGTCATTTTTTTACTGTTGAAAAGAACGGGAGCAAGAAACCAGCGCATTGAAACAATAAAATTTAAAAATTATATATGTTGTTACCAGGTCATGAAATACAAAATATGAATTTGAATGTAAACTATGTAAACCTATTAACCATCCGGCATACCATGTCAACGTGCATAGCGTCTATCTCAATGACCAAGAAAAGAAGCTGATGTAGTTTCCGTAATAAGTTTATTTTGATGGCGTATGTATAACTGTCGGGGTTTACAATTTTGATTGCAGAATTGAATAAATTTCGTTTTTTCTACATTTAAATTTAAATTAATGTTTTCTAACTAATTTATTATTCTTTCTATCTTAATTATTAATTTCGTTTTCGTAGTCAACATTAAATTGTTTTGAGATTGATTGAGAGTTACTGGATACTTAGTACACTGAGGTAGATCATTGATATACAGAATAAAGAGCATTGGACTTAAATTATACAGCCCCGAGGAACTCCTAATGTATTTAGCCTAGCTTCTGATCTGTATACCGTACTTTGAAGTTTGTCATCCAGTTTTGAAATTTCCACAAACTGCATCCTATTACTGAGATAACTTTTGATCCAGTTATAAGCAGGTCCTCCTGTGCCGTATAACTCGAGCTTTGCAAGAAGTTTCTCATGACTTACGAAATCAAAGGCCTTACTCATATCGTACAAAACAGTAGATACGAGGACTTTTTCGTCCAAAAAATTTTAAACATTCTAAATAGAGTAGAGCTTTATGAGCTTTACTCTATTTACTTCTTTTCTTTCCTTTTTTTTTATCATTTTTACTTTAAATTCTTTTTATTTATTTTTCTTTTTACTTTTGTACATTTTTGTTTGTTTTACTACTTTGTAATTGGCCAAATAATATTTGAACTTGTAAAAAATATCAACGCTATACTTATTCACGTTTAGTTTCATACCAGTGTTTTAACAACACCTTACGGAATTTAACAGGGATGACTAAAAATCACCCGCATTACTGTTAGGTGCCACTGATCTTAAACAAAATGATTCTACGATGTCTTTGCCCTCACGACACTGGGAATCGAAAGATTACCGTTTACACCAGCGAAGCGACAGATGTGTAATATTCTGAAATATACCGCAACTCAAGTCTGATAAATGCTTCCGCAACCTACTGCATGTCAGAATAAATATTTAACGATACACAGTAAATATATTTTAACAAGTACTAGCGGCCCGCCCGCGACTTCGTCCGTGTGAACATCCTGTATTCCATGACAAATTTTCCATACAAACCAACAATGACAATTACGAACGCAACAAAAAAAGAATCAGCCAAATCGATCAAGCCGTTCTGAAGTGATGCGCGTACAAACTTTTCTGCTAAAAAATGCTAAAATATTTTCCACTTGTACTAAACGCGCTCTGTGTTTAGAGTATTATATATGTACTTACCTAATTAATACATACATAGGTACATACAATCACGAATACGACTATTTCCGTGCCTGGCGTGAAGAACTTGATAACTCGACTTACACGATTTTTTTAAATATTAATATGTCCATATTTTGCGTATTTTATTTAACAAAACGAGATATCTACGCGATGAGTCACAAAAAAATATCGTAAAAAATCCATATCTCAACGTATACTTAAAAACCGACCTAGCGTACGTAAATTGACAAAACGAGATAATCAAACGATAAATGTGTACTATACTCGTAATTGATACCCAATTCTATGGTGAATAAGTTGATAAGTATAGGTTTGTGGGTAGGGTGTGTGTGGGTCATCGGTGAACATGTTGATAAGTTAATTAAGAAAAGCATAAACATATTTGAAAAGACATCTAAAACTACTCTTAAATCAATTTAGACATTTCAATTACACTGAAAAACTGATTTTTAGGAATTAATTTAAACAATGTTTTCACTGGTTTGAGCACTAATGTATGGGGAATAAGTTGATAAGTCTCTGGGTAGTAGGTATGTTGACAAGTCTAATACCTTAAAAAATAAGCAGATTTTACGAGAATACGTAAAATAATATGAAAATCCACTTAAATTAAAATTATCCATAAATCAAGCTATAAAGATGAGTTCAAGATAAAAACGGATCTTGGAGAAAATGTCAAACTTTAAAATCGCTGCCCTGTAAAATTGCCTTTTTGGACTTATCAAGTTCTTCACGCCATGCACGGATTTATAAAATTATCCATAAATCAAGCTATAAAGATGAGTTCAAGATAAAAACGGATCTTGGAGAAAATGTCAAACTTTAAAATCGCTGCCCTGTAAAATTACCATTTTGTACTTATCAAGTTCTTCACGCCCTGCACGGATTTATCCCCGAAGTATTTATTCTGTGCCCGAAGGTTTAGTCAAAGACTGGGCAACGAGGACCGCAAAAGTAGTGCATTGCCACAGTCACGTTTCACCAAATAACAACGGCACACATCACATGTGCTCAGCCGGCTCAGCGTGGCGGTGAGAACATCGCCGCTCTATGTTGATGGATGTATGTGGTATGTCGCCTTTTTATTTATTGTTTACGAAAACAATAAAAGCAAATATCTTCTTATACAATCCGCGAACATTGAATTTAATAATTTAAAATTTTACTCCGTTTATTGTTAAATACTTAATTGAAATATTTTATTTAACAAATGAAATTATCAATATACACATATAAACTAACTAATACAGCACTGTATTTAATTTAATTATTATAAATACATAGTAAGTACTATTGACAATAAAGAGAATACAAATCAAATATCTAAATTAAATAAATACAACTAAACCTACGTACTAATAGAATTTTAAAACTATAAATTATAAGGCATCAAAAAATTGGTCCACATCACTGTCATTGGGTAACGTTGCCCAGAAGACTGGCCGAGAAAAGCACCAGCCCTCGGTCACGTGAAGAGTCGACCAAACGCTTTGACATCTCTTTGAAGAGAAGATGAGCAAAATATACTTATATATATACATAATTTAAATAGGTCTTTTATAATAAAAATAAATTGGGATCTCCGAGGAGTTTCGCTATTTAATTAACACGTTGTATAATTGGATGGACACATTTCGATCACTCTCGACACTCCCGAGGGCGCATAGGGGCAACTTAGCTAATTTGGCAGTCCGTGTCGTACCACGTTGTATATTAATATCTACAAAATTTTATAGTTACCTAAACCCATTCGTTTGGAAATGGGTCAACAAAGTTGAATATTCTAACAGTCTGGCACAAAGTAGCAAAAAAGTTACAATTGAAACAGTCTTCGATGAATGATCGAAAGAAACTGTAGTAAACTGCAAAAGTATTGGAGATTGTTGACGTTTTATTTATTTACCACATTATTGCATGAAGTAGATTAACAACCTTAGGATCGTTGTCACACCAACTCGATCGGAACGATCCTAGTGCAACCAACGCAGTGGTTGGTATGACATGGAACTAAAATCAAGCTACTTCTGAGACCGACCATAATACTTTGCTGATTTTATTGATTTGAATATTAATAACCTATACGAGATTATTTAGTTTTTACTACATAAGTGTATCACACCTGCAATAGTTATAATAAAAAAGCCTATTAACTAGTTCTGTAGGTATATCAGTAAAAAAAATTTTTAAAGACAATTCGACATTTCGCCTGTGATTTTTATGAAAAATGCCCATTTTTGCATTTTGTTGTAATTTTGCAGTTATATTTATCGTTTTTATCGAAATAGGATAATAAAATCATGCTTAATATTACAAATGTCTACTCTGCGAGGATAAACTGAGTTAGGGCGGCCGGCGCATCGCATTTTGAAGTAATTTTGCAGTTGTATTTATCGTTTTTATCGAAATAGGATAATAAATTCATTATAAAATCTTTATTCATCATGAAGTAACGAGTATTCTGGTATACATTTTTGCTCAATAATATTATCGTAGATAGAAGAAATTCACAGTTAACTTAAAGCGATTTTCGAAGTTTTTTGGTTTAGAATACGATTTTTTTATCTATATAAAATCAATGAAATCTAAAAATTTCGAGGCCGCTACGCACTATATGACTATATAAGAGATAACATTTTTTTTATTTCATGTGCCTTCGTGCATTTTATGAAAATTTTCTCTGCTATTTTGGGTTTAATTAAAAAGTTAAGCAAAATTCCCAAAAAGAGTTGCCGCTACGCACTATTCCAATTGCTATTCTACACTATTCAATACAATAAGTCATAATTGTTAATGTATTTTTGTTTGTGAGATCCATAACGCCAAAATTGGGCATTTTACGCAAAAATCACAGTCGAGATGTAATAGGCCTCGTAAGTAGGAAGGTAAGTTTAATTATTATTTTAAAAGATATACATACTTAAATTATACTCATTAAACATACTATGTTAAAAAACCACTTAAAACATTATTTCTTGTTACATCCATGAAATAAATAAGAGTATTATTGAAATGATACATTTTGTTATGTACATACTGCACTACCAATATAAATGCAGTCGGCTCCATTTATCATTCAATCATAGTCTTAATTATGAGGCGACAACTTTGTATCATAGAAATAAAAAGTGAGAGCTTTATAACACGATGTATTGTAAGTAGGTTGGAATGTAGCAGAAGTAAATGTGTTTCAAATGTGAACAGTGCTTTACTAATAAGTTGTCGATTTAACGATTTGACCAATATGTTTTTTCTTTCAATATCAGACTTGACGAATGTCGTAACACCCTTATGGACATTTGACTTCAGAGTACTTTCTGTAAACAAACAGTTAGCATCAAGAAGTTATTAAACATTACAGTTATTTATCTAAACTACTTTTTCAAAGAGTCACATGCTTACTTAAAAAACTTGTAATGAGTTTGTTAATAATGATGCTAATATAGCAGACATACCAGACAAAAAAGGGGGAGAAAGATACCCTATATGCTACAAAAAAGGTTAAATTTACTAATTTTAAATAAAATATTTACCCGTTATAGCAGGCAAAAGTACTGGCACGTCATTTATTGTACCCAAATAAGTACTTGTTCTAAATAAAACAGTTTTTATTTCGTTTTCAATAGATAGCTGATCTATTCTGATTCAATTGAATCGATTATTCCAACACGTTAGTGGTTTCACGGTATTACGAACTGAGAGTGGTTTTAAAAAATATATTATTTGATAGTTGTTTGCGTTACGCTCTCGTTAAATTATCACGAAACCAATATGGTGCTAAATAAAATACGAAAAATTTAAGAACACATTTCAACTGTATATCTTAACTATCACTACAATATATCAACATGCGAAGAAGTTATCAAGTAAATACTTCAGTTGGTTTATAAAGCACTAAAGAAAAGTCATCTAAGTGTTATAACAAAGCTGCGATAAGTAAAGTCACTAGAAAGTATGAAGCTTTGATGAAAACTATTAAGAAAAACGAACACGAAACGGTTTGAAAAAGAAGTTTGAGGAAGAGAATCGCTTCATCATCACCATCATCATCACCATCACCATCACCATCATCATCATTATCATCAGCCGATAAGCGTCCTACTGCTGGGCACAGGCCTACCCACATGTACAACGAGATTGGGCCATAACCGTGCTTGTTACCCAGGGTTATGCTCGCAGATTATGCTTGCTCGCATTACCATCGCTTTGAACTTGATGATAACATAGACACTGAAGTTACATTATTAGTATGCAACATTCGATAATAAAAAGTGATTCACAAACTAGATGTACTTGTAGGTAACTGATTGAATTTAATTTTATAAAATTAATTTCACCAAAGAAACTTTAAGGGATAAAGTCTTTGTGGTTTGATGGATAGTACAAAGGGTCGGAACAAAGGGAGTTAATGGTTTCTTCATTAAAAACAATTGAAGCCTATCTGAAGAAGACTTTTTATCACGGGAACAAAGTGAATTGATTGGTTTTGTTAGATGAGCATGGGAAGGTTCCCTCACAGAAATTGTACAAGCTAGATCATAATATTATTATGGTTGTTCAATAAACGTTTTCAATAGTCATCAGCACGAGTCGAGTGATACGTCTGATATAAATTTTAATTATTATTTTTAAATGCACAATGCTATATTTTTATATGCCATTGTAAATTATGTAACAATTCTAGGGTAATATTAACAAAATGCAGTTCAGAATGTGTTCTTACAAACGTATACAAAAGTATCGACGATGTTGAACAATATCCTTTTACATTTATCACACAAATGTGAGTAATACAAACTAAAATATAATAAAACAATACCTAGTCTTAATAAAATGTGTCTAAAATGTCATGTGTGTTTAGGATTCATTCATTCATAGCCCGGGTTTTTAACAAAGGTGATTTAGCCAATACACGTCAATTTTATCGATGACCCTGAGATTTGAATGACTTGTCCAGCGTTGGGACCGTATTTAATTACTCATTCATTCATTCATTCATTCATTTATGTATGTTTTTGTTTTCGTAATTTTCAGGAGAGCAGATAAAGGAAGAACGTTTGCGGTTTTTATTAGACCTACTGCGTGCACGTTCTAAAGCCTTCGCCATGGCTGGAGGCTGGCTCAACCAAGTACCATGGTGCCGGTTCATATTACCCGAACTGAGTGGATACTCGCTCATCGTTAAGATGAATCAACAGATATCAGAGATAATAGAAGTAAGTAAGTATTGTAGTATAACGACTTAGAATGGATTCGACCAAACTGGAATAAGGTATTATACCTAGATTAAACGCCGAATTTGTATAGACTAATCTCGGAGTAAGTCTTATTCCAGTTTGGTCAAATCCACCCTAAGTGCCTTACAAATAAACAGTGAATAAGGTCGGAATAGTTATTCCGTGTTTTGTCTCTTGTACTCTAATTTTATTTAACGTTAACAAGACAGGAACAAAACTCGGAATAACTATTCGTAGCTTATTCTTTGTTTATTTGTAAGGCACTGTGTGCGGTGGCGTCTTATTAATAAAGTACCAATCCGTCTCTCTTCTTGGGTGTCGTAAAAGCGACTAACACACTAAGACTACCTATGTATCCAACAGCATTAAACAGCGATGGGCTCGCCGCTTTTCACGCTGGATACATGTGCAGTCGCATTTGGTAAAATGTGGACTGTGGCAATGGACTATTTGCCGTCCTTATTGCCTAGTCTCTGACTGACCCTTACGGGAATAATAGTCATGTATGTGATGTATGTTGTTAGATGGTAAAGTAAGTCCTTATGAGCTTTATCAACACAGACCACATGTTTATCAACCATTCGATCATGTTAACGACAATGAGGTTTTTTATGGCCAAATTGCGACACGCCTCGTTTGTCAGCAGGAGGCGCCTGCCTCAGAATAATGAATGGTATTCGTATTAGCCCCTCTGACTATCATTTTGTTGTGAGTTACTAAACAAGATTAAAAATAAAACGTTTGTCCAAATTTTGTACGAATTGAAACTTTTCATAGTGGACTTTAAAATGCATTTACAGACTGAAGAGATTGTATGGAGGACTTTTTTTATAATGTGGTCTTCTATTTTCTAGTGATGTCTTTGTGTCTTATAAGCATACAAAGTTTTATAAGAAATTGGTTTATTGGTTTGCAAAAGATTGAACTTTAAAGTCTGTATGTGATACTAACGTCGAAAGAAATTAAGCGTTGTAGTTGAGTCCTATAGTCCATAGATGGCGTTAGGCGTAATAAACTCAACAGCTCGTCGCGCGTCGTCGTAGCAACTGCGTCGTCGTAGCAAATACGGCTTTAGTACCTACTGGAAATATATAACCAAACACACACACACGCACACACACACACACACACACACTTTTGTGTGGGTGTCCACACACACAAACGGAATAGATAAATATCCATTAACTGTATTGTGCACATACACATCTACTTTTACCACATGAATGTTATATTACTTTTGACTTTGAATTTATATCACTTTATTCATGTGCATGAGATTGGCAATTTAAAATATAGTAGTATTAAAAATAACAATTCACAAGCGCCGATTAAGTATAGGTAATGTTATTTAAAATCTATATAAAAACCATCGAGGGATATGGGTGTTCACCCTGATGAAGTCGCAGGCGGGCCTTAACTAACTTTTATGTACATAATCGTGAAAGCGTAACAAACTAAAACAGTTTCGCAATTATAATATTAGTTAGGATGATGTGCCCGTCCTGAAGTCCGGTAAGCAGGGTTTCATATTCAAAATGCTAGAACTAAAATCAGGGTAGCATATAAACATCTTAATATACTGACTGAAATCAACTATTTTATAATCCGAAGAAATAGAAGTCAGAAGTATAGTTTAGTTCTTAGTACTGGCAATTTTTCCATCCTTCATACACGAGCATAGAGTGTACGTGACGTGAGGCATACATTGACGCGCATTAATATCAACTCTGGCTGGAATAGGATGTTATGCGAATATGTTAATTTGCTAAATGATGTTTCAATCGAGATTATGATATTGTAAGAATGTGGTGATTTGAGATTATGATATTTGGCGAATATGGTGTTTTGCTAATATGATATTTTGCGAACATCATGTTTTGCTTTTATGCTATGCAGCGACGGAGGGGTTGAATCCTACTAATATTATAAACGCGAAAGTTTGTAAGTATGGATGGATAGATGTTTGTTACTCTTTCACGTAAAAACTACTGAATGGATTTTGATGAAATTCGGCATACATGCAGATAGGTTATAACCTGAATTAACTAACACATAATAATAATACTTTATGTTTATATCCCGATATTCCCACGGGAACGGGAACCACGCGGGTGAAACCGCGAGCGGCCGTTATAGTATTAAATAATATAGAAATGATCAATCAATGTACGAACGCAATATTTCAACATTCACAACGCATGTTTAACTTAGTGTGTCTATTTTAGTTTTTAACGGCTCTTATAAAATCATTTGTCGAAGAGCAAACAAAAAGAAGCCCTTTTGAAAGGACAACTGATTTTCTAAGAGTACAGAATAATCGAAACGAACTCTACTTGTAGGTTTGGTTTGACAATCCCGATAGCGCGATTCAGTAAACGTACAAACAAATACACCGCCATCTATGAAACCCAGACGGTACCAAAGGGCAGGCACCCAGGGGTAATCGTCTATAAGCTACGACATCCAAACTCCAATGCGTTGCCTATGTACGGGTTAAAAATGCGGGAAATCGTGGTTCTATTTTCATTGCTCCGTTAGACTATAGACGTGAACTCATTAGTATTTTCTTTCTGGTTGCGCTACCAATTAATTGTATTAACAGTGAATTATAATAAGTTTCATTAAATAAAATATGCTGTAGGAGCGTCTTATAACTTTCACATTCTACTGTATTCACTGCGTTTATCGTTTGATTTACTAAGCAGTTACAAACACTTTTGTTTAGCTGCCTTACTTTGGAGCCGTAAATGAGAAAAGTTCATAACGTACCTACGCTGAATTCAACTTGAATTGAGTTTGGCAAACGCGAAAATTGAATAAGAGCTTGTAGTATTCTTGTATTAATATAAATGAGTCTAAAATGGTTAGTTTACAATTTTCATAAAAGCCTCAATAGTAACTAGGAAGCGCTGAATGACATTTCGGTTTAAAAGCAGGACGCAGTTGTTGAGAGTCGTTATTAATAGTAGTACGCTGTGAAAAAAGATTCAATACAACTCAAGCAATTACAACTTTCATTAAGGTAGGTAACGTTATTACAGGAAAATATAAGACGTTCTCTCTTTAAAAACCCAAGACACTACTTACTTAAAAACTATCCAGGACACCCTAGGGCACCTAAAAATCAGAAGATGCCCATTGAAAACAGAGGGCCTAGACCAGTGGTTTATACGCTTGTAGAATAGAGTGATAAATGATTGGTCTTAAGTAGGTAAGTTTCTAAAACATTAAACAGCTAGTTTATGTAACATCATTCTTTTTATTATTAACTACCAGCCCGAGTTTTCATAAATTTTTACTCATACAAATCTTGTCCTAAAAGTTACAAATACAACTAAAAAAGAATTAGCCATATATGTGCAGCCGTTCTGAAGTAATGCGCGAACATACATTCGTGGCAATTAATTATTAGTTAAAGATAGATAAGACATAATGTTTTATATATTCCAGGAAGCTATAAGGAAACACAAAACCGGTTGTATAAAGGAACAAGATTTCATATATTCATTTCTACAAGAGATGGGCGAAAATAAGAGCTCCTTCACTGGTGAGTGTAGAATTGGCAAGGATAATATGAGATGATATTTGTTTCACAGCCATTTTCGTTAGCCACCATATCAGAAATAAGCTATCGTTTGTTGCTTATCGTTGTTCTCTTTTGTCATTTATTACATAATAAACCTAGTGTGACGCTTGATGAAGCACATAAATATCTTTTTGCATATTCAATGTACATATATATAAAGTTTGTAACAAATAAAATTTCTCTTAATTTAAAGTCCTTTGAATTGATAACGAGGCCGAGGCCATCTATTTGCGAGCTAAAAAATGAAAGGCTACAGCCATTCATTCATACATAATCAAAAGTTTAACTAGATTTTTTTGATAACTGCATGCTTATTGTAAGGCATCAGTTCTTAAGTAAGTACTCTAAGATTCGACAAAGTGGTGCAAGGGCTGAATATTTACTAAGATGCTCAGACATCATATCCAATAATTCGGACTGTGATAAAACACCTAAAACCGTGTTTAACTTTAAATACTGTTTTGTAGTAATGCCTTAAACGTTTTTCGGCTTCCCATACAAACTTCCAAGTCGAAATTTTTTAAAACCATTAGGCCAATTTTGTTGATACTTTGTATGCTGAAGTAAAACACAGGGATCTAAATAGTTTGTAGAAAACATTTTTAAAAAACGTTTTTCAACTGAGTTATTGCGATTTAAAGTCCACCATGGAAAGATTAAAATCGCAATAACTTAGTTAAATAAAGGTTTTTTTAAAATGTTTTCAACAAACTATTTAGATCCCTGTGTTTTACTTTAGCATGCAAAGTTTCAATAAAATTGGCTTATTGGTTTTTAAAAATTTCAACTTGGAAGTTTGTATGGGAAACCGAAGTGCGTAAACCCTCTTAACTGCGATAAATATTTGAATTGTATAATGACGCAAAAATTTCTAATTATTGTTCAGTAATATTAAAACAACAAACCATTTTTCATCCATGATGTTCATAATTAATGCCGCGATAAAATTCAAAGAAGATATTCATTAGGTTATTGCAATGGCATTATACAGAATGTCATTGGGTAATCGTATAAAAATAGAGTGTAAGCCCGTAAAGGGATTCGCTGAGCGGCGATAAAACGCCCACGTAGAACTGGCTCAACACTTTCATCATAATACAGGAAAATAAATATTGTTTGCACAGGATACCTTTAGTTGCTCGGAGCATTATAATGTCACTCGTAACAATAAAATATAACGATTCAAAATAAGTGAGTTTAATCCACTATCATTTACCTTTTATTCTGTCTATGATATCTAGCCCTAGATTCAATATCTGAAAGTACTGATTCGATTCCTAAATTATAGATCTGATTTTTCAAAAAGCGTGATGATTGAGCCAATACCCATTAGTTATAGGGATCAATTCAATTCAAGAGGCCTTGTATAGTAGTGGGATGGAAATAAATAAATTTTCACACTCACACCAATTATCTAGCCCAAGAGAAGCTTCGGTAAGAAACTCGTAAAATGGTTACTAGATAACGGATAAACATACTTAAATACATACTTACTTTATATATAGAAAACACCCAGACCCGAGACAATTTAGAAAAACAATAATTTCTAAATTGACCCTACCGAAGATCGAACTCGGGACCTCAGAGATGGCGACGCCATGAAAACCGGTGTACAAACCACTCGACCAAGGAGGTCGTCAATAAGCGATAAGACCGCCAAATTGTAACATTGTTTTTCGTTTTTATTTAAATGCATTGTAAATGTTTGTGTAAATTATGTTACATTAAAGGTATTATCTATCTATCTATCTATCTACCTAATAAGCGGGCGTGATGTATGTATGTAATACTTTGCTTTACACGTTTTTTTTTACAGAAGAGCAATTGAAAGCTACTTGCCTGGATCTTCTGATAGCCGGCTCGCAGACTACTAGTAACGTTTTGGAGTTCGCATTTCTTGTCGTATTGCGTAACAGATTTTTGCAGGAGAAGTTGTATGATGAAATAAGTAAAGTATTGGGCGACAATACACCTAGGTGGTCTGACAGCCACGGGTAAGTTACATTAACTTTGACAAGGAATCTTTGGACGAACCATTTCGTGTAGCCGTTATACGTATAGAGTTAATGAAAGCTTAAGGTCGGCCACGCGGAAATTATACCTAGTATTTCATGCGTCAAAGGCCTACGTAATCAGATACTATCTGATGGCAACAATCTCTGTAAAATTGGTGGATTGTACGGATAGCAATAATACTTAAAGCAACAAAAAAAAATAAAAAGTTTTCCCAAAGTATTTTTCTCATTGACATGAAATGATAATGTAAAATATTTATTATAAACCACTTAAATAAAAGTTCATGCTTACAAAATCGAAATCACAAATACCTATATTACAAATGTACAATAAACTAAACAATTTACTTTAACGATATAATTGCACGCAAATTTAATAAGGTTTATTTTAAAGATCCATTGATCTTATTTATTTGATTTCAATCTGGTTTGGGGTTACATAATGAATATGATATTTTCATTTACGCATTGAACAATGGGTATTTGTGGATAAACGTCAAAACCTCATTATTGGCCTCAGGAAATATATTTTGCTGCCCCAGTAAAGCGAATTCCAACTGTTATAAAAAGGAAAATATTTGTTTTTAGGTTAAATTCTGTGGGGGCAAATACTTACGTTTAGGTTCAATAACTGAGCTGCCAACTCGGCACGCAGTCTTTTATGAAAAATAGTTTTGCAATTACAGTTTCAGTCATGCGAACCGAAATTCTGTATGTTATGTTTTATTAGAAATGACATATCTCAACTATTAGTTTTCCCGGGAAGTTGTGTAAAAATTAAACTTTCACTTAAACATTTTTATACACAGTCCACATTCAAAAGCGCAGTTGTTTTAATAACTTCTGAACTTCAGCAAAGCGCAAGATTTACCTCTTACACTAATTACAACATTAATCTTTTAAATTAAGAGATTTATTAGATTATTAATGAGTAGGGACATCGATTTAAATGTTACTATAATATTAACTAAAAAGTATGTTGGTAAAATATAATAAGTATAACATTAAAAACAAAAATTAATCGAATACGCCAAAAAGGAAAAACCAAATACATTAAAACTGGTAGACCAGCGCGTGTCACCGTGGCTCAAAGGTTCTCATGATACCGGCAGCGTTGCGACGCTGTATCAGCCTTTGAACCAGGTATGAAAATTAATACATTTATTGGTTTATTAATGAGTAATAACATCGATTTAAATGTTACTAAGATATTAACTTAAAAGTATGTTAGTAAAATATATTAAGTATAACATTAAAAACAAAAATAAATCGAATGCGCCAACAAGGAAAAACCAAATACATTAAAGCTGTTAGACCAGCGCGTGTCACCCTTGCTCAAAGGTTCCCATGATAACGGCAGCGTCGCGACGCTGTATCAGCCTTTGAACCAGGGTATGACTTGCAGTGGCGATCGCTGCCAAGAATCACCAAACGGCGCCCTACTCTTTAAAAATGTGAAGTCGGCTGCAGAAATTTGAAATACTTTAGAACAAAGAACATTGTTTACCCCCACATACTTTTGATGGTACTGTACTAGTTTTGTTACAATAATAACAGAGATGTAATCCTCTTATGTTTTCAGGCTCACATACACATCGGCATTTTTATTAGAAGTGCAGAGATATTACACTATAGTACCATTAGCTGGACCGAGGAGACTCCTAAAGGATACCGTTATAGATGGCTATTTAATACCGAAAGAGACAACCGTACTGATGTCCGTAGGCGATCTACATTTCGATCCGAAAATATGGGACGATCCGCATGAATTTAAGCCTGAGAGATTTATCGATGAGCGTGGAGCATTGAAAAATTCAGAGCACATGTACCCATTCGGCTTAGGTAGGTTTTATTTTCATCGCTGTTACATTTCCTTGGCTACTATTAAAAAGTGTTAGAATGTTGTACAGAGCTCAAAGTTTTTGAAACGTTCTTGTTTACGACGATAAATTGTGGAATACAACTTTTCTATAAGTGATGAATAGCACATTAAATGTATCGGTAGCTCCTCTTTATACTAGATGTTATTTAATTTGCTATGTTTCTACGCTACGTTATGTTTTAGTACTTAATATATTTTAAGTTGGAATCATTAGTAACTGACGCCCGAAATTATATATATATAATATCTATCTGTTATTTTGCCTACTAAATACAATTTTTTGGCATAAGCTCCATACAAAATGTATTTTTCCCTAATTAGCGCCAGGGCTAAATTTATAGAAGGGATATGAAGAGTAGCTAATACATAAAGCTTTCCGATTTCAATACACGATAAGGTTCTGTCTTTAAGTACGATCGACAACATTTCATGTTGTCAACATTTCATGTTGTCGATATGTATCTTTTATGTGTTCCTTCACCTTTGCAGGCCGGAGGCGTTGCCCGGGAGATTCTTTGGCGAAATCCTTTATATTCATCGTGTTCGTGGGGGTTTTGCAAAAGTTCAGAATTGAATGTAGCAATGGAGTATTACCACCCGGTGAACCCATCATCGGATTGATATCCGCACCGCGGCCGTACCTGGCTGAATTTATACCAAGGAAATAGATCAAGTTAATCTAATAACTATTGCCTTTCAGTAGGTGCCTTCTAGATAGCGAATTTAACTTTAGACTCTCTAGAATAATAAAATGTAAATAAATTAAATTGTCTGTTTTATTTCGCTCCATGGCGAATGTGGTGAATAAAAGTCAATTTTTTTATCCAGTTAACTTTAGTTTATATAAACTTTCACCATTTTGTTTACGTAATTTATTTGTGCAGTGTGTTTTAGTTCAAAATAAAACTGGTTCAATTTGCTGATTGCATTCTTTTTTATAGTTGACTGGACATTTAAAATATGTGTTGAATAACACTTGCAGCGACTTGGGCAATCGGTTAGCGATTGTTCTAATTAAGCTAGTTTCTCAGGATGGGTGACCGAAATTAAAGAGTTGCCCTATACTTCCCAAGAAGTTTGAAGTTAAGTCTTTGGTCCCATCAGTACCTAAAACTAAACCCACTGCAGTGGACGTTTATAGAATGACTAGAGGCCCGCCTGCGACTGCAACCGCGTGAACACTCTGTATCCCGCGACGAATTTCCAACAAGCAAATACCAAGTATTTACTTGCAATCCACTTAAAGAAACAAATAAAAAAAATATATTAGACTGCTTATATAGACAATAAATTTATTAGGACAATATATAGATACAATTACTTATTGTTATTTTTGGAGTCGGTGCCAGCGTAGGTAAATTTAACATAAACATTTAACGAAATACTATAATATAATCAATTATCATATAATATACAGCCTTATTTTTTAGTCACCATAAAAAAATTAAGGGTGAGTTCCACCCATGAAACTAAACAACTTTCCTTAAGAAACTTATGTGCAAAAATAAAGAAAAATTTCGCTCTCCCATACAAAACTGTCCGATCAGCTGACGACAATATAGTATGGGAGGTCGAATTTTTTTTGTTATTTTTGCACATAGGTTTCTTGGGGAAAATTGTTCAGTTTCATGGGTGGAACTCACCCTTAATTTTTTTATGGTGACTAAAAAATAAGGTTCTATTTTAATCTTATGCATGAAATTTTGACTACAAATGCAGACACGCAGCCCGGCAGCGCGGGCGGCGCCGCGCGCTGGGGCGGCGGGCGCGGCCGTATAGGGCGAGGGAGGGAGGGACCAGCTACCCTATCGGCTAAAAAATATGAATATGGACATGGGCTTCATTTGACATTTGAATATGCCCATATAAGGACAAAATATGGGCTTCAAATGTCAAATGAAGCCCATGTCCATATCCATATTTTTTAGCCGATAGACCCGCAGGTAGTTGAGTGAGCGACCCGCAAGTCTATAATATTCTCTAACTCAACTGACAGTTAAAATGAAAACACCCAAGAAAATTCGTCGTACGCTTCTGTGTACTGTGCCAATTGCTTGTGAAAAATACAGAGCGCGCGCGCAATGGGCGATTTACTGACAGCCCAAATTAAAAAATAAAAATTAGTTCAAAAATACTCGATAGATGGCGTTTCATGAAAGCCGACCCGTGTAATAAATTCTACACTTTTGCTTGTCTATCAAAAAAATAAAAAATAGTACTTACAAATTTTTATTCAGTATTTTTAGGACCTATTTCTATTTTGGAATGGAATAAATATTACGTAGCCATACACGTGTTCTTCATGGACTCGCCTTTTACTAAGCGCCATACTAATCTATGCTAAGCGCCATCTATGAAGTCATTTACGAACCAATTTCTTTTTTTTTTGATCTCCGAAAATCGCCCATTGTCTTGCCCATAATTTGTAAATTTAGGTATTATTGTATTAAGTAGTAGTCGTGTTTATTTGTAAATATGTTTAATTAGCCTTTAACAGTTGCGTTCATTTGTAAATAGATTTTATTAGGTATTGCTACATTGTCGTATCAAGGTAGCTTTCAATATTTTCTGACAATTTTAGGCAATTTGGCTGGCAACTACTCCAAAAATAACAATAATTGTTTCTATATAATTGTCCTAATAAATTTATTGTCTATATAAGCAGTTATTTGTTTCTTTAAGTGGATTGCAAGTAAATACTTGGTATTTGCTTGTCGTGTTCTGTTAGATGTGAAATTAAGTTTAACGCAGACGCATAATTTTATTTAAGACTTATAAGATTGAGTAGAATAAAGGTTAAATTGCAAGTAAATTGAACAAACTAAACTACGAAATATTTTTACTTTTTAGTGTCTTTTTTCAGTTTAATTTATTGGAGTACGTTTTTTTTGTTAAAATGTTTGTTTATTCCTCGCTTTTTAGTGAATCGGTCCGATGTATTTATCGAAAGCGAATATAGCCTACAAAACGCACTGCTCATATGAGACAGCGCCGTTATAATGAGACAAGCGAAGATAACGAGAAACTCCTATCACAAAGTACGAAACCTACATCCAAAACAGACGGCAAGTTAGCCAGACGTGAACGCTAGACCCACGAAGATGACTTGCTACTTACTAGGGCGCACCGTTTTTTTTACAGTACCATATACATAAATATACATGTATTCTACTGGTACATTACCTATAGCTAATGCTGTAACTTATGTGTTACTCGTAGTAAAATTGCAATCTTATCGTCAAAACAGCTCGAGTTACATGACTTGCTCCAATTGTACATCGTAGCCAAGTCACCATTGATCTGCTCAATCGCTTTAGAGAGGTTCTCAGCCGAGGCCTGAGAGTAAATTTTTAAGTCATCGGCGTAAAGAAGAAGAATTTAGATAAGAAGTGACAGAATTGATAGTGTGAATAGTGTATTTTTAAATCCTAATATAAATGTTTCAGAAAGAGTGATAAAAAGTGGCTTATGTCACTATTTGGTCCTTCAGCTATCTATGTGCAAAATAAGATCGATGCGTTGCTCCGTTTTGTAGTGAAAGACGGACAAACAAACAAACACGCTTTCGTATTTACAATATTAGTTAGGAAGGATTTATAGCCGGAGTGCATCTCATTTGACTTATGGCTGAAAATAACAAAATCGCTATAGGTATGCCTACAATATTTGAGGAGTTCCGTCAATTCCTCAAGGATCCCATCATCATAACTGAGTTCCGGGACCTGCCTTCTTTTGCTTCGTCATTGTCGCTTAACTATCATAATCGAGATCTTATCGCCACCAGTGAAATACTTGTCATTGAGGAGACCCAGTGGATATCTGTGGTCTTTTTCATCAGTTATAAGTACTTCATCAAACGATACTTTCTGAATGCAAATGCTTCACTTATTGCTGAAAATACCAAAATCGCTATAGGTATGCCTACAATATTTGAGAAGTTCCCTCAATTCCTTGAGCATTCCATCATCAAAACTGGATTTTGATAAAATTGGAACCAATCTGGAAGTATGTCCTTTCAAATAAAAAAATAATTTTCCAAATCGGTGTATAAATGACGGAGTTCTGAGGTAACGAACACAAAAAATATATATATACAACCGAATTGATAACTTCCTCCTTTTTATGAAGTCAGTTAAATAGAACGGCTGCATCTGTTTGGCAATTTTTTTATTGTTGAATTTGTAATTGTCAGGAAAAAGTTTGTATGAATGATAATTTTTGGACATTCATCAAGAGACACGGAGTTCAATTCCGACGAAGTCGCGGGCGGGACGCTAGTAGACTATATAAAACGAGAGCAAGGGGTTAGTTGTAATAAGGGCCAGTAGTAAAAGTAGGCTTTATTTGGAGAAAATTATTATTATTTATTTATTACACTCAATCCTACCTTTATATCGCGGTACCTACTTGATGCTATTAGAGATAGAGCCAGTGTCCCGCCATGCGGCGGAGGGGCTGGACGTGTGCACCGTGCACCTCTCTTCAATTTGGACAATTATTGACGTAATAGTATACATTTTTAAAAGCTTTGGTTTCCGTTATTGCTTTGAATTTATTATTTACTTCTATTTTTGATGTATTATAGTTAGTATAGTACTTAACGTTTTTAAGATTAATAGAAATATTGAGATGAGAAATGTATACCTAGGTAATGATATACTATAAGATAAGTTGTAAAATATCTTAGGCTTGGTGGAACAAGTAACATCTTGCCGCTTAATTTGTTTAGCCAACTTTAAAAATTATAATTTTTTAAATTTAGCAACGATGACATTTATTTATTTATTAATTTATTTGGTTTAGGTAAATTTACATTTAAAAAAAAGTAAAAAAATAAAAATTAATTTAAATGTACATTAAATTTGTTATTTTCTAGAACGAGAAACTGAAACAGTAAGTCGGAGCGGGCCACACAAAGTATGTGGTGGTATTGATATTAAATAAAATAAAATTGGTTGAAAGTTTAAAAGTTGCATGCATTGAGCCAAGACGTTTTTATTGCAGATGAAGAAAGTTAGTAAAACCCAGACATATTTTGGATTGATACTTGGACCATTTTCAAATTCTCTGCAGGTAAATGTAACTTCTATTTCTAAAAACAAAAAATTTACAATCTCCCAAAACATTACTTTTTCCTACATCTATGCAGAAAGTAACCATCAAATTTTGATATCCTGTAATTAGCCGCGAAGTTTATTAATAGTTTTAGATGTTATTTCAAATTGAATGTCCTTAGGTGAAAATTACTTTTACACCTATTTACTACTTATTACTTATTTAGTGTTACCGTTGCGCCGGAGAAAAAAATGGTTCTTTAGATATATCTGTGTTTTTTATCTCATTGTAAATGAACTACATGTTTGTATGAGAATAAATGTCTTTAAACCTTGAAAATAAATACCACTATGTTACCAATACGAAGTATTTTTTATTTTAATAATAAACTAATGAATCACAAATATTTTGTTATCATTATTATGTACAGCCTTTTATCTCTGAATAACATGCCAAATAACATTTTGTTATTATTGTTAATGTTTATAAAAAAAAATCTTATACAACTATGTTACTTATATCGGTAACAGTGTGGTCACGCAATAAACACACGCGCCTCCTCCCACGATTCCCGGTCGACTGACTGGCGTTGCGTCTCACCCCATGCCCCGCGAACTATCTAGAATAAACTCTGACACCACGCCAATATAACTGCCGGTACAACAGTAGCGCCATCTGCTTTTTTGGGTCGAATTTGCTGTAGTAACAGAGTATAGTAACAAATTTATATGGACAGCGGGACAAACTTTCGAAAAATAGAAAAAAAATTATTTTATCACCAACTTGCGTTTTAAATAAGTTAATACGTTTTATCAATATCTGTATTTTTAGAACCCATTAATTTTTAAATTTATAAGTGTGTTATAAAATCAAATTACTAACGATATTTGTACTGCCGTACTGTCTGGGACATAAGGATTTTGTATGGAAAACAACTCTGTTACTAAGAATGACCATAATGTTACTTTATACAAAGTACAAACATATGAAATTAGAGTATTATTTTTCATTTTCAATGCTTAATTTAACAGTTTATTTTGCATTATTTTTCATTTTCAATGCTTAATTTAACAGTTTACTTTGCATACATTTGCAGTATTTTCGTAATTTATCAAAAAAAATAAACATGGTTAGGGACAAGGTTACCTGCAGAGAATTTTTAAATGACCCACTTATAGTCTAAGATCCGAGTATAGAACGACCTTCACCGGGAAGGTTAATGGATGAAAAGTATTTTATATCAAATTTAATATGCTAAAAAATATATCGCGAGTTGGCAAAAAAATGTCAAATATATTTTACATTGTACTGGTTTGGTGTGTGTGTGTTTGTAATGAGATTATCTTTATATAAACAAATTTTATTTATTTAACCAGACGGTTGCAAATTACTTACCTATTTACACCTGCCTACCCAATGTTATGACAGGAAAAAAATAGTCAACCTACCGTTTGCATATTCTATAGGCTTCGTACTTTCTATTGGTACCTATGTAATTTATCTATTAACCAAACCAGTGCAATGTTTAAAAAAAATATTTTTTAAATATTTAATTAATCATATACTGGACTGAAATTTTTCAGCCAACCCACTCGCAACATATTTTTTAACACATTAAATTTGATATAAAATACTTTTCATCCATTAACCCGGATTTACGGATCCTCTACTATTACAGAAATAAGAAAACTAGTAGACGATAGTCCAACTTGGTGCTAAAAATCCGTTTATATTGATATCAAAATAACGTGACAGGTCCACTGCTTCCACTCCACAAGTACTTACATTTGTCGGTATCTTTAATTAATTCTAAGAATAAATAACTACTACTAACGAAGAATCAGAAAGTGTCGCAAAAGTAGGTATCTGAAAATAGAGGTGAGTGGCACCTTAAAATTCAAGAATTGGTTTGCTCACTAATTTTGTGATTGCTTGACTACTGGATACATACAGGAGAATTTAACAGATGGTACCGTATCCGGAGTCACTGCAGATACAAAATACCAAAAGCAGATGGAAGAGACATAAGAAAGCCTTCGTTTTAACAAATTAATCCTAAACAGAACATAAAAAAGAAAAGAAAAGAAAAATAATACTACCAGTCAGCGAAATAGGAATTAGGAAGAGTTAAAAAAGCCTTAGACTGATTCATAATCAAAACCAATGAAGTGGTATGAATTTTAAGCAATTAAGCATAGGTAATAATGATTTAAACCAAGGTAAATGGGTAAAATATATGCATATGTAACGTATGTACATGTTCAAATGCGAGATATGGGCACATACAATTAATTGTGCAGCAGGAAACACTATTTCCTTTATGTGTACCAATTGGGACTCTGATAAAGCAGAAACACATATACTCAAAGGACTATTACTAATTGGTTACCACGGCGGCGGTGTAATTGCAGACGAGGATAATGGACATAAGATTATGTCATGTCAATAGATTGATATTAGGCATTGTTGACGCCATCAAATGGAGAATACGGGAAACGCCACGCCAAGCCATAAAGTTACAATAGAACATTATGCGCCAAGCACAAGACTCGCACACACACACACACAAAACATCCATTATGTAAGCAGCACGTGATTTTGGCAACTTTAGCAGCACAACATTTAATAAGCTTAGTTCTATGTTATAGGAAGAGCTCTCTTTTCCATACTTCGCCAACTACTCCTTATCGTTTAACTTTGCCGCTTTATTGTTTAGATTTAGAATGATTTTGTAACAATATATTTTTTAATAGAATTATTCTTTATTTCAAAAAACCCTGGATAAGAAACAAAAGGAAATTAGGAAGCAACTAGATAGATCCCAGTCCACTCAAGCAAAGCTATAATAAAGTAAACTATATTATATAGCATAGTAAGAAAAGCTATCGAAGTCGACAACAGGCAGTATTATTATGATGATCTAAAATGTCAGATAAACTTGAAGTACCTACTGACATTGTGCAGTGCGTTATAAAAAAAAATAAAAAATGTTTATTTGCAATAATAAGATGGTTTAACAATAATCGAGGTTGAGAATACCGGTGCCAGGAGTAGCCACTCTCCCATAGGTACATTTATGGTTAATGTAGTTTATTTAGTAAATATAATTAAATTTGTAAATAAGAATTAAAACAATTAAGCTAAATTTCGATCTGTGTGTATGTGTTTGTTTAAATATTATATTTTTATATTAAGTGTGCGCAGAGATTGTGTATTTTCTGTTACATGTTCATTTGTTGGGTCATTATTGAGCATTTGTTTCTACCTAAACCTTTTGTTTGTTTTTACATGAAACATTAGTCAGAAAGATCTACCACTATGGAATAAGAGATGCTTCAATGAATCTTCTAGTCCCATATTTGAGTAATAGAATTCAGAAGGTGAAAGATCTCTGGGATCATTGGTTACAATGGGAGTTCCACAGGGTTTAATTCTTGGTGCTATTTTTAATTTATAATCACAACTGTACATTTTTTGTAAAAGACAGACATTGGGGATAGGTATCCTAGCAATATAAAACATAAAAGCTAAACACTGTCTCAGGATTCAAAGATATGATTATATTGACAGTTGCTTCACAATATGCTTATGGGAATTTAATGTACCTATATCTATAAAAATATATGTACAAGCCATTGTTATTTTAATATAATAACTATTGTTAATTCATATTTGAGTTGTCGCGTTATATTGCACAACCGACCTACTTTGGTTATGGACAATGTATTAGCTCGTATGTAACAGTGCATTAAAGGCATTCAATTAGTATCGACGTATTTTTTATTTGACAAGACTCTCGTAACTCTTCCCGTGACGTCGTAACTATTCTGACATTTCTTGTGTGGGCAAGTAACGGCTCACACAGTTTGGTCCTTCGAGCCGGATTACTCGAGTTATCTTGCTACTTTTGTTTATCAATTCAATTATAACAGAAGGCGTAATTAATTGTATTGCACATGATGATTTTATATTCTTTTGTTCTAACTTAGGAGCTTCAAATTGTGGTATATCTGTCGGTATGCTATCGTCTTTAAGCCATGAGGGTCCATTCCACCACAACTTGTTATCTATTAGCTGTGATGGATGTAGCCCCCTGGTAGCGCAATCTGCTGCATTTTCCTCTGACTTCACATGTCTCCACTGAGAAGCGGGCATTATGTTAATTATTTCACGCACCCGGTTAGCGACAAAGGTTTTCCACCTTGACTGGTCACCTTGAAACCACCCCAGCACCACCATGGAATCTGTCCATCCAAAAATTTCCATTGTCACGTTTTCCTGTACGGACGCTCTTATTTTATTTATTAGTTTTGTCAATAACACTGCAGCGCATAGCTCTAAACGCGGTAATGTCACAGGCTTTTTTGCGGGCGCGAGTTTGGTTTTAGCGGCAAGTAATGTCAGTCTTATTTTACCGTTGTCCTCAATAGTTCTGACGTAAACGGCACATGCCATTGCCTTCTCTGAAGCGTCCGAAAAACCATGCAACTGTATAAGCCTTTCAGTATTTCCAATCCATCTAGGTATACGAAACTTATCAATATTCTTCAAATCGTCCCGTAATCTGATCCATTCTTGCCTGACGTCCTGAGGAATCTGATCATCCTAGCTTATCTCTTTATACCAAAGCTTTTGAAATAAAATGTTTGCTTTTATTGTAATAGGTGCTAACCAACCTAACGGATCAAATAAGTTAGACATATCTGATAGCATCATCCGCTTTGTGTATTTGTCATCCGTATTATAATTTATTTTATTTTCGAACATGAATGAGTCAGATGTCGGTTCCCACTTAAGTCCGAGTGTTTTTGTTGACTCTGCACATTTAAAGTCGATGCTTGTCATGTTTAATTGATCTGGAGTTAAATGATTTAGTAATTCAGGCGTGTTGCTGGACCATTTACGTAGATTGTTGCCTGCTCTTTTTAGCATGCCAATTAATTGAATTTGTGTCTGCTTGGCGACGTCAGCACTATTATTTCCCGCCAGCAAATCGTCGACGTATAGATTTTTTAATATAACTTTCGCTGCTAAAGAATAACTTTCTTTCTCATCGTCTGCTATTTGTTTTAAAGTTCTTAACGCTAGAAAGGGTGCCGCCTTAGTGCCATATGTCAATGTGCATAAGTGATATTCTTCTATGGCGGTCCCATTTCTCCATACTATTTTCTGCAGGTGCTGGTCATCTTCGTGCACAAGGATCATTCGATACATTTTTTCACAGTCTGCAACGTAAACATGTCTAAAAGTACGCCAATTGATCAATAATCCTTGGATGTCATTATGCAACTTCGGCCCACACTCCATCAGGTCATTGAGACTATACCCTGATTTCGTTTTGGACGAAGCATTGAAGACCACGCGCAGTTTAGTTGTCGTGGATTCTTCTTTATGTATGTCATGGTGAGGTAGGAAGCAATGAGGATCTTTTTTCTCGACGCATCTTTTCATGTGACCCAGGACTATATACTCGTTCATAAACTTGCAATAGTTGTCATGCAGTTTGTCATCCTTGACTAACCTAGTTTCCAGGTGTTTCAACTGAGCCACAGCTCTTGGTTTGGATGGACCAAGATGCTGTTCAAAGTGCTCTATCATTGGCATACGCACTTCGTACCTCCCGTTAGCTAATCTTCTAGTAGTCGACACGTAAAAGTCTTCACACCACGCTCTCTTTCTGTCAATGCATTCTTTTCGGCCACCATCTCCCAAAATCTAGAAAAATCTTCTTCATTACTCACAACCACGTGACAGTTAAAACTTGGATAATTTATGCTCCCAGACAAAATCCAACCCAGTTTCGTTTGCTGAGCGATAGGCTGCTGTGATGACTCTCGCAATAATCCATTCATAATTATCTCTGAGTACACTTTCACGTCAAGTAAAATGTCAATAGGACTCGAAATATGATACTCGGGATCTGCTAACTGAATGTTTAATAGGTGTGAATAATTTTTCTTTGCGAATGACGTGTTGGGTAGGTTATTAATAACTTTAGTCATAATGAGCGCTTCTGTATCAAACTCAAAATCATCATAGATTGATTTACAATTAAGTGCCATTTTGCCCTTGCCCTTTCTGGGGGCGACGCCTACTCCACATACTGATGCATTGATATGCTGACGACGAAGGCCTAATAGTTGCGCTGCATTTTCTGTGATGAGCGTGATTTGTGACCCTTGATCCAGAAGGGCACGGAATGTTATATACGTGCCGTCTGCTGCTCTCACTTTAATCTTTACAGTTATCAATAACATCGCAATAGTTATCGCTGTCAACATGGTTTGAATTTTTATTTACGGTGTGCGGTGATGATTTAGAGGTCGATGACATCGGTTGGTCGCCAAGCGCTTCATGTAGCAACGAATTGTGTGCTTTATTGCAAATTTTGCAGCGTTTGTTAGAATTGCAAATACCTTTTTCGTGGCGATAAAGGCAATTCTGGCAAATATTATTTTTTGCAATAGCATTTAACTTCATTTCTGGCGACATACTTACAAACCGTTTGCACTGATGCAATGCATGCTCGAAATTACACAATGGACATATGTCACGTTTAAAATTAGTATATTATGCCCGGGAAAAATTATATGTTTGACCTGAATTATAATATTTTTTGTCACTTTTGTTGTCATAATTTGTCAGAGGTTTGTGAACCTTTTGCAAAGTAGAGTCGTCTCTCTTGCGATTGGGCTCTAAAGCCGTAAATTTGACCTCTAAAAATGAGAAAAACTCTTCGATCTTCGCTAACTCTCGCGGATTTTTTCGTTGCTCTTGATAATCCTTTTAGGTTTCGCTATCCAGCTTCTTAGATAAAAGATGTACCAAAAGTGGACCCCATGTGGTCGTGTCAACTCCAAGATTTTGTATGGCGTGCACGCATTCTTTACTTATGTCATGCAACTTTCTAATCTCAAAAGATGTCTGTTTTTGAATACTATGCTGATTAAGAAACACCTCTATCTGTTTGGTGAAAAGCAGTTGTTTATTATTATATCTTTGGCATAAGATATCCCACGCTGTGTCGTAGTTATCCGCCGAAATATGGAGATGCTGAATAAGTCTTTCCGCTTCCCCTTTCAACTTACTCTTTAAATGTTGCATCTTCTGAGACTTAGAAAGTGTGGGATTTTGGTGAATAGTCTCTTTGTAAAGGTCAATAAATGTTGGCCAGTCAGTATAATTCCCCGAAAATACAGGTATGTTCATCTTAGGTGTTGACTCCTTGAGATGCGCTGTAGATGATAACTTTCGATTTAAGATTTTCTTAATTTCCCTGTATTTTAACTCATGCTCATTATACTCATCTTCATATACATTGTCTGACTCCTTCAACAAATTGTCAATTTGCCAATGCAACTTGTCAATACACTCCCAACGTGCTTGTATGCTACGAAGTTCATCTTCTAGCTCCCATTTTTCCTCTATCTCATCCACATCACAATAATGAATTTGCCTGATAAATGCTTTAAAGTTTGTCTGCTGCTGACTTATCAAATTGTTCAGTTTCAACACATCTTCCCCCTCTTTTCCGATCTCCTTGCTGTCAGACGGTTGGGACATGTTGAATTTCGCAATCAAAAGTCTAGTCAATTCATAATATTTTAGTGTTTGTCCATACATATCCCTTACAAAATATTCATGCGAATCGTCCTTAAATGTCAACAACTGATCGTGGTTAAATTGGAAATTATCCCAAAATTTATCTAATCTCTCTAGCTTCTTGCTAATATAATCTGCCGTCTTCCTCCTAGACGGATCTTTCTTGAAATTGGTATTCTCCCGTTCTAAACTCTTGATAATGGCCTGTTGGTTATTAAAAATAGCCTCCATGTTTGTCAATTGTTAAGTAGTAAAAATGTATAATGGAACAGTCTTACTTGGTTACAACTGCCACCTACGTTGTCACCTTGGGCTCGGAACGACAAGCCAAGCCTCGCCTTGTCACAATGCAATGTTGTCAGGTTCAAATCCCGGCGATGCTGTCTCTTATGTCAGGTAATCACACAATAGTCGCGTGATGAATATGCTCGTACGACGTACTGCACTTATTCCTCACAAAGGAAATGTCACACTAACTTTTGTCAGAACTTTGTCAAATTATTGTCACTAGAAAATAGTTAATACTGCAAAATATTGTCACTGTACTATATTAAATTAATGTCACTGTTTTATAATTATTGTCACATGTCACTATGCCTCATCACATGAGCAATGTACTGTATTTTTACTGTCACTGATAAATCCTTCCTAAACCACACGAATCTCGCGACGGAAGTCCAGGAAAGACCGCTCGAAGGACCAAACTGTGTGAGCCGTTACTTGCCCACACAAGAAATGTCAGAATAGTTACGACGTCACGGAAAGAGTTACGAGAGTCTTGTCAAATAAAAAATACGTCGATACTAATTGAATGCCTTTAATGCACTGTTACATACGAGCTAATACATTGTCCATAACCAAAGTAGGTCGGTTGTGCAATATAACGCGACAACGCAAATATGAATTAACAATAGTTATTATATTAAAATAACAATGGCTTGTACAATATATTTAAAAGTTTAAAAAAAACCGGCGTTATTCTAAATTTAAACAATAAAAAAGGAACAAATTAAAATTAATCATCATTTTAAGGGTCTGCGTGTAGGATTTTATAACATGATATCAAAAAATTATACCTATCTTTATTGTAAAACTATTTTTAAAGAAAAGTTTACAAATTGCTTATTTATTTAGTATGAAATCTCGGAAGACCAAAATAGCTTGGGTCTAAAATGCGTCAACCACTCCACCAGCTATTTAAAATTTTGTATTTTAACTCGGCGTCATGGGGGTTGGGTCTGTGAGACCCGTCACATTTTATATCGCTTCTAGTTCGGTTACTATGCGTAGGACGTTGCCGTTCTTCTCAATAGCTGGAGCTGTTGAGTTGTTCTATGCATCGCAGGTAACACGTTGGTCGTGCGCCAGCCGCAGTGGGAGTTACACGTGCACAAAATTGAATAAGGTATGTGAGACCCATCCCCGCAGTTAGTGTAACAATTTCGCGCCATTTTGTATAGATGTTATTTTATTTATTATTCGTGTTTTATCCTTTTATATTTGTTCTTTTTTGTTGTTGTTTACAATTAAAGTTGCTGATTTAGAGTTCAATGTATTTTATTTGTGTTTTTTTTGAAGGTACTTAGTAAAAAATAGATCGAGAGAGGCAGAACGACAGCGTATTCTTTCGATTTTATAAGAGTCCGCCTCTGACTCTGCGTTGTCAGACCAGGAGATGTGTGATGAGGAAGATCACTTGAGTGAGCGTAGTAATCCTAGTGACACAGAGCAAGATATCTGAAAGTCAAAATGTGGTGTGGATATAGCCGACGAGCTATGTGCTACGTACGACGACGTAAGTCGTAATTCTAAAAGGTGGCCATTGACTATTGTTTATGCTTCATTGAACACAGCTGCTATTAATAGCCTAATAATAAACAGAATTAATAATATTTGTTCAATAACAAAACGAAGGCGATCTAGAAAAACCTAGGGTTCAGTCTTGTCATGGAACACCTAAAACTAAGCCACAATGTATCAGGGCTTCCACGTGAGTAGCGACAAAAAATTAGAAAATTTGTTGGTGAATCTTCAAGAGAACCTCCAGCAAAAAAGGCTAATGTTCGCAAAAGGTGCCAAGTGTGTCCAGCCAAGAAAAACCGTAAAATAAATTAAAACTGCGAGAGTTGCAACAAACATATTTGTTTAGAACATATCGTACCTTTCTGTGCTGACTGTACCAAAGGTAATGATTCAGAGTGATTAATTGTTTTTTTCATCTTAAGATAATTTAGTTTCTTACAAAAAAATGCCATTGAAACATTAAGACTGATTGTTAATTAATAATAGAATGACATTTAAGTAGAAGAGAAAGATGTTATTGATATTTGTCGTTTTTTTTTTAAAACTCTAATAAATTTGATTAAAACAAAATATAATACGATATTTGTGTTTAATTTATTTAGAGGAATATCTAAAAAACTAAACACGAATAAAATATTAACTTTATTATTATAAAGTATTGCATAATTTGTTATCTAATGAACGGGTCTGTGAGACCCACCCCAACGTCCGTGTAACACTTTTCTACCCCCATGACCCCGGGTTAAATGTGTGTTGTATGGATTGTTAACGACAAATTCATTTTTTATTTTAGTAATTATGTTATTTTTGTAAAAACTTATTGTTAAAGGTCAGCAGTTTCCAGCGCCTATTCTTATCCACAGCTAAAAAGATGTACTAAATAAGTAGGTAGGTACAGATGGTTAAAAAATATTTAAGACGATTCAAAAGTTTATTTGAATAAAAATATTTTGAGTCCGATAAAGTTTGTATGCTTTGGTGGGACAAAAGCTGAACATATTCAGTAGTTGCATTGTATTCTGTTTTGTTAAACCGGCAACTAGCGGGTTGCTATGAAATAGAAAAATAGAATTTTGTTACGAACTTAAAATTTTCTCCTAGCTAAAAATAACTCAAAAAATAACTCTATCTAACAAAAACAGGATAAATAATGTTGGTGTGGATGTTTAGTGGCTAAAGTTTGTGTACGACGAAATAGGAATACAGCAGTATCATTTTGTTTATTATCGGGTTTTTGGTCAACAAAATTTATTCCGCACTTAGTGTAAAATACTTATATAATTTTTGTTAAAGAAGCAAGTTGGTGCTACGGCTACGTTCTAGTTGTGATCTTCAATGTCTCAAGATTCTCGGTGCTTCGGTAGGAATATTAAGAAGTTTGTCTCGATTATATAGTTCTAAGATGGAAGCTAGTTAAAGCCAAATGTAATGGGCTAGCGTGGTGGGTTATGGCTCAAACTCCTGAGTCCGAGCCCAGCGGACGTTATAGACGACGACATTAAATTATGAGAACGCAGTTTTGTTCGTAATATTTGTTATTTTTGCTTTAATAACGCTCAAACGCTGCGTTGACCACTTTGCCACCGAGTTATTGGTTTAAAACATACTCAAAAGCGTTGAAGAATTTCGATAGGTCTAACCAATACCTCGGTAGCGAAGTGGTCAATGCAGCCGCCCGAGGTCCGGCTATTACGTGGGTTCGATTTCCAAATTAGGAACCAAATTGTTTTCAACATTTCGATATCTAAACGCAGTTTTATGTAAAAAGAATAATTTTATTTCAATTAAGGCAATTTAACTGGTGTACATTTCTAAAAATCTAAATAGAAAAGTGATATTCAACGTTTGTGCATTCGCCACTCGCGAATCTTTAGCATGAGTGCCCCTTTGACTGGGAGATGAAAGCGACAAGTAGGCACATTGTGCATTTTAATATGAGTGCCAACGATTCGTGTTCGTTTTTCAATTTTATATTTTGGCGTTCATTCTCGTGTTGCTTATGATTTTTAACCCTTGGAACATTTTCCATTCTACTATTACTTTATAGTGGGTCAGTGTTTAGTTTAATTTAGGACTCCAGGAATTCGGAAATCGACTCTGATGAATTGATGAGTCGAAATTACCTCTTAAATTTATTTTACTTGCTATGTGGTAGGGCTTGTCTTTAAACAACTACATATAATGCTAAGAATCTTAGTCAGTCGTTATAACAACTATGTTATAAATAAATCCACATTCGCAGTGCTAAAGGATTCAGGATTTCCATTTTCGGCCTTATTATCACTAAGTATTATTATAACCGCCTCTGTGGTCTAGTGGCTAAGCTACCTGTTTCAGACCCAGAGGTCCCGGGTTCGATTCCCAGCGGGGGGTACATCTTTGTGTGCTCGGTTTGGTTGGTGGTAGGGCTGTTAAGTCCGCCTGGCTAGCTACCACCATCTTATCTAAGTCTGTCGCCATAACAACGATGTTTATAGCATTGTTGTGTTCCGGCAGTTTGAGATAAGATAGCCAGTTCCTCAGTGGTTGAGGATTCCGGGTGAAGCGCGCTTCCACCTTCGGCCTTATCGTCACTTACCATCAGGTGAGATGAAGGCCAAGCGCTTACCCGTTGCCAATAAAAAAAAAAAAAAAAAAGCATCTGGTGAATTATGAGTCATGAGTCGGTTGTGTGTAAAAAAGTCAATTAAATAATAATCGTCTGAAAACGGCTTGCAAGTAGTTTAAAGAGAAATTAAGTCCATCTAAACTTCATAATGAAAGCCAGTTAACTAGGTAACTACTTTGAAGAGTTAAATCATCGTTCGTGAGTTTTTATATAGTAGAACAGAACTAACTATTGTAAAATGAGTTAATCAGAAAATATTCATAATGTTATCGACATAATTAAATAAATTAAAATACACTGGTGATGAGATGTTATGTTAATAACATTAATGTTACGAATTTTCGCTACGAATTCCGGATTCCGGATACTTGACAATGTTGAATTCACGATTAATGAATAATGAATGAACAATTGATTCATAATTAATAGCTTTTGATGGACTTACCGATACTAAATTATTAGGCGTTGCTACTAAAATTCATCGACCCGTACCTACGTAGCTACCATCTTCCTACAGCCATTAATATAAGTTTTTTAAAAGATGCACAGTGCACGTCTTATGCTTTCGACACGCTGGAGTTAGTGATGATCAAAACACAATACTTTTATGCGCAATATAACAGCACGATTTTTCATATAAAAAGTGTGCGATGAAATTTAATTTTATATAGTTGAAGTTAGGGTCATGTTACACGGAGACGCGACTTGCAGAGGCCACGCCGATTGATTAGCCGAGACATTTTCGAATTCTCTCATCGAAATGTGCAACTTATCGTGTACAAGATAAGTTATATTGGTACTGTATTGTAAGCTTAAAAAGTGTGCACAGCGCCGCGTCGCGTCGGTCGTGTCTCCGAGTGTCTTGTCTGAAGTCTTGATGCCTTTCTGTGACGAGCTTTGACGTCTTTAAAAGATTAGGTCTTACATTTTCTTAACAATTCGATACACGTTTCCTTTTAACGAACGAGCTTTTCACGCTGAGTTCTAACTCACAAAGCTTCCCTAAAAGATGGAGTTAATTTTTCAAATGATTAAAGTCGACGAAGCTCAACGGCGAGTAATGGATAGCGCATACGGTTTGCGATCTTGCAAGTTAAGCAACTGGATGGGTGACCAATTTGAACCTTTAAAAAATCTCACGTTACGTGCTTCCGAAGGCACCTTTATTTTATTTTTCTTACCCGGGTGTTATATTAAGTAAGATGACATTCATTGAAACCCACCATAGCAGGCAATTTCAATATCATTTAGGCTACAATAATTGAGCACTTATGAATGTCGCTATGCCATCGGTTCGTAAGTCCTAACTATGGAGCGGGAGCCTTGTACTGAGAAGAACCGGCAAGAAAGTCAGCAAAAAAAAACACAACACATATAAAAGAATATCCAATAAAAAACAGGTATTGCTCAATTTAAAATAACGAACAACGTCTTACGGTAGTAATCTTTGAAACAAGAAAAAGAAAGACTATTTCTACTACAAATAAAATAAGATTGCAAGAGCAGACCAGCCTCTACAGGCGGCACCCGTTCACGAGTATGACATGTGAATCAGCCATCGTTTTGCTCAACTATGTTTTAGTCATAAAAACTCACCAACCTGCATCGGGCTTGCATGGTGGGTTATGGCATCAACTCCTCCTGTGCTATCCCCGTGGGAAGGCTTAGACCAGCGATACCACATAAAATTTTAAATAGTCCTAAAAATTGAGCTAACTTAGCATAATTGATTTAAATGTATAAAGTATAAACACTATGAGTTTACATTCAACATTAGAATCTGGCATTGGCCTAATGCTCCATTTCAGAATGAAAGCATCGCAAACAAGCGATTAATTACTAAAACTCTGGGGCGGCGAGGTCGGCGTTGCGTATTGATGAGTGAGTTTTAATTATGAGCGATAATCCCATTTTGGAGTGTTCCTTTATAATATTTGTCTTTGTTGTACCTAGTATAGTGATTGTATTTACTTATTTAATTGAAGTAAATGGTTTAAGAATGATCTGGAGAAAGATTTTGGGGGCGGTAGGTACACAAGGTGGAATAATATGGAGGACAAGCAAAAATGTAGAGCTGGAAGATCTGTGGGCTTATTGTATAACATGCATACATATAATCACAAATTTTATCCCCGAAGAATTAGTCAGAGACTAGGCAATGAGGACCGCAAAAGCAGTCCTATACCATAGTCCACTTTTCACCAAATAGCGACTGCACATGTGCTTAGCGTGACAGGTGGTGTGCCCATTACCGCTCTATGCTGTTGGAAGTATGTACAGTCTTTAGTCTGTTAGTTGCCTTTTACGACACCCAAGGGAAGAGAGAGGGTGGTAGTTTTCTTTTACCGCTACCCGACAAGGTTAATTATTTTAAAATTATGTTTAAATACCGGTAGCCGAATTGTATCATATACAAAGGGCCACAGACTTCGCTGGCTAGCTCACCTTAAAAGGACGGGCGATGATCGTGCGGTGAAGCGAGCATATACCTGGGCCTAGCCTGGTGACCGACGGGCGGTCATCCTAGATACCGCTAGATGATGGGGAAAAACGTTTCCATAACGTCATGTGTAATCGTTTTTTTTATTTTTTTTTTAGTTGGTTATGTTTTCCATCCTTACTTACGGTACTCAAACATGGTCATTGACGGCTCAGCAAAGGTCTACACTCGAGGTATGCCTTCGGGCAATGGAGCGCAGCATATTGGGTGTCCGCCTAACGGACCGTTTAAGAAACTCAATTCGGTGCTCAAAGCCCAAAGTTCAGGACGTCTCACAAAAATCTGCCCAACTCAAATGGAATTGGGCCGGGCGCGTCTACCGCATGCCGGAAGAATTTTGGGCCAAAGCCACCGTTTGAGTACCTTTCAACTAAGCTGGACGCAATTCAGCCAGATTGGACCACTGTGGCGGCGGACAGAAAAAAGTGGAAAGAAGGAGGGGAGGCCTTTGCCCTACAGTGGGACAAAATAGGCTGACAATAACAATATTAGGTATAGGGATACGACAAAGCACTTATCCGGTCCGAGGTCCTGGGTTCAATTACTAGGACCGGGTTCGTGATTACCAACTCGCATTACGCAAACAAGTCAATATCCATTAATTGTAGCGATGACTTGATTTTAATGATGGAAGCCCTGCCCTGCATCGGAAAAGTAAATAGGCTGTCACTTTACTTAATTCAATAACTATTCTTACCACTTGTTTTTGTTTAAAATCAAAACTCACCACTTTGTGACTATAATCACAACTATATTATCCCCGAAGGGTTAGTCAGAGACTAGGCAATGAGGATAGCAAAAGCAGTCCTCTACCATAGTCCACTTTTCAATAAATAGCGACTGCACATGTGCTTAGCGTGACAGGTGGTGAGCCCATCGCCGTTCCATGCTGTTGGATGTATGTGCTGTCTTTAGATGACTCAAATGGAATGGTTTTTTAAATTTAAAATAATTCTCATAATTATATATTATGAGAACTGGACGGTTATAACCAAAAGGTTATCTCGAACTACGTTGTAACCTAAGAAGGTTACAACGTAGTTCGAAGCTTACAAACTCGCAACATAAGCAGCTTTCCTAATACTTACTCGTTCGCTACGCCAGCGGCTAGGTGGGCGAACAGTATTACGCCAACAGCCCGGAACACCGGCTTTACGTGCCTTCTGAAGCATGGAGGAGCTGTTTTTTTAACTTGGTCACCCTTTCAGTGACCTGGCATTGCGAAGTTTCCTTAATTGGAAATATCGCAATCCAGATTAGCTGCTGCGCCATCGAGTTTGATTTTCTATTCACAAACCATATTTGCATAGAGATAAAAAAATACACTTGTAAAAGGCGACTGCTTCAAAGCTTCGAGACATACAGTCGATTTGGTTCCTTTATGTCGAGTCCCTCTACGTTGTGCGAAATAACGGTTCATTGGAGTCGTGAACGTACAGTCACAGTGTTACTATTAGTAACAGTACAGTAAGTACAGTTCACATGAAAAGATGAAAACGAATAAAATGTTCGAATAAAATAAAAGAAATTCCAATTATTAATTTCGATACCCGTGTCGATACAAAGACAAGGCAATGAGGACAGCAAGCAGTCCTCTACCATAGTCCACTTTTCTCCAAATATCGACTGCACATGTGCTCAGCGTGACAGGCGGTGAGCCCATCGCCGCTCTATGCTGTTACATGTATGTGCAGTCTTTAGTCCGTTAGTCGCCTTTTACGACACCCAAGGGAAGAGAGGTGGTGGTAGTATTCTTTCAGCGCTACGCAACAAGGTTAACGGTACATTTTATTTATCATCATCAGCCTATAATCGTTTCACTGGTGGGCAAAAGGCTTTCTACACGGACAAAAGCACATGAGGAGATTGAGCATTATCACTTCTTTAGAACGCGGCGCCACTATACTTCTTTTGGTTAAGGTAGGACCGCACCAGGCTGAACTGCACCGCAGCGGAACTGAGCGACACGACGCGTCAAAATATTCTTTATATGAGACAACACGCACTAAGCGGCAACGGAACTACACTGCAGCAGAACTCCACGTCTCATATAATTTCATAAAAAGAATATTTTGACGCGTCGTGTCGCTCAGTTCCGCTGCAGTGCAGTTCCGTCTAGTGCGGTTCTACCTGTAAGCAACAGAAATTGGTGAAAGTCAAAACTGTTGTCAAAATTTGGGTGTTTTATTATGTCCATAGAATAATAACTGCTTTAGTTATTATTCTGAGATTATGTCCGTTATTTTATGGCAAGCGAAAAAACGCACTTATTTTACATTTATGGTTTTAGATTCTAAATAGGTAGCCAGTAATTGGATTGTTTATTAAATGAACATTTTTATAAAAAAATATATGATAAGAATACAAAAAAAATTAAACAAACATAGTTAATAAGTTTGTATTAACTTGTATTCTTACCGAAGGACAAGGAGTGTAAATGATCAGTGGATATGATGACATTACACTGATTTATTTTAGTGCGCCTTCCTTTTATATAAAGTATAATACAACATGTTGTATCTTGATCTACTGTTTAATCCATATTTAATTATCTGTTAACCGGTCAAGGATCATTCGACCGCCGGCGGTCACGAAACTATAGAATTTACTATACTATGTAACGCGAGTGTCGAACTGGCACAGTTGGCATTGTATTGATTGACATAATTATTATGTTTATTGACAGATGTGTATATTTCAATCATCTTGAAAAGTTTACTCTTTATAAAACTTAACTTTTGCAGAGATTGCAAATCTGCGATGCAAAATATAAATTTATTTTATTTTTATAAAATTCTTCGAACATGCATAAATATTAACTGCCACCAATCACTTACGATGTATATTTCGACAGTAATTTGAATGCAAAAGAGCATGTCAATGGTGAGGGAAAAGCGAAACGGTGAAATACCTACCTATATACATTCGTACACTCGGACCAAATATTGGTCCGAGTTCGTACAACTTTTCAGGTCCGTGCGTACAACCGAAACTGATTTTTAAAGCGGTCGCCATGGTTCCCGATTTGTTTTGAATATTTTCGGTTTTGCTATTAGTTATTCATGATAAAGATATGGCATGTTACATTAAATATTGTTACATTGTTAAAACGAGTCAATTAATAGAGTAAAACAAAAATATTTTTACACTGACTGGCCTTTTAATTTTCAAACACCCTTTTACAATGATATTCATAAAAAAGGTTAAATACTACTACTTTTTTAACTTTCGATTTCAGTTGAAAGGTTAACCCACCACGTTAGGTTAATGTGGGTTGGTGGGTTTTAACGACTGCCATTTTACGACAAAAACCAGGACCAACGGCTGTACGTGCCTTTCCGGAGAAACTCAAGAGATTTTTAATTTGGCCAATTGAACGCTTTTGCCGCTGCTGAGCCATCGAACTCCACGTTATTTTCATACAAATCAATTTACTTCCATTAATTTATTTTCCTCTCCTCAATTCCATTTCGGCATTATTTCAGTTAGTCAATGTAGCTATGTTAACACAATGTTGTAGTTCGATTCTAATCCGCACCCCAATATGTACGGCAGCCAGCGCCATGTACTAATTAAGAGTGACATGCGATTCCATGCAGGCATGCATAATCCCGTTTCCGGGAATTTAGGCGAATTCAACGAGCTTACTATAGCCCGACAAGTTCGTGCGCGACTTTTACGTGGCTCAATTTCTTACGTGGCACTGATTTGCCTGACTACAAATATGAAATTTCTTGTCCTTAATATTATTGGAACTAATATTTGTAAAGACAAATCAGTGCCAGACGCTACCTACCACGGAAGAAATTGATCCGTGTAAAGGTCGCGCACGAATTTGTCGGACTATAGTTAGTTATCACGACTTTTTTTTTGAGGGTTATAGTTACTCGCGTCCGTAGGTTTACCCTTGAGAACCTACACGTGACCTGGGTGGTGCTAAATGAGTGACACTGACTGAGTGGTAGAGCCACGCTGCGTTGCAGCAGCATTGGGCCGGCTCGCCCGGCGTAATACCACCCTCTCATGAATATTCGGCGTGAAATAATGGCACTTGGTGCAGTTGTGTTTCGGCCGACCAGTGAGGGTTCCGGAGGCCCCTCACATACTTACATACATTTGTAGATACGTGTTGATTAATGCCTCAAAGCCTGAAATTAAAGTAAATCTGAAGTTTATTTACATTCCAAAGTAAAATCAATAACACTAATAAAAAAATATTAAATTCGTCGCTTAGCCGCTTCTTTAATAAACTAAGTATAGTTATCTATATAAGTAGGTATATATCTTAGTAACGTTTTACTCACAATTTGAATGCAATCACGGCGGCAATATTACTCGCACTCACAGGCTCTTAGCCTTTACACACCGATACACACGTGAAACAACATCAATACAAACAAGAAACAGCATCGATGTAAACGCAATACAGCATCAATGCAAACGCGATACAACATCGATGCAAACGCGATACAGCATCGAAGCAATCGCGACACACTGTTTTGAAATTTTTGAATATTCGATTGATGCTGCAGTGATGCTGAATCGATACAATAAGACTGTCACTTCTCTTTTCTTATAGAGATGAAAGCTCCCGTTAAAAAATCGCGATCGGTGATTTAGCCACTTTTTAGAAGCTCAATGCAGCGACCACACGCATTCCACACCGCACACTTAAAAACGCCAAAACGCGGCGATTGAGTCGCTTTTCGGAAGCTCGACACAGCGTCTGAACGCTAACACTCCGAACACATTCCTAGGTTCCCAGTTGCATCGATTTGGCAGTCAGTGCTGCGCTAGATTGCTGAACCAGAACCAGAACCAATCGCGATGCTGCATCGCTAAAACTCGCGATTCCGATACTGCGATCGAACGCAAAGAGTCGCCAAAACGTGATGCAGCATCGATACAGTCGCAAAATCGCCGGAATAGATTATAGCTAGTTCGAGCACATAAAAACGAGATTGAAGCACAGACATATAATAAGAAGTTAAATGTCAGTAGTGTAATATTGGGCATTCTAGATCACTTTTCACTCCATTGATCTCACTGACGTTCGATCAATGTCGTTAAAAAGTGATCTAGAATGTCCCAATATTACTTTTGAAAATCACTGCCATTCGCTCGTATATATGTTTAAGCGCTATGCTTCAAAGTCATTTTATTGAAACTCCCGAAACACTGTGGTCAATAAGAAAACAGCTGCTATGAGATTTGTTAAACAAAAACAGTCATTAAAATTAAAATGCATTTGCCCACCATCATCAAATGAGTTAAAACGTCATGGCAACTTATTGCCGAACAGTATCCGTTGTATTGTTTGCGGCCCTTCGAATTGTGGAAAGACAAACTTAGTAATTAGTTTATTACTACATACAGATGGTCCACGGTTCCGCAACCTTTATGTTTATTCAAAATCTTTGTATCAACCTAAGTACATATTTTTAGAAAAAGTATTAAATATGGTTGCAGGTACATCGTATCATAAATATAATGACAACACCGAAGTTTTGAGTCCACATGATGCTTTGTCTGACTCGATTATTATATTTGATGATGTTGCTTGTGAAAACCAAAACCACATCCGAGATTATTTTGCTATGGGACGTCATAAAAATATCGATTGTTTTTATATTAATCAAACTTATACAAAAGTACCAAAACAACTTATTAGGGACAATTCTAACCTAATTATATTATTTAAGCAGGACGATGTAAATTTGAAACACGTATATGATGAACACGTAGGGTCGGACATGACTTGGTCACAATTTCGAGAAATGTGCTCAACTGTTTGGAAGAAACCATTCAATTATCTTGTAATAAATAAGGATTGTGAACGAAACAAAGGATGTTATAGGAAGACATTTGATACGTTTATAGAATTAGATTAATGTACAAAAGCAGTTGTAATTATGCCATAAAATCACTTTCATTTGTGACTTAAAGCTGAAAGGAAACCTATTTATTGAAATGGAAAGAGATTTAAAAGAACAAATTGTAAAATCAGCATCAGCTGTTAAAAGGAAGGTAGACTTAATAAAGGATGCTAAAAATTCTAACAATGTTACCCTGGAAACAATATTTAAACCTATTGTTGACCCTCTTAACATTTTAGCGAATAGAAATGATGAAAAGAACTTACAGGAAGTAAAGCTTTATGATCCCATATCAAAAAAAAACAGGAAAAATGAAAGCGAGAAGTCGTATTCTTCTTGTGAAGAATATATTGATTCTAATAGTGTAGATGAAGAGGAATATCAAGACACACCACAAAAATCAGACAAAATCCTAACTACGTCACCTTTTAAGAACCATGATGTAAGTAAAGGTTCTTTTAAGTCCCTCCAATCATCACCAAACATTATAAATCAAGATGAGTCTTCCTCATGGTCTACGTCATCTGAAGTATTTAATGCCATACCTTTTGGAATTAGAAATGAGCGAGGGAAACTTGAGCTTGGAAACACTCGCGTTCATGATGACGGTAGAATTCTTAAAGTTGGAAACATTACTTTTGAAAAGACTCTTGGCTTAAAAGAACTATTATATAAAAAGGTACCAAATCTAGATGTTATTACAGATGACGACCTTGAAAACTACAAGCTACTACTTATCAATACTAATGCACACAGACGTAACTTTGATCCTGCCAAACCAATAAACAGCAATAAAGGGTTTAAATACATGAGTATTATAAAACCATTATTTAAATTCTCTAAACAACCTACTAGTACTGAGAGTCCTCCACAGGGAAAAGGTATCAATCTTTTAAAAAAAGTTAAAACAAATACAGATTTAGTTTATTGGGATGATCCAAATGAATTAATAGAACGATTGAAATTACTGCTTGCGTCAAAAGCTGCTGGTAACACGGGTTTGGATAATGAAATCGTTGCAATAATTGAAGAACTGCGCGAAGCGGGCATCATAAATATGGAATATAAACAAATAGCACGGGGAAAATTAAGCAGTATACTCGCAGTAAGCAAAGCTTCGAGATTATAATGAATATAGATAAATTCGGTCATCACATTCATAAACGTTTGAGGTTATCTGAATACATCGATACCATAAACGATACGTTAAAAAAGTGCGAAACGGGCGAATACGACTTAAAATCATCAAAACTTAAAGGTTTATCATCTCCAGACAAGGACGATGAAGCTGTAAATAAGGCATATTTGGATAAAACTGTACAAGATCTAAGGAATGAAATAAATAAAGTTAATAGTCGTGTAAAAATTTACATCCAGAACTTAGAATCAGCTACTTCCAATCGCTTGTCTACTATGTTTTACTCAAAAACAGAAATAGACCGTATGATTCAAGCAAAGTCAAACAAAAATGAGTAAAAGAGATATAGTAGAAGAAATTCACAGAGCGGCGAGAAGAAATTTTCCTCGCCGATGTACAATTATAAAAGGAGTAGATGATTCATGGCAAGCTGACCTTATGGATTTTCAAAAGTATTCACAATTTAATAAAGGATATAAATATGTTTTAGTAGTTATTGACACTTTATCGAAATACGTTTGGACAAATCCTTTGAAGAGTAAAGATAAAATTAATGTCACCAACGCAATGGAAAATATATTATTGAATTCGTCTCGGAAACCAAAAAATTTGCAAACAGATTTAGGTAAAGAGTTTTATAATGAAAACTTTAAAGAGTTGATGAAAAAATATGACATTAACCATTATTCCACTTATTCTGTGAAAAAAGCAGCAATTGTTGAAAGAGTAATTAGAACGCTAAAAGGTCACCTTTATAAGCTATTTAGCTTATGCGGTCAATACCAGTGGATAAATAAAAATTTGAAAAACGTGGTACAAAGCTATAATAACACTGTTCATCGTATAACAAAATTTAAACCTATTGATGTTGACAAAAGAAATCAGACAACTGTAAAGTACAACATCATCAAATCACAAAATAATAACATAACGAAAAAAAATAAGTACCGTGTTGGTGATCATGTTCGGATTAGTAAATACAAAGGTGAATTCTACAAAGGTTATACTCCCAACTGGTCAACAGAAATCTTCAACGTTGTGAAAGTTAACCATACAAATCCTGTCACATACCACTTAGAAGACAAACATAAGCAAATCATTTTAGGATCTTTTTACGGATACGAACTGCAAAGAACCCAATTTCCCGATATATATCTTATTGAAAAAGTTTTAAAGAAAAAAGGAAACAAACTCTTTGTCAAATGGTTGGGTCTCAGTGATGGTGAAAACAGTTGGGTTGACAGAAAATTATTAATGACTTAATATAAATATCGCCTGATTATGTTGTACAGTCACTTTACGAACATCAATGAAGGAAGGAAGCGGCATTGTCAACAATTTAATAGATAACATTCCGTTCGAGTTACACTTACCTGGATATCAGTTTTGTGGTCCAGGAACAAAACTTAAAAAACGCTTACTAAGAGGTGAACGAGGAATAAATAAATTGGATGAAGCTTGCTTGTATCACGATATTGCTTACAATAATAAAGATTGGAACGTTAGACAAAACGCCGATTTAGAACTTTTAAATATGGCAAAGAAAAGATTGAAATCGAAAGATGCTGGGAAAGGAGAAAAGATTGCATCATGGATAGTAAAAAATGCAATGAAAGCAAAACTTAAAGCCGGAGCAGGAGTGCGGTCATTCATGAAAGGTGTTAAAAAAATTCAAAAGCAAATGAAAAAAATAAAATGTAATGATAACCGCACGGCTATAAAATATGCGCATGCAGCTGCAAAAAAAGTGTTTTCTAATATAAAAGGAATACGCTTCCCACGCTGCATTCCTGTTCCGAAAACTGGTGGGTTGTTACCCCTCATACCAATCTTTGCTGGTTTATCAGCTCTTGGTTCACTCGCTGGGGGTGCTGCAGGTATAACAAAGGCTGTTAACGATTACAAGGTCGCTCAAAAAAATCTTCAAGAATCAGAACGACATAACAAGATGATGGAAGCTGTTGCACTTGGAAAAGGGTTGTATTTGAAGTCTCACAAAAAAGGAGCGGGCTTGTACTTGCAACCTCCAAAAAACTAATTAAACGGTTACCCAAACGAGCACTTACTAATTTAGATATATTAAAGCACTCAGTTGATATTCCATATTTTCGTGGCGTTTTTATGAGAGATACGTTACCCTCAAAACCAAGAAAAATTGAGTGTGCTATTCTTAATTTAGATAGTTCTTCAAATCCTGGAACTCATTGGGTAGCCTATGTAAAAGAAAATAATTACTGTGAATATTTTAACAGTTTTGGTAACTTAAAACCTCCATTAGAATTAATAAAATATTTGAAAGATAGGCACATAAATTATAATTACAAACAGTATCAATCTTTCGGTACTGTAAACTGTGGTCATCTTTGTTTATTATTTTTAAGAAAGTATTGGAAAAATCATTTATATAGGTTACAATTAAAATAACTTGACAGTATAAAAATGTCTTTCACTGTATCCATAACTGGGCAAGGAGCCTCATTAATAACTAACTATTCACCAACTTTAGAATTACGTGGGCAATATGAGTGCGGACTTATATACTTTTCTACTTTTAATTCTATTCCTAATATAGACGAAAGGAACAATAAGTTTTATTACGGTATCAATGAGTTCATCGAAATTCCTGAAGGATCATATGAACTTCAAGATATTTGCGAATTTTTAAAAAGCAACATTAAGAACACTGCATTAAAATTGACTTGTAATAATAATACTCTCAAAACCAAAATATTTTGTTCAGAAGATGTTCATTTCGAGAAAAATAATTCCATTGGTAGAATTTTAGGTTTTGCTAACGACACAATTAAGGCAAATATAAGTTGTGAGTCTCAGTACCCAGTCAGTATTTTAGCAACAACCATCGTACGCATCGAATGTGACGTAGTTAGCGGATCATTCGTGAATGGGAAAGCAAGCCATATTATTTATGAGTTTGTGCCTAATGTACCACCCGGTTATAGAATTATTGAAATTCCTAAAAACTTAATCTATTTTCCAGTCAATCAAAGTTCAATTAGTGCAATTAATATTAGGTTGTTAGACGCTGATAATAGACAGATTAATTTACGTGGAGAAGACGTACAACTTTATTTACATTTTAGAAAAAATGATTAATTTTAATAAAAACCCTACCTCATCAGGTGTTCAAGTCAGTTCCAAAAGAGCAATAAGTAAAAGAACACCGTTTGACTTAAAAAAGAAGGTTACTAAAAATAATAAAGAATTTCTAAAGCTAGTAGGCTTGTTAAAATGAACATATTAAATATATCTCAGCCAACGTCATACGATAACAGTATCGAGAGTTTTGAATATCATTCGTATAAGCCGTATGTAACAAGTTTCAACAATAATGATGAAATAAGAATACCAATCAATCAGCAAGATTTGTATGTGTTGCCGTCACGCAGCACTTTGTATATTGAAGGTAAAGCTGATGTATATAATAGTACCACTAAAGAAAAGGTAACAAGTGTGCATTTTGTAAACAATCCTGCGTTATTTCTATTCCAAGATATTCGATATGAGTTAAATGGAATAGAAATAGATAAAATAAAAAATGCAGGTATCACAACGACAATGAAGTCTTATTTGTCTTTGAATGAAAATGAATCCAAAAGTGCAAAAGTTTGGGGTTGGTCTCCTGCAGGAATAACCAATGTTACAAACGGAGTTTTCTCTGTCTCCATACCATTAAATAAAATATTAGGATTTGCAGAAGATTATGAAAAAGTTTTAATTAACTGTAAACATGAGTTAGTACTGTTGAGGAGCAACACAAATGTCAATGCAATAAAATTGAGTAAAGAGCAAATAGTGGAAAATATAACAATAAATAAAATCGTTTGGCGTGTTCCACATATTAAAGTGTCAGATCGAGAGAGAATTAATTTATTAAAGCATTTAGAAAAAGATCGAGCCATTACACTAGCGTTTCGTAACTGGGACTTGTATGAATATCCGTTACTACCCAAGACACGTAAGCATACTTGGGCTATTAAAACTTCATCGCAAACAGAGAAACCTCGATTTGTTATTATTGCCTTACAAACAAACCGAAAACATAATGCTCAAATGTCAATGGCTGAGTTCGACCATTGCAATGTTCGTGACGTAAGAGTGTTTTTAAATTCATCATATTACCCCTACGAAGGACTTAACATAAATTTCTCTGACAACAAGTTTTTATTAATATACGAACAGTATGCAAGGTTTCAGCAGTATTATCACGGACGTCGATCAGAACCGTTGTCGAGTTTAAAAGAGTTTAAAGATATTGCTCCTTTATTCGTTGTTGACTGTTCTCGCCAACAAGAAATGCTGAAGGGATCAATCGACGTAAGAGTAGAAATCGAAACAGATCAAGAGATACCTGATCAGACCGCTGCATACTGCCTTATACTGAACGATTGCATATTTGAATATAAACCACTGAGTAACATTGTGAAAAAGCTATCATGAATAACGATACTATTATAGTGGATGTGCAAGGATTTAAGGATTTGAAAAATAATTTTATTGTAAAAGAGTTATCAATAGCAACTAAAAACCATACGCAGACGTTCTTAATTAAGCCACCATATGCTTTTAAAAACCTAACAGATGAAGAAAAGAAGCAAATCCGGTGGTTAGAAAGGAATCGCGGGCTCAAATGGAGTCAGGGATTCATTGATTACCGTGAATTTAGACGAATAATAGTTCCGTATTTAAGCAGTAAGAAGGTATTAGTAAAGGGATTGGAAAAAGGAATATGGGTTCGCGAGCTATGTCAAGATTGTGAAATAATGGAGTTGGAAGAAATAGGTTGTCCTAACTTTTTAAAATTATATAGTGATTACCATGTAGATGTAAATAAATTTAATTGTGAGTACCATAAAAAAATGTGTGCTTTAAAAAATGTTCTGTGCCTAAAAAAGTGGTACACTTTAAATGTTAATTGAGTTATTAATGTAATAAAGTATTTTCCTCAATAAATCAAATGTGTATAAATATCTTTTTGTTTAATTACTAAAAGTAAAAAGGGTGAATGAAACGATCTTAGTATTCAATTCAATAATATTTATTTTAGAATTTCTTAAAAACTATAACTATATCCACAAACTTTTTTTGATATATTGCTAATGATAGCCTCTGTTTGATCCATTATGGGGTCAATATGCTCTGTTACCACATACTGCGCAGATAATAATGGATCAGTATGATTTGTTTCGAAGTCCACCACTTCAATCTTAATTAATCGACGACCTTGAATCGGCGTACTTTTCATCACGTAAGAATGAGAATGCTTCAGATAACTTCTTCTTTTTCGAAGTCTCTTCTTGGTGATATTATTCACCACCTTGTTATACAGCGGGGAATCGCCTCGCCGTTCATCTGCTCTCCAATTCGGATACTCCTCTGTAAATCCCTCGAGCATATCTTGTGCGTTCTGTTCAAAAGTGGGAGATGACGGTTGTACGAACTCCTTGTTGATGCTGAGCGACACCAGGTTCTCTTGAGTATTCTAAAACATAAAATAAAATAGTTTATTACATACATAAAACCACGACTATTATCCCCGAAGGGTTAGTCAGCGACTACGCAAGGAGGACAGCAAAAGCAGTCCTTTACCATAGCCCACTTTTCACCAAATAACGACACAATTACAACACAAATAAAATTAATTTATAATCATACAAAATTATTTAAACTTACCATGTTGATATTATCTAGCTGGACTACTGACGCCTTCACTTTAATAATTGAAATTGAAACTAATTTGAAACCCATTTATATTAATGTACATGATGACACAGCAAGACAATATAGGTAGTAAAACATGTAATTAATGGACATTTCAGCAAAATAAAAAGAAAGAATTGATATTATTAAAGAATGATTAACTTGCCAATAACGTGACCTGATTTGTATTAATTAGGTTTCATATTACCTTATAATCAGAAGAGTACAACCTACTCTGAATTTGACTTGTTCAAACTTGTTTGCGTTAGAATTTTCTTACTTATTTACCGTCAATGTTTTATTATACAAAGATATATAATAAATTAAATAAAAATGCAAGTTAGTCGGTTACTTTTATATTTTATTAGGTATATTAATACAGCTGGGTAGAGTAAATTTTACATTACATTTCATAATCTAAGTTAGATTTCCTATTCAAACAATAAATGAATCTGAGCAAAAGCAACAACTTACATATTTTTTAACAATTTTTATAAATCAAAATATTCATTATATGTACCTACTTAAGTATATTGAAAAACTGGTTACAATAGTTTATAAAAAGTTAATATTATTTTAAATTCAACCAATGAATCTTAGTAATGGTAATAAATAATAATACATTTTTTTATTTCTCAAGCCTTAAGTATAATATAACTCTAATATAATATATCTAAATCATAGTCATATATCTAAATAATAGAATTTAAAAACACAGTGAAAAAAATAATTGCTAAAATATATAATCCCAGTGGCCCCAAGACATAGTAGATATTTTATTTTTTAATATTACGCGTTTGTCATCATTACCTGACAAAGCTATCTTGTTCTGTTCTTGGGTAAATATTTCATGCTTTAAGGATTTAAAAATTATGTTTTTCTTTCTTAAAAAAGTATTTTTGTTTAATACGTTATTGTAATCTTCGAAATGTACGTTTTTCAAAACCTGTTTCTGTATACCTTTAGCCCTTTTTAACTCCTCTTGTACTGTTTTTATACAGTATAATTTTGATCGTAAACCAACAAATTCAGAAATTAAATTTCCACCTAGTTCATCTTTGAAAAGACCTGGTACTTTTTTGTTAAGACCAGGTATACCGTAACAGTTATTTAATGGATAATTACTAGTATCAAAATATCTAAGGAAATTCAACTTTAAATCTGTATAAAAGTCTTTGCTTTCTATTGAATAAAGAAAACTGTCAGTATCCGTATAACAAAGCTTTAATTTTTCCCGATAAAAAGGTTTCATAATAGAGTAATGAAAATCAAACATATGACTTTTGGATATTTCTAATACAGAAAAGCCAATATATATGGGTTTGTCTAAAGTAATTGTCTCGGGTTTCATTTGAACAGCTATAAAATTTTCTGTAAAAATAGTAGCACTATGGAAATTTGGTCGAGCTATTAGTTGGTCAGCACCGAAACTTTTCTTTGTTATATTCTTTTCATCATTCCACTTATTAACCAACTTCACGCTGACCCTTTTCTCGGTGTCTTCTAGTGTTTTACCAAATATACTATTATTTAAAAGTTTGAAGAAATCTTGTTCAAATATAGATTTGGCCTTTTTTCGTAACTCAGTGTTCATATCAATGTACTGTTTTAAGTATGGACTCTGATTGAATTGAATTACTCTATGTATTTTTTTTAGCAATAAACCATGTTTTAGACATGTTTTCAGATGGGAAAAATGAATGACATAAAAAAACTTATCGTATAAGTTTGGTATCAATTTCGAAGTTTTAGATCCTGGAGGAGCAAATTTTTGAGCACAGAATGGAAAATCGTTATGATAATTATGCAAATGGAAAGGGTATTCTAAGTCTACTTCGAGTATATAGCCAATGTCCCCGTCAATGGGTATATTATGAAAATCAATTTTTGAAATTTCTAGTTCACTTAATAACTTAAAATTTGAATGAGGTAAATAAGCGCACATAGCATAACCATAAAGATTATTACAATCAATATAAACAAGGAAGTTATCACTTTTTGCGGGGTCATAAGTTTGTAAGTACTTGTTATTGGCTTTCGAATATCTTGTAGAACATAAACATATACCACCGCGTATGCCTTTTTGTATCATTCTTATTATTTCCAAATCATTTATTAATTCTAATTTAACATCTGTTTTTAATAGCATAGCGTCAAAACTTAGGCTAGGTGCTGTTAAGTAAAAAGAAGGATCCAGTTTATAATTCGTCTTACACGTTTTTCGAAAACTTTCGAAGACGTCCGCTAGTAAGAGTACATCTGACTTAAGATATAAATCAGTGTATTCTCCAAGGCTCCGTAATTCAAAGGTTTGCCATACTCTTTTTGCGTGTTCATAATCTACTATTGATACGTTGCAATTGTGCAATTTACTAAAAAAGCATTTATAAGGAGGTATTTCTTCTTCATCATAAGAACTCCAAGTAGTGACGTATTCGTAAGGATAAACCCCTTTACGTCTAAGTAAATTAAAATGTTCCTGAGAAGGAAAAAAAAAAGATAGATGTTTAAAATCAATTGTATTTAAATTTGCAACTAGCTTCTCTAGGCTTGTGCCTAAAAATTTAAAAGAATCGACAAAACGAACAGGTATGATAGCTTCGTTACTAATTTGAAAAAATTTGGTAAACGATATGTAATTTTCTTTATTTTTTGCAATCACTTGTATCCTACCTGATAATTCTCCTAACTGCCGTATGAAAAGATGACTGTCGTAACCAGCTAAATTATGAAAAAATATGGGAACGAACTTAGGCAAACAATATTTTATATTACAATAAGAATGAGCTGCACCACGATATCGTCCAGTAAGATGACAGTGATCTTTTACTTTGTCGTCAAATAATATTTTGTTACAAAGATAACAGTTTTTAGCTTGAGCAAAATTGGTTCTATCTTTATCTGTTAAGAACATAGGGATCGATGAATGCAAAATATTATAAATTACAGTTATATCAGATAGAAGGTTATCAAAAAATTTATTCACACAGTCAGGTCCTCGATAAGACACATATTTATTAAGGGAGCTGTCGTAGGAGCATACAACGTAGTAAGCAAATGCAGCTGGTACATGCTTTTGCGTAATCGTTGTGCAACTTGTTTCAGAATTTGGTTCAACTGGCTCTAACAAAGATTCAAAGTCTGCGTATAAAACGAAAGGCATGTCTTGCATGCGTTCATAATGTTCAAATTGTATTCGAGTTCCTTGATTAGGTAAAATTGTTGCTACACCACTGCAAACGTGGGCTTCGAGTTTAAGATTGTTATCAAAAAATATCATACAATCCTCACATAAAAATATTTTGGAATGATGTTTAGTTAACTGCTTGCGAAGTAATTTAGCTAAATCTTTAATTAGACAGTAATGCGTACGTTTTCCATTTTCGAGAAAAAGCATGTTGACGTGATGTCTTTTACGTAATTCGCATTTGTACAGAGGTCCAACAACCTTACTGCTATTTTTAAGGCCATAAACATTAATACTTATGTTGGGATTATTCTTTTCAAAAATTCTTATATCTGTGAACCCTACTGGAAATGTCATATTTTTAACTTTAAGTACACTTTCAAAATGCGGATATGCGGTGGTTCGATTTGCGTTATTTTTTGCAGGAAAAAGTGATGCCATGACACACCATAAAAAGCAGTAATCATCCGAATTTTTAATGTTGATACATGCACGTTTGTTTTTTATAGCGTTAGGTAAATCTAAGTAACCTGAGGCTCTCAACGGGTTATATTTGTTTATATTTACTTCTAGATACAAGCTTCGTAAGTAAGCCCAACCACTATCTCTTTCCTCAAATTCTTCAACTTTTTTACAAATTTTATGGCTAATGTTTGTATACATAGCATCAAAATTATAACTTTTATGTAAGATAATGTTTTCAGTAGCAAAAGATTTCGTTGAAATCGAGTCATCCTTATGCAGAAAAAATTCAGAAAACAATTCAAAATTTACTTTAAGGTTTGTATAAGCCTCAATTCGGGCTGAGAGTAAAAGTTTCACGCGGAGGCGCAATTGCGATAAAAAATCTGCAGGAGCAAACACATGCATACGTTCTTCAACGTCCTCGCATTGAACACGGTACGACGCTATGCGACCGCGAAGAGCGCTATGCACTTGTTCGATACCCTCGCTCTCAATTACAGAACTATTATTTTTGTGTAAAATACTTTTTAAATGAGCAGAGAAAGCATTATTTTTAACGGATAAGTTGCAAGTTGAACAGAATATAGTCTTAACCATTATGATTTTGTTTTCACTGTGTTAAAAAATTACAAGAGGTTAAAGTAGTTTTTAAGTAAAATGTATAAAACCTAACACACATATAATATATAAGTAAAACTAGTTAAGTCAAAATTTACCGAAGAGAGTGTAACTAGTTAATATGTAGTACCTAGCTGACTGTGACTATTTTTTCTTTTTATCACTAAAGAATACCCCCTCTTCAGTAAATTTTGATTTGGCTAATTTTATGAATTTTTTTATAGTCAACAATTCAGGAGACTCAGCTTCGCCTTGTAGTCGAACCCAAATTAATGCCTTTTCACACCTTTCAAGACCGGTGAGGCTACGCACCTCCTCAGCGTCGTAGAGACGCAGCTCCGCCACCAGTTCACCGTCGAGCTTCGCAGTCCGACGCGTTACCCCGCCTGGTACTCGTCGCGTTAGTACACTGTCGAAGGTCTGGTCTGTCTTGCGTGGAGGCGGCGAAACTTCGTTATCTGACTCTGAATCATTTAACCAGTCTAAAGCGGAGCTAGACCCTTCTTGTTTTTTCACAATCGTTGTTGAAGTCTTAGGCACCGACGACGAGTACAGGCATTTCTTCTTAGAGCTAGAAAGATAAGAAATGTAATTAAAAACTAATTATTAATATTGACGATATACGAAATAACATAAAATATATTAACAGGTTTTAAAAGTAATCAACGCAAATTACCTTATGCTTTCGTTGTCCGAGTCAAATGAATTGGCTAACACACAGCTTTTCTTGGCAGAGCGTTTAACTTGCTTGCTTTCAGACCTAAAATAACAATAAATATTAGTGACATTAACATTTAACATATGACAGTAAATACTAGTACGATTAAATAATAACATTTGCTGGTCTAGGTCACTGCTCCTCTACAGACCTTCTTTAATAACTTCTTTACACATAGAGAGAGAGATCCGTGCTTCGGAAGGCATGTTAAGCCGTTGGTCCCGGATGTTGTCGTAAGATGACAGTCGTTAAAACCCACCGACCCGCATTGGACCAGCGTGGTGGGTTATGGCTTAATATCCCCGTGCTATTATTCACGTGGGAGGTCTCTGCCCAGCAGTGGGACGTTTATAGGCTGATGATGATGATGATGATGACATAGAGAGAACGGACCATAGCCCACCACGCACACCCACAGCGGTTTGGCGGTGCTAACGGTTGCAGATGCAGAAGGGATCAACCGTTGACATACCTTACAAAACATATACGAAGTCGAGCAAACACAACATTGCTAATAGAAAAATAAAAATATTTAAAACTTACGAACATTGTTTCGGTGTATATCTTCTGGATGATTCTCGTAGCGATGTCAGAGTACCGAAGCACTAAATATTAATAACTTAGGCGTAGCTTAGGCGTACTAGTGGTCGATCTGACTTAGGAAGCACTGATACGACAACTACCATTTTTCGGGTATTTATTGGAGAAAAGTGTTTAACAGCAATTTTACTAAGCAGGAGTGATCAACTTTTTTTTTTTTTTTTGCTTGTATACAATTAAACTATTAGTGCTAGTTTTTACTTTCAAGAATAACACCGTATGTAAAAACTGTTAATTCCAAATTTTTTTTTTTATTATTATTGCTTTTATTACAAACCAAATAGGTACATATTGGGCTTATTATAAACACATACATTATCTAAGTAAAGCAAGCTTAATCGGTAGCGTAACCTTCTGTACTACAAACCGTTACCTATACGATGTACACATAAATGCTTGCATTCATCAAACCATTAGCCTGAGCCTTTTTCGCGTTATAGTCAAGTACCTACCTAACCACTACATTAGCTGTTATATTTTAACGAGTGTACGTTTATGCAAAAGTAATTAAATAAGTATTACAATGTTATAAATAAATATGTGTTATTAGTAGCAAGAAAGGAAGTAATTACAAAATTGAAGCAATGTTTGTAACCTCTGTTTTTTTAAATTTTAAGCAAAATATTTAGTTTATCGATTAGTGCGAAAACTTGCAGCGAAAGTATTTTACATTTCCTGTGTAATTGCTAACCTTTCGATAAAGCGCTGACGACGATTGTCCGGATGTGCAACATTAGGACTGTTTTCACTAAGCATGAAATTTACTATTACATTTCATCTCATGATCGTCTTAACGAGAGTTTCATAACCACCACAATCACAGATCGAGTTCACCACTAGGTACCTCATCGAGTTCCTCACACTCTAACCCTGTCATTAATAAACGTTGATTAAAGTTACACTTAGGATTAAATTGACGCTGTCTCTATCTGTCTTCTTTAACAAAAACGAGACAGCGTCACTTTAAACCGAGGTGTAACATTTGGCCATTTTTATTAATGAGACGGTAAAAGTTAAACATTTTGATGTACGTACTAAATTAAACAAATGTCTCGGTATGTTACAAGTTAGCCGCTCGGATATCGAGAGACGCGGGTTCGATTACCGTGAGGCAGTCTATTTTTATAACTTCGGTGTTTATGTACTCATATTATTCCCACAATAATTAAATCTAACCATATTTAGTGGGTACGTATTCAAATCGACATTTGCTTTATAAGTTAAACCATAATTTGAAAGGTACTGTTATGAAAATCCTATCTGATCACTTGTTGCTAAACGTGACTTCAGCATGACGTAATTAATTGTTACTTGTTGCTCTGTCTATCCCACTTGTGGGAATACGCCGTGATGTTTGTGTTTGTATGTATTATGAAAATGTATGTTTAATGCGTTTGTCAATTAAAACAGTATAGACTTAGCTTTATCTTTCTAATTGTGTTTATGTTAAAGGTTCTTCCCATTCTCCCACAACAAAATGGCCCAAAGTCCTCCCCAGAAAAAATACAAATATATTAATTTTCATGCTCCTCCGTGATAAAAAATGGTCATCATCATCATCATCATCCAAAAGACGTTCACTGCTGGACAAAGACCTCCCCCAAGGATCCCCACCACGTCCGGTCCTGCGCCGCACGCATCCAGCTGCTACCTGCAATCTTCACCAGATCGTCGGACCACCTTGTTGGAGGCCTGCCCACACTGCGTCTTCCGGTGCGCGGTTGCCACTCCGATCTGCCCCAACGGCCGTCGGTTCTTCGAGCGATATGCCCTGCCCACTGCCACTTATGTTTAGCAATTCTTCGGGCTATATCGGCTGCCTTAGTTCGTCTACGGATCTCCTCATTTCTGATTCGATAATATCTTTTATAATATTTGGTCTTTGGAGGAGTATAGGAATTGATGTATGGATTTCTTATATTTTCCAAACAAATTTTTGATGGCGCTTGGGAATAACCCGTATTAAAATTGTTTTCGTTAGCATTGAAACGGGAAGTTTCAAAGTCGAACTCGTAGTTAATGTATGTGTGTGTGTTTGTGTGTGTGTGTAGTGATTGCATACGTTGTTGTTTGCGGGATTGATATAAATAAGGTAACTAACAATTCCCTGCACAGTTGTCTGCATTGACTTAGATCAAAAAATACAAGTGTTTTTTTTATGAGAACCTTGAAAATGTGTTGAGTAGATCAGAGTCGACAATGACAATTGGCAACTGATTCTAATCAAAATACACAAGTGTTTTCCTTGGATCGAGGTTGAGGTGTTTCGGCATAAAACCTTTTCTTCCAATTGTTGAAAACCTTGAAAATGTGTAGAGTAGATCGGAGTCACCGTATACTGAAATGAAGTTTGGTTTAAAAACACAAGTGTTTTCCTATGGGTCGAGGTTCAACTTTAGCAAATGTTATTCATAGTTCAACTTATTCGGGGATCCAGTCCTGGGAGACCAGGAAGCCCCATCCAGCTTAAGTTGTGCTGTAATTCCATATTGTTAAAAACCTTCGCATTCATTAGACGAAATCCTTGAAAATGTGTTAAGTAGATCGAAGTCGTTGTATACAGAAATTAAACTATTACATACTGGATTCTGATCAAAATACACAAGTGTTTTCCTATGGGTCGAGGTACTACTTTGATAAATGTTATTCATAGCACTAACTTATTCGGGGATCCAGTCCTGGGAGACCAGGAAGCCCCATCCAGTTTAAGATGTGCTGTTATTCCATATTGTCAAAAACCTTCGCATTCAGTAGACGAAATCCTTGAAAATGTGATTAGTAGATCGAAGTCGTTGTATACAGAAATTGAAATATGAATTCGATTAAAATACACAAGTGTTTTCTTATGGGTCAGGAATAAAATTTGACAAATGCAACTATATGATACACCTTGGAGCGTGGTGGCAAATAAAAACCGTATATGACGGATACTTAAGTTTAATAATGTGATCTCAATGATGAATCGAAACTATATTACAAAATGGCATTATAAACAATATAGAATAAATTGACCAAGCGCCTTCGGAAAGACTGAGGAGCGTAGCTGTTAATGGTATATTGCTATTTTAATCGTGTAGGCGCTTACGTCTAAACAACACTTATTCCGTACTGAGAGTTCACTAAGTCACATTCATTTATAGTTGTGCTGTAATTCCATATTGTCAAAAGCTCCTGCATCCTATGAACGAAAGACCTTGAAAATGTGTAAAGTAGATCGCAGTCGTTGTATGGGATTCTAGATCACGAGAAGTCGATTAGACATTCTAAAACACGAGAAGTCGATTGGACATTCTAGATAACTTTTTGACGTTGACTGAGCGAGTGGCAGTGATTTTCAAAAGTAATATTAGTCTAGATCACGAGAAGTCGATTAGACATTCTAAAACACGAGAAGTCGATTGGACATTCTAAATCACTTTTTGACGTTGACTGAGCGAGTGGCAGTGATTTTCAAAAGTAATATTGGGACATTCTAGATCACTTTTAACGACATTGATCGAACGTCAGTGAGATCAATGGAGTGAAAAGTGATCTAGAATGTCCCAATATTACTTTTGAAAATCACTGCCATTCGCTCGTATATATGTTTAAGCGCTATGCTTCAAAGTCATTTTATTGAAACTCCCGAAACACTGTGGTCAATAAGAAAACAGCTGCTATGAGATTTGTTAAACAAAAACAGTCATTAAAATTAAAATGCATTTGCCCACCATCATCAAATGAGTTAAAACGTCATGGCAACTTATTGCCGAACAGTATCCGTTGTATTGTTTGCGGCCCTTCGAATTGTGGAAAGACAAACTTAGTAATTAGTTTATTACTACATACAGATGGTCCACGGTTCCGCAACCTTTATGTTTATTCAAAATCTTTGTATCAACCTAAGTACATATTTTTAGAAAAAGTATTAAATATGGTTGCAGGTACATCGTATCATAAATATAATGACAACACCGAAGTTTTGAGTCCACATGATGCTTTGTCTGACTCGATTATTATATTTGATGATGTTGCTTGTGAAAACCAAAACCACATCCGAGATTATTTTGCTATGGGACGTCATAAAAATATCGATTGTTTTTATATTAATCAAACTTATACAAAAGTACCAAAACAACTTATTAGGGACAATTCTAACCTAATTATATTATTTAAGCAGGACGATGTAAATTTGAAACACGTATATGATGAACACGTAGGGTCGGACATGACTTGGTCACAATTTCGAGAAATGTGCTCAACTGTTTGGAAGAAACCATTCAATTATCTTGTAATAAATAAGGATTGTGAACGAAACAAAGGATGTTATAGGAAGACATTTGATACGTTTATAGAATTAGATTAATGTACAAAAGCAGTTGTAATTATGCCATAAAATCACTTTCATTTGTGACTTAAAGCTGAAAGGAAACCTATTTATTGAAATGGAAAGAGATTTAAAAGAACAAATTGTAAAATCAGCATCAGCTGTTAAAAGGAAGGTAGACTTAATAAAGGATGCTAAAAATTCTAACAATGTTACCCTGGAAACAATATTTAAACCTATTGTTGACCCTCTTAACATTTTAGCGAATAGAAATGATGAAAAGAACTTACAGGAAGTAAAGCTTTATGATCCCATATCAAAAAAAAACAGGAAAAATGAAAGCGAGAAGTCGTATTCTTCTTGTGAAGAATATATTGATTCTAATAGTGTAGATGAAGAGGAATATCAAGACACACCACAAAAATCAGACAAAATCCTAACTACGTCACCTTTTAAGAACCATGATGTAAGTAAAGGTTCTTTTAAGTCCCTCCAATCATCACCAAACATTATAAATCAAGATGAGTCTTCCTCATGGTCTACGTCATCTGAAGTATTTAATGCCATACCTTTTGGAATTAGAAATGAGCGAGGGAAACTTGAGCTTGGAAACACTCGCGTTCATGATGACGGTAGAATTCTTAAAGTTGGAAACATTACTTTTGAAAAGACTCTTGGCTTAAAAGAACTATTATATAAAAAGGTACCAAATCTAGATGTTATTACAGATGACGACCTTGAAAACTACAAGCTACTACTTATCAATACTAATGCACACAGACGTAACTTTGATCCTGCCAAACCAATAAACAGCAATAAAGGGTTTAAATACATGAGTATTATAAAACCATTATTTAAATTCTCTAAACAACCTACTAGTACTGAGAGTCCTCCACAGGGAAAAGGTATCAATCTTTTAAAAAAAGTTAAAACAAATACAGATTTAGTTTATTGGGATGATCCAAATGAATTAATAGAACGATTGAAATTACTGCTTGCGTCAAAAGCTGCTGGTAACACGGGTTTGGATAATGAAATCGTTGCAATAATTGAAGAACTGCGCGAAGCGGGCATCATAAATATGGAATATAAACAAATAGCACGGGGAAAATTAAGCAGTATACTCGCAGTAAGCAAAGCTTCGAGATTATAATGAATATAGATAAATTCGGTCATCACATTCATAAACGTTTGAGGTTATCTGAATACATCGATACCATAAACGATACGTTAAAAAAGTGCGAAACGGGCGAATACGACTTAAAATCATCAAAACTTAAAGGTTTATCATCTCCAGACAAGGACGATGAAGCTGTAAATAAGGCATATTTGGATAAAACTGTACAAGATCTAAGGAATGAAATAAATAAAGTTAATAGTCGTGTAAAAATTTACATCCAGAACTTAGAATCAGCTACTTCCAATCGCTTGTCTACTATGTTTTACTCAAAAACAGAAATAGACCGTATGATTCAAGCAAAGTCAAACAAAAATGAGTAAAAGAGATATAGTAGAAGAAATTCACAGAGCGGCGAGAAGAAATTTTCCTCGCCGATGTACAATTATAAAAGGAGTAGATGATTCATGGCAAGCTGACCTTATGGATTTTCAAAAGTATTCACAATTTAATAAAGGATATAAATATGTTTTAGTAGTTATTGACACTTTATCGAAATACGTTTGGACAAATCCTTTGAAGAGTAAAGATAAAATTAATGTCACCAACGCAATGGAAAATATATTATTGAATTCGTCTCGGAAACCAAAAAATTTGCAAACAGATTTAGGTAAAGAGTTTTATAATGAAAACTTTAAAGAGTTGATGAAAAAATATGACATTAACCATTATTCCACTTATTCTGTGAAAAAAGCAGCAATTGTTGAAAGAGTAATTAGAACGCTAAAAGGTCACCTTTATAAGCTATTTAGCTTATGCGGTCAATACCAGTGGATAAATAAAAATTTGAAAAACGTGGTACAAAGCTATAATAACACTGTTCATCGTATAACAAAATTTAAACCTATTGATGTTGACAAAAGAAATCAGACAACTGTAAAGTACAACATCATCAAATCACAAAATAATAACATAACGAAAAAAAATAAGTACCGTGTTGGTGATCATGTTCGGATTAGTAAATACAAAGGTGAATTCTACAAAGGTTATACTCCCAACTGGTCAACAGAAATCTTCAACGTTGTGAAAGTTAACCATACAAATCCTGTCACATACCACTTAGAAGACAAACATAAGCAAATCATTTTAGGATCTTTTTACGGATACGAACTGCAAAGAACCCAATTTCCCGATATATATCTTATTGAAAAAGTTTTAAAGAAAAAAGGAAACAAACTCTTTGTCAAATGGTTGGGTCTCAGTGATGGTGAAAACAGTTGGGTTGACAGAAAATTATTAATGACTTAATATAAATATCGCCTGATTATGTTGTACAGTCACTTTACGAACATCAATGAAGGAAGGAAGCGGCATTGTCAACAATTTAATAGATAACATTCCGTTCGAGTTACACTTACCTGGATATCAGTTTTGTGGTCCAGGAACAAAACTTAAAAAACGCTTACTAAGAGGTGAACGAGGAATAAATAAATTGGATGAAGCTTGCTTGTATCACGATATTGCTTACAATAATAAAGATTGGAACGTTAGACAAAACGCCGATTTAGAACTTTTAAATATGGCAAAGAAAAGATTGAAATCGAAAGATGCTGGGAAAGGAGAAAAGATTGCATCATGGATAGTAAAAAATGCAATGAAAGCAAAACTTAAAGCCGGAGCAGGAGTGCGGTCATTCATGAAAGGTGTTAAAAAAATTCAAAAGCAAATGAAAAAAATAAAATGTAATGATAACCGCACGGCTATAAAATATGCGCATGCAGCTGCAAAAAAAGTGTTTTCTAATATAAAAGGAATACGCTTCCCACGCTGCATTCCTGTTCCGAAAACTGGTGGGTTGTTACCCCTCATACCAATCTTTGCTGGTTTATCAGCTCTTGGTTCACTCGCTGGGGGTGCTGCAGGTATAACAAAGGCTGTTAACGATTACAAGGTCGCTCAAAAAAATCTTCAAGAATCAGAACGACATAACAAGATGATGGAAGCTGTTGCACTTGGAAAAGGGTTGTATTTGAAGTCTCACAAAAAAGGAGCGGGCTTGTACTTGCAACCTCCAAAAAACTAATTAAACGGTTACCCAAACGAGCACTTACTAATTTAGATATATTAAAGCACTCAGTTGATATTCCATATTTTCGTGGCGTTTTTATGAGAGATACGTTACCCTCAAAACCAAGAAAAATTGAGTGTGCTATTCTTAATTTAGATAGTTCTTCAAATCCTGGAACTCATTGGGTAGCCTATGTAAAAGAAAATAATTACTGTGAATATTTTAACAGTTTTGGTAACTTAAAACCTCCATTAGAATTAATAAAATATTTGAAAGATAGGCACATAAATTATAATTACAAACAGTATCAATCTTTCGGTACTGTAAACTGTGGTCATCTTTGTTTATTATTTTTAAGAAAGTATTGGAAAAATCATTTATATAGGTTACAATTAAAATAACTTGACAGTATAAAAATGTCTTTCACTGTATCCATAACTGGGCAAGGAGCCTCATTAATAACTAACTATTCACCAACTTTAGAATTACGTGGGCAATATGAGTGCGGACTTATATACTTTTCTACTTTTAATTCTATTCCTAATATAGACGAAAGGAACAATAAGTTTTATTACGGTATCAATGAGTTCATCGAAATTCCTGAAGGATCATATGAACTTCAAGATATTTGCGAATTTTTAAAAAGCAACATTAAGAACACTGCATTAAAATTGACTTGTAATAATAATACTCTCAAAACCAAAATATTTTGTTCAGAAGATGTTCATTTCGAGAAAAATAATTCCATTGGTAGAATTTTAGGTTTTGCTAACGACACAATTAAGGCAAATATAAGTTGTGAGTCTCAGTACCCAGTCAGTATTTTAGCAACAACCATCGTACGCATCGAATGTGACGTAGTTAGCGGATCATTCGTGAATGGGAAAGCAAGCCATATTATTTATGAGTTTGTGCCTAATGTACCACCCGGTTATAGAATTATTGAAATTCCTAAAAACTTAATCTATTTTCCAGTCAATCAAAGTTCAATTAGTGCAATTAATATTAGGTTGTTAGACGCTGATAATAGACAGATTAATTTACGTGGAGAAGACGTACAACTTTATTTACATTTTAGAAAAAATGATTAATTTTAATAAAAACCCTACCTCATCAGGTGTTCAAGTCAGTTCCAAAAGAGCAATAAGTAAAAGAACACCGTTTGACTTAAAAAAGAAGGTTACTAAAAATAATAAAGAATTTCTAAAGCTAGTAGGCTTGTTAAAATGAACATATTAAATATATCTCAGCCAACGTCATACGATAACAGTATCGAGAGTTTTGAATATCATTCGTATAAGCCGTATGTAACAAGTTTCAACAATAATGATGAAATAAGAATACCAATCAATCAGCAAGATTTGTATGTGTTGCCGTCACGCAGCACTTTGTATATTGAAGGTAAAGCTGATGTATATAATAGTACCACTAAAGAAAAGGTAACAAGTGTGCATTTTGTAAACAATCCTGCGTTATTTCTATTCCAAGATATTCGATATGAGTTAAATGGAATAGAAATAGATAAAATAAAAAATGCAGGTATCACAACGACAATGAAGTCTTATTTGTCTTTGAATGAAAATGAATCCAAAAGTGCAAAAGTTTGGGGTTGGTCTCCTGCAGGAATAACCAATGTTACAAACGGAGTTTTCTCTGTCTCCATACCATTAAATAAAATATTAGGATTTGCAGAAGATTATGAAAAAGTTTTAATTAACTGTAAACATGAGTTAGTACTGTTGAGGAGCAACACAAATGTCAATGCAATAAAATTGAGTAAAGAGCAAATAGTGGAAAATATAACAATAAATAAAATCGTTTGGCGTGTTCCACATATTAAAGTGTCAGATCGAGAGAGAATTAATTTATTAAAGCATTTAGAAAAAGATCGAGCCATTACACTAGCGTTTCGTAACTGGGACTTGTATGAATATCCGTTACTACCCAAGACACGTAAGCATACTTGGGCTATTAAAACTTCATCGCAAACAGAGAAACCTCGATTTGTTATTATTGCCTTACAAACAAACCGAAAACATAATGCTCAAATGTCAATGGCTGAGTTCGACCATTGCAATGTTCGTGACGTAAGAGTGTTTTTAAATTCATCATATTACCCCTACGAAGGACTTAACATAAATTTCTCTGACAACAAGTTTTTATTAATATACGAACAGTATGCAAGGTTTCAGCAGTATTATCACGGACGTCGATCAGAACCGTTGTCGAGTTTAAAAGAGTTTAAAGATATTGCTCCTTTATTCGTTGTTGACTGTTCTCGCCAACAAGAAATGCTGAAGGGATCAATCGACGTAAGAGTAGAAATCGAAACAGATCAAGAGATACCTGATCAGACCGCTGCATACTGCCTTATACTGAACGATTGCATATTTGAATATAAACCACTGAGTAACATTGTGAAAAAGCTATCATGAATAACGATACTATTATAGTGGATGTGCAAGGATTTAAGGATTTGAAAAATAATTTTATTGTAAAAGAGTTATCAATAGCAACTAAAAACCATACGCAGACGTTCTTAATTAAGCCACCATATGCTTTTAAAAACCTAACAGATGAAGAAAAGAAGCAAATCCGGTGGTTAGAAAGGAATCGCGGGCTCAAATGGAGTCAGGGATTCATTGATTACCGTGAATTTAGACGAATAATAGTTCCGTATTTAAGCAGTAAGAAGGTATTAGTAAAGGGATTGGAAAAAGGAATATGGGTTCGCGAGCTATGTCAAGATTGTGAAATAATGGAGTTGGAAGAAATAGGTTGTCCTAACTTTTTAAAATTATATAGTGATTACCATGTAGATGTAAATAAATTTAATTGTGAGTACCATAAAAAAATGTGTGCTTTAAAAAATGTTCTGTGCCTAAAAAAGTGGTACACTTTAAATGTTAATTGAGTTATTAATGTAATAAAGTATTTTCCTCAATAAATCAAATGTGTATAAATATCTTTTTGTTTAATTACTAAAAGTAAAAAGGGTGAATGAAACGATCTTAGTATTCAATTCAATAATATTTATTTTAGAATTTCTTAAAAACTATAACTATATCCACAAACTTTTTTTGATATATTGCTAATGATAGCCTCTGTTTGATCCATTATGGGGTCAATATGCTCTGTTACCACATACTGCGCAGATAATAATGGATCAGTATGATTTGTTTCGAAGTCCACCACTTCAATCTTAATTAATCGACGACCTTGAATCGGCGTACTTTTCATCACGTAAGAATGAGAATGCTTCAGATAACTTCTTCTTTTTCGAAGTCTCTTCTTGGTGATATTATTCACCACCTTGTTATACAGCGGGGAATCGCCTCGCCGTTCATCTGCTCTCCAATTCGGATACTCCTCTGTAAATCCCTCGAGCATATCTTGTGCGTTCTGTTCAAAAGTGGGAGATGACGGTTGTACGAACTCCTTGTTGATGCTGAGCGACACCAGGTTCTCTTGAGTATTCTAAAACATAAAATAAAATAGTTTATTACATACATAAAACCACGACTATTATCCCCGAAGGGTTAGTCAGCGACTACGCAAGGAGGACAGCAAAAGCAGTCCTTTACCATAGCCCACTTTTCACCAAATAACGACACAATTACAACACAAATAAAATTAATTTATAATCATACAAAATTATTTAAACTTACCATGTTGATATTATCTAGCTGGACTACTGACGCCTTCACTTTAATAATTGAAATTGAAACTAATTTGAAACCCATTTATATTAATGTACATGATGACACAGCAAGACAATATAGGTAGTAAAACATGTAATTAATGGACATTTCAGCAAAATAAAAAGAAAGAATTGATATTATTAAAGAATGATTAACTTGCCAATAACGTGACCTGATTTGTATTAATTAGGTTTCATATTACCTTATAATCAGAAGAGTACAACCTACTCTGAATTTGACTTGTTCAAACTTGTTTGCGTTAGAATTTTCTTACTTATTTACCGTCAATGTTTTATTATACAAAGATATATAATAAATTAAATAAAAATGCAAGTTAGTCGGTTACTTTTATATTTTATTAGGTATATTAATACAGCTGGGTAGAGTAAATTTTACATTACATTTCATAATCTAAGTTAGATTTCCTATTCAAACAATAAATGAATCTGAGCAAAAGCAACAACTTACATATTTTTTAACAATTTTTATAAATCAAAATATTCATTATATGTACCTACTTAAGTATATTGAAAAACTGGTTACAATAGTTTATAAAAAGTTAATATTATTTTAAATTCAACCAATGAATCTTAGTAATGGTAATAAATAATAATACATTTTTTTATTTCTCAAGCCTTAAGTATAATATAACTCTAATATAATATATCTAAATCATAGTCATATATCTAAATAATAGAATTTAAAAACACAGTGAAAAAAATAATTGCTAAAATATATAATCCCAGTGGCCCCAAGACATAGTAGATATTTTATTTTTTAATATTACGCGTTTGTCATCATTACCTGACAAAGCTATCTTGTTCTGTTCTTGGGTAAATATTTCATGCTTTAAGGATTTAAAAATTATGTTTTTCTTTCTTAAAAAAGTATTTTTGTTTAATACGTTATTGTAATCTTCGAAATGTACGTTTTTCAAAACCTGTTTCTGTATACCTTTAGCCCTTTTTAACTCCTCTTGTACTGTTTTTATACAGTATAATTTTGATCGTAAACCAACAAATTCAGAAATTAAATTTCCACCTAGTTCATCTTTGAAAAGACCTGGTACTTTTTTGTTAAGACCAGGTATACCGTAACAGTTATTTAATGGATAATTACTAGTATCAAAATATCTAAGGAAATTCAACTTTAAATCTGTATAAAAGTCTTTGCTTTCTATTGAATAAAGAAAACTGTCAGTATCCGTATAACAAAGCTTTAATTTTTCCCGATAAAAAGGTTTCATAATAGAGTAATGAAAATCAAACATATGACTTTTGGATATTTCTAATACAGAAAAGCCAATATATATGGGTTTGTCTAAAGTAATTGTCTCGGGTTTCATTTGAACAGCTATAAAATTTTCTGTAAAAATAGTAGCACTATGGAAATTTGGTCGAGCTATTAGTTGGTCAGCACCGAAACTTTTCTTTGTTATATTCTTTTCATCATTCCACTTATTAACCAACTTCACGCTGACCCTTTTCTCGGTGTCTTCTAGTGTTTTACCAAATATACTATTATTTAAAAGTTTGAAGAAATCTTGTTCAAATATAGATTTGGCCTTTTTTCGTAACTCAGTGTTCATATCAATGTACTGTTTTAAGTATGGACTCTGATTGAATTGAATTACTCTATGTATTTTTTTTAGCAATAAACCATGTTTTAGACATGTTTTCAGATGGGAAAAATGAATGACATAAAAAAACTTATCGTATAAGTTTGGTATCAATTTCGAAGTTTTAGATCCTGGAGGAGCAAATTTTTGAGCACAGAATGGAAAATCGTTATGATAATTATGCAAATGGAAAGGGTATTCTAAGTCTACTTCGAGTATATAGCCAATGTCCCCGTCAATGGGTATATTATGAAAATCAATTTTTGAAATTTCTAGTTCACTTAATAACTTAAAATTTGAATGAGGTAAATAAGCGCACATAGCATAACCATAAAGATTATTACAATCAATATAAACAAGGAAGTTATCACTTTTTGCGGGGTCATAAGTTTGTAAGTACTTGTTATTGGCTTTCGAATATCTTGTAGAACATAAACATATACCACCGCGTATGCCTTTTTGTATCATTCTTATTATTTCCAAATCATTTATTAATTCTAATTTAACATCTGTTTTTAATAGCATAGCGTCAAAACTTAGGCTAGGTGCTGTTAAGTAAAAAGAAGGATCCAGTTTATAATTCGTCTTACACGTTTTTCGAAAACTTTCGAAGACGTCCGCTAGTAAGAGTACATCTGACTTAAGATATAAATCAGTGTATTCTCCAAGGCTCCGTAATTCAAAGGTTTGCCATACTCTTTTTGCGTGTTCATAATCTACTATTGATACGTTGCAATTGTGCAATTTACTAAAAAAGCATTTATAAGGAGGTATTTCTTCTTCATCATAAGAACTCCAAGTAGTGACGTATTCGTAAGGATAAACCCCTTTACGTCTAAGTAAATTAAAATGTTCCTGAGAAGGAAAAAAAAAAGATAGATGTTTAAAATCAATTGTATTTAAATTTGCAACTAGCTTCTCTAGGCTTGTGCCTAAAAATTTAAAAGAATCGACAAAACGAACAGGTATGATAGCTTCGTTACTAATTTGAAAAAATTTGGTAAACGATATGTAATTTTCTTTATTTTTTGCAATCACTTGTATCCTACCTGATAATTCTCCTAACTGCCGTATGAAAAGATGACTGTCGTAACCAGCTAAATTATGAAAAAATATGGGAACGAACTTAGGCAAACAATATTTTATATTACAATAAGAATGAGCTGCACCACGATATCGTCCAGTAAGATGACAGTGATCTTTTACTTTGTCGTCAAATAATATTTTGTTACAAAGATAACAGTTTTTAGCTTGAGCAAAATTGGTTCTATCTTTATCTGTTAAGAACATAGGGATCGATGAATGCAAAATATTATAAATTACAGTTATATCAGATAGAAGGTTATCAAAAAATTTATTCACACAGTCAGGTCCTCGATAAGACACATATTTATTAAGGGAGCTGTCGTAGGAGCATACAACGTAGTAAGCAAATGCAGCTGGTACATGCTTTTGCGTAATCGTTGTGCAACTTGTTTCAGAATTTGGTTCAACTGGCTCTAACAAAGATTCAAAGTCTGCGTATAAAACGAAAGGCATGTCTTGCATGCGTTCATAATGTTCAAATTGTATTCGAGTTCCTTGATTAGGTAAAATTGTTGCTACACCACTGCAAACGTGGGCTTCGAGTTTAAGATTGTTATCAAAAAATATCATACAATCCTCACATAAAAATATTTTGGAATGATGTTTAGTTAACTGCTTGCGAAGTAATTTAGCTAAATCTTTAATTAGACAGTAATGCGTACGTTTTCCATTTTCGAGAAAAAGCATGTTGACGTGATGTCTTTTACGTAATTCGCATTTGTACAGAGGTCCAACAACCTTACTGCTATTTTTAAGGCCATAAACATTAATACTTATGTTGGGATTATTCTTTTCAAAAATTCTTATATCTGTGAACCCTACTGGAAATGTCATATTTTTAACTTTAAGTACACTTTCAAAATGCGGATATGCGGTGGTTCGATTTGCGTTATTTTTTGCAGGAAAAAGTGATGCCATGACACACCATAAAAAGCAGTAATCATCCGAATTTTTAATGTTGATACATGCACGTTTGTTTTTTATAGCGTTAGGTAAATCTAAGTAACCTGAGGCTCTCAACGGGTTATATTTGTTTATATTTACTTCTAGATACAAGCTTCGTAAGTAAGCCCAACCACTATCTCTTTCCTCAAATTCTTCAACTTTTTTACAAATTTTATGGCTAATGTTTGTATACATAGCATCAAAATTATAACTTTTATGTAAGATAATGTTTTCAGTAGCAAAAGATTTCGTTGAAATCGAGTCATCCTTATGCAGAAAAAATTCAGAAAACAATTCGAAATTTACTTTAAGGTTTGTATAAGCCTCAATTCGGGCTGAGAGTAAAAGTTTCACGCGGAGGCGCAATTGCGATAAAAAATCTGCAGGAGCAAACACATGCATACGTTCTTCAACGTCCTCGCATTGAACACGGTACGACGCTATGCGACCGCGAAGAGCGCTATGCACTTGTTCGATACCCTCGCTCTCAATTACAGAACTATTATTTTTGTGTAAAATACTTTTTAAATGAGCAGAGAAAGCATTATTTTTAACGGATAAGTTGCAAGTTGAACAGAATATAGTCTTAACCATTATGATTTTGTTTTCACTGTGTTAAAAAATTACAAGAGGTTAAAGTAGTTTTTAAGTAAAATGTATAAAACCTAACACACATATAATATATAAGTAAAACTAGTTAAGTCAAAATTTACCGAAGAGAGTGTAACTAGTTAATATGTAGTACCTAGCTGACTGTGACTATTTTTTCTTTTTATCACTAAAGAATACCCCCTCTTCAGTAAATTTTGATTTGGCTAATTTTATGAATTTTTTTATAGTCAACAATTCAGGAGACTCAGCTTCGCCTTGTAGTCGAACCCAAATTAATGCCTTTTCACACCTTTCAAGACCGGTGAGGCTACGCACCTCCTCAGCGTCGTAGAGACGCAGCTCCGCCACCAGTTCACCGTCGAGCTTCGCAGTCCGACGCGTTACCCCGCCTGGTACTCGTCGCGTTAGTACACTGTCGAAGGTCTGGTCTGTCTTGCGTGGAGGCGGCGAAACTTCGTTATCTGACTCTGAATCATTTAACCAGTCTAAAGCGGAGCTAGACCCTTCTTGTTTTTTCACAATCGTTGTTGAAGTCTTAGGCACCGACGACGAGTACAGGCATTTCTTCTTAGAGCTAGAAAGATAAGAAATGTAATTAAAAACTAATTATTAATATTGACGATATACGAAATAACATAAAATATATTAACAGGTTTTAAAAGTAATCAACGCAAATTACCTTATGCTTTCGTTGTCCGAGTCAAATGAATTGGCTAACACACAGCTTTTCTTGGCAGAGCGTTTAACTTGCTTGCTTTCAGACCTAAAATAACAATAAATATTAGTGACATTAACATTTAACATATGACAGTAAATACTAGTACGATTAAATAATAACATTTGCTGGTCTAGGTCACTGCTCCTCTACAGACCTTCTTTAATAACTTCTTTACACATAGAGAGAGAGATCCGTGCTTCGGAAGGCATGTTAAGCCGTTGGTCCCGGATGTTGTCGTAAGATGACAGTCGTTAAAACCCACCGACCCGCATTGGACCAGCGTGGTGGGTTATGGCTTAATATCCCCGTGCTATTATTCACGTGGGAGGTCTCTGCCCAGCAGTGGGACGTTTATAGGCTGATGATGATGATGATGATGACATAGAGAGAACGGACCATAGCCCACCACGCACACCCACAGCGGTTTGGCGGTGCTAACGGTTGCAGATGCAGAAGGGATCAACCGTTGACATACCTTACAAAACATATACGAAGTCGAGCAAACACAACATTGCTAATAGAAAAATAAAAATATTTAAAACTTACGAACATTGTTTCGGTGTATATCTTCTGGATGATTCTCGTAGCGATGTCAGAGTACCGAAGCACTAAATATTAATAACTTAGGCGTAGCTTAGGCGTACTAGTGGTCGATCTGACTTAGGAAGCACTGATACGACAACTACCATTTTTCGGGTATTTATTGGAGAAAAGTGTTTAACAGCAATTTTACTAAGCAGGAGTGATCAACTTTTTTTTTTTTTTTTGCTTGTATACAATTAAACTATTAGTGCTAGTTTTTACTTTCAAGAATAACACCGTATGTAAAAACTGTTAATTCCAAATTTTTTTTTTTATTATTATTGCTTTTATTACAAACCAAATAGGTACATATTGGGCTTATTATAAACACATACATTATCTAAGTAAAGCAAGCTTAATCGGTAGCGTAACCTTCTGTACTACAAACCGTTACCTATACGATGTACACATAAATGCTTGCATTCATCAAACCATTAGCCTGAGCCTTTTTCGCGTTATAGTCAAGTACCTACCTAACCACTACATTAGCTGTTATATTTTAACGAGTGTACGTTTATGCAAAAGTAATTAAATAAGTATTACAATGTTATAAATAAATATGTGTTATTAGTAGCAAGAAAGGAAGTAATTACAAAATTGAAGCAATGTTTGTAACCTCTGTTTTTTTAAATTTTAAGCAAAATATTTAGTTTATCGATTAGTGCGAAAACTTGCAGCGAAAGTATTTTACATTTCCTGTGTAATTGCTAACCTTTCGATAAAGCGCTGACGACGATTGTCCGGATGTGCAACATTAGGACTGTTTTCACTAAGCATGAAATTTACTATTACATTTCATCTCATGATCGTCTTAACGAGAGTTTCATAACCACCACAATCACAGATCGAGTTCACCACTAGGTACCTCATCGAGTTCCTCACACTCTAACCCTGTCATTAATAAACGTTGATTAAAGTTACACTTAGGATTAAATTGACGCTGTCTCTATCTGTCTTCTTTAACAAAAACGAGACAGCGTCACTTTAAACCGAGGTGTAACATTTGGCCATTTTTATTAATGAGACGGTAAAAGTTAAACATTTTGATGTACGTACTAAATTAAACAAATGTCTCGGTATGTTACAAGTTAGCCGCTCGGATATCGAGAGACGCGGGTTCGATTACCGTGAGGCAGTCTATTTTTATAACTTCGGTGTTTATGTACTCATATTATTCCCACAATAATTAAATCTAACCATATTTAGTGGGTACGTATTCAAATCGACATTTGCTTTATAAGTTAAACCATAATTTGAAAGGTACTGTTATGAAAATCCTATCTGATCACTTGTTGCTAAACGTGACTTCAGCATGACGTAATTAATTGTTACTTGTTGCTCTGTCTATCCCACTTGTGGGAATACGCCGTGATGTTTGTGTTTGTATGTATTATGAAAATGTATGTTTAATGCGTTTGTCAATTAAAACAGTATAGACTTAGCTTTATCTTTCTAATTGTGTTTATGTTAAAGGTTCTTCCCATTCTCCCACAACAAAATGGCCCAAAGTCCTCCCCAGAAAAAATACAAATATATTAATTTTCATGCTCCTCCGTGATAAAAAATGGTCATCATCATCATCATCATCCAAAAGACGTTCACTGCTGGACAAAGACCTCCCCCAAGGATCCCCACCACGTCCGGTCCTGCGCCGCACGCATCCAGCTGCTACCTGCAATCTTCACCAGATCGTCGGACCACCTTGTTGGAGGCCTGCCCACACTGCGTCTTCCGGTGCGCGGTTGCCACTCCGATCTGCCCCAACGGCCGTCGGTTCTTCGAGCGATATGCCCTGCCCACTGCCACTTATGTTTAGCAATTCTTCGGGCTATATCGGCTGCCTTAGTTCGTCTACGGATCTCCTCATTTCTGATTCGATAATATCTTTTATAATATTTGGTCTTTGGAGGAGTATAGGAATTGATGTATGGATTTCTTATATTTTCCAAACAAATTTTTGATGGCGCTTGGGAATAACCCGTATTAAAATTGTTTTCGTTAGCATTGAAACGGGAAGTTTCAAAGTCGAACTCGTAGTTAATGTATGTGTGTGTGTTTGTGTGTGTGTGTAGTGATTGCATACGTTGTTGTTTGCGGGATTGATATAAATAAGGTAACTAACAATTCCCTGCACAGTTGTCTGCATTGACTTAGATCAAAAAATACAAGTGTTTTTTTTATGAGAACCTTGAAAATGTGTTGAGTAGATCAGAGTCGACAATGACAATTGGCAACTGATTCTAATCAAAATACACAAGTGTTTTCCTTGGATCGAGGTTGAGGTGTTTCGGCATAAAACCTTTTCTTCCAATTGTTGAAAACCTTGAAAATGTGTAGAGTAGATCGGAGTCACCGTATACTGAAATGAAGTTTGGTTTAAAAACACAAGTGTTTTCCTATGGGTCGAGGTTCAACTTTAGCAAATGTTATTCATAGTTCAACTTATTCGGGGATCCAGTCCTGGGAGACCAGGAAGCCCCATCCAGCTTAAGTTGTGCTGTAATTCCATATTGTTAAAAACCTTCGCATTCATTAGACGAAATCCTTGAAAATGTGTTAAGTAGATCGAAGTCGTTGTATACAGAAATTAAACTATTACATACTGGATTCTGATCAAAATACACAAGTGTTTTCCTATGGGTCGAGGTACTACTTTGATAAATGTTATTCATAGCACTAACTTATTCGGGGATCCAGTCCTGGGAGACCAGGAAGCCCCATCCAGTTTAAGATGTGCTGTTATTCCATATTGTCAAAAACCTTCGCATTCAGTAGACGAAATCCTTGAAAATGTGATTAGTAGATCGAAGTCGTTGTATACAGAAATTGAAATATGAATTCGATTAAAATACACAAGTGTTTTCTTATGGGTCAGGAATAAAATTTGACAAATGCAACTATATGATACACCTTGGAGCGTGGTGGCAAATAAAAACCGTATATGACGGATACTTAAGTTTAATAATGTGATCTCAATGATGAATCGAAACTATATTACAAAATGGCATTATAAACAATATAGAATAAATTGACCAAGCGCCTTCGGAAAGACTGAGGAGCGTAGCTGTTAATGGTATATTGCTATTTTAATCGTGTAGGCGCTTACGTCTAAACAACACTTATTCCGTACTGAGAGTTCACTAAGTCACATTCATTTATAGTTGTGCTGTAATTCCATATTGTCAAAAGCTCCTGCATCCTATGAACGAAAGACCTTGAAAATGTGTAAAGTAGATCGCAGTCGTTGTATGGGATTCTAGATCACGAGAAGTCGATTAGACATTCTAAAACACGAGAAGTCGATTGGACATTCTAGATAACTTTTTGACGTTGACTGAGCGAGTGGCAGTGATTTTCAAAAGTAATATTAGTCTAGATCACGAGAAGTCGATTAGACATTCTAAAACACGAGAAGTCGATTGGACATTCTAAATCACTTTTTGACGTTGACTGAGCGAGTGGCAGTGATTTTCAAAAGTAATATTGGGACATTCTAGATCACTTTTAACGACATTGATCGAACGTCAGTGAGATCAATGGAGTGAAAAGTGATCTAGAATGCCCAATATTACACTACTAATGTCTGTGGATTGAAGTTTATCTCAGAGTTTTATACAAAACATAAACCTCCTTTGTCTAAGGAAATTTTCAGAGTCAGTCTTGTCATAATTGAAATGTTTACATTTCTTGATGACGTTAATTACTGACAGATTCCGACACTGGATAGAAAGCCAAAAAATTGGAAATTTAATGAAATTAGAGATAAATTGTGAAAAAATATATACTTATTTATGAACAATCACAAAAGCAGTAATTTGATAGTACGTGGTAGGTAAGTTACAGTTAACTCTCTACTCTCGGCAAAAGTGTTAATCCAATTCGTATAATAAGAGCTCTGCAATCAACTATATTTGTTTTCACATTAGAAAACGTGGTTTCAAGCTAATGGATATATTAAAAAGATTTGAATTCAATTGAATTGAACATACAACACAATATGAGTACAAAACTTCAGTTGATGCATCAACTGCATGGTAATACATACAATGACATACATGTACCTACATAGCTCAGAAAACAGAGTTACTTAATATTCTGAGGTACTTTCCATTTGTTACGATCGTAACATACAGTTATACAATTTATCCTTTGCTTTAGTTACTCTCATAACGCACATAATATACAGACATAGGTATGTACAGCAAGGCTGCAAGAGCTATGTGGTACCACTACTTGTGGTGAGCATTAAAGTCCTACAAAAACACCAATACCGCCAATAAAAATCGCTCCTGCGCATCATTTGCCACCCGACTAAGGCGCGGTGTATGCAGAAGAGACGTCGAAGAAACGCGGATAGTCAAAAAAATCCACAGATCTCGTACTCTACACGACTTGAAAGGGTATTGAAAATGTACCTACTTGTTATAGATTATTCAAAAAATAAAATATTTGACATTATTTGAAACCCGTGGAATGCAATTTTCAGTAAGAACGCGTAATTTTTCTTTAAATAATTTTAATTTTTTTTCAGAACCAAATAAATAATTTATTTTTTCAATACCAACTTTTCCAAAATATTTTTAGATCATCTTAAAACCTATCGAATTCCACGTCGCGAGGTGAGCAAACTCGCGGCTAAGGGCATCTCTACAGCTTCAACCGTCACTAATATCAAAAAAAGTGTAATAAGGTAAAATTTTCCTTAGCACAATACCGAGGAGCTTTTTTTATTTTTTAAATTCGGCTCCGTTCTCGCGATATCGGGAATTATCTGGAAAAACACACGATTTATCGGTCAAAAAAAGTTGGTTTTTTCAATGTCAAAAAATAGTTTTTGACTTTTCCAAAATATTTTAACATAATTTTAAACCCCTTCGAATTCCGCGTCTTTTGAGCTCTCATACACGGGTGAGTGGAGCGAACGAAAAAACATTTTCAATGTTAAAACACAATATGAACCTTAATAGTACGGACGATAGCGTCGTTTTTACCATAACTGAATTGCGCCCGCGCCTCGTCTCGCCCATCGGACGCCTATCGGACGTCTATCGGACAAATGTCTTAAGGTCGTACTGTTAAGGTTCAATATTGTGTTTTTTTGACTATCCACGTTTCTTCAAAGTCTCTCCTAAACCGCGCCTAAGATGTTCTATTAGTCGGTATTCATCACGCCCGCTTCCCAGATAGGTAGGCAGAGACCATAGATGTCCATTAGCCATGTGGTAGCGGTTCATTATTAAAAAAACCTTGAAACCCATCTATTTTCTTGTGTGTCGTAAAAGGCGACTAGCGGACTAAAGACTGCTCATATATCCAACAGCTTAAAGTGGCCATGCACCACCTATAACGCTGAGCACATGTGCAGTCGTTCTTTGGTAAACGGCAGTGCACTTGCAATAGCCTAGTCTCTCAGTAACACTGGGGATAATTATAGTCGTGAGTAAAAAAACATTGCACAGTTTCGGAAGCATAAATGACCAAATATTATTCAGAGCTAGTGAAAATGTAAATGACAAAATGTCGCATAGTTTAAACAGTTTTATATAAACACTCACGTCGCTCGTCGGTAAGCTGAAATATACTGCGCTTTGAACCGCATTTAAATGGAGTTCCTCGTATTTCATTTGTATGTAAGTCTATTGACAAGTGTTTAGTGTTGTAAATTACAAAACTACTTCTCAGTAAGGCATATCAAAAGCACAATAATATATTATTATAAAGAAAAACATTACTTAGAATTTTACTTAGGCCCATTTTAAATAGGTGTCATGTATATAAATTACCGTAGATCATTAATTCCCCATTTGCCTCAAAAGATTGTGAATATATTATTATACAAAATATAAAATTTAATTTAAGAGGGTTTACGCATTTCGGTTTTCCATACAAACTGCCAAGTCGAAATTTTTAAAAACCAATGAGTCAATTTTGATGAAACTTTGAGGGATCTAAATAGTTTGTTGAAAACATTTTTAAAAACCGTTTTTCTAGCTGAGTTATTGCGATTTGAAATCCACTATAGAAAGTTAAAAATCGCAATAACTCAGTTAAATAAACATTTTTTTTAAGTGTTTTCAACAAACAATTTAGATCCCTGTGTTTTACTTCAGCATGCAAAGTTCCATCAAAATTAGCTCACTAGTTTTTAAAATTTTTGACTTGGAAGTTTGTATGGGAAACCGAATGGCGTAAACCCTCTTAAGACTTACATCTGATTAATTATTTTGCTCGATAGAAACAACCTCAGTGGAACGAAATACAGTGAGGCGAGTTTCTCGTATTTTCCAATTCACTTTGCGATTTGGTCCAGTGTTTATAACTCTGAAATGAAGGCAGGGTTAAGTTTACTCGGCAATATGCGAATAATTCCTTGTTTGTGGCTGAATCGAATCGGGTTGTAGCTTCAACACTTGAAACGTTAATCGCTGTAAATACGGGTTTCGAGCGAGCGACAGGTCCGAAATGTCAAGGTACTGGCGTGTAGTTAGTGAAACTGAAACTAATATATCGATTTTCCATATAAAGCGTTGTTCGGTATTGCAATTTATGTTCGTGTCTGAAGGACGGCAATTCAATACCTGGCGTTAGGAATCTGCGTGTAACTAAAAAAACAGTATTCACTATGTATAATATTTGTATTTATTTGAATTAGTGTACAACAGTACCTTCGTTGATTGCGTAATTTTTGTTTTAGACAATGTATATAAGTACAGTGAAGGATGCCATATAACCACGCATTTATTGATTCTTCAAGCACTTCCGTTTTGAGCAAAAGTGTAAGTATATTTATAAGTGTTAGATTTTTGTTATGCGTAAGTACCTAACCTATGCAAAGCGCAATAAATGGGTTTAACTTGTTCGTATCTCGAGTCTATTCTCGAGTCTACACATAATTGAGCCCGAATTGTTAGAGATGTTTGACATATACATTTCGAACTTTTCCTTGGAATGGAACGCTTGCTAATCAGTTCGCCCTGATTTGTATTTAAAATAGCATTAGCCTAGTCTCAACCTTCTGGTTCATGTACCTAATATTGTGTTTCATAACGATTTATTTTATATTATTATATCAGGGCTGACAGCAAACCTGGTAATAGATTTTTCTCAGCTCACAAACTGCTTCTATTTGTGTGAGCAAGACTGTGCTCTTAGTTAGACGGATCATTTATAGCTGGATAGTGTGTAGAGCTAAATAGCGCAGCGGCAAACATTACGTTATTATCTTCTACTTATATAAATAAAAATCATTTGCCACAATTTTTGTTCACGGATCACTTCAGAACGGCTGCACCTAATTTGTTAATTGTTTTTTTTGATTGTGTTTGTAATAATAATTATCAGGACAAGGTTTGCATGAAAGACATTTTCGGAAATTCGTCCCGAGGTAGATACGGGGTCTACGCGGAAGAAGTCACGGGCGGGCCGCAAGTTTATAAAGGACATCATTTTTTTTGGGCCTTTTCTGAAAGTGCCGGCCAACAAAAAAAATGGTACTTATTGTTAGAACTAGCCATTTGGAGAAATAGTTAATATGGCACAAAAGTTGTAGGATTGCTCTTAGCCAAGTTATACAAGTTCGATAATTTATCATTTTCATACATTTATTGACTCCTACATTTTTTTCGTATAAACAGAACAGATGATGACCCCACAGCTTTTGCGCTGCAATGACAATTGCTTAAGATAATTAGCTTTAGCAATATCTATCATTTTTTATGTTACCCAGTCCCAGCACTTTCAGAAATCAATAAATGTATGAAAATGATGAATCATCGAACTTGTATAACTTGGCTCAGAGCAATCCTACAACTTTTGTGCCATATTAATTATTACTTCAAATGGCTAGTTCTAACAATACGTACTATTTTTTTTGTTGGCCGGCACTTTGAGAAAAGGCCCAAAAATTTATGGAGCCCGAATGATCTCCTGAAGGCGCGTTATGCCATTGGTTGCATGCTGACGGAAGAAGTTAGCCGTTAAAACCTACCACCGCGCATTGGCTGAACGTGGTGGGTTATTGCCCGACCTTATGTGCTATATGAGGATTGGACTTAGCAATAGAACTCTTATAAGCTGATGACGATTGATAAGAACTTTGCTGTCTTAAAATTATAGGTAATAATAGAAAATCAATTGATTTGTATCACATGGGACAATGAACTAATTAATAGAGTAATTGCAGTGTAGTAGCATATTGTACTAACTCAGATACATCAAGGCATCCGTCCACCGCGACCGTACCGCTGGTTTCTCTTTGATTTGTAATCGTCTGTGAAATAGCTCATTCGCTATTCAGGGCGCACGTACTGAACTGGACGCAAGTTGGTATTTGCTTACATTGCGTTACGAATCACTTAATGTTGTGTAGCGAGTGGAAGTCACACTCGACCCCTTTTTAGAAATGCTTGTCTTATTCAACGTAGCAGGGGTTCAATGTGCTACGTTATTTATAGGTGAGCGAAACAGCCTTGGTGGAGTTCCAAATTTATTTATAGTAAAGACAGGGAACTTGCCCAAAACTAAGCTGGGTTGTTTGGTAATAGGAAAGGTTCACTTGGTAGTAAATAGCCTTTTCACTGCCCAATTGCGTGACTTATGCCACCAACATTGAAATTAAGTTATCGTTACAAATAATTATAGGTGTTGGCTTACGGCTGAAATTATTAATCTATCTAATCTGTTGTTTTGTATACTATAGTTAGAATTTTTGCCTTAAGCTCCATATAAATAAACGCCTAAAAATGTAGGTAAATATTTCCGAGCACTATGCCACTCAGGCATCGAAAATACATTTGGTTCACTTGGTACTACGAATTAGAAATGCAACCTATTATTTCAATAGTTTTGTTATTTTGTGCTTATATTTTTTTTTCTTCTGTCTCTTTGTTTTATTTGATAATCATAATAATAATAATTATATTAAGTATGTATTTTGTCCATTGTGCTATTTGAAAAGTATGATGATTGTTTTGTTAAATCTGTGTGTGTGTGCTTTTATAATTATTTTCTATTTGTATTTCTAATTTAGTGATATGTTGCGAAGTGACCATACAACGCTAAGTAACTATGTTGTAGTGTTGGACTCGACTTGTTACATACATACATACGTAAATATAATTACGACTCATATCCCCGAAGGGGTTAGTCAGGGACTAGGCAATGAGGACAGCAAAAGCAGACCTTTACCATAGTCCACTTTTCACCAAATAGCGACTGCACATATGCTCAGCGTGACAGGTGGTGAGCCCATCGCAGCTCTATGCTGTTGGTAGTGTGTGCAGTCTTTAGTCCGTTAGTCACCTTTAACGACACCCAAGGGAAGAGAGGGGGTGGTAGTATTCTTTAACCGGTACGCGACACTGTTGCTTTGTTTTACATTTGCTTTACAATTAGTTTTACAATTTTACTGTAATTTACTGGGCTGTGATTATACTGTTTTTACGCTGAGCTTGTCTCAAATCTTTCTTTGTGGTCTTGCGGTTAGCCCACCGGAATAAACCTCAACTGAATTATGTATCTTTTTATTCATTTATTTATTATTCATTTGGATTTTGTTAAAAAAGGCTGGTGTACGCAGTGACAAAAACCGCCGAGCGTGCATGAAAAGATTGATGAATTTGAATGATGCGAAAGAAGTGTACAATGACCGGGAGATGGAGATCCATAGTCTCAGCCTACCCATATGGGAAACAGGCGTGAGTTTATGTATGTATATCATTGGGAGACCAGTCTAGCTTGATTTAAATCCGGCTAGTAAGGGAGCCCTTTCGGTCGCAAAATCTCTTTCGTCATAATGTAGTTTGGCATAACAGTTTCATCATAAAGTTTTTTCGCATAAAGTATGATAAGCAGAGTGTTATAAACCCTTATTGGTTTCATGGGCATAATTTTAACTTACTATAATTGTCTTTATCATAATTTTAATCAGCATGAATGTAAAAAAAATAATTGTTATACTTTTAAATTTAATTTATCATATAAAACGAAAAGCATAATGTATGAAGCGCAGTGTAGCGATTGTCTTGAATTTCGAGGGTATTTTTTTATTAGACTACAGAAATACTAGCTGCCCTACTCCTGTAGGTCACGTGATAGGTAAGAAACTTAAGACAATCGTGAAGCGCAGCGTAGCGTTTTTTTTATTAGACACATGACCTACAGGAGTAGTTCAGCTAGTATTTCTGTTGCCTAAATAAAGTTTTTTCGCATAAATTATGATAAGCAGTGTTATAAACTCATAATGTATTCATCGGCATAATTTTAACTTACTATAATTGTCTTTATCATAATTTTAATCAGCATAAATGTAAAGAACATAATGCTATACGTCTAAAATTAATTTATCATAAAATACGAAACGCTTAATGGATGAAGCGCATCGTAGCGATTGTCTTGAATTTCGAGGTTTTTTTTATTAGACAACAGAAATACTTACTAGCTGCCCTACTCCTGTAGGTCACGTGATAGGTAGACGATAAGGCGTTATACTCTTGTGATATTCTAAATTTTTACATTATGGTATTCTATATGTAAGACTGTCAATAAATGTTATGATTAGTAATCGTTATTGTAAAAACATTTATGCATGAACATTTGATGCTGATATATCATTATTATAAAATAAGTTATGGGGAAATAAAGTATGACAAATGATTTATGAATGAAGGTTATGCGGAACGAAGAGAATGCCAAAAAACGTTAAAATGCCTCTTTAATGTATGCAACCCAATATGGACTCCCTAGTAATGTATTATTGTACAGATTAAAGTTAAAATGTTCATATAATCCTATTAGCTTACATGATAATAAATAAAGACTTTTAATTTATGCTGTTGTGCATTACATTAAAGTTTCTATTCTATTAACTCCCCGCTTACCCTATGCAACCGCTTCACATTCATCTTACTAGATGACAAAGTAATGTAAGGTTAAAGATGAAAGCGGAATCCTCGATCCTTGAGGCTCTATTTCATAATTTTAATTAATGCTGCTAAACTTTGTGCTACAATATAAACGTCGATATTTAAAAAAACAGTACAATAAGCATGTAAGCAATGCATGCATGCATGCATGCTCACAAAGCATCATTCAAGCAAGCAAGCATACAAGCAAGCATGCAAGCAAATCATGCAAGGAGTAACTCTAGTAGTCAAAACAACAGATTATTGACACTGGCTGTCAGGTAAAATTGATATAGGGAACAATTTAGTAACTACAGTTAAAAGTCGTTTCGCACACTTATAATATACATTTAATGTGACCGTTTTTTCTCCTTTGCAGTACTCTGCCACAGACCACTTCAAATGGGACAGCATAAAAAAGTTTTTATACCTAGCTTATACGTTTTCTTCGACATCATCAAATTTCGATATATTCTCAAAGGTTTACGGCAATGGTATGTTTTGTTTTTGTCATTGTGTTTATACGAGTAATGTTTTCTGTTAATAGCCTTTATACGTTTCAGCACGTCATACAAAAATTAAATAAAAAATCATTCAAAACCAAATTTTAATGTAACTTTCTATACTTTTGAAAACATCTTGAAAGTTATTCATTTTAAAAAAAAATATGTGAATTGGTAGTGGATTTTTTAAATGGGATACGCAATGTAAAGTGGTAAAGGCTCTATATTTTTATTGTACCAGCTCGTCTCATAGTTTGGAAAATGTATTTAATCAATACATTAGATGCAGAAGGGCTATAAGGTTACACTCTTTTATTAAAGACTTGAACGGAAGACTTATTATTCGCTGCGCCCAAAGTTGTTATTTAACAGCTTGTAAAGGTTGCAGTCTTACTTCATGCAAAATACCTAGTTTCCAGGTCATGGCGTTTGACAGAATGGGGCTAAGAGCCCTGTTGCCGTGTAGTGATAAGTATAGTTTTAGGCGCAGTTTCTTTAATAGTTTCTTATGTAACAGCGTTGTGAGCGGGTCAAAATTTAAATATTACTGTCAACCACCTGTCAACCCATATGTTCTTTTGAGTGTCGTAAAAGTCTATTTACAGGCTTATGTCTGCACATTGCACATACATCTAACAGCATAACAGTTTCGATATATTACTTACTTACTTACGGGCTTACCACCCCTATCATGCTAAGCACATTCAGTAATCTGCCCCCGATAGTAGTAGAAAATGTTAAACCGGAGATAAGAAAGTTTCAAATAATTAAATGGGAAAATGTTCGATGGCTTTGAGTTATTTGAAAAACGTATTTATATATAAAAAAAACTAGAAATAAAGGCCAAAATTGTAAAGTTTATCCTACATTTAATAAATAATATATTTATTTTTAATTATTTAACTAAAAATAAAAATAATGTTTCTTCTTAGTATAACAAAAATTGAAAAAAGTTAAGCCTTTAATTGAAAAGACGCAAATAGCCAGACGCGCCCTGTAAATTACAAACGTTTATTGCATTACTTTATGTTCAGTATCTAGCTCGTGCATCCTTGTACATACGTAAAAGTTCCTAAGAAATGTAGGCGCAATTGGTTATATCCGCCTTTTTACTTAAAACTATGTGCAAAATCCATAAACTTACTATACCTTTCCGCTAGGTATAGTAACTTTATGGCATAATCCTTGGCTACGATAAAAATTATATAAAATTGTCTATTAATCCATTCACCTGAGACCAGTTTTACGTTATCCGATTTTTTTTAATAATAAAAATAAAAATAAGACGCATATGACAATAATAATTAATGTGCCTAGGTTACAATAAATTTCACGAAGTAGAAAGGCGCAAATGGCAGGTGTAGAGTTTTTTTCTTAGTATGAAAAAATATTCTAATTACTTCTTTAGGGCACAAATGGTTACTTGCGCCTTAATAAATTTTCGTCTAAGAAATAAGCGCCTTTTAAAGTAACGAAAAAAAATAATGCAACGCATAAAGACACATCTACGCAAATGTGACTCTTCAATTAAATTTAAGATAAATTCCTCTTTTCATTACTTACTTACTTTTCTTGTTAATTTGGTGTAAAAAAGAATGCAGAAGCGCCTTATTTAGTTGTGCTAATATCGCAACGAATCAAGTTAGGAAAGTAAAAAAAATATTGGTAGATGCGCCATTTTTTCCTGATTCCAACAAATAGGTAACTCAAATGAGGAAAAAATGTTAGATGCGCCTTTCTAATTATCGGGGGCAGCAGCTGTTGTTTGGTGAAGCGTGGGCTGTGGCAAAGCACTGCCTTTACGATCCTCACTGCCTAGTCTCCGATGAACCCTTTGAGAAAATAGTCGTGAGTCTTAAATAAGTTATGTTGAGGAGCTTGTAGTCGCTGCGGAAAGCGCATTCGTGTTATGATCTTGCAAATTGAGCGACGTTCGAAACGGCAGGTCATCGGATGACCTAATTAAAATGTCTCGTGCTCGTTTGTAATTTGAAATGCACTTACTTACAAATGTTAGTATGTTCGTTGTTAGTCACGGCTGTTGCCATAAAGATGATAATCGATCAAACTCACCAAAGCGCATTAACAGACATGCTCCTTTGAGCAGCGGCTATCGGCGATTTAGACGCTTTTTAGAAGCTGAATGCAGCGACTTAATCGCAAAAACGCACGATTCCGATACTACTATAGAACGCAGAGAGTGGCTATAATGCGATGCCAGTTGCAAAATCGCCGATCGCCGATGCTAAAAGTATCACGCGTGCGGTGGCTCTAAGGGCCAGAGCAGACATTGCTACTTTTAGCATCAGCGATCGGCAATTTAGACGCTTTTTAGAAGCTGAATGCAGCGACTGAATCGCTAAAACGCGCGATTCCGATACTAACATCGAACGTAGAGAGTGGCTAAAACGCGATGCCAGTTGCAAAATCGCCAATCGCCGATGCTAAAAGTATCACATCTGCGGTGGCTCTAAGGGCCAGAGCAGACATTGCTACTTTTAGCATCGGCGATCGGCGATTTAGACGCTTTTTAGAAGCTGAATCGCTAAAACGCGCGATTCCGATACTGCCATCGAACGCAGAGAGTCGCCAAAAAGCGATTGCTTTATCGATACAGGCGCTAAATCGCCGATTGCCGATGCTAAAAGTATCATGTGTGTACGGCAGTGTGTTTATACAGGATGCTTGGTAATTGGTATTAAATTCCCCAACTGGGCTACTAAGTGCAAAGAACAATAATTTGTATGGGAGCAATCTGAAAATGATTACATGATGTCGAAAAGTGTTTGCTGCTTCCACAGACGGCGCAGTTGCGAGATAGACCTATTACCAAACACCCTGTACCTACACATTTAGCCTATCATTAGGCTTTAACGTTCCACTACTGAGCTCAGGACACATCAACAAGAGACACGGCGATATTAGGCCATAACCTATCACGCTGGCCCAATCCGGGTTGGTGGGTTGGATTATTGCCCGATCTTTGTCTTTGCTTTTTCTATCCTAGAGAAATCTTAGCGCCATATACCTATCACTGAATCCTAGGAGACGCGGATGTTTACGTAGGGCTCTCCCTCAGATCCCGATCTCCTAATAATTGTTTTTTGAGAAGACCTGAGCCCTGCAGTGGGAACGCTATAGGCTGATCAGTGATCACAGAAAGCGAAAAAACATAGAGAAAGCCCTTAGTACAAAATCCATCGTGATCAACACGAAGATGCATTTACGTTTAGAACACACGCTAAAATCAACCTTGCCTATCTTTATTATAAAAGTGTTTTCTCTTTTTGCACTTGGCAAACTAACGCTATTATGCAAAGCATACGGAAATTATTTAGGTTTAGAATTTGAAATTCAAGCCTGGGATACTTTATAAACGTCCCACTGCTGGGCACAGGCCTCGCACGTGGGGATATTGGGCCATAACCTATCACGCTGCCCCAATTTGTAGGTTGGTAGGTTGCGAGTTGGTAGGTTTTAACGACTGTCATCTTACGACAACAACCGGCACCAACGGCATAACGTGCCTCCCGAAGCACGGAGGAGCTGTAGCATGTATTTCATTTGGTCACCCATCCAGCGACCCGGCATTGCAAAATTTGCCTAGCGGGCATGATCGCAAGCTGAACGCTCTAGCCGCTGGGCTATCGAGCACCTCATACCGATAAAAGTATCCTATAGTGGAGCCAATAAGATAATAGCCGTTCGGTTCGATTTCTATGTTTTTTTCGCTCGTTAGTTGATTATGATAAAATGTCTTGTAATATAGTTCCGGAATATATTAAATTAATACCTATGACATAGGGTCCTTCAAACGTAAAGAGGCACTTTGTGGGCCGGCAGAGTGAGGATGACTGATGCTACGTCTCTTACGCTGCACCAGTTGTCCTCACGCCTGGAATTCACTTCCACTTAACATCAGGTGGAGTGGGGTCATTTGCTAGACTAATTATAAAAAAAAATAGCTTAAGTTGTTAGAACTTTAATCACGTTTATTTTGTTTCAGTTAGACTTATAGATTTTCTGATATGCGAAGTCACTATTGGAATGACTTATTTGTGCATGGATTTCTTTATAAAACAGTACACGCGCAAAATTGATTTTAACAACTCATTGAATCCACTGTTAAAAGGTGTCACTTATGGAATACTGCTGCAGACTGCTCTATGGACATTATTAGTAAGTATTATTATCGTTTTCTTTTATACAAATTTTGTCCTGACAATTACAAATACAACAAAAAAGACAATATGACTCTAACATGACTGAACCAATATATTGTTTTCTAAGGTTTTAGCGAGCACTACACATTGAAATGAAACACTGTTTTACGGATTAACTCGCGTTGTCGTAAACGTCGTAACTGTGACCACGGACCCTGTAAAGGGTTCGACACGTCAGGATAATATAAAAAACTACGTAAATAGTAAATTAAACGCGAGTTAATCCGTAAAAAAGTGTTTCATTTCAATGACTGAACCAACATAAGTTCGTTTACAATAACATACAAATCACACCCGTTTCCCGGTGGTTTAGACAGAGACCACAGTTTTACATAATCTACAATACACACTTCTTTAAATTGCCTATATGTAAAACGGTTTACAATTTATATCGATTTTGCAATTATCAAAATTAATTATGCCTACACTCGGTATGAGATTAAAATTGTTTGAAACTTTTGCTACCAAACAGTGGAGCTGAGAAAGCCTGTGTGCACGCCTAATTATTCCAGTAAGCCACACATAGGTAAGGTGCGTAAGGGCTGTGATACACGAATTGCACATCGACGACAGAGGTAACTGCAGTCGTCGGCGGCTAGCGCTCGACACGCTGACGGCAGCCATCGACAAACTACTGTTAGGGGAGGATTCACAATTCGATTCGATTCATATAAGCATAAGTAGTACTGTACTAGTTAAGAAAGAGCGGGGTCTCCTGAAACAGGTATTTAAAAAAAAATAAACTTATTAGGATGGTTCCAATACTTGTATAAACAAATGTCAATATTAGAGAGCAACGTGAATAAAGATTTTTGTTTTTTTTAAATTTTTGAATTCACGATATTTGACAGTCGAGGAAGTTCCTGGTCGACCACTTTTCGGCGATATTCGCTTGCACACAATCTTTATTTTATGTTTTTATAGCGCTTACCCTTTGTCGACAAAGGGTAAGCGCTTGGCCTTCATTTCACCTAATGGTAAGTGACGATAAGGCCGAAGGTGGAAGCATTCACTTCACCCGGAATCGTCAACCACTGTGCACCTGGCTATCTTATCACTAACTGTCGGAACACAACAATGCAATAAACATCGGACAGGCGGACTTAACAGCCCTACCACCAACCAAACCAAGGACACAAAGATGTACTTCTCGCTGGGAATCGAACCTGGGACCTCTGGTAGGAATGGAGCGCAAGCGAATATCGCCGTAAAGTGGTCGACCGGGAACTTCCTCGACTGTACCTACAAGTAAGCGTCGCCACAACTCATGCAGTCGCCAACACGTCGATGGCTAGCCGCCGAATCATGACGGCGCCGGCTGCACTTACCTCTACCGTAGTAGTCAATGTGCCGCTCGAGCTCGTGTGTCAGAGTCCTGGCGGCTTTGACATACGAACCGCAGTATACCCACGACACATGCGTAACTGCAGCAACCGTTATGAGGCAGCGGCTAGCCACTGCAATTACCTCTGCCGTCGTCGTTTCGTCCTCGTGCCGCTCGTGTGTAAAAGCCCTAAGCCTACAGGGCACGCCGAGCTGGCCTAATGGCCCCGTGGCGTGACAAAGGTTGCAAAGCACTGTGTTCACGTAGCTACATTTCTTGCATGTGGTGTATTTTTAGTATCAGCTTCTGGCGACCGTATGCGGAAGATATTTTAAACGGTATTGAAATAGCACTGGTGCACGTAACATAGATATCATACTCGTAGCTAATCGAACTCTATATTATCAGTTACTGTACACTGTTTAACCCACCAACCCGTGTTAGGTCATCGTGGTGGGTTATGGTTCATCTCGTTATGTGCTGTTGTCCATGTGATTATTGACGTAGATGAATAAACCTAAATTTTGTGACGTACTCGTAATACTAGATGTATTTTAACGTTAACAACGCTACTAAGAGTGTACAACAACAGCTTTGCTATACTGAAATAGTATAGTTCGCCGTAACGTAGAATCTAGTAGGTACAGTCGACCAAATTGAATCATGACCCACCTTAAGGTCATTTTCCTACAGTCATTTTGATACGAGTAGGTTGAAATTCGCTTGAACATACATTACATGTAACGCATGTAACGAACCTGTTATCATTTTAAAAGACACTGACAGCTGACAAGGCAATTAAGAAAACCATTATGCGACGTTGCCGATTAGTGCAATTGACCATATTGTGCTGTGTTGTGCGGCGATAAGCGCTCTTGCCGTTCCGCTGTCGGTGACGGTGAGCGACTGAACCTCAGAACAATATTTAGTAATTGTTGTGAGGACTGAACAAACGGCGATCAGTTGAATTGAATTCATCTGGCTCACTACTCGCGCGTGAATTATCTGAACGACTATTCGAAAAACTACCTACATTATTTGTAAAAATTTATATGCCACGAAATCAAGCTAATTTGGGATGGTATTTTGGCCACATATTTTAGACAAATTCGTACTTGACATTCCACTCGACAGCGACAGTTCACATGTTGAACGCACGAAAGGTGTGATGTGATTCGTATCTCGAATATTTTTGGGATTTTTTGTATGAACGAGCCCATTGTCGGTCTTTTAAAATTCCAAAATTTCTTATATATCTGTCAAATCTAAATCAACGGGCCCAGTTTCTTTATAAAATCACATTTGGAACATGTGGTGGTCACTATATAATAAAATAGTAAAGTTGAAGAATTATAAACTTCATTTTATTAATATCATCTATAGGTTATATTAAGTTTAAAAAAATAGCATTCACTTGGTGAACTGAAAAAATAGAAAATAACTTTATAAAAAAATTGTGGGTTTGATCTTCATGTTGGGTAAACCAATTGGGAGACAATTCTGGCAGTATGCACTGGACAGTTATCATGAACGTAGGAGAATACTGGCACTTCTTCACGCGGGTAAACTGTTCGCAAAGTCGGTAACATTGATTCTTCCAATAAATCGACATAGTTCTTAGCATTTTGACGAGGATAAATTCGAACAAGTTCGCCTACACTTCCAGCATCCATCCAGGCCCACATGTTAGCTGAAATTCGGCCATATAATTGGTTGGGCACTACGTGATCCTCTGTGTATCAAGTGTTATCGTAACGCCACAAAGTTAAGCGACCATATTAAAAGGAAAACGATTTTTCGTTTGTAAAGATGGTGTTTGTCCATTCGAAGTCTAAGTAATTACGTGCAAAATTTAATCTCGCAATTTTGTGTGCATCCGTTAAGTAAGCTTTCTTAGCATAATGCCTGTAATGCAGCCCAGTGCGGTGCAAATTATTTCTTATTGTTTGTAGACATACGTCGTAACGTGCCGCAAAATACCGGGTATCAGTAAAAGGATGTTCTTCGTAATGGTGTTGCATTTCCGTTCTCTGTTGGTTCGTGATCCGACGAACGCCATGATTATATCGTCGTCTGTCTTCAAGGGTACCATCTTCAGCGTGCCTTCTGATCCAGGTTCTGACTGTGTTCCGACTTATATTTAACTCTCGTAATATTTCCCGAATGCTACTCGTAGAGCCTTGTTCTCTGAGCACTACTATCCGAGCTCTTTGTTCTGCCAATAGGCCATTATACGATTTGTTTTAATTCAATTCAATTATTGTTTCAATTTTTTCAGACAGACTACAACTTGACATCAGACACAACGTCACTTTATTTTTAAAATTATAATACCTTTTCTCCGTAGTGAAAAGAGTTTGGATTATGTATGAATGACATCTTAATAGAAATTCAAATTAAGACTGCTTTGTTTAAAGCATATCTAGTGCAGTGATAACAAAGGTTAAAATTGCATACATTTCTGACCCGTAATGACGCATTTTTATTCATATTTAAAACGTACTAAGTGCAACATGAATAAAAGCGAAGAAACCTAACTACATTTATGATTTTAAAGGAATGTTCGGCGAAGTGGGTCATGATTCAGTTGGTTCGACTGTACGTGCCCTCCGCAGTCACTCAAGATTTAGGCTCTACCAAGATTCTGGCCGTTCCTTTTTGGTTCCGTTGTAAATGCCATAGGCAGCCAGTTCTGCACTAAAACTATGTAGGTACTTACAACTGTTTGAAAACTTAAATTTTAAACTGGCTATAGAAGGAATTGCTTTTAAAGCGATAAGACCACTGAATTGTAACATTGTAATTTGCTAATATTCCTGTATTTATGTAAATTTTATTGTTACAATAAAATTGTTATCTGTCTGTTTAAAGATCGTATTTAATATTGTTGTTGTTTTTGGTCACACAGTTGATGTTGCATATTGCGTTTCATCTCCAAGCTCCTTTTTAGGATTCCGAAGCTAAATGGCTAAAAACGGAACCCTTTTGGATTCGTCATGTCTCTGTCTGTCCGTCCGTATGTCACAGCCACTTTTTTCCGAAATTATAAGAACTATACTGTTGAAACTTGGTAAGTAGATGTATTCTGTGAACCGCAAAAATAGAAAAAAAAACAATAAATTTTGGGGGTTCCCCATACATAGAATTGAAACTCAAAAATATTTTTTTCATCTAACCCATCCATTTATGGATAGGTCTTCAAAAATGATATTGAGGTTTCTAATATCATTTTTTTCTAAACTGAATAGTTTACGCAAGAGACACTTCCAAAGTCGTAAAATGTGTGTCCCCCCCCCCCCCCCCTCCTGTAACTTCTAAAATAAGAGAATGATAAAACTAAAAAAAATATATGATGTACATTACCATGCAAACTTCCACCGAAAATTAGTTTGAACAAAATCTAGTAAGTAGTATTTTATTAATACGTCATAAATTAATTAATTTAAAAAATACACTATTATTAAAACATCGATCAAAGTTACAACGAAATCCAAGAACTTTTATATGATGTTACTTGCTGCTACGGAACCCTTTATGGGCGAGTCCGACTCGCACTTGGCCGCTTTTATTATATCTGTGCATTATATCTGTGCATTTACGTTGTTAACTTTGAAACCTTTAAAAGTCCCTTTATTCGTATACAATTCGCGCCGTAATTATTTGCCTACAATAGAAACTACAGCAGCACTTAGTTGCACGCAAAATTTGCGTTAATGTTGAAATGACTTTCAGACTTGAAATGGAAGCGCTTTCTGAAAATGTGCGATATTATGTACTCTCAATTCAGCGGAATACTGTCTGCGTTGTAATGTAAATAACCACATTGAATATTTCTTGATTCATATTAAATGATTTGTATTTTTTTAATGAACTGTTTTTATTAGGGTGCCGTACCTCAAAAGGAAAAAACGGAACCCTTATTGGATCACTTTGTTGTCCGTCTATCGTGTCTGTCAAGACCCTTTTCTCGGGAACGCGTAGAGGTATCGAGTTGTAATTAAAACAATATACTCAGATCTGTAGGGCAAGCACGAACAATTTGCGAAAAAGTATTCGTATCGTCATCGTCAAAAATTTGTATGAGAATTGAGCAGCCCCTACCGGACGTAAAATTAACTAAATTTGGAAGCTAAGGTATCGTAAGCGTATCGCCTTCGTATCGTAACACCAACGTTACTTGATATGTTTATATGAAAATTTGCGAGCACGAACTTAGTTTTGACGTAAGGTATCGTGGATGACGAAGGCTGGCTAGCGTGAACTTACGAATGTTTCTACACGGAGAATTTGTCGGTGAAAAAAGTATCGTTGTGACTTAAAAATTATTAAAAAAATATTTTTTGGTTATATCTATGGTCAAAGTGCACTTTCCAGGCGTATTTTTCAATAAAATGAAGTAGGCGATGACTTAGTGAGGAAAAGAGCATTAAAAACATGCTAGTAGAGAGAATTAATATCATACTTAATTAATACATTTTATTACTTTGTCTCCAATTTTTTTTTCTTTTATTTTTTATTCTCCTTTCTAGGCGAACTTAATGCCAAAAGGTGGCTTTTGCTGTGTATCAATAGTCATAGTCAATTGTCATTCTCTGTTAGTTTACCAATAAGGGTGGCAAATGGCAGACAAGGAAAATCGACGCAATAAAACAACTAAATAAGACAAAATAAAATTTATTAAATTTATTTAACTTTTATTGTTCAAAACATTTTTATTATTAAATACAAATTTTACAACATCAATCCTCAGATTACAGATTTGTAATTATTTTCATGATGTATAATTTTTGATATAATATGCACCTACAAATTTGTATGGAACCCTCCTCGGTGGGCGAGTCCGACTCGCCGTCAGGTTTTTTTACTAAGGGCCGATTTTTAAATTGTCAAATAAAACTTATTTTACTGGTAAAGTATTACACAACTATTTTGAAAATGTAGGTAATGTCGTCTCATGTCTTTTCTTTCTTTACAGGTGACATTTTAGTTTGATCGTGTTATACTATAACAAACGGATAAGTTTTATCCGAGGATTGAAAAATCAGCCCTAAGCCTTAGTCGCGTTACTCTTAAACGGGCACAGCATGTTCAAATTTTTAATTGGTTTTCGACCTTATCTCAATTGCATAAAGTTCAAAATATGGTGGTAATATCTAAATAAGTTCTTTAAGCTACCAATTGTTGATGGATGTAAAATTGTTGCTTACGAAAAGTTTTTTTTTATATTTCCCATTCCTATTACCTACATGTTCCTAATATGAGCATTTTCAATAGAAAAAGTATGCAATCAAAATTGAAATCTATTTATCGTATGAATTTCGCATCTCAGGTGATCAATGAAAACTGAAATCCACTTAACCTATGAAGTATTGCCAAAGCTACTATTTCTCTCCAATATAAATTTTTAGACCAACATAGTTTTAGAATTTTATCGAAAAATGCTTCGAATGGTAAAGAAAATTGCCTACCGGTTCGAGGAAATTGTAACGTGGTAACGTGGTTTGAGTGTGCCTGAAAACTTAGTTAAAGTTACTAAAAAATAAAAAAGTTACTTAAAAATAAAATTAAGTATGAAATAAAAGAAAGACGAATTGACATAGTAATCGTTTGGAAGTCTGTTAAGCGACTTCAAATGGTTACTTAGTTTATAAAATGTTACATTTATATTCCACCTAAATTATCCTTTTTAATCTTATGTAATCCATAATGTTACATTTAGTCACAGTATAATTTAGATGTGTTAATAATTTCGTTTTATTTCATTTTATCATCTCTTTACTCGTTTCCGACGAAGACATTTATGTCTAGCTCCTACAGGTTATATATAATGTCTAAAAGCTATGCTATGATAGTAATAATGTATTAAGTAGGTACTTTAGCTATTTGAGGTTACGGAATGCAACCGTATATGGTTACTACGCTACTAAAGCTTTTCAGCATCTAGTTTATCTAGCTCTTGGCTTTAACCTAAGCAATTCCACTTCCGACAAAACTTATGTGCGAAAATGAACGCCAAAGGTACCCATGTCTCAGCTGGATAAAGTATGAAGAAAGAGAGGAGTGCGACTTAAAACAAAATAAAGCTATTCCGTATCTAAGATTTTTTACATGTTTCTCTATGGCGCTGAGACGTGGGCTGCAAAAGCTGGAAATCTTAAACGGATCGATGCTATTAATGTGATGTGTTGCTTGTGTTGCTGGAGAAGAATGCTCGCAGAGTATTAAGAACAGCACTTCAGACCAAAGTATCAGTATTACGACAGCGCATGGTCACGACAAAAACTTTCGATCATCTGTGTCAAACGTGTCCCTGATTACATTGGCCACATTGCCAGGAAAGAAAGCGACAATGTGCTAATGCAAATTTTGTTACGGGGATGGTCAAAACTCAAACTCAAAATATATTTATTCAATTAATTCAATTAATAAGTACTTTGAATCGTTCAAATTTTTAACTTACCACCCATTCAGGACGTCATTTTTTAACTGGCAAAGAACGGGCGAAAAAAACCACAGCTCACAGAAGCATCGACATTTACAAAAAAAAAGACGTTACCTGTTCATAATTTTTTGAATTTGAATGTACGGTACTGTACATTAATGATACAATTAGAAATAGCTTTTGGAGTACTTGGAGCATTTCAGTTGAGAGCCAAGCTGTTGTGTCTTCTGTGTAATCTGGCACTTTATAATAAGCTTTTATAAAAAGCTTTTATTTGGATATGGATTTTAAATTGATCAAAATCGATTTCTGAATATCAATTGGTACTTTGTTGTAAAATCGTAAAATTATTATAAGAATTACTTATTTTATGAAGCCTAGTATAAGGTACTGATGTCAAAACGATACGAAGCCGTAGCACGATGCTTTGGTCCGAGCAGAGGCCCTACTCTCTAAGCGCATCCGATACTTCGTTGGCCCGGAATTAGTCGTACACTGCTGTGTGTAAATGCAATGTGCCAATCGCTTGTGAAAAAAACAGCAGTCTACGCGCATTGTACCTACGACAAATAACGGGTCAACGAAGTTTAGGATGCGCTTAGAGAGGCCCAAGGTTCGCACCACCCTTGTGCGTCAGTCTACGACGCCCTGAATGCCGTCGGCGTCGGTGACGGGAGATTGTGGAGGAACATCATTCAGAATAGACTGCTGGAAGGTGGTGGTCATCACCCTCAGACATGAGGAATACGACGCAAGGAGGACAAGTTTATCTAGCCTTTGATATAGGTAATCAAACCACGACGAAAAAAATGGTATGAGGAAAATTGAAAGTGTACAGGAAAAATAAAAAAAACGGTTGTTTCATTATTATCTTAAAAAGTACTTAGACCAAAGAAAACATTATTTCGATTAATTATTACATAATTTCAATTTCATTATTTGGACAAATTACAAAATAAATAAAATTAATTAAAATTAAAATAATGTAATATTAAATCAAATAATTACGTTTGTGTTCGATCAAATGTGTTGTACTTTCATAGGCCCGTTTACCAATACCATATTTGGTAAGGATTTTTTTCTCTTTATTAAGTTTGGGGTTATGTCCACATAGATAAAATGATTTCATGACTTGGGATAAGGTAATAGGTAAAGGTATAACTCTACCATTCGACGGTAAAAGTAAAGGTTTAACTCTACGAGGTTGTTGTAGTTGTTTTTGGTAAAATTTTGTTAGAATTTATCTGCAAAAATCGAACAAAATTGGGACTTTTGTAACTGCCCTTACGTAGCTAAAACTGACACAATTAAATATTTGTGCATCATTATTGACGAAAAGCTTCAGTGGAAACATCCATTCGTAAAAGGGTAAGAAAGCTCATCTATATTTTTAGGTTGCTGCGATTTGTAGCAAATTCAAAGTTACTATTGCAAACTTATAGGGCTCTGTGTGAATCTTTGATTAATTATGGTATTTGTGCTTGGGGTGTGGTTTGTAAAACAATTCTTGTGGAAGCTGAACGTGCTCAACGATGTATTTTAAAAGTAATGCTGTCACAACCGTTTCGTTATCCAACCACACTAGTGTACGATAAAGCCCAAGTACTTAGCGTAAGAAAACTCTTCATCTTTCAAAGCATACGAAGGTATCATCGAGTTACATGTCCATACATTAAAATCCCAAAGAAAAGAATTTTCAGATACCCGACACCTAGAACATGTAGTGCCTTTGCAAAAAGACGCTATGATTATTTGGTTCTACACTTGTACAACAAATTGCATATGTAGAATAAGTATTTAAATAACTACAGTAACCACCAAATACAATCTAAGATCAAAGAGTGGCTCAAGAATCTTGACTACGATGGTACAGAAGCTCTTATAATATGAGTTGTAAAGCCTAGTAAATATTTGTTTATACTTGCACGCACACAAACACTCACACATAAAGTCACTCATTATAATACCGAAAGCATTGTGTCATTTAATAGTTTTCATTCCAGATGCGGGAACCCGTAATGCACAGCTTTGTTTCGGCGAATCAATTCCGCGAACCCGATGCGACACAATTTAGTTACATAATTCAGTTGTCTTAGGGCACGCAAACACACAATGCTGTCCTCATCAAGTAAAACAAATACTTGTTAATGATGTATTTAGAACCACACAAACAAAAAGAGCACACCGTGCACTACAGTGCTCTTTTTGGTGTAATTGTAATTAAAGAAAATCTGAATGACAGCAACAATATCGTGTCTGCGTGCCTTTAGGCCGGTTACAGTGCTCGACCGACCGTCGGTGCGTACCTACGTCAGTCGCGTTTGTCATATAATATGAAAATTCATAAATCGTTACAGTGCTGCACTGACCGCACGCACGCGTTTATTGCTACGCACGCGGCGTACGAGTACCGTCGGTCGAGCGCGTGCGCATGGGTGCCGTGTCGGTCGACCGACGACGCGCTATGGAAACAATTGAACGCGTTCAGTGCTGCACCGATCGGTGGGCCGACCGTATTATAGATATCTGTATCATCGTCGTCGTTAAAAAGATTGTTGGTTAGGAGAGCACTGAATGATACAAACTGATGGTCGATTAATGCGTATCGTCAGGACAGACCGTACGCACCGACGCCGACGGGTTGGTGGAGCACTGTACCGGCCTTAGGGCGCTTTCGCATTTAGGCGTTTTAGTCGCTCGACTACAGTGCTTCTAAGTAGCGCTGCAGTAGCACGACTGTGTATCCATACATATTTAAGTAGCGCGGCTGCAGCGCGACAGCCGCGCGACAGAAGCGCGAGTGTAACGCTCCGAGCATGTGATGGCGGATACGCCGCGTAGCCGCGCGCGTGCGATTAGTCTGCGTTAGATCAGTGTTGCGAGCGCATCTGTAGCAAGTTGCAAATTACCTACGTCATAGCATGTTTGATACCACAATAATAAACGAAGAAGAATGATGAAAGACCGTTGGAATCCATATTGGAAGTGAGCTAGACACACCCACGTTCAACGCGCGTCTGCAGCACGACTGTGAAGCGCGACTGTCGCTAGCGCGCCGGCGGCGTTGCGACTTAGCCGCGCTGCAGCCGCTGTAGTATGAAGGGATTCGATCTGCGGCTAAAACGCCTATATGTAAAGCTCTTAAACTGGAATCGGTGCTAGAGTAACATGTCTGTTAAGTTTAATTAGCAACAGTGATGTTGATTTTAAATATGTGACGGCCTTTTGCGAGTTGTGTTCACTATATTCATAAAATACTTGTGTTGTTGGTCGCCAGGGGGTACACTAGAACTAGTGCAGAGTGAAGCCACCACTAGCACTATCAAAGAGTACGGAGTGTTGCTATTGATAATATTTATGTTGAATGGCAACACTTGCCTGTCAGTTTCATTTAAAGTGTGCGTGAAATTATTAAGATCTTACGCATTACTTAACAATTCCTTAAAAAAGGATAATGCGTCAGAACGCCTCCCTCCACTATCACTCTGATCAACAGTTTTGAAAAGTGTTTCATTCGAAACAGGTATTCGTAAGGTGATGAGAAGATAGGGGACTGAAGTTTTTCTGGGGGACGAAAGACTTACTAGTAACTATAAGAAATCAGTGTTTTAATATAGAGCCGTGTGTGCAGCGGCTCACTGAAATTATTAATAGACTACCAACCCCTCTTACCTTGGGTGTCGTTAAAGGCGACTAACGAGTATTAGTAGTAGTCTTTAGACTACACACAACATTCAACAGCATAGAGCGGCTATGAGCTCACCACCTATTACGCTGAGCATGTGTGGTTGTAATTAGGTGAAACGTGACTATGGCAGTGAACTCCTTCTGCGGTCCTCATTGCCTTTCCTCTGACTAACCCTTTGAGGACAAATAGTCGTATTTATGTTATACTAGCGGCCGCTCGCGGTTTCACCCGCGTGGTTCCAGTTCCCGTGGGAATATCTGGATAAAAAGTATCCTATGTGTTAATCGAGGTTATAAACTATCTGTATGCCGAATTTCATCCAAATCCATTCAGTAGTTTTAACGTGAAAGAGTAACAAACATCCATCCATACTTACAAACTTTCGCGTTTATAATATTAGTAGGATTCTCTAATAAATGTTATATTTTCTTTACAGCACGCAAGTGACGTAGCCGACTCCACCCGTTTTCTGGCGGCGAGTTTGTCGAGCGTACCGTCTTGGTCAAAATGTCAGAAAATTGATTTCGACATTAACTGTGTGTCAACACGAGACATCATCATTCGTTGCCGTGGCAACAATATCACAAGTTTAAACAATACATCGGCGCATATCAATTACTTGTAAGCATACCCTGTTTTCTCTTTCCCCTACATACTTATCAGAGCTTCTCGTGGAAGCTAGGCAGAGATCACAGTAACACACTTCTCTTGCTTCATTTCCTATAAAAACATTATTTACACATGATCGTCGGCTTAGGTACCTACAGTAAAATTAAGTAAGTATGTTTAGGGTAGGAACTCTTGACTGTTAGTCGTTCACGAGAACGAACAGCGTCGAACGAACGAGAACGAAATCCCTTTTTTCTCGTTTACAATAATAGGCATAAAAGTTAATTAATTAGATATTATAATGTCTTAATATTGGAGGAATACGTCAACCAAATATAAATCAAGTCATCGCAATAATTGTTGGGTTTTGGCTCAATCAGCACGCTTGCCAAATGCGAGTTGGTAATCACAAGCCCGGGCATATTCCAAATACACTTTGCCCGCTTTAGTCACAAGCTCGGGCATATTCCAAATACACTTTGCCCGCTCTGGTCACAAGCCCGGGCATATTCCAAATACACTTTGCCCGTTCTGGTCACAAGCCCGAGCATATTCGAAATACACTTTGCCCGCTCTGGGAATTGAACCCGGTTACGGATATCGGGCCGAGTGTATTGTCACTCGGTCAACGAAGCGTTACTAATACATTTGTAAATACTTCTAATTTAAGCGATAAACTAGTTTTGTAGACTTTAAATAAAAAAATACATACTTACATACAAGTATAATCACGACTATTATCCCCGAAGGGTTAGTCACAGACTAGACAATAAGGACAGCAAAAGCAGTTCTCTACCGTAGTCCACTTTTCACCAAATAGCGACTGTGCGTGTGCTCAGCGTGACAGGTGTTGAGCCCATCGCCGCTCTATGCCATTGGATGTATGTGCAGTCTTAAGGCGAGTCCTTTCATGCGCATCTCTCTCGCTCTCTCGACGGTACGGCGGTACGGGACGGGTATAACAGCAAAGCGGCGCAAATAGGCGGGTTTTATAGATGTTTATAGGTTTTTGCCTATATAGACTTTATAGGATTTAATAAATTAGCAAGTTGACTCTAGTACCTACTTCAAAATAAATATTTACATGTTAAAATTATGTCGAAAATTTTAAAAATATTTAGGAAATTATCTGTTTTAGACTTTTTATCATCGTGTAAAGTACGTCATATCGCGTAAAAAATTAGCACATTCTTTAGGCAATATCCTTCAGTCTATTATAATTTTTTTATAAGTGCGTAATTTAATAGTAAATACATAAAACATTTGATCTAGCAAAACAGTTTTGATGGGATGGGAGTAATTAAAGCAAAGGATGCATGTCTGGATCGTAGCACATGGAAATCTGCGATGTATGTATGTATCATCATCATCATCATCATCATCATCATCATCATCAGCCTATAAACGTCCCACTGCTGGGCACAGGCCTCCCACGTGGACAATAGCACGTGGGGATATTGGGCCATAACCCACCACGCTGGCCCAGTGCGGGTTGGTGGGTTTTAACGGCTGCCATCTTACGACAACAACCGGGACCAACGGCTTAACGTGCCTTCCGAAGCACGGTAATAGGTATGTACTCGTAAGTATGTAAGAAATCAAAATAATAGACTAACCTTACTTAAAAACGTTACTTTAATTAAAACATTACTTAGGAGTCAATTAAATCAAAAAATTCAAAACAATCAAACATGATCCCTTATGTCCTGCCTGTATCCCTGCACGGAATAGAAAAAAGTTACGTATTTTTAAGTCACTCGTACTATGCGCTGAATTAGTTAAATACATGAGGGTGCCGCGCGATCGCAAAACCTGACAAAAGTCTCATAATGAACTTTAAAGCAAAATCAATCATGTTGATATTTAAAATTTGAACTATACTGCTTTGAATTTTTAGATTAGAGCAATGATTTTATTCTGCGAAATGTACAAAACCATAACGCGCTTGTGTTAGAAATTAAAATTAATTTTTTTAACATATAACATAATTTTTTAACTTGCGAAATATCAATACTTACAAATATTTTCATGTAAGAATTATTGTTTCATGCGTAAAATTCAGAAAGTTGTCGAAAAAAAATGTTTTTTGGAGTCATTCGATTTATGTATTGTTTGTTATTGTTTCAAAAAAATATTTAAAATTTAAACAAGGCCACGACCTTGTGCAATGATCAGGCTAACTTACGTAAGTTCTTTTAATGTATTTAACTAATTCAGTACAAGTAACATAAAAATACGTAATTTTTTTTGTAATTGAAACAAATTCTATAAACAATAACAAACAATACATAAATATAATGACTCCTAAAAACATTTTTTTTCGACTACTTTCTTATGGCGAGTCCTTTCGAGCGCTTCTCTCTCGCTCTCTCGACGGTACGGGACGGGTATAACAGCGAAGCGGCGCAAATAGGCGCGTTTTGTAGGTTTTTATAGGTTTTTGCCTATATAGACTTTATATGATTTAATGAATTAGCAGGTTCTCTGTAGTACTTACTTCAACATATTTACATGTAAAAATTATGTTAAACATTTTTTTTAAATGTAAGAAATCATCCGTTTTAGACTTTTATTTGGCCTGTTTTCGGGATTTTTTATAATAGAGTTAAGTACATCTAATCGCGTAACCAATTAGCACATTCTTTAGGCAATACCTATCCTTTAATATATTGTATATTTTTTATAAGAGCGTCATTTAATAGTAAATACATAAACCATTTGATCTAGCCAAACAGTTTTGCCCGCATATCCTCGGTGACTCACCTTAATTTTGCGTACGAAACAATAATTCTTACATGGAAATATTTGTATTGATATTCGGCAAGGCACCTCGGCCTTGCACATTTCGCAGAATAAAAACATTGCTCTAGTTAAATTACTAGGTCTGAAACTTCAAAGAAGAATTCGACTTATGTCAGTTTTTGCGATCGCGCGGCACGCCCTTAACCTACAAAATGAAAGTAAATATTACCTACTTCCTACATTACTTCTACAAAGTATACGAGTATTAGTATGACTAAATGTTAGCAAATGTACATAATGACCAGACACAAAACCACTCAAAGGTAATATGCACGAGTAAATGCCGTGGGTACCCTGTGTAGCCTGCATTCATAACCATTCAATTAAAGTTCCATTACTGGGGCGCACGCGACAGACGCGGTTTGTACAATCAGCGACAAATTGATTGATCAACGGCTCTTAATAATATATGGGCATTAAAGTGACACCAACCTTGTTATCATTCTGATTGAATATGTTTTGGGTGAACCCGTCAATATCGCTAATGCGTCTGATACGCGGAAGTGGCGTGCCGGGATATACAACGCCATTATAGCACAGATAGACTATGCAATGAGGATAGCAAAAGCAGTCCTATACCATAGTCCACTTTTCACCAAATAGCGACTGCACATGTGCTTAGCGTGACAGATGGTGAGCCCATCGCCGCTCTAAGCTGTTGGTAGTATGTAGTGTATACAAATGGATTAAAGAATAAATAAAGACAAATGTTACATAGATTAGCACTTAAAAGTTTTTAAATAACTAATTTATAATTTATTTGGTCACCCATCCAGTGATCCGTCATTACGAAAGTTGCTTTACTGGCAAGATCGCTAATCGAATACATTGTCCATAAAGGTGTTTCTCCCATTGAGGTATTATCGACCAGGGGCGATATCGCAACGCAAGTTTTTTCGCACTGACTTGCAGTCCAAGGGAAACGCCACAGCGATCGCGCGACCTCAACTAGAGGGTCGGCTGCGCGTACATCAAGGACATGATCACGTTCTTCAACAAGCACATTGTCGGGGATTTAAATTTACGAAAATTAAAAAAAAAAATCAAACTCATTTCATGTAAAATTTTGCGTTCATGATGCATAAAATGTAGGTACCACTAATTGTATCAATTGCGCGTGATCCAAGCGATTGTGGACCTTGGGCAAAAACTTGCTTCGCGGTGTCGCCTCTTAGTCTCAATTGTTACACCCTATGTTAATGGAACAGTTGTAACGAGTTCAAACTGTGTGGTGGCGGTTATCAGAAGAATACTACTGATCCATCACTTCCCCTGGGTGTCGTAAAAGGCGACTAACAGACTAAAGTCTGCACATACATCCAACAGCATAGAGCGGCGATGGGCTCACCACCTGAGCACATTTTGCATTTGTTATTTAGTGCAACGTGGACTATGGCGGAGGAATGATTTTGCTGTCCTCATTGCCTAATCTTCGACTGACCCTTATGGGATAATTAGTCATTAGTGTATGTTATGTATATGCATTGAGAATATCACCATATTACATTATTATAAAGTACTAGCGGCCGCTTGCGGTTTCACCAGTGTGGTTCCCGTTCCCGTGGGAATATCGGGATAAAAAGTATTCTATGTGTTAATCCAGGTTATCAACTATCTGTATGCCAAATTTCATCCAAATCCATTTATTAGTTTTAACGTGAAAGAGTAACAAACATCCATCCTTACTAACAAACTTTCGCGTTTATAATATTAGTAGGATAGTCGCCTTTTTCCTGTGTCTGTGGCATCGCACTATTCTTTTAAACCACGCAATGGATTTTATTTTATTTATATGTGGTTTTCACTAAAGGATAGAGCGTTAACTGAAGATGTTTTTATTTATATTTTGTAGATATATTTTTTTAAATGTCTGAACAATGACGGTCTTTCTAAGTTAGCGTGGACGAAGGCGCGGGCGCCACTGCTATGATATATAAAAATATGCTCAAAATCAGTCTACTCCACATTCGTTAAAACGATGACAAAGTATTAATAAACAAAACGAGGTCCATCAATCTGTTGTGACAAGTCTTCTTAAATGCTATACAAGTTCTAAATATTCTGGGTGTTTTCTATGTATTATAAGTATGTATTTAAGTATTTTAAGTAAGTTTGTCCGTTGTCTAGTAACCATTTAACGAGTTTCTTTGAAGCTTCTCTTGGGCTAGATAATTGGTGTGATTGTAGGAAAGATTTATTTATTTATTTATTTATTTATTTACACTGATTAAGCATTTCGGTTTCCCATATAAACTTCAAAGTCGCCATTTTTAAAAACCAATCACTCAATTTTAATAAAACTTTGCATGCTAAAGTAAAATACAGGGATCTAAATAGTTTGATTAAAACATTTTTAAAAAACGTTTATTTAGCTGAGTTATTGCAATTTGAAGTCCACTATAGAAAGTTAAAATCGCAATAACTTAGTTAAATAAACGTTTTTTTTAAATGTTTTCAACAAACTATTTAGATCTCTATACTCGTACTTTATTTCAGCATGCCGAGTTACATTAAAATCGGCTTACTGGGTTCTAAAAATTTCAACTTGGACATTTGTATGGGAAACTGAAATGCGTAAACCTTCCTAAAGAGAAATCCGAATAGATAGTTATCTGTTAGATAATAGTCTAGTAACGAAGAAAGGACCTAGAAAGTGTTTGATAAACACAAACGAGCGTGCTTGAACGTAAATCCACTGTCTACTTGTATGTACCATGCTTCAATTAAATAACGTAACTATATCTTGTTCAATTGTGTCGCGTCACGTATATTCGCTATAGCGGTGAAAGGATACAACCATCCCCTCTCTTCCCGTGGGTGTCGTAAAAGGCGACTAAAGGACTAAAGACTGGACATAGGTACATTCAACAGCATAGAGCGGCGATAGGCTCACACCACCTGTCACGCTGAGAACATAATATTATGCAGTCGCTATTTGGTGAAAAGTGGACTATGGTAAATAGAGGACTGCTTTTGCTGTCCTCATCGACTAACCCTTTGGGGATAATAGTCGTGATTATATGTAAGTACTAGCAGCCGCTCGCGGTTTCACCCGCGTGGTTCCCGTTCCCGTAAGAATATCGGGATAAAAAGTATCCTATGTGTTAATCCTGGTTTTATACTATCTGTATGTCGAATTTCATCCAAATCCATTCAGTAGTTTTTACGTGAAAGAGTAACAAACATCCATCCATACTTACAAACTTTCGCGTTTATAATATTAGTAGGGTGTATGTTTGTCTTGTTAAGCCCAATGCAGCTTTTGTTTCTGGAAATTTAGCATGTTATTAAAGTGGAATGGAATGTTAATTGTTAGTCGGCGGTTTATAATTCAATGTTAAGCCGTTCGTGTAATTATTATTCGTCCGAATAATACTACAGGTAGAGCTATCGAAATATAATATTTTACTGTCGTAATATTCTGAAAAGAGCGCGAGTGTAAGCTTATTTTCCATCAATGGTGAGTATTGCGTTGGTTGGTTATTGAAATCTGTTTTAATCATTGCCAAGGTCACGTTAAAATGTTTGGGTTTTAATGCGATGTTTGATTGTAAACATTTCACCGTATTGATAAATACGGTGCAATCACCGTAATAATAAGATTTTCCAATAAAAATGGTAAAATTACAACTCTATTGAGTATCTTTTTTTCTTTAAAAAAATAAATGATTTGATTGAACACCTGGGCGGTTTTACTGAAAAGACAGAGTAAACGAGTCAGGCAATGATTTAGACCTTTGACTTGTAAATAATCAATGGACTTTTAAACATTGATTTTCTCAAGGAATTTTTGGGACTGTATATAAAAAGTAACGTTCCTTGGAGATCCAAATCCAAATTATTACTCAAATCCACAACGTCTTTCCACTTAAAATAATAAATACATTTAATAAATATAATCGTATAGCCGTGTCACATTTACCTATTTACCTAATCATACTACATACGAACTCCTCTTTTCCCTTGGATGTTGTAAAAGGACTTGGATGTCGACTAACGGACTAAAGACTGCACATAACAATTGTTTATTTGGAAGTTTGTTTTCTTTTTATTTATCTTTTCGGTTGACATAATAAAATAGAAAGTGGTTAATTTATACCCTATTACTTTGGTTCAATTCCTGGTCAAGTAAGTTATTCTAAAAAATCTTTTTTGGAGTTATTATAATTTCAAAAAAGCGATGTGTCTTTTGCGTAAAATTCGCTATTTAGGATAATTTCGCTCCAAGTACGTATCGTTTCTTCCACCCTGTACGTTCATTGTTCATATTATATGTATTAGTAGAACATTTATTAAACCGTGTGGCATAGCGGTTAAAGAAAACTAAAACCCCCCCTGAAGAAATCCTCTCTTCCCTTGGGTGTCGATAAAACATGACTAACGGACTAAAGCATAGAGCGGCGACAGGCTCACCACATGCCACGCTGAGCACTTATGCTGTCGCTATTTGATAAAAAGTGGACTATGGCAGAGGATTGCTTTTGCGGTCGTCATTGCCTAGTCTCTGACTAACCCTTCGGGGAAAAAAGTCGTGATTATAATATGATGGAGGTATAATATACATGTATGTATGTATTTATAAAGTGGTGATAATGATAATATATGGTCTTCGGCCATGGCGCATAATTATCTCGTTGTACAGTCACGAGCACTAATACGTATACACTTTGACTCTTATTCCATTGTATTAAGAGTTACTATTGTATACATATTATTGCTCGTGACTGTACATTACATTAACCTCTCTTCTGTGAAAATCCAGAGACAATAAAATTTCAATTGTTAAATAGCCGATACCGGATTTCTCACAGACGAATTCACAAGTAATTCTAAAAGTGACAATTATTTGTTTTTTCTAGGAAATCGTTTATAAACCCCGATAAGAACACCTTTACAACAAGATTATTTGCTTTGGCCCTCGTTTGGATAGTGAACTTTTTCTGCACCACTGTGCCTGATGAGACACTTATAAAGGTAATAATAATTAAAATATAGTATATCAATTTGTTCTAAACTTTTATTAATCTACATGAATAAAAATTAACCGTGTCACGTAGCGGTGAAGGAATACTACCACCCTCTCTTCCCTTAGGTGTCGAAAAAGGCGACTAACGGGCTAAAGACTGTACATACATCAAACAGCATAGAGCGGCGATGGGCTCACCACCTATCACGCTGAGCACACGTGCAGTCGCTATTTGGTGAAAAGTGGACTATGGTAGAGGACTGCTTTTGCGGTCCTCATTGCCTAGTCTCTGACTAACCCTTCGGGGATAATAGTCGTCATTATATGTATGTATATATAATAAAAAATAATTTCAACCAACGTATGTTCGCATGGCATATAAAAAAACATTTAGCCCCTCTTTGGTTAAATCTTTTTGGTGTGTTTGTAATTATCGTCAAGACATGGTTTGTATGAAAAAAGTTACTTATTGAAATTTTGTCACGGTATAAGAGTTGTTACGAGGACGAAGTCACTAGTAAATTATAATTTCATTTTTTATAAAAAACATAAAAAAATATATATAATAATGTGTCTGCCAAGATAAGTTTTGCAATATTGACACGCAACTTCATTTTTCAGATTTTTAAGTTGGCGTTCTTATGGAGATTTTCTTCAACCGTCCTTGTAACTATTTTGATTGGTTTTTCCTGTAAACAGAATATATTTATTGCGATAACGAACATGTTGGATATAAGTTCTCCTACATCCTACGTAAGTAAATCTTATTGCATATTTTTAAATGGATGTGTACATATTGGTCAAGAAACATGGTATATAGGTATGTATACCAGTAAACAATTCTTTCAAGCTCTCTAGATACGTTTCCATTAGCAAGTTTTTATTGTGTTTAACCGTTTGTATACTTGACAATGAAATTGCATTAAAACTGAAATTAGTTTGCTCAGAATCGAGAGAAGAATCAATAGTCAATAGTCAATAGTCAAAATATATTTATTCAATAAACTCAATTAATAAGTACTTTGAATCGTCCAAATCTTTTTTAACTTACCACCCATTCAGGACATCATTTTTTAATTGTGGCAAAGAACGGGCGCAAGAAACCACAGCGCACAGAAGCAACGACATTTACAAAAAAAATATATATTTTAAGTCGTTACCAGGTCACAAAATACAAAATATGAATTTGAATGTAAATAGTTTAATTAAATATGGTGCTCTATATAAATTAATTATAGACAATTAGAAATAGCTGTTGGAATACTTGGAGCATTTCAGACCCAAGCTGTTTTATCTTCTGTATAATCTGACTCTTTATTATAAGCTTTTTTATAAAGCTTTTCTTTGATTTTGATTTTAAATTTATCAAGATCTAATTTCTGAATATCATTTGGTACTTTGTTGTATAATCGTGCACACAGACCCTTAAAAGCATTATTTCTTTTATGGAGCCTAGTATAAGGTTCTGCTAATTTGTTCTTACGTCTAGTGTTTAATTTGTGAATATTACTGTTTTTTGAAAACATTTCAATATTTTTATGAACATACATCAGATTTTCATAAATGTATTGTGATGCAACTGTCATTATACTTATATCCTTAAATCTCTCTCTGAGAGCGTCACCAGCCTTTAGGTTATATATTGCTCGAATAACCCTCTTCTGCAGCACAAAAATAGTTTGAATGTCGGCAGCATTTCCCCACAGTAAAATGCCGTACGACATTACACTATGAAAGTAACTAAAATAAACTAATCTAGCTGTATCAACGTCAGTTAACTGACTCATCTTCATTACTGCATAAGCCGCAGAGCTAAGTCTATTCGACAATTTAGCTATATGTGGGCCCCACTGAAGCTTGGCATCCAACGTGATGCCTAGAAACACAGTGGTGTCCATCGATTTCAGTCATAAAATATTTTAATCAGTTTTGTCAAAATAATAATTTTAACTACGCCACTTTTTAATTTTACTTAACTTTATCTTCTACTTAGCATTTTTGCACTCACAGTTCACGCGCAATATCGCACTTGTAGGTTTAGAGCACGTGTAATCACCACAGAGTTTTTAATTTGCAATAAATGCAAGAAAACGGAAACGCAAATATCTTCACCGTGTTGCTATCATAAACGTAACATAAATTTAAAAAAAATAAACGTTAAAAACCCTTAAAGAAGTAACCGTGAACGTGATGACTATTTTTAGCATTTCTATCCGTCTCGTTCTGTATTCATATAGCACACCTACGCGATTGACGTAACGTAAAAAAAATTCTCTTACTTCTTTCTTTTAGAGATAGAGATAGAGATTATTTGTGACTATTACTTTTTTAAACAATGCGTGCTTCAATTGCAATCTTGCAAGTGAAGCAAGTTTCATAATAATAGGTAATAATAAAAATTATTAGCCTGTATTGTCCCATTGCTGGTCAAAGCTTTCCTTCTTCTCGTTCCAATTATTTTTAAGGTCTGTTGCTTGTACTGGCCAATCCTTCACAAAAGCATCAAGCTCGTCCTTCCACCTGCGACTATAAGTATAGGTCCACCTTGTCATTTCATAATTACAAAATTAAAAATTTAAATAATATCTTGAACTCTTATAAGTTTCAGAAGACACATTCAACTGTGAATTCTAGTTCTTGCTGTTAAATGCAAATGCAAATCCATAAAATCAGTTCCAAAAAGCTATTACATAGACTGAGGAGCGCCGGCTAGAGCGTTCGACTTGCGATCTTGCCCACAAGCAACTTCGCAATGCCGGGCCGCTGGACCGGATATCACTTCCGTGCTTCGGAAAGCACGTTAAGCCGTTCTTCGCGGTTGTTGTCGTATTATGACAGTCGTTAAAACCTACCAACCCGCGTTGGGTTATGGCCCAATATTCCGACGTGCTATTGTCCACGTGGGAGCCTATGCCCAGCAGTGGGACGTTTATAGGCTGATGATGATGATGATTGCATAGACATAGTTCAAATTAAATAATTAAATGTATCGCTGTACCGCACTAAAACGCAACACGCCCAAATATAATCCACTGCGGTAACTTTACTATGCATGTTCGTAATGGACGCGCGCCGCCGTGTCGAGCCGTGTGTCGTGTCGCCGGTACATCTTTAGGTCACATTATTCATTTTGCTTTTAATCCGGGTAAAGACGGGTCAGTTAATTGTTTATAAATAAAAAAAACAGTAAAATTGTAAGAATTGAAGTACCTAGCCTATACTTTGTGAGGGTTAATATTGTTATAATTATTATACTCTTTATTCAACTTAGGTCTTAAGTAAAATTTCTAACAATATTTCATTAATAATAAAACTATATAAAATATTACAAAACTTAACCTAGTCTGACACCGGAAACGGGGATAGACCAAAGCTATCTATGGTTAGGGCTGCAGAGTGAGGAACCTCCTGACAATACGTGCCGCGTGTCAAGTAGTACTGCCTTCTGTATCTGACCCTTGACCCAACCTTTTAGCGAGAGCTTCTCTAGATGTTGATCGACGTTCTTAGCTTTAAGTCTGTTTGATAAAAACGACTATCGGTACAACAATGGTTGGACCCGCAACCCACATGGCGGTAACCCCGTGAGCCAAGTCAAGGTATTTACTGAGCTTGTTCTTCTCGGCTTTTACGAGGTTCTCATATTGAGGTATGGTGATATCAACCAATATTGCCCGGCGCTGAGATTGGTCGACCACTACGATATCAGGTTTAATGGTGAGAACAGTCCTGTCCGTGATGATGATTCCAGTAGAGCGTTGCATGACCATTTTCGAGAACTGGCGCAGTACGGCAGCTCTGATTCAACAAGGCCATATACAAGAGCGAGTTGCTGGTGAAGTATTCTGGCTACTTGGTTGTGTCTGTGCAAATACTCTCCATTAGCAAGACGAGAACAACTGGAAATAATATGTCGGAGTGATTCTCCTGCACGGCGGCATGCCCAACAGATATCGACCGTACCGTCCCTCATAATATAATTCTGGTAGTTATTCGTCTTGATACCTTCATCTTCAATGGCACAGACAAAACCTTCGGTTTCCCCAAAGAGGTCGTCGAAACGTAGTCAGTTTACCGAGGCAGGCAAATTTACATCAGGCCCAGTTAGAGCCCGATAGTAGCGCCCGTGTAGCACCTTGCTCTTCCATATGTCCTTGCGATCGAGAGTGCTTAGCACCACTAGTTTGCGCCAGTTTTCTGTTGCCAAGGAGAGCGGCGTAAAGTGTATATCAACTGCCACGACATCCAAATGCATTCCGCAATCATTGTCAAGGAAAAAATCCCAAAGACTGCACACCTCACGGTTATGTAGATCCTTGGCATTTAAAAATCCGCGACCCCCACATCTCCGTGGTATATAGAGACCCCCCACACTGGCGTCTTCGAACGTCGGCGTCGAGCCGGCGTCCACGCGGCGTCAGTGCAGCGCTCGCGTGGCATCGACGCCGCGTGAGCGCTGCAACGACGCCGCGTGGACGCCGCCGGTATGACGCTGACGCTCCAAAGATGCCAGTGTGGGGGGTCTCATACAGCCTCATAACAGGTGAGCGCATCGTGAGCATTTGACGGACTTTTCCAATTCGGTCTGAGTCCATCTTAGTACCTATGCCAAAGGAGTATGTGAGCAGAGGCATAACTCAGCTATGAAAGGCACGCGTCTTATTGCTACCCGATAAAAGACTGTTCAGTACTTTTTTTAGGTGGCAAAAAAATCGTTCCCGTAATAACTGTTTTATGTCCCTGTCCTCAACGCCCCAAGACTGTGATATACCAAGATATTTATATATTTCAACTTCAGAGAGAGATCTGAAGTATATCGTTTCGAAGAGTTGTAAATTGGTTGAATTTACTACTCTCCCTCGCTGCACATGCATAACCGCACACTTGTCCACAAACTCCATCTTGATGGCACTGCTGAAAGTCTCAGTAATTTTCAGCAGTTTCACCAAGTCTTGGCGGTTTGGTGGGAACAACTTGAGGTCATCCATGTACAACAGTTGCGACATAACTTCACCCCCCTCTGCAGTTGACAGCCTAACCTTGAATTTCTCAACAAAGTACTGAGGGACTTCAAAGCTGGGCAAAACCATAAAGGACTCATTATTATTATACTGCTAAGATAAAAGGTTGTATTATGTTAATATGTTGCTGGATGAGATCGATGGCGTAGCGGCTTGCGTGTTCCATTTGTAATCTTACAAGTGCAGCAAGCTCTGCACTTACGAAATTAAAAACCACCCTCTCTGTGCAGTTGACAGCCTAACCTTGAATTTTTAACAAAGTACTGAGGGAATTCAAAGCTAGGCAAAACCAGTACTCATTATTATTATTATTATACTGCGAAGATTAAAGGTTGTATTATGTTATATGTATCTGGATGAGATCGATGGCGCAGCGGCTTGCGTACCACTTAGCACGCTGAGCTCTGTGCAGGCCCCTTATTCTGTAACGATTCCTTGTTTCAAAACCACGTTAATTCCTTAAAAAGTTACGATTTCTTCCCAAAAACGTATGCGTTTGACGTTTGTGCGCGGTAAGGTTTAGGTGTGGAATCTATAGATTGCGATACAGAATCAGGGCCCAGTTGTAATTTGGTGAAACGTGGATGATAGCAGTGGAATGCTTCTGCGGTCCTCATTGCCTAGTGTCTGACTAACCCTTTGGGGATACTAGTCGTGATCGTGAATGTATAGATGTATGCTTGAAGTTTTTATCACAAGTCTATTTACCAAAGTTAGGTGCTACCTCCTGAGCTAACAGTCGAAAATCCATTTAGTCGATTACGAAGCAGTCACATTGAGAAATTCACTATCCTAACTCATAACGACGACCTCCTTGGTCGAGTGGTTTGTACACCGGTTTTCATGGTGTCGCCATCTCTGAGGTCCCGGGTTCGATCCCCGGTCGGGTCAATTTAGAAATTATTGTTTTTCTAAATTGTCTCGGGTCTGGGTGTTTGCTATGTATAATAAGTATGTATTTAAGTATTTTAAGTATGTTTATCCGTTGTCTAGTAACCATTGAACGAGTTTCTTCGAAGCTTCTCTTGAGCTAGATTAGTGTGATTGTAGAAAAGTTTTTTTTATTATAACTGTCGGAACACAACAATGCTATTAAACATTGTTGTTATGGCGCCAAACTTAAGATAAGACGGTGGTAGCTACCTAGGCGGACTTAAAAAGCCCTATGTCCAACCAAACCAAGTACACAAAGATGTGCCCCCGCCAGGAATCGAACGCAGGACCGGTGGCTTAGCTACTAGTCTGGAACTATATACACTTTTTAACTTTCGCGTAACATTATATGCACACATATAAACGAGACTCGGTCAGAACGTGACCACGGCCGCCGGTGCAACTCGGTCGAAACGTCGGATATAAAAGGTATGCTTAGAATGTCTTTACTAAGTAGTTTTGTGTTAACTGGAACTGTTAGTTTATCTGTGGCCAAACGCCCGAATACAATCCGCTACAGCAAGTTTACTGTGCCGCCGTTAATAATGGACGAGCGCCGTGTCGCCAATGCATCGTTAAGTTACATTATTCATTTCGCAGTTGCGTCCAGCGCCGGTTAGATTGCTTTAAATGATTCAGTTTGCAGCTTAATGCCGTCTGTGATACAGTGCCGACAGGAAAATGTGTAACGGCAAAGCTAAAGACCTTTTAACGATATGAAGCTGTAAACATTATGATCACATTGTTAGAGGCACTTGCTTTTAACCTCCGATCTTTGATCATATAGGCTATAATCAAACTCAAAATCGAATCCATGCTTGAATACAGTTAAAAAGGGATGGCGATATATGCGATCAATAGCACCATCCCTTTCTAACAGTACTCAAGCAGAGATTTGAGTTTGAGTTTGGTTTTAGAATACGAGCCGCATTTCGTTTGGTAGGTAGTGTGCGAGCTAAGTGTGAACGTGAAGTGAGTGCTTCTTCAAAAATTGCTATTTTGCAAAAACATTTAAGAGGGTTTACGCATTTCGGTTTCCCATACAAACTTCCACGTCGAAATTTGTCAAACACCATGTGTCCTCTAGAAATCGAACCCAAGACCTTAATGTCTGAGACCGGGGGTCCAACCACTGGACTACAGAAGCAGTTAAAATTAGTTGATTTTAGCGACATCCATCTCATGACAACAACCAGGAACAACGGCTTAACGTGCTATACAAAGCATGGAAAACGACTACCGGATCCACTATTTAGACCATCACTCTGCTAATAAAAAGCAATCAAGTCCACAGTCGTGTCTTAGGCTCGGCTCAAACGGGTCGAGCAAACTTTCGTAGTTATAAATAAAGTAATTTTCCACGTTTAATGCCCAATTTTGGTTATTTTGAGAATCTGCTTATTTTAATTAGTATACTAGTATAATAGTATTATACCTTACTCTCATGAAAAGTTGACCAAATGCGAAAATGACGATTCGCAAATTGGACGTTTTAAGAAGTGGATGTTTTGCGAAGTGTACATTTTGCGAAGTGGACGTTTTGCGAAGTGGACGATTTGCGTAGTGGACTATTTACGAATATGACCTTTAGTGATATGGACGAAGTGGACCAATTGCGAAGTGGACGAAATGCGACGAAACGAATCTAATATTTTAAGAATCTCATATTTTGAGAATCTAAATTGTGCCAATAAATGACCACAGCCACCGGTAGCCAGCGACAATCGGTTTACATGCGAGTAGGTATTCGCTGAATCGACCCAACAAATATTTTGGTGTCAGGTACCTCTTATTTTATAACCTAAAGAGGCACAAAAAATTAAATTGATAAATGCATTAAAAAGTAAAAAATAATTGCGTAGTTTAGTTTGTTCAATTTACTTGCAATTAAATTCTACTCAATCTTATAGTCTTGAAAACTATGCGTCTGCCATATTATTCTTAACTTCACATTGACAAACAAGCAAAAACCAAATATTTACTTGCAATCTACTTAAAGAAACAAATAAAAAAAATATTACACAAATAGACAATCAATTTATTAGGACAATATATAGGTACAATTATTATTATTGTTGGAGTCGGTGCCAGCGAAATTGCCTAAAATTGTCAGAATATATTGAAAGCTACCTTAATTACCTAATTAAATCTATTTATGAACACGACAACTTGTAAAGGCTAATTCAACATATTTACAAATAAACACGACAACTAGTTAATGCCATTGCGGCGAGTCGCTACAAAATGTATGAAAAAGCGTGTAAAAATCGGCCTAGGCGCAAATTAGCCACCGACCACAGCCATCTGTGGCTAGCGACAAGCAGTTTACACGCTTTTTTATACATTTTGTGGTGAATTGCCACGAAACCATTTGCGTCTACCTCCGTGGTCGAGTGGCGTCGCACCATCTCTGAGGTCCCGGCTTCAATTCCCGGTCGGGTCAATTTAGAAAAAAAACTGTTTTACCAAATTGATTTCCGGTCTGGGTGTTTTTCTATGTTAATTTTATCCGTTATCTAGTTAAACCATGTTAACGAGTTTCAGAAGAAGCTTATCTTAGACTAGATAATTGCTGTGAGCGTTGAAAGTTTCTACGCACATCCAAACGTTTTTTTCTTTATGATTTGAAACGGTGGCGGACGCTCGCTACAGAGGTATACTCGCGTGTAATTTGCTTGTCGTTGGTCACTGGTGGCTGTGGTCAGAGGCCTGTTTGCGCCGGGCCTTAGTGGCCTGAGTCTCCTTTTAGTACAAACGTCAAGACGTTTCGAAAATAGCAAAATCGAAGCCTTCGTGCTAAGAATCTGCAGATATTTCAGATATCTGTGAATAGCCTATCTCATTAGTATTGTACGTCTATTTATCTATCTATCGCGTTTTAATGATGGCGGCAGTGTAAACAAGCCCACGACCGACGCGATAAAAAAAAGTTTCTCATCATCAAGTCTTTGTGGGGGTTTATAAGAGTGCTACAAAAATAGACAGAGTAATTCAATCTTCAAGTTGTTTTTCATTAGGCGTTAAGATTGAAATGAAATTGTTCTAGAAAAAGTAACTAGAGGAGGTAGCTTCAATGTGGAGATAAAAATATTATAAAATATGTTCGTAGCAAAAGCTAAATTGCCCTATATTAGACGTATTAGATTCCATGCTGGGATATTAGGTACACGGGGTTGTAGTTTAGTGTATCACCGTTTCCCGCAATCAAATGGATCGGTGAGCATTTTTGTATTTTTGTCTTGGTTGCGTAAATATATTACACAATATAAGAAATAATTGTAAGCGATCAAAGCAGTTGGGGGTAGATTTAATGGATTAGTTCTTTTACATTTTTGGTCTTTGACTATAAAGAAGTTAAGTTTTATAGCAGTTCAGTTCATACCTTTGGTTTTATCGTCACTTATCATCAGTCATCAGTCAATCACTTATCGTAACTTTCGATTGAGTGATCTTAGCTCTACTTATATCTCGATCAGTATTGTATGATGTATGGATGACTGGATTCGCATTGAAAAAGATGTTTGGGTAAGTTGATTTATTTGTATTCATCGATACTTAAGCTGCACGCAGATTCGAACGAGATAGCTTTACAATTATAACTTAGTTTTTATTTACTGCCTGTGTAGATAATTACCAATTCACCCACATGTTCGGCGTGAAGTCCACTGAATACAATCCAGATAAAAATGATATTCAGAATTGTTTTCACAATGGACGAGGACGTTCGGCTCTGAAATATTATGGATCAGAGATATCATTTCGGTTCAGAATACATTACGTTTAATAAAAACATACCTACACTTATCACGCAATTTAAAAAGCAAAAAGCAATTTTGTGAAACAGTGTAAATTTTTGTTTAAAGACATTAATTTAACGAAGTAGTAGTGACTATAGACTACTAGTATAACTGTCTCAATGCTGGGCTAATGCAATCGTTGAAATCAAGTCATCGCTACAATTTACTTTCGGCCGAAATTTTAACCTATCAATTATGTTGTAATGACTACTAAAGTCAATTTTTTAAATTAAGTTCCATACAAATTTAGATAAAATTTCTCACTCTAGTGGGGCAAAACAACACATAAATAAAATATTAGTTTAAGGCGATAATTACCACTAGCCAAAACAAAATCGGGATATGCATTGAAAACTTCAGAACACGTTTTGGCCGACCTTTTTTACATTGCATACTCGTGGGTCTGCGACAACCCGCGAGTAATGTGGGGCTCACCCCCCTCATCCCGTCCACCTTCGATGAGTTCGGCGGAATGCAAGCGGACATACCCACTAAATATCCAGTACAATGGACCAAAAGGTGAGACGACGAACATCAGCCACCGAGTTAGGACATAAAACCTTTACCTCCGGTTGTCGAGCCGATCGCTTTGCAACAAATGGTATAAAACAAAACGAAACAAAAAATTTAATTGAATAATATCAATGGGCTTTATTTAACGTTATGGCGTGGTAATTATTTAATGTTGACGTTAATCAGAGAAATTAACGTTCACTTCAATGAGCCAATCTACAGATTAACGAATCTGTGTTTACCAATTACATTTTATCAGCCGGGAATATAATTTGATACAGTAATTTTAATGGTGTAATAAAATATTTCATATATCTCTTCGAGTTTGTTTTACTTTTTGTTTAACCTGATGTTTTGCGAAGATTTTAAGGTACTATCATCCTTTCTACTAGCATTATGTTCTATTACATTTATGGGTATGATAGCTGCTTTCTAGATTTTCAAGTGAAATGCGCTTCTATTTCAGCCTTATCCAAAGTAACCAAAAGTTGAGATGAAGCTTCCCGATGTTGTGTAAAAAAGATCTTTACATAGATCTTCGTATACATACGAAGTGTTTTGTTTTGCCTGTGCATGAATGCAGTGTTCATGAATAATTTAGAAAAGACCAAAGTATATTTTCAGTTGCATTATTACTCAAACCCGGTAGAAGCGCATTATCCTTGTACTGCTTGTGTATTGGTTACTGAAATGCATTTATGAACCGTATCGTTGATCTTGAAATTAAGAACAATATGTAGGTTAATAAATTTTGCATAATTTACAATTTGGGTATTTACGTAACTACTCACTGTTTGGGATTTTTAACGACACAATAGCCTCTATTATTATTCTTAATCATCACCTTCCTACCCTGAGCTCACTAGGAAGAGTCGGCACTCTTTTTCAGTGTGTGAGAATTATAGGCACCAGTTCAAAAATACCTCTGCTCTTTTGATCTACATCTGCCGATACTACTAACATCTTTGCCAATATTTTACTTTTTTATTTTATTGATTTATCTGCTTATTTAGGAAAATCAACAGTTTTTTTGAAAAAACATGCTTAACATAATCTAATAAATAAAACTTAGCCAATATCAGAGTTTTACAACATGGTATACTCGTATGTACCTACGAAGCACAGTAAATTTATAGAAGATTAAAACATTTTTTTATGTGTACTTACTCATAATAATACTTATGTCAAACATTTAGTTTAAATGGGCAGCATAACATTTACGTGTCCCTCACACAATAAAACTGTGTGTATTTTATTAGATTGGTCTACAAATATTGCTATTACGCGAGCGGTTCGTAAGTCTACGGGCGCGGCGGGAGACCTTGAACCGCGAAATCGGAGAAAACGGAACTTGGGCATTTATTTTTTAAAAGTCTAGTTTTTCTCATATTTCCTCGAGATGGTACTTGGTATACATGCATCTCACCTGATGTTTAGTGACGATGAGGCGCAATATAGAAGCGCATTTTATCTGGAATCCTTAATCATTATGAACTATTTAAATCTTTTCTCAAACTGATGGATTAAAACGTTGCTGTACGCTGCTGTATGCTGACACCCAAAACCCTCCACTTCCTCATTATTGAATTCACCGACAAGGCCATGACCGGCGACGAGGTGATCGAAGTGGTCATGAAGTCGGTATTGGTTTCGATCTAAGGAGGCATACATTTGCTAAGGGCCCCGCGGCAACTATAAAACAGAAATACAAATGTGCAAAGGTACCAACAACCAGGGACGGCATTACCATCAGCCTAAGAGAGTTGGCGCACGCTGTGACCAGTGGTTTTGATCCAGGGGTCTTGGATTTGAGGGAGAACGAAGACCACAGGATAATGAAAGGAAAGGCAGCCAAAAAGAAGAAGGTTAAACAAAAATTATTTTTACGGCTCTCCCTTTTCATTCATGGAGGCTGCACTCCCAAACATAATCGGCTCGTTCAACCCCTGTAAGACCCCAAGCAGAAATGATTCTACGACAAAAACGTGTGGCCGTAGTGTTTACCAACCCCCTTGTCCCTGGTAATAAAAGTAGAAAATTCAACACACGTGACAGATACACAAATTACAAAAGCACACAATAAGCAAAGGCAACTCTGAAATGGTAAATAAATTTGGGAATTTATATTATAGAAAATAAAAGTTAAATAGGACAGAAAATTACGAAAGCAAACACCACATAAGGACAGGATTTTAAATTTCTAAGTATAAAAATAAATAAAAAAGGGAAACAATATATCATATATTATTTGAGACTTTGAATAGATTAGATCCTTAACTATGGCCTGGCCGCACCAGCCGCTGTGCCGCGCCTTGGGTATGCGCGGGTGGTGGGGGGAGTGGGAAGTAAAGAGCATGAACTCACATGAGATTCGTAGTGTCAGACAGATCTTACGATATCGAAGCACAGTTTATTGAAGCTTTATATTTACGAGTATAATTACATCCAATCCGTTTTTGTCCAGTATGATTTTTAGATAAGTACAATTAAAGAACCAATATAAATGAAATAAATCTTTAATTCTTGGAAATATATGGGGTCACTTCTAGGGGTCGCGGGGGGCTTCGGGGGTTGGTCGGGTCGGGTGTTTTGAACATGACAAAGATGACAAAAAAGGAATTCGTGTTTTTTTCATTTTTAATTAAATAATTCTTTTTGTGAATTTTAATTGAATAGTCTTTGTATTTATTTGAGTATCTAATTTATTTTGAAGCAATAACATAAGAAAACTAAATAAAAAACAATTATTTACAACGCGCGGGCAACGGCCGGCCGGTCGACCGTCTGTTGACCCGTTCGCGTCAGCTGGGCGATAAGTACCTACGTTAATCTGCAATGAGACTATTTTTGTCATGTTTAGGACACTTGATCTGATCGGCCCTTAAAGTTTCTTGCGGTTTCTGGCAGTCACCTTATATAATATAAACTTTCTTTGTTTGCTTTTCTTTTCTTAAAATATTCGGCCACTTTAAAAATGACTGTCTTGATTATCTCGTGATAATGCACGACCCATTTTTGGATATTTTATCTCATGTGCGTCTGACACACTAGTTGCCGCCGTGAGCGATGACGGCAGAATAACTAAATGGAGCAACTGTTTCGCCCTCCCGCCTCGCCGCTCGCGTGCCCGGGGCGCGGTGCGGCAGTGGCGGTCAGACTATAATACATACTTTTTTTTCCAGAATTTAAACCATTATTTTCTATGTCTTAGATGGTTTGAAAAACTCAAAGCGCGACCTATCTAGCCTTAACTCGTAATCCCTACGCGCGCGCGTAAACCCTGCGCTCCTGACGGACGTCAAATCGATATCGAGTCGGCTTTGCGGAACGGAATATGAACGCTCGGGTCACGCGATGGGTTTCGGTTTCGCGTGGGGGTCGTTGGAGGGTGAACCTTCTGTACGAAAGTAATATTAGTTATTCTGTGCTTGTACCAAGACGAAAATCGAAACAATTTTAAAACACACAAATTTATGCTTATTAATTTTCGACGTTTTCTATGCTTAAGTTTTTATAAAAAAAGATATTTGAATGATTAAAAATGTCAACCTTATTGGTTAGGTACTAATGTTTTCCAAAACTCATTTCAACCGTTACTTTATTTTACTTTAAAAACTCAGTTATTTCCAATTTATATTACTTACCACAATATCAATACGATAATTGGAAATCACATTTAATTTTATTCCTTAAAGTAATAACTTAAGTTAACAATTCATTGTGATTTATCATTCTTCACCTTTCATCCTAAAAAAACGATAAATTACCTATAAATATTAGCCGTTTGTGTCGCTAGGGGAGAGACACTTGCCCGCTATTTTTGTCTCGTACCAGGATACGTTTGTTTACACAATTCTATGACCACGGCTTATATTTCGGTTCGACGCGATTCTATTTCGGCGTGCAGTGGTACTGGGGGTAGCGATGCGCATTTTGTCTGGCACAGACTATAGCTCGTTAGATTAGTTGTTAAGTCTTAACTATAAGTTAGTTAACTGTTTTTTTTATTATTATTGTTATTGACGTCAAAAGGTGCCTGTAAAGGTTTACATTGAATAAATAATTTGACTTTTGACTTTGACTTTGACTTTTAAACAAAAGAAGGAGAAAATGTAAAATAGGAAATATATAAATACTTATATTAACCAAAATGAGTTAATAGAAAGTAAATAAAATTTTAATGTAATAATAATATTAAATAAAACAACACATACTGAGATAGAATAAAGAGGGTATATTCGTTTAAAAGAAGGAATATTAATAAAAAAGAAAGAAAATATTTGATAATAAGGAAATGAAAATGTATTAGTAATAAAAAAGAAATAATAGCAAAAAGAAATAGAAAACACAAAAGAAAGGAGACATAAGAAAAATAAATGAGAATTAAAAAAGAAACTAGTAATAAGAGAAAATAAAAAGTTAGGGCACTTATGCACCAAAGTATTAAGCCCAATAAGAAAAAATAAAGTAAGAGAATAAAACTTAGTCTATATTATCAGACAGAAAGATTAGGAATTTTAAGAATAAGCAAGAAATGTATTAGAAATAAGTAAATATTGTAACTATATTAATTAGACATATAAAATAACAAAGAGATGTAGAAGAAAATTAAAAAAAAGAAAACATAACAGTGTAGAGCTCATAAAGCTCACGATTTTTAACCCCTTTTAGAAAAGTAGAAAAGAAAGAAAACAGTAAAAAAAGTCCTGAAGAAGCGGGAGCTAGAATTTAAAAAAAACGTTGATGTAAAAAGTATTGTTTGGTTTTAAAATTTGTGTTTTTTCGAACATTAATGTGAAATAATAGTGGATTATTAACCGTTAAGTGTTTGTGAACGTGCATGAGTGTTGGCAAATGAAACAAAACAGTGCAACATCACTTTTCAAATTCTCTCAAGTAGTCCGCGTGAGACCTCAGTAAAGTCCCACATCTTTACTGAGAACTCAAGGGGTTTGGGAACATCATTTATAATTCATCTTAATCACCACTCATTATCATCAAGGGAAAAAAACAAATAAAAAACTAATGACTAGGCAGTATGGCTCAGACCTTAGCCTGTTCCTTCATGGAACAAATATATAATAATAATAAAAAAGTATTGTTTGGCGACAAATAATTCGATTATTTAGTAGCAGTGGGCTGACGATCGCTGTGGTAGAAGTTTTCTGAAGTAAAGAAAATAAGAGAAAGCGGTTAGATGAGTAAAGCTGATAATCAGGTGCAATGGGATGCATTAGAAAAGGCCTATGTCCAGCGGTAGACTGACATGGGCTGATTACAATAACAATGATGATGCTCTCTAAATCATAAAAATTCACTTTCTATCACGAATACAAGAAACAAATTCACTAAGGGTATTAAAAACATAGCAATGATATAGACTTACACAAGGTTGATAAACTTGAACATTTTTCCCGGTGCATTTGAAATTGAAAGGTAACAAACAGTATCAGCACTTTGTTAAAGAGGACCGTAGCAAAGCTGCGAATAACGAAGCAGTACGACGTAAACTGATAAATTAATATACTTACTAACTAAAATGGGCTTTGTGTTCTACGTCTGCAATAATGTTACTTCTGCGAAGTATTTTTTTATCAGATCATAGTCACAACACTAGAGTCTTTAAAAATATTGTTATTTGCCATCATTAGACGACATAATATGTCGTTATTTTGGACTTGTTACCGCACGCTCCTTGACTAATGCATCTTTCAGTTGTACTTTGCCAGCCACTTCAGCCTCAGCGGCATCACTCAGTCTTCAGTCAGTACGCGGTTCACTTGTCCGATACGCACCTCTGAATTTTATTCTTCAGGTAAGGCAGAGGCTTCTGCTCACTGCTTCTGTTGCAGCCATCTAATCCTCACCCCAAACGAAAGCAGCTAGACATCTCTGCGCTGTAAAGTGAATGACAGCGGCGGCATTGTTGAAACATCTATAGCAAAAGCAGCTGATTATGTTTGAACTGTGTTAATTTTTGTTATACTATTTTTGCCCCCTTTTCGAAAGTACTGCTTTCAGCACCGCTGTCACCTAGAAAAGAGCCCCAATTCTGCTAATTTAAAACGTCTGCATTGTCAGGGGTCTACGTTCTGACGTGTTATCGTCAAATTATAAAATCAAGCCAATGAGACGCAATAATGGCCGTTTTAAAAAGCAGCATCGAGGCCCACTCAGTACAAATTTGTGCATTTAAATGCGCCGCGTGGCGTTCCTTACCAGCAGCCCCTTGCTACCGTTACCGCAGCTGTCATCAAATTGTAATTTGTTCGCAACGAGGACCATGCGTCATTTTGGACCCACTTTTCAGCTTTATTCAACAGTGATGAATTAAATGTCATATGAAAGCTCTTAGCATGTACTTTATTTTATTATATGGCAACTAAATTCAAATCCAGCGCGAAAACGGTGTTATGGTGCGTTTATGAAAAAATATTTTGTTTCGATATTAAATTATGATTAGCTATCAGTCAGTAGCTAGGACTATAACTCACTATAGAAAGAGTCAACTTTCCGAATCTTTGTTACACCGAAAAACCTAAACAGGCAAAGGGTAGTGTTCATAAGGATGGAAGCTAATCTGCCACATTTAGAAATATGATTTCCTTGGAATTTTACATTTAGAATAATTTTTGAATGTACCAAAACGCCATTTTTCACGCGCAGAATTCAAACTTGGCTGCTATAGAATGAAATAAAGTACACGTCAAGAGCTTTCATATGACTTACGTTTCATCACTGTTGCATAATTTTGAAAGGTGGTGGGTCCAGTGTTCATACAAAAGTGCCCATGGTCCTTTGCGTTAATTTACAATTAGAAACATTTATAACTAACTGCCGTACTCAGAGACGTCAATTAAGTTTTAATGACAATTAAATGTCTTTCCTTTTCTATTTAGCGCTATACATACGAAAGTGACAGCAAGAGACTTAATTATCATTAAAACTTAATTGACGTCTCTGAGTACGGCGGTTAGTTTGCCAAATTCTTCACTGATCTTAATTTAATATTTTGTAAAAAATCTTATTAAGATCGGATGTTGTCAATGACGTAGCTGTCGACATTGAATTTCAAATTTCTTTAACTTTGAAAAAAGGGTATTATAATATTGATAAATTGGCGGGAGCTAGATCAGAGCCACGATAGCATAAGTAGTGCTCCTGACCCGGATGTCAGAAAAGGTGCGGGTTTGTATCCTGCTCGTGGAATCTTATCACCAATTTCCAAATTGTTATTTGATCGCAACAAAATTATATTTTAAACCATTTATATTCTAACATTACAATTGCTTTGTTTTCTCTCAAATCTCCTTCAGAATATCAGCTTTATGCTGCACACAATATGCAAATAATATTTTCAGCATAAAGCCGTATTCACTGGCGCTGTACGTCGTGATGCTTCAGAAAAGCTGTAAGAGGTAGACATTTTGTATGCTTTCACTTGCAGTCAGAGGAATGTGTAAGCTTTAATATAAATTATTGCGACTCCGATAACTTTTCCGAATGAACACTCGTATATTTTTGCAGCTGGTAAAGTTTGTACTGCGTTATTTTTTTTGTACTTGTTTGACGATTTATGAGTAATGACGGACTTTTTACTTCACTGTTATAAGGGTTTCGTACTTCAAAAGGGAAAAACGGAACCCTTATAGGATAAATTTGCTGTCCGTCCGTCTGTCTGTCAAGACCCTTTATCTCGGGAACGCGTGGAGGTATCGAGTTGAAATTAAAACAATATACTCAGGTTTACAGTTTCTTGACGCTGTAAAAAAATTAAACTCCTAAGTTAACGTAAAAAAGATACGGCCGTTTATGCCGCAAAAAACGTATATTTCGACACCTCTCAACGGAATCAAAATTTATAGGGTAAATATTTTCCGTTGACCTAGAACTATGAAATTTGGCAAGTATTACCGTCTTATACTACAAGTATAGGGAAAAATCTATACTTGTCAGGGTCAAACAGGGTCTTTATGCCAGGAACGGCGGTCCTAATTTTGAATTGAGTTAACCGTGTCATGTGGAGTATCGTACGAAAGGGCTTCATTGGCACAACATTAAAAAGATTTTTAATTATTTTTATGATGTAAAGTTTTCGATTTATGACGAATAATGAAAAAAATAACCTATATGCACCTAAAAAATTTACCCTCGGTGGGCGAGTCCGACTCACACTTGTCCGGTTTTTTTCTTATGTTAGAGATAACTGATTATAACAGTACTTTATAATGTTGTAATCTAAGCTCTGACATTTATGATTATAACCGTGTTGTACTGATGTCTTCTTGAAATAGAACGGGTTTGAGGTTTTGTTTTCAAAATAATTGTTATTTCCTGTTGATATCCGGGTCCCAGATTCAGTTCAGTTTGAACAAAGTTTAAATAGAAATATTTCGATGTAGAGGCCGAGTTTCACCGTGCAAAAATTTGTTGTTTTGTCTAGTACCTACAATGAAGGTTATTACATAATTTGTACAGAGCTAAAGTTGAAAAAAAAACTTTATTACGCATTATAACAGATAAGATATTGTTATGCCTACTACGATGGAGGCCTTTGTTCAGCAAGGGGACAGTATTTTTATTTTAGGCTAGGCTGATACCTTTTTAACTCTTCTTTTCACAAAAAAAAATCATAAAAAAACAAAACAAAGATAATGTGTATTAAAAATATGTTAATATTATTAGTTTATTTAACGTCACACAGTTAGTCTCCCTTTGTATTCGTAGGTGTTTTGAATACTGTAGAGTTTGAACCATAACCTACAGGCGTAGTGCGGTATGGTATCTGCCAGCTTCCAGATAAAACTTTCTCTGAGTGTGGAGCCGCGCTGCGTAGTTGTGTTTCGTCCGGTGAGTAAAAGATACCGGAGGCCCCTTCACAAGTCCGACTTCTCCCCCATAGATCCTACTCCTGCCTCAAGGCCGGCAACGCATTGGCGAACTCGTGCCTTCGCTCTTATTCACTAAAAAAACCAGTCCTCTGCCATAGTCCACCTTTCACTAAATAGCGACTGTACATATGCTCAGCGTGACAGGTGGCGAGCCCATCGCCGCTCTATACTGTTGGAAGTATGTGCAGTTTGAGTATTTAAAGTTTTGTAGTTCTGTACTATCTATCCTACTCCTTGAACTGCAATGAAATACATATCATCATTTTGGAATAACGACCTAGTTTGCAACACAGTCATACATCAATTGTATGCTGTATTCGCATTTAATTTGAGATATTAATCTAGAGTTCCATTAATACCTTAGTTTGCGATTCAGCCAGCTATGTTGGTTCTATTTAATAACGAAATACTGTTCAAGGTTTGAATGGAAATTTGTTGTAGTGTTTTGATTATCTCGTTGGTAGTTATCAGATTTGTTAGTTGTATGTTTCTGCATAGCCCCATTATTATTTTAGATTTTTAACAAAAGTAAACTCGTGTAAGATTTGTGTGAATATAACTGATTATCTTGTTGACATCAACGTTTTGGTTGTTGGTTTCATTGATAAATAATAAAGTAAGTTTATTTATTTATTATTTAATCTTTTTGCATTATTTGATCTATTGGTTAAAGAATATGTTTTAGTAATATGAAATAAAACATGTTTTAATAAGAACACATGTTTTAGAGCAGAGGTACGATGATGTAAAAAATAAAAAGGAGTAGTTCCAAAATAGTTTTATTTAAGACTATATTTTATTTAGTCGGTTTTCTTAAGATTTAAGTGTATGCTACTCGTATGTTCCACAAATATATCTAAGAATACAGACTCAAAATCTATATTTAAAATCTGCGAAAACTAAAGAATTATATTAGTCACCGTTACATCTACTTATCTAAATGTGTCAAAATACTTACATCTATCGATTGTAAGCCTTATATCCGATTATAATAATAGGCGTACGATTTTAAAGAAAAAACATGAAGCAGGTATTACTTATATTTTTTGGGTTACTCGCATAATGACTAATTACGTACACGCATATTGACATACACGCGTTTTGACTTACACGCACATACTCGCATAATGACTAATTAAGTACACGCATATTGACATACACGCGTTTTGACTTACACGCACATACTCGCATAATGACTAATTACGTACACGCATATTGACATACACGCGTTTTGACTTACACGCACATACTCGCATAATGACTAATTAAGTACACGCATATTGACATACACGCGTTTTGACTTACACGCACATACTCGCATAATGACTAATTACGTACACGCATATTGACATACACGCGTTTTGACTTACACGCACATACTCGCATAATGACTAATTAAGTACACGCATATTGACATACACGCGTTTTGACTTACACGCACATACTCGCATAATGACTAATTACGTACACGCATATTGACATACACGCGTTTTGACTTACACGCACATACTCGCATAATGACTAATTACGTACACGCATATTGACATACACGCGTTTTGACTTACACGCACATACTCGCATAATGACTAATTACGTACACGCATATTGACATACACGCGTTTTGACTTACACGCACATACTCGCATAATGACTAATTAAGTACACGCATATTGACATACACGCGTTTTGACTTACACGCACATACTCGCATAATGACTAATTACGTACACGCATATTGACATACACGCGTTTTGACTTACACGCACATACTCGCATAATGACTAATTACGTACACGCATATTGACATACACGCGTTTTGACTTACACGCACATACTCGCATAATGACTAATTACGTACACGCATATTGACATACACGCGTTTTGACTTACACGCAAATTGACTTACACACATTTTCACTTACACGCATATTGACTTACACGCATATTGACTTACACGCATACTGACTTTCACGCATATTGACTTACAAGCATATTGACACACAAGATATATTTAAGTATTTAACACTAATGTTAATGTCTGTCCGATTTCCCACCGTAAAAAGTGGTAGCCTGTGTCCAAATCTATTGCTGTGCAAAAGAATAATGAAAATTAGAAATTGCGTAGTTTTCAAGGAGTGTGGTGATGACTTTCCGTAAACCGAATTTTACTGCAAGCGATTTTTCCATTCGCATAATTTCCTAATTTTTAATTTTCTGTGCGTTTTTTTCCCGGAGGGTAAATTATTGATTTTTCTAATTTTTTATTACTAAGTATTATAAACCCCTAGAAATGGTCAAAGTCGATCGGAGGCCTATAAGCCCTATAAACATACCTTACGCATTTTCATTTATCCTTCCATTGGTGATTTAAAATCAATAAAAAATCAAAATAAAAATCCTTTTTAAAAAACAAGCTTTTATTTAAATGCGCTAAAAAGAAAAAAATAACTTTTTACTATAACTTATAACGTCGTTACGCAATTTATATGATATAAAAGGTTGTCGCGAGATTTACTTGTGTAAATAACAAAATAAATTAAATAACTTGATGTAATTGATTAAAATTTTCAATTAAAGTATAGTTACATACGAGTACTTACATAATCTCGCGACAACCTTTTAAATCATATAAATTGTGTAACGACGTTATAAGTTGATAGTAAAAGTTTATATTTCTTTTTAGCGCATTTAAATAAAAGCTTGTTTTTTAAAAAGTAATCTACCTTTGTCATTTCGCGTAGTCGTTCCCGTGTGTCATTTCGCGTATGCGAATATGTGTCAATTCACGTATGTCATTTTACGTAGTCGTTCCTGTGTGTCATTTCGCGTATGAGAATATGTGTCAATTCGCGTATGTCATTTTGCGTAGTCGTTCCCGTGTGTCATTTCGCGTATGAGAATATGTGTCAATTAACGTATGTCATTTTGCGTAGGCATTTTCGTGTGTCAATTCGCGTATGAGAATAAGTGTCAATTTGCGTATGTCATTTTGCGTAGACTCTATGTGTCATTGTGCGTTGGGCTACCAAATTGGGTCATTATGCGAGTAACCCTATTTTTTCACTTTCCGAACTTGTGCTTTCATTATTAGTTGCGTAAATATTTAGCTCGCTGTCTCGTAAGTTATCTATATGTACGTCTTTTGGAAGCCGTCTTTTTATAAGTAGTAATAATCACTACGACGCTGATCTTCCTTCCTCGAAGGTTCCTTTTTTGTGCATGACACCGCGCTTTTTATAGAATTTTGTGATAGCAATTAGAAAAAGCTTAGGATAGCCCCCCATACTAAGCTAATAGCCCAAGCAAAATATAACATAAAGTCTTCATGACAAAAATAGACTCGTTGTAGGTACAAGTAAACGTCAATTGCAAGTAATCTGTTATGCCCGTACTGAGTTTTTTGCCTGTTCTCAGTACTAGCACGGAATAACTAATATGGTACTAGCACAGTAAACACACTAGCTAGTACTTCTTGCAAACTTGCGAATTTATGGTTTAAAATAATACTACTGACTCATCTCTTCCGTTGAGTGTCTTAAAAGGCGACTAACGGACTAAATACTGAAAAGCAAGAGCGACGATGGGCTCAGCACCAATGACGCTGAGCACATGTGTAGTTGTAATTTGGTGAAACGTGACCTATGACAGTGAACTTCTTTTGCAGTTCTCATTGCCTCGTTGTCATGAATCTATAAATGTTTATGTTTTAGGGTACAAATTAAAAAAAATCTAGAACGTTGTAATTGTTTATTTGGCAAACATAGCAATTATGCCAATACCCATTCATTGGAGACAGTTTTTTGACAGTAATTGTCAACGTCAAATTTGACAGAATCGAGCATAGACTATGCGATATTTTGCGATAACAATACAATTAAGATGAACCACAGAACCGAATTAACCAAACTTGTTCTTACTAAAGTAGTCTGTAAGTCTATGAAAACACGGTACAAAGTCAAGTGTGTTTTTGTAGGTGCGGTCTCATGCGACCGCTTGGGGTTTGAGGGGTTGAGCTTTGCCCAACAGTGGTGCAGTAAAGGTTGATTCACACATAACAGTGAAGTCCCAGTTCTGGCACAGTACCGGCACAGTGAAAAATATTATTTCATACATTCTCTATGAATTTTGTCAAAAAGAATACGTCCGTAATTTGCCGGTGGCGCCACTGACACTGAGAGCATTATCACTGACAGGTGGGGATGCGTTCATAGAGAATGTATGAAAAACACTGTGACGATACGGTGCCGGAACTGTGGCTTCAGTGAACCTTAAATAGACTTTACTTTACACTTTGTTGGTTTGGTTCGTCATCGGTTTGCGCGTTAGGGCTGTGATCTATATACAATTACAAAAATGCTGAGCTACTGCGGCGGATAAGCCACGAACTAAATTTTAAATAAGTATACTTCTGTGCTCAGAAATGCTTTAAGCCGCTTTGGTCCCGTAAACGTATGAACTACGTAAATTGTACCGTGATGGATTGTACTGTCATGAATCGTATCGTAAGGGACAGTACTGCATGGGACCGTTCTGAAGGGGACCATACTGTCAGGAACATACGTTTACTAATTAGCAGTTTCAACACTCCTTGAACTTTTTTTCGTGCTTTGTCGCGTAGCGGCTCGTTAAAAGAATGCTACCACTAGCTCTCTGTTCCCTCGAGTGTCGTAAAAGGCGACTAACGGACTAAATACTGCACAGACATCCAACAGCATAGAGCGGCGATGGGCTCACCACCAGTCACGCTGAGCACATGTGCATTCGCTATTTGGTGAAAAGTGGACTATTAGCAGATGATTGCTTTTGCGGTCCTCCTTGCTTAGTCTCTGACTAACCCTTCGGGGATAAGTCATGATAATATAAATAAATAAACTTTCCTACACTCAAACCAATTATCTAGCCCAAGAGAAGCTTGGAAGAAACTCGTTAAATGGTTACTAGACAACGGATAAACATACTTAAAATACTTAAATACATACTTATTATACATACACCCAGACCCGAGACAATTTAGAAAAACAATTATTTCTAAATTGACCCGACCCGGGATCAAACCCGGGACCTCAGAGATGACGACACCATGAAAACCGGTGTACAAACCACTCGACCAAGGAGGTCGTCGAATATGTATTTTAGTGTTACAATGTGTGCGTTTGTTTCAGAGTGCTTCAATGGATCACGTGGCGTACGCATACGGAATCGGCTTTCTCGGAGTATACGATTTCGGTACAATGTCGCCGTACACAATGATAGACAATGCAGTTGTCATCTTCACCGTAGTGTTCACAGCGATTGGCTTCGCAAGGTCTTTCATTGTCAAGCTGCTGTATATGGTGTTGACGACGTGTGTAAACGTGGAGATATCAGTTACGCCACATTATTTGCTGTTCGCAATTTTACCGTTGAGCGCCGAGTTCCTCTACGCCCACAAGTTGTATATAATTTACATTTATATGAATGTTGCGGTGGCTACGGTGGCTTATCTAGTAAGTGTACACTTTTTATCAGAACATATTTTAATTTAGGTTTTTCTAACCTTTATTTGCATAACATTAGATTCTCAAAATATTAGATTATCAAAATAGCAGATTCTCAATACAGCCAGCGACTAACGGACTAAAGACTGCACGTAACTCCAATAGAATAAAGCGGGCTCGCCACCTGTCACTCTGAGCACATGTGCAGCTGCAGTGGTATTTTTGGGAAACGTGGTCTATGGCAGTGGACTGCTTCCGCGGTCCTGATTGCTTAGTGTCAGACTAACCCTTCGGGGATAATAGTCGTGAATCTATGTTTGTATGTAATATTTTAATAAAGTAGTTTCAAAAAAAAAAAAATTTAACCCCTGTCTTGGATTTTTTTTGACAGTTTTTTGACACTAACTGTCAACGTCAAATTTGACAGAATCGAGCATAGACTACGCGATATTTTGCGATAAAAATACATAAGATGAACCACAGAACCGAAATAACCAAACTTGTTCATACTCGTACTAAAGTACGAGGGGCGTTCTAAATATTCTCGGTATGTGGATAAAAACAAAGAAGTACGAAAAGTTTGATATTTTTATTTTTCAATATACTCCCCCCCTATGTTCATACACTTATAAGATCGATCAATTATTTTTTTTAATCCCTCATAAAAATATTTTTTATCTTTGGTGTAAAAATGCTCCTCCACGGCCGTCTTCAACGCTTCATCGTCAGAAAATTTATTTCCACGCAGATCCTTTTTAAGATTGGGGAACAAAAAGAAGTCGCTTGGGGCTAAGTCCGGACTATAGGGTGGATGAGTAACAGTTTCAAACCCACATTCAACAATAGCTGCCTTGGCAATATGAGCAGTATGGACAGGGGCGTTGTCATGCAGAAGCAGAACACCTTTGGTTAACTTTCCTCGCCTCTTTTCTTTGATCGCATCTCTTAATTGACGTATAACGTTAGCGTAGTACTGCCCTGTGATATTTACACCTTTTTCTTTATAATCGATAAGCAAAACTCCTGCACAATCCCAAAATATTGTGGCCATGACCTTGCCAGCTGACGGGATTACCTTGAACTTCTTGGGATGAGCTGAACCCTTAATGTGCCACTGCATGGACTCCTGTTTGCTCTCTGGGTCATAATGATGAACCCAGGTTTCATCTCCAGTAACTATTTTTTGCAGCACCTCATCGGGATTTTCACCACACAGGTCGATAAAATCTGAACAGCAAGCCACACGCATATCCTTTTGAAGAAGCGTCAGCATTCGCGGAACCCATCTTGCACTTACTTTTGACATATTAAGATGGTCATGTATAATGTCATGTACGGTACCAATAGAGAGATTGGTTACTTGAGCTATAGATTTTACCTTCACTCGGCCGTCTTCCAATATAAGTTTTTCCACTTTATCAATATTTTCTTGTGAGGTAGCCACTACAGGCCGGCCAGGTCTAGGGTCATCTTCAATACTCTCCCTTCCACGCTTAAATTCGCTTGACCATTTTTGAATAGTAGATAAAGAAGGAGCAGACTCACGGTAAACACAATCCATTTCCTCTTTTATGGTTTTTTGATTTTTACCCTGTTTTGTCAAGAATTTTATGACGGATCGGTGCTCTAATTTCGTTAAAATTGTTAATTCGCTCATGGTGTTCATGTTTGTTCGGCAATTGCAGAAAAACAAAAGAACATCTCGGTTCCAATTTTACTTTTTTTTAATGTCAATAGATGAATCTTAGCGGCCAGTAACAAATATATATAAAAGAGGTTATAACGTATCAATACCGAGAATATTTTGAACGCCCCTCGTAGTTTGTAAGTCTATGAAAACACGGTACAAACTCAAGTGTGTTTTTGTAGGTGCGGTCTCATGCGACCGCTTGGGGTTAATGATTAGATTCGATGTACCAATTTTCGTTATGCCATAAGACCGCTTTTTTTCCATAGTCGCATTGGATGTTCCATTGATGGGACGATGGAAAAAATCATTTAACCGTAGACCCGTTTGCTTTTAGGACCAATGAAAATAGTTTTTAACTCGAGTATCGCTTTTCTATGATACCATTAATAGAGACGTAACTAGGTATAGGAAAAAAATAATAATACTTACTAAAATCACATAACTTTTTAATAAAAGATAACAAAAGAATACATGGGAAATTAAAATGTCTGTGTTGGGCCTACGTTTTGACTAACGAAGTTTTTCTAGAGCGTGGCCGACTGTAATTTCTCCAGTGATAAGTTGAATTTGAATATTCATAATCACATCATCTCTCAAAGTGTACTCTTTCCTGCGCCTCGCTAATTTCCCTCGATTGTTTTTCAACTTGTCAATTTTAATTTCCGCTAAGTTACTATTCAGTTTTAAAACATTCAACAATCGTAATATGTTGTTACTATTTTTGTTTATAGATCGGTTTATTTTGGAGTGCCATGCCTCTACTATATTATTGGTCCGGTGACGTTTTATTTTCGATGATCCCATAAGCAAATGGGTCTACGATAATCTGCACAACTTTAGAACTTAATGGAATCATGGAAAAGCAATACTGGAATTAAAAACAATTTTCCGTGGTCCCATAAGCAAACGGGTCTACGGTTAAATGATTTTTGATGCAATGAATCATTACGTTGTCGGTAAAACAGTTCACACTCAACCGCCCAAAAGAATTGCAACGCATCTTTTTATCAGGAAGCGCTACCACAGTACCATATAAATTCTCGTATTCGTTAACGTCATCGAGCGGTGAATAAAATTCGCACTCAGCGCTTAGCCCGCGACGCAATTCCGTCCATTGTAATACTTCTGTGAACCTAATGGTTCTCGATGCCAACGCGGAAAATGCACTGATTGTCCATTTTCCCTCACTATTGCTTCGCACAATGCTCGAGGGTACGACATAGTGTAAGCATTTTTTTTATCCACTACTGATAAGCACTTGGCCTTCATCTCACCAGATGTAAGTAATGATAACTCCGAAGGTGGAAGTGCATTTCACCCGGAATCTACAACTACCAAAGAACTGGCTATCTTATCTCTAAACTTGCGGAACAGAACAATGCTTTTAACATTGTTGTTATGGTGACAGACATTAGTTATGATGGTGGTAGCTATCCAGTTAGACTTAACAAGCCCTACCACCAACTAAACCCACTACACTAAGATGTACGCCCCGCTAGCAATGGAACCTGGTACCTCTTCGACTAAGTCCGTTGATTTAGCTACTAGACCACAGAAGCGGCTTACATTAAACTATTCCCGGAGGGGTAAGCCGAGACCATAGTTTTCCATATGCTATGATCCTTACTCTTCTGGCGCAGTATAAGTATAGCCTTAAAAAACAGAAATGTGCAATCTATATTAATATGTTGTTAGCATCCATTGACACTTTTTGCCCCTAAAAAAAGGAACAGCAAAATCTCTTTTTTAAATAATGAGGGGTAAGGACGATTAACCTTTCAAATGCGGTCGCGCACTGATTAGTGCTCAATGAAAAGAATATCTATCGTGTGTCGTGGCGCCGCATTCTGAGTGTTAATTATTAAAATTTAGTGTACTACTAAGTATTTATGATGATTGTTAAAAGTTGAACATCGTAACACCAATGGTCTAATTATAGAGAAATAGCTATGATGATATTTTATTACAATCAATAGATCTTATTACAAAAGAACGCGTAAGAGAAATAAAACATTGATTTATAGACACTAATATCGCTTATTTTCAAACATTTTGTAGAGGTGAAGACCTAAACAAAAGCTAACGTATCCTTGACCGAGCAGCAACACGCAAAAAATATTTCACAAATTCTAACGAACTACGGCGCGCGGCCATAGCTTGTATATCCGGAACGCTTTCACTACTTTTAATCCCGGAAAATTGAAGAGTTCACCTTAGATAGTCTTTCTATCTATCTATTTATGTAAAAAAAAACAATTGCTTTCTGTATGCACGCGGAAACACTTCATGCAAGTTTTTATGATAGCCTTTTTTTTGTATTTATATGTAAAGTCGAACATGTTTATGTATGAAACTCAATTTTAATAGGTTGTCGAAATGGTTGATTGGAATTATTCATTTAGTTTTTGTAATTAGATTACGGTGTGAACAATTTGAAAAGTGTCAGCACTCTTCAGTTTTATTAATTTGATTGTGAGCTTTGTTAGTTCACTTAACGTGGCAGTAGCAGTTCGTAAAATTTTGGTATCGGCTGTTCATATTGAAGAAATTGGAATTCGATTTTTGAACGCGGACTTGAAATATTACGGACTATATTAAAGTCAAAGTGAAAGTCAAAGTCAAAGTCAAAGTTGGAAATTCGTCATTGGATACGGCGCGTTTACGCGGACGAAGTCGCGGGCGGGCGGACACTAGTTTAATATGAGAGTTTTCAATTACTAAATGTTCTCTACACAATATGAGAACTCTCTTATTAAACTAGTGCCCACAAATTGTTAACAAATTGCCATGTTATGTCGGCCTCCGAAGAGGCTTAGTACCATGTCATACTAACTACTGTGTTCATACATCACGGTTGCGAACGAGCGACACCGTTCTAAACATTTTGGTGCGACATGGCACTAGCATAGCGTATGCTACTTCTGAGGCGGACTGTACCTAACGACGACAGGATACAGTCCTATAGCGTTCATACTGTGATTGCGCCCTTCTCTGAGATATCACTTTGACCTATCGAGTTTCTATATAAAACACGTGATTACCTTTTGGCATTTAGGTATGTGCTCGTGTGCTCTCTATGATAAACGAAGTTGAAAATTGTGTTTTCTCAGGAGAATACAAGGAAAATAAGCATGAAAATTTTATAAGAGTATATGCTTAGTTAAAGTGCTTTGTCAGGCACTTTAAGCCGCTGATCCCAGTTGTTGTCACAAGATGGCAGTCGTAAAATTCAACCCACCCGCATTAAGCGTGCTTAATTATAACCATATCTGCCAATGTGCTATTGTTCAAATGGAATTTGTTAGATAAAATTAAAACTTTTCATTTGGTTTTACGGAACAGATTTCTTATAGAAATTGTTTGTTACTTAGCTCTGATCTAACAATTAGGTAAGGACCTTCGACCACATATTAAACTGGACACATCATAAATCGTAGCGGAATAGTAGTATCGAAATGAGTATTTAAACAACTCGCTAGGTACTCTACTTATTCAGACGTTTTGAAAGCATTGATTGTGCATATCAATAATGTTACAATAAAAAGAGGTATGGATGCGTTACATGTGCCAAAAACTGGCACCATAAAACTGTGCGAATTGGCTTACCTTACGTTAGCAGGAAAGTTGTTAACACTGTCAGTTTGCGTGTATTCGTTTCCGTAAAACAGTTTTAAGAATGCCGTCCTGTGTAATACCATTTGTTAGTCCTTTACCTCAAAAGCATAAGTAAATTCCTAGTAGAAGTTCACCGAATCGTATTTCACCTCGAATGAATTAAATTTAAATAGAATCTTTTACTTGAAGCAATTTTTCGCGTGGCTTTTTACATTAGTATAATTAGTTTGTAGCTTTAAATTTTTCGTGTAGTATTTTACCCTAGACGCATTTCGCCGCGATCGATGTTTGTTTGGGACTCTATTTAATTTGACGTATTAATAATGTGTAACATTTTTTTTAAAACGTGCTTTGTACCAGTAGTTTCATGTCTTAAGTGCTATCAAACTCATAGCATATTATATATTTTTTGACTGCTTAATATATTTTTATTTTTTCCTGTTCGTTATGTTACTTAGGCTGCAGCTGGTTTTCAATTTTGTTTTATCCTTAAGGAATATTAAAGCAGAGTTGTGTTAGTTCAAGGAAATAATTAGTTTATATCAAGGAAATATTTATTTATTATATCCGATAGAGAACCTATCTCAAGCAAGCTTTTTGATCTTATATCGATTAGAAAGTGTAGTATCATTTCATTGAGATTATCTATTCATAATTTCAATGAAATCCCATCTAACGTTTTATTAGAACATGTAAGTTGTAAGTTGAATAAGTAGGCACATCACTCAAAAAACCCAAAAAAATACGAAGATATGCTATTAAAAAAGTTAGCGATAAGGTACATTGCAAGTAAAGATATTGTCTAATACTGAAATAGCCGATTAGGATACAAAGCGAAAATTTATCACACGATCGAGGTGAAATGCGACAAAAGCTAATATCGACTAAAAAATACGATTGAAACACAACGCTATAGTTAAATGCACGATCGAGGTGAAATGCAACTAAAACCAATAGCGTCTTAAAAAGTAAACGATCGAGACACAACGCAAAAATTAAATATATGTTCGAGGTGAAATGCGATGCGGTGAATCGCTACAAGGAATTTATGCTTTTGAGGTAAAGGACTAACAAATGACGCTTTGGTCCATTATTGACATTACATTAGTACTGACATCACCTATCTTAGGTAGATAGGTGATGTCAGTACTAATGTATCTGTACCTCTTTTTTATTGTAACATCATTGGTGCATATAGTTTCATATGTAATCGAAGCTAAGGAGAGAGTGAGAATTACAGTAATTAAAGCTATTATAGAAGCTGTATAGCCATTTTAGTAGACTATACCACGACAACTTTGCAGCGGTCGTTGCACAATGCATACTTGCAAAGAGACATTGTCAAAGAGGTATACCAAAGTTAAGTTAGTGTGATAAGTGTTAACTGTGTCGCTTAGCATCATCATCATCATCATCATCAGCCTATAAACGTCCCACTGCTGGGCACAGGCCTCCCACGTGGACAATGCACGAGGGGATATTGGGCCATAACCCACCACGCTGGCCCAATGCGGGTTGATGGGTTTTAACGACTGTCATCTTACGACAACAACCGGGACCAACGGCTTAACGTGCCTTCCGAAGCACGGAGGAGCTCGAGATGTTTTAAATTTGGTCACCCATCCAGCGACCAGGCATTGCGAAAGTTGCTTAACGGGCAAGTTCGCAAGCCGAACGCGCTAGCCGCTGCGCCATCGAGCTCGTAGCAGCTCGTCGCGTAGCAGTGAAATAATACTACCACCCCTTTCTCGCCTTGGGTTTCGTAAAAGGCGACTAACGGACTAAAGACTGCACATACATCCATAAACATTGAGCGGCGATGGGTTCACCATCTGTCACGCTGAGCACATATGCAGTCGCTATTTTGTGAAAAGTGGACTATGCTAGAGGACTGCTTTTGCGGTCCTCAATCCTCATTGCCTAGCCGAACGGTTAGTCAGAACTAACCGTTTGAGGATAATAGTCGTATTATTATGTAAGTTAGTGTGTACATTTGGATAGCCATTGTCTATATTGGCTCGAGTTGGCAAACAATAGGAAACTTTAAAGGGATCTAGGGGGAGCCTTTGCGGCACTCGGTCGGAAAGCGCTCGGCTCAATATTGGTTTCGGGTTCCATTCCCATATCAGGCGAAGTGCTTCAGATTTTTCGATGCATAGTTCGCGTTTAAGATCACTAACCCGTCGTGGTTAAGCCAGTATCTATTTATTGTAGCAATGACTTGATTTCAATGATGTAGGCCTGTACCCTGCAATAGGTGGCCGGGCTGTGGGACGCATCTAAGCCTCTGAACGAACATACAAAATGGGAACCTAATGATTCCCTTGATAGGATCATGGAAATGGGGTGTGACAAAATCTCCCCCAGTACATGTTCGAAAAGAAATTCGGTATATATTATGTCCCAACTAGGGATGAATGGAAACAAGGACCACCGTCTCCAGAGAAGAACAGCCTAATCTGGTACACTGATGGATCCAAAATGGAGTCGGGTACTGGAGCAAGTATCTTTAGCAATGACTTCGAACATAGTCAAAGCATGGGAAAATTTGCAACTTTATACCAGGCCGAAATTTTTGCTATTCTCCTATGCGCAAAAAAGAACTTAGAACTTGCCCCAAGAAAGCGAAATATATTCATCCTGAGTGACAGCCAAGCAGCACTCAAGTCACTTATATCGGCCCGGATCGACTCCAATCTTGTACTTGAAACCACAAAAGCTTTAAACAAGCTAGGTAGACACAACAGGGTGAGATTGATCTGGGTACCAGGCCACATGGGAATCCATGGCAATAAGATGGCTGATGCACTTGCCAGGGAGGGCTCAGAGACCCCATTTATTGGTCCTGAGCCGTTTGTTGCACTGGCACCGATCACCATCAATAAGGCAATAAACAGGCATAAAACCGAATGGGAAAAGCTACCCGGCATGAAACTCTCAAAATCCTTCATAGGTGGAGACGCCCTAGGACGGAGTAAAATCATATGTGGAGGTACCAAAAGGTAGGCACGAACAATCATCGGAGCCTTGACCGGGCACTATGCCACAAAACAAATGCTCCATAGAATTCAACTAGCAACAGACAGCTTGTGCAGGGCATGTGGGTAGAATACGAAGTCCATGCCACACTTACTGTGTGACTGTGACTCTCTTGCTAGGAAAAGAATTAGTCTCCTGGGATTCGCCTACCCAAAACCAGAAGATTTTAGGCTCTGCCCTTAAAGACATTGCCAAACTTATGGCAGTCGTTTTCACTGAGGAAACAGAGTGATAGGACGGGGTTGTACAAAAGATCCCAATGGGTCGACGACGTGCCGCTGCGAGAGAGAAACCTCTGCAGGCCTCACTACGATAAGATAAGATAAGACCCTGCAATGGGACATACTGTACTTTACTATGGGCATAATTAGCCTAAAATTGTCCCACTGTTAGGAAATAAATTACGAAGACAATATACGTAAAAGTGTACCCTTCCTATTTTACTGAATTATTTCTCACTAATATTACTAACCCGGGTATGTCCTAAAACTACGACCAGCCACCGGAGGACGGGCTGCAGCGTCCTCTAGCTAAACGGTGACCCGCTGCGATCCCCAAGCCGCCTGCCAAGCGTGGGGATTATGGCAAACCCCCCCCCCCCCCCCCCCCATGACAGACAATATTTGCCCACGGCCCCCAGTCCCCGGCAGCTCCTTTATCCCTGGCCCAACGGGTAGCTGGTCAGGTAACGGAGGAGCAGGGGGTGCGAAAAATCACCGGCAGTTGCTCGGCTACCCACACACCCACCAACGAACCTTGGCCCTGGCAACACACAACATCCGCACGTTGAGGACCGATGCAAAGATTGTAGAGCTGGAGGAAGAATTGAGCAGATTGCGGTGGGACATCATGGGACTATCAGAAATCCGACGAGAGGGGCAGGATATGGTAGTCCTTGATTCTGGCAACATGCTCTTCTTCCGGGAAGGAGAACGAAAATCCCAGGGTGGTGTTGGGTTTCTCGTCCACAAGTCCCTTGTTAACAACGTTATCAAGGTCGATAGTGTGTCAGGTAGAGTTGCGTACCTTATACTCAGAATCACCGATCGGTATTCGCTGAAGGTCATACAGGTATATGCACCAACCTCGACACACCCTGACGAAGAAGTAGAGGCTCTGTATGAGGAGATATCTGAAGCCATACATTCCTCCGAAACGTACTTCACCGTTGTTATGGGGGACTTCAATGCAAAGGTAGGCACAAGGAACGGCGATGAGTTGAGAGTGGGGCAATATGGATATGGACAGCGGAACCAAAGGGGCCAACGGTTGGTCGACTTTATGGAGAAGGAGGAACTCTTTTTGATGAACTCTTTCTTCCGGAAGCGACCAACCAGGAAGTGGACGTGGATAAGCCCCGATGGTTCAACCAGAAATGAGATCGACTTCATCATGACGACCAAGAAGCGTATATTCAGTGATGTCTCCGTGATCAGTAGGGTGAAAACCGGTAGCGATCACCGGATTGTTAGAGGCACACTGAATATCAACATCAAGCTCGAGAGGTCACGTCTGGTGAAGTCCACACTCCGTCCTGGCCCTGCCCAGATCCAGAGCCCGGAACACTTTCAACTCGAACTCCAAAATCGCTTCCAGTGCCTAGCCGAGTGCGAAACTGTGGACGAGATCAGCAGCAGGCTTGTGGAAACTGTCCAAGCTGTGGGGTCTAAGTTCTTTAAGACCCCACGCCGGAAAAGGCCTCAAAAGCTCTCAGACGGAACCATTAAGTTAATGGAAGACCGGAAAGAAATGATACTGCAATCTTCAGCTGATATGTCGGAATATGGCAAACTCAATAGACGAATCTCGAAATCTGTGCGACACGACCTGCGCTCCTATAGTGCTAAATGCATTAGGGACGCAATTGCGCGGAACCAAGGCGCCAAAGTGTTCGCAAAGAATTCGTCTATTGGTCAGAGCCAAATGACTAAGCTGAAGATCGAGGACGGCAGTGTCATTTCGTCGAAGCCGGAGATTCTGAGAGAGCTCGAGAGGTTTTATGGACAGTTGTACACCTCAACACAAGAGCCCGCTGTTGGTACAGCTCAGGACACCAGAGCTAAGTTAACCCGACACTATACCGAAGATATCCCTGACATCAGCCTGTATGAGATTAGTATGGCTCTTAAACAGCTTAAAAACAACAAGGCGCCGGGTGATGACGGAATTACCACTGAACTTCTGCGAGCGGGTGGAAAACCGATACTCGTAGTCCTCCAGAAGTTGTTTAATTCCGTCATGCTCGAAGGTACTACGCCAGAAGCATGGCACAGGAGTGCGGTGGTGCTCTTCTTCAAGAAAGGCGATAACACCTTATTGAAGAATTATAGACCCATCTCACTCCTGAGCCATGTGTACAAGCTGTTTTCGAGAGTCATTACGAACCGTCTCGAACGCAGGTTTGACGACTTCCAGCCTCCCGAACAAGCCGGTTTCCGAAAAGGCTTTAGTACCATAGACCACATACATACGCTCCGCCAGATTATACAGAAGACTGAGGAGTATAATCGGCCCTTATGTTTAGCGTTTGTGGACTATGAGAAAGCCTTCGATTCTATCGAAACCTGGGCTGTGTTGCAGTCCCTCCAGCGTTGCCATATCGACTATAGGTATATCGAAGTGTTGAAATGTTTGTATAGAAACGCTACTATGTCGATCCGATTACAAGACGAGAGTACGAAACCAATCCAATTGCAGAAAGGTGTGAGACAGGGAGACGTCATATCTCCGAAACTGTTCACAAATGCGTTGGAGGACATTTTCAAGCTCTTGAATTGGAACGGATTCGGCATCAACATTAATGGCGAATACATCACTCACCTTCGTTTTGCCGATGATATAGTCATAATGGCGGAGTCGCTGGAGAACCTCAACACCATGCTCAGCGACCTCAATATCGTATCCCAACAGGTGGGTCTTAAAATGAACATGGACAAGACGAAGATCATGTCGAATGTCCATGTTGAACCCGTACCGGTAATTGTTGGGAGCGATACTATCGAAGTTGTCGACCACTACACCTACTTAGGACAGATTGTCCAGTTAGGTAGGTCCAACCTCGACAAAGAGGTCGCCCGGAGAATCCAACTCGGATGGGCAGCGTTCGGGAAATTACGAGATATCTTTGCATCGAAGATTCCGCAGTGCCTAAAGACAAAGGTCTTTAACCAATGTGTGTTGCCGGTGATGACATATGGCACCGAAACGTGGTCCTTAACTGTTGGCCTTTTAGAAAAGCTCAGAGTCACACAGCGAGCAATGGAGAGAGCTATGCTCGGAGTTTCTTTGCGCGATAGAATCCGAAACGAGGATATTCGCCAAAGAACCGGAGTTGCCGACATAGCTCGTAAGATTTGCAAGCTGAAGTGGCAATGGGCAGGCCACATCGCTCGACGAACCGACAACCGTTGGGGAAGAAAGGTTCTCGAGTGGAGACCACGCACTGGAAGACGCAGTGTTGGTAGGCCTCCCACTAGGTGGACCGACGACATCGTGAGAGTCGCAGGCAACCGGTGGATGCGAGTGGCGAGTTGTCGGTCAGGATGGAGGTCAAAGGGGGAGGCCTATGTTCAGCAGTGGACGTCTTCAGGCTGGTGATGATGATGATGATGAATATTACTAAACTTATAATAAATGTAAGAGTTTGATTGTTACTCAATAACGCGTAAACGGCTAATTTAACTCCATTTCCGTGGTCCCGGCTACTGCAATAATCCCCGCGAATCGGGAGCGCGTGCCACTCGCTCTGGAACGCTTTTGAGTTCGTCTGAGATTCCGTGTGATTTCGTGAGAGGTCGACGTGTGCGTTGCTCGAAATGAATTTGTACGGAGCCGTCCTTCTGTAGGTACTCACTCTATTTTGTGTTTTGTGCAATCAAATGCCTTCTTGTAGTCGACCGACACTACACATTACTTTGGTGCCTATTGGTATAAAATTTCTAGCAATTTACAATGATTTGCCTTAAATGCCTCGATTATGCTATTTTAAAACGTCCACATTTGTACCTCAATGGCTTGATTCTGACATATTAACTTTGTTCATAAATCAGGCCACTGAAGCCACTGTAATTACTGACGTTTGAAATAGCGGATTTCTAAATTAGCTTTACTTATTTAACCTCATATCCTCATAAGATATTAAATCCTGACAATCATTTGTGATTTAACCTATTTTTCGCCATAACTCTCATAACTTCATAACTTAGCTCGAATACTTTTAATAAATCGTTTATATGGAATCCTAGCCAGTTTCATCAAATTTGGAAATAATGAATACCTCCAGAGGTGTTAGGAGTAAGGAGCGAACGTGGAACGTTGAATCTGAAATGTAGACAATATCAAAATCTGCACGAAGAAGCAAGCGCTAAAACACTAAACCACACCTGCATTATGGCACCATTTGATACTGTCGCTAATGTTGGGGGCAGGCTTTGCGATGTCAGCTATTAAAGGATTTAGTTCTGGGATAATATAATTAAGCGGAAAACTTATGGAAAAGGCTCTTCTGTTATAACTTAAAATATTTTTCAAAAACTCTTTTACGCCGAAGACCAATATACTATTCCACTGCTGGCCAATGATCTCTGTTGAAATCATGACCTTGAAATCAGGCCTTGAATCAGCTAGGTGATTGCGTAAAGTCAATAACATTCATTTGACAGTTCATATTGTATCTTTAATGTCATTCCATACAAATTGCAGCCGATGAAATACGATATAAACTGTCAAATGAATACGATTACCTTACGCAATCGCACTTCTGTACCCCAAGCACGAACCATTATGGTACTAGTTAAGGTAATCGTAATTGCATTATTTTGTATGAAAAAGGTGTAGTAACTTTATGGTTTTCATACAAAATAATACGATTACGATTACCTTAACTAGTACCTTAATGGTTTGTGCTTGGGGCACTGGTCCTTGAATCAGGCCCTTGAAATAATGACGTCATCGTAACAATTGATGGGTAATCACCACGTATGGCATGTGTGGTGTAGTGTTCACTAACCAGGGGCCTTACCATCAACTGTCAGAGCAGTATTACTGTAAATTAATGTTTTTATATATTTTAGCGTTTTATTAACGCATAAATATACATAAATGAAATTTTAAACACTAAAAAAAGACGACCACCTCAGGCGGGAATCGAACCACGCACTTTCCGCATTCCGGGCAGCTGCCTTAACCACTAGGCTACGGAGGCCTGGTTTTCACCCGTCGAAATTTGTTAGTGCTTGATGCTTATGTTTTTAGTCAAAAATTTTACTTAAGTATTACTTTAATCTTACTACGCAAATTCCCATACGAATTTTGCATAGTAAGATTAAAGTAGTACCTATTGCTTTAAGAGGTGACAATAGGGTCACAGAGCTATACATCGATAAGTCCGAAACACACCTTGCAACACACCTTGCCCGACCTATTAATTGGAAATATGGAATAGTTGAAATCGGACATTCGGATTTCAAGCTGAGCGTGTTTGTACCGTCACATAATGAACAAATCGATCATACATTGGTCTTCAAATCTGTGTTGCAAAGATGGAATTTTGAAGCTTGGTGCACGATTTGCTGTAATGGAGGTCTTTTTTCTAATGGGAAAAGAGTGAAATGCAATTTTATAATAATAATTACACTTTCCCTTTTAACTTTTTTGATTTTCTTTATGTTAACCTCTCGAGTATCGGCGGGAATACCGGCTTTCCCAGGAAAAAAAAGTACCGTTGAGTGTCGGTGGGACTGCCGGGTGTCCCGCCAGTGACAAGATCTATGGGTAATTTTTTACTACCCTTAACTTATTTTAACCAATAAGAGTGTTTGACATCATTCGATTCTGTGTTCTATGCACTCGAATACTAAATTATGATTGGCTATCGTGTTCATAGAAAAAGTGTGAGTAATGGTCGTTGATAACGAATGGTGACGCATTTGTGAACAAGATTGTGTAGTTTCAGTCAATGCAACTGCTTGTAAACAAGATGTTTAAATGATTTATCGTAAGTAAATTACAAGTATTAAATGTCAAATTAAACAGTAAGATGTATAGATTGTTTTGATGTGATTTTCTTGAACTTTTATATCTTGTTACATAGTGTAAAAATATTTTAAACGTACGTGTTCGCAAAGATGACAAACAGTTTTGGAATAAAAAAGGCGCTTTGAGCTGTATTATAATTCTATAGTTTTATTTACAAATGTGTATGGTGCAAAGTGTTGAATATTTTATGATGGTAAGTGTATTAACTTGGTGTGTTACTAAAAATAATGTGATTTCGTACAAGTTTTACATTATTTCTGAATCGTCAAAGTTTGTGTATTGAAGAATTTTTGACCGTTGGTAAAATAAAATGCAGTACAAAGGGTATGTATTTGTTATTACTTAATTTTAATGGTTAGACAATATTTCTTGGTTTCTAAAAACGTAAAAATCATAAAAAACGGACGAGACTCATAGGTTATATAAGCTAAATAGTAAAATAGGCCAGTTCACTTGAGGTCAGTAGGTCAAGGCGTCGACACTTAACGGTATCCGATGCATTTTGCCGCGCGACACTTGAGAGGTTAATTAAGGGTATTCAAATAATGAAGGAAGCTAGATTACATCGAAACAAAATGGACAACACCATGAAGGTACTAAAACAACACATACAAAAAGCTGTTTTTATTTTTTACAAAGCTGAAATCGTTGCTCAAGCAACTTTCTACATGTAAAAAATAAACAAGTCAGTTTACACGTGTTACTGCTCCGGACGCATTGTGCAAAACTTGCATCCTGGAAGTTCATTCAAAAAGTTAATATTGCATCAGGATTAAAGCAGAAAAAAAACAATGATTTTTGTATCCAACTAGCGGCTAATACTCGCATCCCGCGATGATTCCACCCCGTATACTAGGAAACGTTCACAGCCGTGCGTACAACAACTTGCCAAAGTTTGCTCGCGGTTGGATACTTTCTAAGGAGAGTAGTAAAAATTTTCTTTTAAAATGAAGCTCTTTCCATTAGTTTTCCGTTTGACAACATCTCAAGAATTTGATCCGTACAAGCGACCGACATTATCTCTGCCGGTGCAACGTTACGTGAAGTCCCGTTTTAAAATAAAACGCTGACGCTTAATACATCTGTAGAACACACTTTTGCAGTTGCACTGGTTTGTAACAAATGAAGGAGTTGCTTTTAATATCAAGCGACTTATTAGGGCTAAATATTTGTCATATGAAATAATTGTGGTCTGACGACATTCAGGAGGTCGCAGCACGCAATAACTGCCTGTATGCAAGTTACAAAATAATTATGAGACGAACATAATCCCAGGTTCGAAATAAAATGTAAAATTAATAGCTGGTAGATTCATTAAAAATGTTTCATTTCAATTATTTAACTTGATTCCGAACATCTAATTTTCATTATAATCAAGTATTTTATATTCAAAGAATCTGAGACTTGATGCAACAAAAATTTTAAACACAATTTTCCCGACCAGGTAATTGAACTTGATTGAATATCCGTCCGAGCTCTTTCATTTTATAATAAAGGTAAAATAACATAGTCTTATCCCATAAAAACAACGTGGAAGGTATTCTTTGTAGTATTGTGTTGTTTATATTATTGGCGTATAGGTGACATTGAACGTGAAAACAGATCATGACGTTCATGCCGTGCACTGAAAAGCTTTTTTTCTGACCGTGAAATAAAAAAATGAATGCCATTGTTCCTAATACCTTTTGTGTTGAAATGCGCGCACTTGGCATGTAGAACAGATTGCCATTTCAAAAGGTCTAATAATGATAACTTGCTTACTGTGGGAGGCTTCGATGGTGCTCACATTTTTGAGAGATCAATAATTTCTTAATTCGAGATTATTATGTGGCTTAATAACTTATTACATGAACATAATTTGGAATTTCTTACAATTAATAATCTCGAACAGTATTACAATATTACTATTGTATAAACTGAAATTATGATCTTTCTATAGGGCCTTCTATGCAACGACATTAAAGTTTATCCCGTACTCATTTATTCTCAGTTACTCGAAGCAATTCATCTTACTACGAAAATAACATAAATTTAAGTTACGGTTTAGAAGAGCGGCTGTTCGTTTGTTAAACAATACTCATTTCCTTATTCTTTGGACAATGTTTGCCGATTGGATTGTATCTTGTCTTTAATGAACACGATAAACTAAAATTATTTTTGTTACGTCAACGACAATGCAAAGTAATCTTATTTGTTCCCAAAAGTTAAGAACGCTAACGGTAACGAGCTGTTGACTATTAAATATCCAATAAAAGTCACGATAAATGTCGAAAAGCAAAATCAAAATTCTCAGAAATTTTGCGCAGCAAAAATAAATTTCAGAATATTTCCACTCTGCAGACCTAACCACCGATAGCTTGGGTATATCCCTGTTACCAATAGCAGCCTAGGTTAAGTTTTCATTATAATTTATATTGTAATCATGTTTATGTTATAAAACATGGACAACACGGACTTCGATATTTTCAATGATTTCTATCTCTGGCCCAATTAATCCGTTCTCTAGAAACGAAGCGAAAATATGGAAATAATGGTTCACGGGCGAAATCAATAACTACGCGTACGGAGTCGCGGGCAAAGGCTAGTGTGTGTATGTATATAACAATTTAATAAAAAAGCAACGTCATGGTAAGAATATCTATGATAAAAAAATACAGCAACTGAACCAAATGTGGACAAACAAACAGCTAGAAGCATCAATTCACCAATTTTTCGGTTGAATGATACAATTTTAATTTGGAACAAGGGCCGCACGCAGCAAAGGTTATCGATTTTAATTTTCGTTTGACACACTCGGTGACGCCGCGCCACAAACGATTCTAGTGATGTTTTGTGACAAGCTGACAAGTCTTCTAACTGATCTGCAGCATTAATTACACTGAAATGAAAAATGAACGTGCTTTCATGTTAAAAAAATAGTAATCCAGCCCGAAGAAATAAAAGTAAGTGAACGAACATTTTAAAAATGTGTTTCACTATTGAAAATTTGTTAACTTAGTTAAATAAATTCGAACATGTTTATTAGTTACTGGATGAAAAGGTTGGGAAGAAAAATAATACAGAAGTGGTACTTATAATGGGCAAAACAAAATATGATGCCAGTCTAAAAAATTAATACAAACATTATTTAGAAAATTAGTATAGGTAGGTGCTTTTTTTTCAAACCAGTTTCATAATTTTAATACAATAAAATACATGAAGTAAATTCTTGTTCATAATTTATTTTGAGGTAGAATAATATTCTATCTCAGCACACACTCATCCTGTCTATCTTAACCTTGGTGTTACCTATCTATTTAATAAAATGAATAGTTTCTAACAACAAACAAATAAAAAAGTCGCCACTAATCAACAGATATGTACATACTTAAACTATACCGATTGCATTAAACCCCGTTACACTATATATTTCTGATGTACCTTCAACATGAACGTGACCTTCATAAAAAGCTCCAGGTATTTCTTATAATCATTTTCCAACGGCATCTACGTTATTTCAAAGCTCTCATAAAATACTCGTGGGAAATTGTGCAACTATAAATGCCGCTGATTCACATAGTAACATAATATCTACGATACTAGCTATCGAAGGTCACCGGTTCATTGCCAGTGTAACGACACGAGGAGCTCGGTTGGTTTGCAAATTCACTTTCACCAGATCGAAATTAAATTTTGCAAACTTCTCGTGATTTGGAAGGCACGGTACGCGTTTGATTGTTGTGGTATGATGTTGAAAACCAAACTGCATTGGACCACCGTGTTTTGGCCCAAAATGTGCTATAAGCAATTATAATAATTATGCCTGTGAAGGTTTTCGAAATTTTCATATTCAACATTCGATCACGTAAATATACAAATACCTACTAGTTTTTTGATAAGTATGTGCTCTCAATTCACTAAGCCTCTATTTCTAGAATGGGTCCCGAACTGCTTCAATTTGTCTTTGCAACTTTGGGGATTCTTAAGTTAAGTGCAATCGGGTATGACGACTTTTTTGTTTTAGGGTTTTTTCATTTCCAAATTACACAGAAACGCGGTCGGGTTTTTAGTTTTTTAAATTACCGTTTTTAGTTACGAAACGTTTCAATGTTGAAGTGACTTCGCAGTTGGAACTAAACTGTTTTCATGCAACAATTATGCACTTTATTGTTTGCTAGTTCAAGCACAGTTACGTAACTTTTGAAGGACAAATATTTTTAGGAAAAAGCTAGTACCTATAAAGGTATAATTTTTAACAACGATCATATGCATTCTCGCCTCGAGTTTAGTTTAGGTAATCAAATTACTTCGAGCACCATCCCATAATAGGATATCAAGGACGCATTTTTTAAGAAGTAATATGAAAGAAAATGTGGAACTAGTAGTGTGGTTTCATGCCTTGGTTCCAATAATCACAAAAGCTGAGCTACCTTAGGTATGGTCGTTAAATAATAATAATAATAATAATACTTGTTTATTTGCCATAAATAGGGTATAATACAGTTGGTCAAAGAATGTCGCTTAAACCTACTTAGCCGTAAGCTACAGCATGTAAAATATTTAAGTATAGCAATACTTAATTTAACTAAATCTATGCATCCTCCACATCGCGTCTTTCTACTTATGTTTAAAACATTCATCAACCGAGTAAAATGTATTTTCAAGCAACCATTGACGCAGGACACTTTAAAGCGGCAAACATTTATGTTTTCTGGTATTCTATTGAAAATGGTAATACACATCGCATAACAATTTTTTAGGAAGCGCTTTGTTTTAGGCACTGTGTCTAATACTATATATATACCATTATCAATATTAGTTAAACGCCCCACTGCTGCGCTTAGGCATTCTTACATGAACACACGATAGCATGTTGGGCCTATTTCCCCTATATCTTAACCTACCACGCTGACCCAATGCGGGCTTGACGTTAAGTTTAGGGTTGCCGGGTGTCCGGTTCTTGTAGTCGGGTCTGGCCAAATAAATAGAAGTTCGGCCTGTCTGGCTTTTGTAAGGCTTTAAGTCAACCCCTTTGCCCTCGCCAAAATATTCCAAACGAGAGCACGCGAGCAAATCACGCTGTCAACCATTACTTAAAGTTCCAAATTAATTAAGTACAAAATGTGTCTCCGATGAATACCAGTAAATATACTTTTTTTCTTTTAAATTCCAATAATATGTTAGGATTTGAATGCAAAATTTTATTTTAGGGCCTGTAGGCCTAGCATGCGCAACACGAGATATGTCGTGGACGAGAGACGACACATCATTTTAAGTTGTCATATTAAGGTTTGTAGACAAAAATATCACACTTTAAGCAAAAACTACTATTAAGTCTATTATTGACATAATATGTAGAGTTCTAAGTGCATCCATGTGTCTATAGTGTCGATAGACATTAGAGATAAATGAATAAAACACGAGAAAACGGGTCGAGAAGAGTTCTCGTGTTGCGCATGCTTGGCCGGCTGGTTACGTTGCTAGGGCGGTGAACTAAAAAAGTTAAAAAGTTGTAGTCTTAGATGTTTTAATCTAAGGTTGTAGTCGATTTTTGTCCACGCTTCGGCTAGGGTAACGGAACCCCGTTGGCCTTGACTGCTATTAAAATATTGCAGTGGTAAAAACAAACCTTGTTAGAAGACTGAGTGGGCGGCTTGGAAAACTAGACAAGTGAGTCTTAAAAGGTCACTTCAGCAATTTTATTATTCTAGACAGAATTGTTTTTTTTTCAATTGCTTGCAGATCCTCGGCGTTTCCTTTTACTTTCTTGAAACGTTTGTCGTTGAGAATCGTTTTCAATTAAATTCATAGAACGATTTATATACTTACACTATTGTATTAGTTAACTTCTTTTTTACTGTGGAATCTTTATGTTATAATGGATAAGACCACAGTAGGTAGACTACGGGTGTCTACCGTGACGTTCTGTCGCGCCACCATCCCTGAGGTCCCTCCCGGGTTCAATTCCCGGTCGTGTCAATTGAAACTTAACTGTGTTTGCTTAACTTTCACGATCGAAAACTCGAGATTTCTATGTACCTACGAGTGATGTATAATGTTTAAACAGATAAAAACTGTATTAGCATCTTCCATTTATTCGCATAAAACGATTACAAACATAACTCCTATGTTTTGTCGCGATTTCGTTCGTCGATATTACGTATACACTCGTCCGGGGTTTAATTTCCAGCAACCCTATCGGCTAAAAAAAATATAAATATGGACATGGGCTTCATTTGACATTTGAAGCCCATAATATGCCCATTTAAGGACAAAATATGGGATTCAAATGTCAAATGAAGCCCATGTTCATATCCACATTTTTTAGCCGATAGACCCGCTGGTCGGGCAAAGTGTGTTTCACATCTTTTTCGATTCATAAAGTTGACAAGCGCGGTGATTAAACTATATACGTACCAATTAATTGTAGCGATGAATTGATTTCAACGATGAAGACCTTTTCCCAGGAGTGGAACAGTATAGTTTTGTAGGCTGTAGGTATTTTACCTTACTTTATTGTGGTTCCAGTTCCCGTGGGAATATCGGGATAAAAAGTATCCTTTGTGTTAATCCAGGTTGTTTCAACTATCTGTATGCCGAATTTCATCCAAATCCATTCAGTAGTTTTTACGTGAAAGAGTAACAAACATCCATCCATACTTACAAACATTCGCGTTTATAATATTAGTAGGATTAATGTCAGTGACTAATCTTTTATGTTTTTTGTTTCAGGCCATGATGACCTTAAGTATGTCTAAGTTGTTGCACAGTGAGTTTCGTTCCGTGAAAGATGTCTACATAGTCGGCATACTGTGTTTTATTGGATTCAGTTGTTCTATTTTATTCAGTGGGGTTAGTAATTTTATTTTTAAAAAAATACTAGTAAGTATTTTAGAAAAGTTTATAAGTTATGTACTTACTTTAATAATTATTATTTTTCTTAAACCTAAACAATTATACATTCATTACAAACTTACAAATTAAAATAAATATACTTAACATAAAAAACTTTAAAAAACAAAAGCTACAACAACAAAAAAAACAACAAAAAAATTAAAAAAAAAATTAAATATCGTAGTACTTACAAAAAAAAAAACCACTTAATCTAATAGGCCACCGCGCGTCACTCCTGGCTCAAAGGTTCCCATGATACCGGCCGCGTTGCCGCGCTGTATCGCTAGGGAGATCCTTTGAACCAGGTATGACTTGCAACGGCGATCGTAGCTACGATCCGCCAAGCGGTGCCCTACTTTGGCAATAAAAGATTTTGCTTCCGAGCCCCACACTACCGCAGTCTCTACCGCAAAGGGGACAAAAAGGTACTGAGCCTTTAAAGCCTCATACTTTAGGTGCTTTTGCCTCGCGGCAGTCTCAGCGGCAGACCCAGCAGTCCGCGTTGTGCCGGGGAGATGAGACGCCGCGAATGTGCTGACACACGTCGCATCCCACAACAAGCAGCGGCCTTTTTCCCAGGGAACCAATGTTAAACCATCGGGTCTCTTGCCGTCTGTGCGACTCAGGCCCAGAGGTTCCAATGTGCAAGGAATATTTCTAAGTTTATAAGTTACCAAGTATTATAGGTATATTTTAATAGCATAATAACTGAGACTTCAGAGTCAGTAACGCGTGTTTCTTTAGTCTACTCAGCCGGTAACACCCGCTTCTGGGTAAAGACCTCTTCTTTAAATCGCCACGCCTTGCGATCTTCTGCTAGTCAGATCCACTGTCCTTCCACCACCCTGTCAATCGTCTGAGCAGCCGGCAGAGGGTCTGCCTCTAGGCCGCCGCAAACCTTTTGGCCACCATTTGGTGACTGCCTTGGTAGGCCTTGGTCCATCGGTGCTCTACCCGCCGCGTCAAGTGCCACGCCCATCTCCACTTAAGCCTAGAAATCGGTGTCCTCTTCGACCTTCGTGGGTCGTTACTCATAGTCGTAGCTACTAATAGGAATAAGCTCAATTATTCACAATAACCATTTATTATAATTCCAATAGAGTATTTTAGAACAACTACTGAAAGCGCAGTAGCTCAACTGTCAAACTTCCGCAAGTAGTGCTGCGGTATGGTGACATTAAGGAAGTGCTAATTGATTCATCTTATTTTCGTCTAAAACTACATAGGACTTAAGTAAATTTTTTTAAACACTGAAAAAAGACGACAACCTCAGGCTTGAATCGAACCACGCACCTTTCGCATTCCGGTGAAAGCTTCTAAGATTTGATGAAGCAATGTTGACTAAAAAACATTAGCATCAAGCACTGACAAATTTCGACGGGTGAAAACCAGACTTCGGTAGCCAAGTGGTTAAGGCAGCCGCCCGGAACGCGGAAGGTGCGTGGTTCGATTCCCGCCTAAGGTTGTCGTCTTTTTTCAGTGTTTCAAAGATTTTACCTAAGTATATTTAAACGTTAATAAATCGCTAAAATATATAAAAAACAATAATACATAGGTCTTACAAAATACATGTTATTATAGTCTTTGGCGTCGCAAGCGTTCTAGGGCTGAGGTAGCGAATTCACATCGGGAAGGCGGTATGCTCGTTAGCCGGCTCTGTAAAATGAAGAAAAATAAATTTGTGTTTGATTGGATGTCGTTGGCTTATTTATATTGACATTATTAAATAAGGTTCGATTTTTTTCTTTTGGCATGCAAAGTAAGTCGACAGTGTTTTTAAATCTATTCACACCTGGCCCGGACTGCCAGAAAGTGCAATTTCAAATGTGACTCGTTTATTTAGAACTAGCGGTCGCTCGCGGTTTCACCAGCGGGGTTCCCGTTCCCATAGGAATATCGGGATAAAAAGTATCCTACGTGTTAATGCAGGTTATAAACTATCTGTATGCCGAATTTAATCCAAATCCAATCAGTAGTTTTTACGAGAAAGAGTAACAAACATCCATCCATACTTACAAACTTTCGCGTTTATAATATTAGTAGGATTTGGAAGTGAAGGTAATTAAATAAATAGATATATACAATTTATCTTATAGAATTTTATTATAATATAAATGTCAAAGTGAGTTTTTGATGTTGGTTTTTTTGTTAGGCTTTTGATAACTTTTAATATAGATTTGCACGTACGATAAAGACAGTTACTTTTCCTGCGAAAAATATACGTGAGCGAAGCCGCGGACAAAAGTTAATAGGTACCTATAAAATCCAATTACTGGGCAATCTTAAAAAAAATAATGAAAAACCTAATAAGTGCAAAGAACAACTACCTATTTGTACAAAACCAACTCTAAAACTGCGAATTATATAACACCTGTTCCATACCTAACTGCAAATATTGTTTTCTACCTATTTACTCATGTGCTTAGGGTATGTAACAATTTACAATCATCTATAACCCGAGTAAGGTCAAGAACATTGACCTTCTCGAAATAATAGGTGCAATTGTAAATAATTGGTCAATAACCTTGACCATAGAATACATAATAGTACAAGTACCGTACTACGGTTAGTGCTATGGGAATAATTGTTATAATGCATCCTGGTACCCAATTGTACACGTGTTTATCAAAAGGAGTCCTATTACTGGGTAATTACTGCCTGTACGCCTTAAGCCGGCAGGCTGTAATCATACCGTTGAATATCATTGATTATCAATTTTATAGGAAGTGAATAAGGTTCAATTTGTTGTAGCTGATGCGTGGGGCTCTACTGTCTTCACTTTTTACAAGCTTTTATTTAACTTGCAATGTGTTTGATCGGATGGAATCTTGCAACTCAATTTTGAAGCAGATATCTTCAACCGATTGAGCTGAAATTTTGTATACACGTTCAGAATATTGTTGATACCTACCTTAAATTATTATCTTAGATCTCAATGTTGTGTACTGATATTCCGCAAATAAATTATTTATGACTGAAAATAACTCGGAAAATAAAGTGACGTCACTCTAAATCCAATATGGCGGACGTCCAGGAATAACTTAAAAGTAAAAAATAAATTAAAATAAAAACCTTTTTAAAAAACAAGCTTTTATTTAAATGCGCCAAAAAGAAAATAATAAACTTTGACTATCAACTTAAAACGTCATTACACAATTTTATATATTATAAAAGGTTAACAAGATTTACTTGTGTAAATAAACAAGTAAATTAATTATCTTGATGTGATTGATTTTAACTATTAAAACTTTCAATATTATGTAAATACGAGTAAGTACATAAATCTCTCTACAACCTTTTATATCATATAAATTGTGTAATGACGTTATAAGTTAATAGTGAGAGTTATAAAGTAAATGTAAATTTTAATCTAACTATGAGAAATTCGAGATGCTCTAAGAGTTGATGAAAAGGCCCCTGTTGAAAGACTTGGAAAGGCTTTAAGGTATGTGATCTTAATAGATTTCGATGGACTGAAGCTACGTTGCCTCCGATTTCTAGAAATTGGGAGGCAATGGCGACTGTAGGTACAATGCTTTTACGGGAATTGGAAATGGCTAACAGAAGTTTCATGCACAAAAGTTCCATGCACAGAAGTTCGAATACTCCAAATGGCCTATATGATCACAGAGGACATGAAAGGACTGATTTCCAAGACGACTTGTTCGTGTGATGATCGAAGTGGAAATTCGAATGTACAGTCAGATTAATGTGCCCTAAACAAACAATATTATATTATGCAAAACCAACTCGCTGGGGAAAAAGCTTGATTAACGCAATTGAAACGAAAATGTATAATTTTCAGTTGGCTCAACTATATAATTGTCATTTGCTTAATTACCTACGTATAAAAATAACAAATGTTCTTTGTTAATATATATAAGTAAGAGTATTTAATGTTAAAGAAATGTTAAGTGATTATAAACATTCGTACTTACATTAGATTAAGTACAAAGGAGTACTTATTTACTACTCTAAATTTTTATCACCAATAAATATTTAAAAGTAAAGTCACCGCCATAGAAAAAATGTCGCCGTTTTCCTATGTCTGTAGCTCCGTTTTCTAATCCACGCAATAGATTTAACACGGGTTTCACTGTTAGAAAGATCGATAAAGGACGATTTTTTTATAATTTGTAGATATTTTGTACCAAATATTAGTAATTTATTATACCTATTTAATATTAAACTATAAATGTTAACCATTGAATTTCTTTTCAAATGAGCCGTCCTATTAAGTGTAAAGAACAACTACTTATATCAACGGGATACACTCTGAAATTGCAAAAAATTATGTGCTATTTTTTATGCTTGTTATTCGACCTAAATTAGCGATTCGAAGCGTTTTCATATTGCGATTTTAGAGAAATTGCTCACAATCTAATTATAGTTATTCGTTGCATTAATTGGTTTAGCCGGCTATAGGATTATACACCTATTACCAAACACCCGGTAAAACCAATGAACTTGTTTGTACACGACAACAACCATCAACCCGCATTGGGCCAGCGTGATGGGTTATGGCCTAATAGCTCCACGTGCTATAGTCTACGTAGGAGGCTTGTGCCTGCAATCGGACGTTTATAGCACAGGCTGGTGATGATGATGATGAACTTGTTTGTGTGTTTTGAACACACTAGTGCTGCACAGCATTTGAATAGAGTGCCCAGTGCAAGCTTTTTTCACCATACGTCCACGTTAACTTTTTAACTCACCTCGTTTTACATCAAGAAGTGCTTTAGGTAAGCCGCCATACATATTCTCGTTTTCACTAATGAATGTTAGAAAATGGCAAAGCAATTAGGATGTGCGCTAATATGCGATCTATGAGGAGTTCTATGGCGCAGCGGCTATCGGTGTGACGGATCAGTTAACTTTCGCAATGAAAGCCTTTGGATGGATGAGCAAAGGATAATGGGAAGTGTTGGGCCCACCAATCAATAGAAATAAAATACTCATGAATGAATAGGTATTTTTATGCAGAATAAAACTTATTACGACTAAGGTCAAACGTCAGTACTTTCTGAGTTATACTAAGTACTTATTATACTGCCATAAAATTAACGATCGTAGTTTTAATTTTACTTCATTGTAAAATAAACATTACTCAGGCTCAAACAGTATCGTGTGTAGCCATTGCTTATCTCCCTGCATACCTGCTCCCCTCCCTTCCTGCCGCGCCGTCGTCAGGATTTCCCTCAATTAACCGAAGACGACGTAATGTTTCTTGCTTTGGGTTCGTACCACATGAAGTTAGCAAAGCCATATTGTAGTGAATATCTTCGAGACGGTTTACTCGTCATAGAAATATACAGAGGAAACGAATTGCATAATCTTAAAGAATATAATATACCAGCAGAGAATGTGTGTTTGCTGCGTGGAATACTTCATATATATCTTGCGCTCACATCATATCTATGGTTTGATACCTATGGTTTGATACCTATGAGTTAGGAGACACCAACTTTTTGGGGCCCGGTGGATCTTTTTAACGTTGTAAGTAACTGTCATTGATGTCCGGAACAAATAATAAATATTTTTTGTTTTTAAGTGAAATACGTGTATTATTACTATTAGGCGATCAACGGACTAAAGACTGCACATACATCCAGCAGTTTAGAGCAGCGATAGGCTCAACACCTGTCACGCTGAGCACATGTGCAGTCGCTATTTGGTGAAAAGTGGACTATAGTAGAGGATTGCTTTTGCTGTCCGCACTAGTCTCTGACTAACCCTTTGGGGATAATCGTCATGGTTTTATGTATGTATGTATTACTGTTTTATCTTATAAATAAGTATACTTATAGAACCAATATGTTATACTGAGACGACTTTATCACGTCGTATCTCGGAGAGTACTAATATTAGAACATAGGTTTGTAAATAGTGCCACTAGTGAACTATTAATCTAATTGGTGCATTTGGACAGGTGAACTAGTCATAGGTGCATTTGGACAGATGAACTAGAACGTATAACATTGCGCGATTTGAATGGTATATAAATTTATTATAATTTAATTAAAACAATTTTTGTTTATGTAAGAATTTAAAGTACCTATTAAGTTGACAGATTTTAACGCGATATGCTTCACCTTCAATTTCTGCAGGTAATCTAAATTATGGCGTGATTCTTTGTTTCTGCGAGATCTCGTGAAACAGTTACGTTCAATTGTTTTATTTTTTTAATTTTAGTGATATAACATTATAATCTTTATGATTATAATGTTATATCACTAATGATATAACATTATAATCATAAAGATTATATAGAATGATAAAGATTAATGATTCGAAATATTAAATTAGCACGGGACTTGCTAAACCAGAGATCGTTATTTTTTATTAGTGGTACGAGTAGCTCTATTCCACGAATATTAATAGTATAATATTAAGTGAAGGTGCAGCGGAGGAGGTATCATGGCTGTTTACATACAGCCTTTTCACTCCATATATTCTTTTTATCATATGCTCCAGAAGGCCTACAACGAAACGCCACCTACAGTAAGAATGATATACCCGCTGTAGTTTTCAAAGTTAGTAAAGCTTGTTGTTTTTACAAGCTTTTATTTAACTTGCAATGTATGTATGTATGTAGGTATGTATGTCTTGTTCGGGTGGAATTTTGCAACTCAATTTTGATCCACTTCCCGACTACCGATTGAGCTGAAATTTGCATACATGTGTAAATCGCGTGACAATGCAATATTATGATGCCATGGTGCTGATCTGATGATGGAGCTGGAAGGTGGCCATAGGAACTTCGCAATGAAACAACACAACCTCATCGAGTTTGGGCTCGCTTAAATCGTCTTGACAAATAGTTTGTCTTTCAATGGTAAGCAGGGTCTGATGATGGAGCTGGAAGGTGGTCATAGGAACTCTGTAATGAAACAACGCAACCCCATCGAGTTTCGGCTCGTTTCATTCGTCTTGACGAGTACTTTGGTGCTAGATGGTAACCAGGGTCTGATGATGGAGCTGGAATGTGGCCATAGGAACTCAGTTATTAAACGACATAACCCCATCGAGTTTGGGCTCGTTTGATTCGTCTTGACGAGTACTTTGGTGCTAGATGGTAACCAGGATCTGGTGATGGAGCTGGAAGGTGGCCATAGGAACATAGGAAGAAAAACGTGTCCAGGGATACATAACTAAAAAGTTTAAAAAAATTTAATTAAAAAAACCTTTTTAAAAACAAGCCTTTAATTTTATGCGCTAAAATGAAAAAATAAACTTTTACTTTAAAACTTTTACCATCAACTTTATTATACTTACACAATTTATATGATATAGAAGGTTGTCGCGAGATTTACTATGTACTATATGTGTAAATAAACAAGTAAATTAATTAACTTGATGTGAGTGATTTCTACTATTTATAAATTTTGCTATCTCAGAAAATACGAGACCTTTTATATCATATATAAACTGTGTATAATAAAGTGGATAGTAAAAGTTTTAAAGTAAAAGTTTATTTTTTTCATTTTAGCGCATATAAATAAAAGCTTGTTATTAAAAAGGTTTTTTTACTTAAATTTTTTGTAGTTGATTTTAAATATCGATTTTGAGTTTGTATTCTTAGATAATATATTTGTGAAACACAGCATACACTTAATTCTTAAGAAAACCAACTAAATAAAAGTCCTAAGTAAAACAATTTTAAAACGATTAACGATGTTCAATCGTTAATCCGTTTGGCATGAGAATCCATTATTCTCACAATTGATTTGGAGACATCCCAGCCCTAGAGCACAACTGTCAAAATGCACCTATTAAATTAGTATTACTATAATGTTCAGCATAAAAAGTTCTATCCAACGATATATCACATGTTATTATTGAGGTATAGGCCCAGACTCCATACATTTACGCCCATTTGATTGTCCTTTCAATTAAACATCTCGAGCTCCTCCTCCTCTATTAACAGTGTCGCGTAGCGGTGAAAGAATACTACCACCGTCTTTCTTCCCTTGGGTATCGTAAAAGGCGACTAACGGACTAAAGACTGCACATACATCCTACAGTTTAGAGCGGCAATGGGCTCACCACCTGTCACGCTTAGCACATGTGAAAAGTGGTGAAAAGTGGAATAATGGTAGATGACTGCTTTGACTGACCTCATTGCCTAGTTTACCCTTCGGAGATAAAAGTCGTGACGAATGTTTGTAGCTTCTCTCCCTGTTTCGGAAGCTTGTAAAGTCCACAAACCCGCATTGGGCCAGCGTGGTGTGTAATGGCCATTGAGGTACAATATGGCCCTGTCTTCCCATGTTCTGTTGTCCGTGTAAGGCCTTGTTCCCAGCAGTAGGACGTTAATAGGCTCATGATGAATGTGGGTGCGTATCATTTCATATAATGACAAATGAACTGATTTCAAAGTACATAACGTTCATTGGATATAATTTTTACTTGTTCTAAATACACTTCCTGTAACAACATTACGTATATTATTCATTTGATATAATACTCATATTCTCTAATAACTTTTCTATAAAGCTATATTGGTAGAATAATAATATTCTTTAACTTCATTTGATATTAATATTGCTTAAAAATTAAAATAGCATTTGAACTCTAAATTGATTTCAAATATTGTCTTAAAAAGTTAATACGTTGTATTTTCGTTAAGGTTGTGCTAAAAAAGTCAGTGACAGAAACGAATCGCGGCAAAACCAACTCCACGTAGACTTGTCTGCCTTACGCTAGAGTGTAATTAAAGCCCGCGTAGGCGTGGTGGGGCGAGGCGGCTCGCGAGCTAAGGAGCAGGTGAGTCTAACGCTCGCCGCCGTAGCCGAGGCTGGCTGGCGTAACCGACCAGCAAACCAAAGCTGCGCCCAACCAGCAAACAAGTCATATAAATGAAGGGTTATACGACTTTTATATCATATAGGAGTTTTATATTGGTTATTGACTAATTCTGTTATCGTATAGACGTTACGTTGTACATCTGACGATTAAGTCGTCTAAGCTAATAGTCTAATTACAACCTCGAATAAACGTTTTATCAACTAAATTATACAACAATAATATAAAGGTCTTAACTAAAACGTTTATTTGACAACCGTCTAAATCGTAGGAACGGTTTAGACGTAAAAAGGTTTTTTTAGCTATAATTATTATAGCTATAATTATCATCTAAACACATTGTCAGTCTAAAAATGTTTTTAAAAAACCTTAATAAAAAGATTATATAGTAAAATTATGGTTAACTTCAATATAACATAAAGTTCTTAGTGTAAATATTATATGCCTTAATATAAGATTTTAATTAAACAAAATTAACAAAATTACGTTTTGTCGTTTTATGAGAATTTCATTACGTTTTTTTATTTACGTTTAAATAAAAACGACAAAAATTGGACATTAGTAACTGGAAACGATATAAACGAAGTGGAACTTGCAGAAGAAGAGGAACTGGTCTACATCTAAGATAACCACCATGTTCGTGTTTAAAAAAAATAAAATTTTAAAGATACCCACCTTTTATTAGATTAGAAAATAAAAATACACTACTACGATTTTGTTTATATTAGGGGTTTCTTTTAGTTTTAAGAAACCCTAAAACAAATAGCAATGGCGCTCGTTTGCAGTCGTTTTAAAAACATCTACTTGAGTCTTAGAGCATTAAAGTTGGTTTAATGCTCTAAGACTTTAGTGAAAGTTATATTACAATCAAATAACAGTCTACTGATGGCTGACCTTAAGCGTATAAAACAATTTAAAAATGATATTGTATAAGTATTAACGAAATTTCGGATATTTTTACAGAGTTACAGTAAAAAACTAAATATCATACAACATTCCCATAAAAAATTAGACGTCATCTTGAATTTAGCAACTGCACAATATAGATTTAATATTAATTTCAATAATATACCTACCATTTAAACTTAACTTGTTTTATTTCACAAAAACCACAACAAAACAAAAATTTTGTGAACCGAAAGGATTAAAGGCAAATCAAAGTCAAAGTCAAAGTCAAATTATTTATTCAATGTAAACCTTTACAGGCACTTATTGACGTCAATACTAATAATAATAAAAAACAGTTAACTAACTTATAGTTAAGACTTAATAATTAATCTAACGAGCTATTATAGTCTGTGCCAGACAAATGCGCACTGCTACCCCCAGTACCACTGCACGCCGAAACAGAATCGCGTCGAACCGAAATATAAGCCGTGGTCATAGAATTGTGTAATATGATTTCCAATTATCGTATTGATACTGTGGTAAGTAATATAAATTGGAGTTATTGAAGTAAAATAAAGTAGCGGCTGAAATGAGTTTTGGAAAACATTAGTACCTAACCAATAAGGTTGACATTTTTAATCATTCAAATATCCTTTTTTATAAAAACTTAAGCATAAAAAAACGTCAAAAATTAAAAAGCATAAACTTGTGTGTTTTAAAATTGTTTCGTTATTCGTCTTGGTACAAGCACAGAATCACTAATACTACTACCGTACAGAAGGTTCACCCTCCAACGACCCCCACGCGAAACTGAAACCTATCTCGTGACCCGAGCGTTCATATTCCGATAAGCACAGCCGACTCGATATCGATTTGACGTCCGTCAGGAGCGCAGGGTTTACGCGCGCGCGTAGGGATTACGAGTTAAGAGGAAACACCACGCCGACGCGGCACCCAAAACTCCCACACCAAACACAGAAAAACGACGCCCCGCAGCCCCCCTCCAAAACCGGACCAACCTCCACCACCCCTTCAGCAACGGTTAAAGAAAGAGACCCTTCACGTCCATATGCTTGATTCCTTTGCATTAAGTCATTTATTTAATAACCAGGAGCCTTCAAAATTAAGCGAAATCACTTCGTTTTAAGGCGTCTTCAGAAACATTAGGTAACTCGTTTAAAAAAAAAAAATCAAACACACAGACACAGAAAACCTCCTCCCCCAACCGACGCTTAAATAAAAATTGGTCCACCTCTGAAGGAGGAAACAGGGGACCACGAAACGCCGCTCCCCCGCGCCCCGCATGAGAATCCCGAACGCCACGCCGACGCAGTGTTTCCTCTCAAGGCTAGATAGATCGCGCTTTAAGTTTTTTCAAACCATCTGAGACATAGAAAATAATGGTTTAAATTCTGGAAAAAAAAAATGTATTAGTTAAGGATCCAATCTATTCAAAGTCTCATTCAGTTACAAAATCCAATAAACATCACTCGATAAAAAAAAAATAATAATAATAATAATAATAAATAAGTGGTAGTGTTGGCGCTTAAGGCACCAACATGCGACGAGGTTAAAGGCTGAAGGCAGGAAGGCTGAAGGAAGGAATGACTTACCGGGAGCAGCTGGTTGATCTGGGGCGATCGGGTGTCGCCGGTAGGTACGGGCGATTGGCGCTAACGGCGCGGGCGTTGCAGCGGGCTTTCGCTGGTGAGGGCGGTAGCACACACACTTCACTTTAGGGCACTGGTCGTAGGCGTTTGAGGGGTAGTTGAGCTGGTAAACAAAGCGCTCTCAATTCACATACACTTAACACATGGTTGTTCACGGGCTGAGTTCTTGCGCGCGCGCGCGTGGGTTCTCTATGAACAGTCGGAGCACACTGCCGTTGCGACAGCGCCGGCGGCGCGGACGAACACTTCGTCTAGTATAATTGTCACCTCGCTGTGATTGGCCGATCATTCGTTGCACATTCGTTGCACCAATATGCACCTTAATTGACCGGCGCAGAGACGGTTATCCGTTGCGCTGTGGCGCGAACAGGTAGATTTAGATCAATCACACTCAACCACATTCACATCACCATCAATCGAACCAGACCACCGACGCCACGTCCCCAACCCAACCCCTACCACCCCCACCACTCCCCATCCCCGATCCTACGGGGGCAAACCAACATCGCGTCGCGTCGCGCCGGCCATATTCACTTCCGATCCAGCCTGCCTACGCGATACGACGCGACACCGGTTGACCCCCACAGGACCGAGGACAAAAAATGACGAGGGTAGCAGAAGCCAGGCTAGGGACGACAGCATCGGCACAAGTCCAACTCGATCGACAGTGATGCGAATGCAACTGAATACGACTGATCCAAATAATTCGCAGATAAATTAGCAGAGAATCCTATATATAAAGTCTATAAATATAGGCAATAAAACCTATAAAACGCGCCGCTTCGCTGTTATACCCGTCCCGTACCGTCGTACCATCGAGAGAGCGAGAGAGAAGCCGCGAGAGAGAAATACCTGGCCTTAAGCGACGACGCGCGACGTGGAGCGTGAGAGCCGAGCGGCAACCTTTACTGTCATACGCCTAGGCGGCCTTCCTGGGAGGCACGCCGGCCGAACGTACCTAAACTGCAGCACCCCACTGGTACAAATGGGGTAAAAGACCCTTCATGCACATCTAGCTGGCACAGACCATAACCTACTCTACCTACATTTTTTTTTTTTTTTTTACCCGGTGTAATCCCTGCTTATGGATTCCAGCAGCCTCCAGAAGGGAGGCATTCCCGGGCATGCTGGCCAGACACACAAACATCCGCAGGAGCACGCCCGCATTCCGCGAGCATGCACCGCAGACACCCACAATTTGCTGGTGCGGGACCCCTCAATGGTTCACTTCGAGAAGGCCTGATGACACGACGGCCAGTTTGGTCGTCTAGCCATCCTGCCTCCCATCATTGCGTCCCCGGGAGTCCCGCACCAGCCCCACACGAATTATGACACACAACCACAAACATCCGCACGACGCGAGCACAACACGACACTTGGCCGCACCTTCCATCAGACCCACCGAGCACCTGGGGTGGTATAATTAAATACCCATACCGCTGCCCGGCAATCGGAGCCACAACAACACACAGCATACAGCACCTACACAAGACATAAAACATTCATTCCGACGAAACACAAAGACATAAAACGAGGAAACGCCCCTAACTGGCGCTGGCGCCCGGATCCGGAGGATCGTCCGCAACCTCCATGGGCCCACTTGACCTTTCCTCTCTTGGGGGAGGGGGAGGCCTACTCCACGGGTTCACTTTTGACCTGGTGATGGGGGGCCTGCAGGTCCTTCCCCCCAGCTGGTGTTCGCTGGGGAGCCCCGCCTCCCTGCACACTGCGCAGTCCGGCTTTTCCTTCACGCACTCCTCCGCTCTATGACCCGGTGCGCTGCATCTGTAGCACCAGGTGCTACGGTCAACCTTCGCTTCGCAGGTGTAGCTGGTGTGACCTGCGCCGTAACACCTGTAGCAGCGCACCGGGAGCCTCTCCATTGCCACGACTCGCGCCCTCACCCATCCTACCGTCAGGTGGCCCGCATCCACCAGCGGTCTGGCCTCCCCTACCGGCATCCTCACCAGCATCGTGTTCGTGCCCCAGGGGCCGGCCCGAAGAGCCCCCAGCGACACGAGCTCCGCGTTACAACCAGTTTTGGCCACGATGGCGGCCGTCACCATCTCCGGCTTCACCCCCTCATTCAGGCCCACCAGCCGCAGTTCCGCCTTCCAAAACGGCCTACGGACCTCGGCCTCCTCCGCAATAATGCCTCGCAGCTTCTCCGCAAGCGCCTCTGCCTTGGAGGCGCTTGTCGCGCCCGGGATTTCGAGTTTACGGCCGCCCGCGGCCGTATTCCTCATGCGAACGGCCTCGATTCCGAGGTCCTTTAAATTGATGGCCCCGACGGCCTTCTCCATGACCTCAGCGTAGGTCACTCCCCTAGCCGCGGCTTCGGGCTTGATGGTCACCGTGACCACCGACGAGCGCGATGCCACAAGCCTCGCCCCGGTAGCCGACCTCGCGGCAGTCCTCCTACTCGGCGCTGTGGCCCCTGCAGCGGCCCTGGCCGCCGCAGCCGCAGCCCTCCTCGCCTTCTCCCTTGCCTTCTTCGAGAGACTGGTCCGCCACTCGTTCGCGGGCGTGTTGGAGGCCGCTGCTAGGGCAGGAGAAGTCGCCCATATTTGCGGCCTTACCCCACCAGGCGTTCTCTGGGGAAGCGGCGGGCTCTCCCCTACGGACCCAAGCCCAGGGGCCATCTCCAAAGGGTGTTCATGGGGGGCGCTGGAAGGCCCAGCGGCCACCTCGGCATAACTACTCCCAGCATTCCGCCTTTCATGCGCCAACGGCGGCCTCATCGGAGGCTCCCGTGGGAGGCGTTTCTCCAATGCGCCTATTTTGTCGTTGAACATGCCTCCCAAGGACTCCAGCATGTCCCGCTTGAGGCCCTCCACCATGTCTCTTTTAAGGTCCTCTATGGCGGCCCTACGAGATGCTGCCTCCCTCTGCGTTTCCTCGACCATTTCGCGGGACAACCTCGCCTCCCTCCGTGCCGCTATTTGCGCCTTCTTCAGGGTGTCCAGTTCCTCCTCCAGGGCGGCTATCTGCTCTCGCATTTGAGTCTGTTCACACACGAGCTTGCCATTAATCCTGTTCAGGTGCCTCACCTCCTCGTCTGCGGTCCTCTCTACCATAAGCCCGAGGCTATCCACACAGGCCAGCAGATAGCGTATTCCCGTGTTTATGTCCCTCCTGATTGTCCCCTTTATATTTCCGGAGATAGCCGCCGCGAGGTTCAGTGCGAACAGGGCCTTTTTGGCTATCTCCTGTACGTGACTCCCAGGGCATGACTCCACCTGCTGTCGTATACCGACTAGCTCCCTGCATTTCAGAAGTTTGGCAGTGGACTCGTCAACATCAGAGGCCTTGGGGCCCTTCCCTACCACCTTGGCCCTCTTTTTAGGAGCGGCTGGGGGAACGACGGGGGCATCCACCTCCTCCTCCCCAGACATGCTTTCGAAAGAGGGGACCCTCGCGGCCCTTTTGGCCGCGGCCAGCCCGGTCGAGGTGCCCAGTTTCTCCTTTCCTTTGCTCTGCTCAAGGGCGACTCTTTTAGCCTCATGTTTCGGGCTCTTCTTGCGCAGTCTGGTTCTCACTGATCCTTCCGGACTGTCACTTGAGTCGACCCTAGAGTCGACTAGAGGACGCTTCCTACATTCCTCCACAATTGCATGCACTGTCTGCACCACCTCAACATCCTCTTCGGACCCTTCAGATTCGGAGCCAAGCAGTATCGGCTTGTCAGCCACTCCCTTGCTCGACTGTTTGCCCTCCCAGCTCCGCAGACCCTTTCGCCCGTCGCCAGGCCCACCACCCATGGCAGGCCTAGTACAAGGCCCTGCCGTGGCGTCAGAAAGAGGTTTATTATTAGGATCCATATTCTTAACCCACGAGTGTGGGGCAAAAACGGACCACCCGCGCAGAGGCCCCTGTGCGCGGGCTACCCTAAGTACGACAGAGGTCGGGTGGTATCTGAAGGTTTGTAACAGGTTTTCTCCCGGGTTTTAAAGTCTTGCCTGACGCGGCCGGCCGGCAAAGGCAAGCCCTCGGTCCCCTCCCTAACAGCTCCCCCACAGACGCCTCGAGTGGGCTCATCGCCGCCGGTTTGGGGATTACGATGCTCAGGGGCTGGCGTAAGGCCCCTGGTACACCCTTTTCGGGGTGCTCCCCATTCGCCCCCATGGTCACTAGCGGGTGGGCTGTAAGCCGCCCACCAACCCGTCCGAAGACGGGCGCCCATCGCCGCGCCCCGCAACGACGGCACCTTTGCGTGAAGGGCGCCCAGAAGGGGCGCCGACTACCCCGTTCCCCCCCCCCCCGTGTAACGACGCCCAGAAGGGGCGCCGCCAAAACTCCCCTCAAAGCCGCTCGAGAGTGAGCGGCGAGCGTGCGGCCCAGAGTGGGCACGCACGTGGAGATCCCCCCCGCAGGTCCGAGTGACCCGCTGCGCGGTCCAGAAGGAACGCGCGTTGAAGGGGGTGCGATGCCCAGAAGGGGCACCGCCTACATTATTCGACGCCCAGAAGGGGCGCCAGGGATTAGCATAAAGCCCCTTGTCCCACGCTGAACGTGGGCCGAGAGGCCTTACCCCAGGGTGCACCACGAGGAGGTTCCAAAATTTGCACCCCTACTCTACCTACCTAACCAATCTACCACCAGTTCGGATTTTGGGAGAGCCTTCGACCGAGAAGAGCTGGCAAGAAACTCAGGAGGCCTTACTTTTTTCTCCCTCTAAGTAACAATGTTATTTTACAGTGTCATAGATCTAATTAAGTAGGTACAAATTATTAAACATAATTAAGTACAATTTGTACGCATCAATAAAATTAATAATAACTAAACTAAATAATTTCAACAATTCATAATAATTGAATGAAAGAATAGTTAATAATAGACTAAAAATACTAATAATAAACACTAGTACAGAGTAGACTTATTTATAAGCATTTTTGTCTGCAACATAGTCATTGATCTTATAATAAGCTTTCGCAATTAACACACGTTTAATGTGCGTTTTGAATTTGTTGTCTGTCAATGCAGTGATGTCGTCAGGTATTTTGTTATAAAAACGAATTGAGTTGCATATAAAAGATTTACTACTTTTGCTAAGTCTGAACTTCGGAGCACACAGTTTGTTCCTGTTCCTTGTGTTATATCCGTGAACCTCATTGTTTCTGGTATAAAGGTGTAGATTTTTACGAGCGTACATAATATTTACAAATATGTACAAGGACGGTAAAGTAATGATATCTATATCTTTAAATAATAGCTTCAACGAATCACGTGCTTTTAACTGATATATAAACCGAACTGCTCTTTTGTGGAGAATGAAAATTCTACTAACGTCTGCTGCCGTTCCCCATAGTAGTAATCCATATGACATAACGCTATGGAAATAAGCAAAATAAACCAGCCTAGCAGTAGACTGATTTGTAATTTTTCTTATATTTTTAACAGCAAAAGCAGCCGAACTGAGCCTCTTTGCCAGACCCTCGATATGAGAACCCCACTGTAATTTAGAGTCTATCCTAATACCAAGAAAAGACGTTTCATTAACAATTTCTAACGTTTCCGAATCAAATTCAATATTTAAATGACTGAGCCGTGTATTAGGTGGAGAAAATTTAAGAAATTTAGTTTTATTAGCATTCAGTGCTAAGTTATTAACAGAAAACCATTGTGATACTCTGTTAAGTGTTTCGTTAATTTTTCCTTCTCCAACCTTTGGGTCTTTCCTATCTAAAGAAAATATTAAAGAAGTGTCGTCAGCGAATAACGCTATTTCCGACATTTCCTTAACCATGAATGGAAGGTCATTAAGATAAACAAGAAACAGAAAGGGACCGAGAATAGATCCCTGGGGTAACCCCATTTTGACTATCGAACCTCCTGATACTACATTATTTATACCTACTTTCTGACTTCTATTGTGCAGATAAGATTTTATTAATTCTAGTGCATCACAACGAACGCCATATTGAAATAATTTACCATGTAAAGTTGAATGATCAACACAATCAAAGGCTTTAGAGAGGTCGCAGAAAATACCTACTGTATCCTGCGAAGATTCCCAAGTGTCAAGTATGTTTTTGACCAGTTTTGCTCCAGCATCTATAGTTGACCGTCCTTTCGTGAAACCAAACTGATCACAGTGTAAAATTTTATTTATTCTAAAGTGTGCATTCATTTGCGTATAGATTATAGATTCGAAAATTTTAATAAGTGCCAGAAGAACAGAAACCGGTCTATAGTTAGCAGCGTTAAATTTATCACCTGATTTATAAATGGGAGTTACTTTACTATTTTTCATTAAATCTGGAAATGAACCTACTTCGATACATTTATTAAATATTCCTGCTAAAAACGGTGCGATTACTTCTATAATAGGCTCCAAAACTGTCACAGAGAGATCCCATAAATCTTCCGTTTTTTTCTTATTCAAGCTTTTGTACGTTTTTATTATGTCTAAATATGTTATATCTCTAAAATTAAAGATCGGTACTTTTTTCTTAAAATTAAGTTTTAATAAACTTTGTGCTACAGTAGAGGACGATTCTAAATGTCTAGTTGTTTCAATAGGTATATTGGCAAAAAAGGAATCAAAAATGTCAGCAACTTTAAGATTATCTTTAATAAGCTCATCATTCAACTTAAGCAGAAAGCCTGACTCATTTTTACTCACTTTGCCAGTCTCTGAATTAATAATTTTCCAAGTAGTCTTGACTTTATCTTTAGACTTTATAATTTTGTTGCTAATAAATTTAGACTTTGCAATAAAACATACATTTTTAAATATTTTGGAATATCGTCTAACATAATCATGAAAAGCTGGATTAGAATTGAAAGATTTCTTGTCATACAGATCATAAAGAAAATCCCTACTTTTTCTTATTCCCTTCGTAGCCCAGTCACTAAACACTGTCTTTTCCTTTACATTAACTTTTTTTTTTGTATATATTTTGTCAAATTCTTTAGTAATCACACCAAATAATTTATTGTAATATTTATTTGGTTCATTAACATTGCAATAAAAATAACGAGAGTCTCTCAATAATTTTATCTTTAAATATTCCAGATCTACTACAAGTTAAGGGCCTATAAGTAATTACTTTATTTTTCGACAATTTTTCCTTGCAAAATAACTCTATCTTTTGAGCTTTATGGTCAGAGGGTACCCCATTTATCAGTTCCTTGCTTTTGATTTTACAATTTACAAAAATATTATCAATACATGTCTCTGATTGAGGTGTAATTCGAGTTGGCTCATTGAAAACATAATCTAAGTCATAACATTTTAGCAATGAAATAAAGTTTTCCTTATCCCCAGACTCAGCAAGTAAATCTATGTTAAAATCTCCACATACAACAATGGATTTATTGCAGGCAAATATCTTGTCAAGTAAATTTTCTAATATTCTAATGAAAGACATAAAATTGCCTGAAGGCGGTCGATAAATACATACTAATAAGAAAAGCGTCTATCTCTGCACTAGCTATCTCGCAAACGCGTTCAACGGAATAACTTACTATATCTTTTCGTTCTTTACATTTAATGGAGTCTTTGACCAGAATTATGCAACCGCCCCCCATAGCAGAGTTTCTGTTGAACACACTAGCGACTTAACAATTATTTACTGAAAAGCACATAGTTTCAGATTTCAACCAGGTTTCTGTTAAACATAATATGTCCACATTATATTTGTCTAGCATTAATTCAACATGTAATATTTTGCCAGAGAAGCGATTTACATTTTGGTGAACTAAAGTAAAATTATTATTACACTTCTCGTTAGTCAACCTTACATTCCTAAAAAAGAGTTTGCCTCAGTGCCTTTAGTGGTACTACTATTGGTCACTGTCTTGTCATTGCATTCTATGTTGATATTATTTGCTAATAGAGTAGCTATATTATGTTTACATCGTCTAGACAGATACATATTATCTTTAGTCAAGAAAAAGTTTTTAATAAATAAATAGCTATCAAATAGCTGGAAGTCACCACTGTGACGACTGATCATGTGATGTAACATATTGTTAAGTTTATAAATTTTATTATTTGGATTGTCATTCAATGACTTTGAATATGGAAACGTACACCATGTTAGTTTCTTACAGTCTATCTGGCTTAATGTCGTAAAGCTGTCAACAATATGTTTTGTTTGCAAGGCTAAACTGTCCCCTACAAGCAGAACTATTGAAGTATTACTGTTTACATTTGCAGAACATACCTCTGTTACAATCTGTTGCAGCGTTGCCCCAGGCATACATTTATTCAACACAGAACCTCTTGTATGGTTATTCAAAATAGAGCCAAAGTCCTTCCCAATCTCATCAGTGAAAACTAGGGTGTGGGCAGAATTTCTTATTTCTTCGTGGTATTGAGGCTGGTCAATAGCAACCTCAGGCAACGCTACAACTGAACAGTTGAAGGGGAACTGAGAGTCCGATGGCGGGGCAGAGTGGTCAGGTGTATAAAAGTTGTCACAAGGACATGTCGAAGACTCAGACCTTTCTGTGCCGATTTCCTGCTTTTCCAATACCGGACCCCCAGTATTATAAGAGTGGTCAGCAACACAACAAGTACGCTTTTTATTTAGGGATTCAAATCGCTCAGCATTATAGTTGCACATATCAACCATGTCATTTGCAGCAACAATCTGATAATTTAGGTGTTTATGTGACAGATCGTTTTTTAAATAAAATTTCAAAACATATATGCGCCTTTAAAGTCAAGTAAACCGTGTTTAAATGTTACATTATACATTTTTAAAACATAACAGTCAGTTTTCACACCTTACCCCAATTTTTTGGTCACGTAAATGTTTTTCCTGTACTCTTTATACGACATTTGGCCATATTTTAACCGTTATACTACTTTTACTTAACATTTTCTTAACCTTTACTTAACTATTACGCGACCTAAGTCTCATAAAATGCGCCACTTTCGCCTTTTATAACCGTTTACCCAACGTTTATACAACTAACCTAATCGGATCAGAGTTGCATGTAAAACGTTTTCTCAACTTCTACTAAAGGACTTTACTTCGCTAATTGGGCGGTGGCGAGCAAAAGCCATCTGCTACAATAAGCTCGCGTGGGACCGCCGGAGTCCTGCAGCGCCGGAGTCCTGCAGCGCCGGACCCGTGACAGAAAACATGCCTGCTGCATGCTGCATTCTTGCCTGTATGCTGCATGCTTGTTTGCTTGCTTGCATGCTGCTTGCTTATTATATGAGTAATGTTTTATATTAATTTGATTTGATTATTATATCAAACATACATTATTTACATATTATTTCATATAAACGTACAATAAATGAAATAAAAATATAGAATCTAAAATTATATTAAATGTTTAAATGTTTTTGTATTAAGTTAGTTGTTATATCAAATTAAATTATGTTATCTGAACGTTAGACCATAAGTATTTATATCAAACTTTACACACCCGATGAATGTATGGTCATTTCAAAATATTGACAATGCCCAACCGATTACGTGAAAATATTAAAAAAATCACACACAAGACGATGTACCGACGACCGACGCGTCGCGCGCGGCGCGCCGTCATCGTGCTCCGAAATCGTGACAAAAGCTTTGACATTATACATTTGACGTATTTATTATGTGTTTTGTCAGAATAACAATTTTTGGAGGAGCACTCCGTCGTGATGACAATTTGCTTGCACACTACCAAACGAAGTGCGTAGTACAGTCAGCATTAAAAGTAACTGAACAAAAACAAGGTGGCAAAAGTAATAGTCACGTGTAAGTGTCTTTACATACTCATCATTTAACATTTCAGAATTATATGACATTTTTGTGTTCATAATATATGGTTAAGGCAATAATGCAAAAGTATATTGTCATGTACTTTTGACTAAACTATGTCAGATAACTCTGGTCATTTCAACCGTAACAATCATTTAAATTTTTCATACGCTAAGCTACTTTTGATGCTGACTGTACCTACTTTTTTCAGAGCGTTGATTGTGCATCCAGTTTCTATATGTGACCGAAGGAGGCAACAGACAGTATACCCGCACTAGCTCCGAAGGCCAAACTCTGAAGGCTATACGCTTGTAACACATACTGTTTCGGCGTAAAATATATTCGTGCGGTAGTGATGAGCTCGATCGATTGGTTTTCCGGCTAACAGTACGACGTAGTTTCATACAATGTTAAAATTTTGATCGACCGTCTTAGCTACATGATTTGTACACTATCCCTATACTAAACTTATAAACGTTATTTCAATTTCAACATTAAGTACATATAACATAACCGTGTTGCGTATAGCGGTGAAAGAATACTACCACCCCTCTCTTTCCTTGGGTGTCGTAAAAAGCGACTAACGGACTGAAGACTGCACATACTATCTAACAGCATAGAGCGGCGATGAGCTCACAACCTGTCACGCTAAGCACATGTGCAGTCGCATTTTGTGAAAAGTGGACTATGGAAGAAGACTGCTTTTGCAGTCCTCATTGCCTAGTCTCTAACTAACCCTTCGGGGATTTTTAAGAAGTAGGTAACATTTATTTTAAGTAACCGGGGAGATGGGCCTTTTCGCACCACGCTAGCTCAATTCGGGTAGGTGGGTTCATAAAACATAACTATAATACATCAAATAAGACAAAAAAGCTTAGTATTTAATTTTGGAGGGCACCGGTGCACGATCAGAGCTTTGATAGCATCATTTTCAGCTATACGCGAATTCAAAGACACAATCATACTTCCACTTAAAACGCCCGCTGAATTATGTTTGGCTCATAAACTCATAACATAATAATATCAAGCTGTGTTTGTATGAAGAAATGCGAAAAAGAGATAGATGTAAAAAAACATACCCACCACAAGTATATGAGATTGTTCATCATCTGGACAAAATGTATATTGGACCAAATACGTGTTGGACAAATAGATGTTGGACGAAATGCGTGTTGGACTACAAACAAGTCGGACGAAATGAGCGTTGAAATACAATTTGAACGAACTGTGTAGTGGACCTACGGCTAACAAATCGTCATCATCATCAGTATATTACAAGCACGTGGGTATTTAGGTTATACCCACGACCCAATGCGGGGTTGGTGGGTTTTAAGAAGAATCAAGATTCAATATCATTTATTCAGTCTAACCGTGTCGCATAGCGGTGAAAGAATACTACTACCCCCTCTCTTCCCTTGGGTGTCGTAAAAGGCGAGTAATGTTGAGCACATGTGCAGTCGCTATTTGGTGAAAAGTGGACTTTGGCAGACGACTGCTTTTGCTGTCCTCATTGCCTAGTCTCTGACTAACCCTTCGGGGATAATAATCGCAATTATATGTATGTATGTTATTCAGTTTAGAACATGCTTAGGCTACAGCACTTAAGAATGTCATTACGCCATCGGTTGGGCGCCATCGTACCACAAATATCGTAACCAACGACTTTGGAGGAGCTTGAGATGATTTTTTCTAATTACTTTTATAAATCATTAAATGCAGGTTTTAAATATCTTTCTTTTTAAATCAAGCTCGATACCGGCAAAAGTTTTACAGCTTAGGTACGAAACATTTTAATAGGTCACAAGTCATGAACCTTTATATTTTATTTATAGTACATTTCCTAAGAAAGAACAGTTAAAATGTTACTGCAATGATATATTGCCTTAGGCACGTCCGATTTTAAACCGGCTTATAATTGATGACCTTTATATTGTCGTAGCTGTGTAAACACACCTTTATGATAAGCCGCGGTGATTGAAGCTCCTAATGTGCTTTTAACAAACATTTGTCATCATTTTGTACAATCTGACAAAAGGCGAGCGCGTTGGTGTAGCAGCGACTAGCTAGCAGCAACCCAGCTTGTGAAACTCGCGGCCGTGGGTTCGGATCCCGCATGGGGAAAATGTTTGAATGACGAGCATTTCTTTTTATCTAATTAGTTACAGTCACGAGCACCAATATGTATACTTTGGCTCTTATTCCATTATTGTAAGAGTTACAATTGTTTACATATTTTTGCTCGTGACTGTACTAGCGGCCTGCTCACGACTTCGTCCGTGTGGCCACTCCATAACCCGTGACGAATTTCCATTTTAAAATTTTAAAAAAAAACAGCGTTGAAAAAAAAAATACACGAGCAGGGTTCGACTACGTCGGACGACGGATTTTTTCGACACTGTCTTTTTCAATTTGTACTTAATTGAAAAAAAAATGCGTTTTAATTGTTTAAACAATATCATTACAATTTCCAATAATTTAAAGTAGCATTTTGTATTTCATTATGTTTTAAGGGCTTTTTTTATCCCAGAGAGTAGCACTTGTTCTATAATTTTTTCTGATAACTACTTTTCAAAATTAACATTTTTTAACAAAAAACGGTACCTACTAAAAATTTGTCAAAACTGTCGGTGATGGTTATATAGCCTTACCAAAACAATGTTTGCTGCTGCCCTGATTCCAAGAATTCCTCTCCCCTACAACATAATGCGGTCTCGCGTCATTCATATAAGCGTGTAGGTAGAGTGCTCGCAGTCATTTCCTTATAAACAAGTCCACTTGTATAAAACATTCAGGAGCGCCACAAAAAATTCATTGGGACCGCTTGCGAGCCGAGATCGAATATTCCACATCCAGACGAAGTTACCTTGAATACAGAGCATGCACTGCTAATAAATATACAAATCTTTTTAGTTCACTCACTGTATAGAGGTGTGCGTCTGAAATCGGAGTTGTACAGTTTTATTGTTATATCTATTTTACTAACTAGCTTTTGCCCGCAGTTTCGCTCACGTTAGCGTAGATTTCATCAATCGATTATGTTTAATTGATACGTCAATGAAGCAAATGTGTAAAGGGTTTGTTTAAAAAAAATTGCAGACTTTGGTTTTTTGTTATACCTATTGACAAATACATTGTATACAAAGTTAGAAGGAAATTGGACGACGCAATTTACAGTTTCAGTCAACTTATTCACCCCATATCACCTTTTCAAGTTTTATAGATAGGTACATACAATAATCACGACTATTATCCCCGAAGGGTTAGTCAGAGACTAGTCTCTGACTAGTCTAGCAGTTCCCTACCATAGTCCACTTTTCACTAAATAGTGACTGCACATGTGTTCAGCATGACAGGTGGTGAGCCCATCACCGCTAAGTATATAATATAATATAACGTTTATTCTCACCATAGTCAAACATTTTAACATACTGAGAAAGCAGTGTTTAATGTTGGTTGGTAACATAAAATCACACAGAACTACAAATAAAGCACAGTAAAGTTGGGACGTAGTATAGACTGTGGCGGGCACTAACGGCAGTAACGGGTCGGGTACTAACCCGAATTAGAAAAATCCTGCATTTCAAGTAGTTAATAAAAAATGCTGTTTTAATATGCTGTTGGAAGTATGTGCAGTCTTTAGTCCGTTAGTCGCCTTTTACGACACTCAAGTGAAGAAAGGGAGTGGTAGTATTCTTTCACCGCCACGCGAGACATGGTTAAGTTAAGTTTGAGTTTTATTTTCGCAGTAAAAGTACCGTTGTAACAGTTTCCAGGGCCTTAACGATCTCTATACCAAAATTCATTAAATTCGGTGTAGCGGTTTAAGACACTGCGCAAACGTACACTTTCTATGTCCGACGTGGTCCGACACAGATTTACATTGTGTTCAGTTGGCGCGATGACTGGTACCCATAGCCTTTAATATTTTTCATTTGTTTATATTACAACCGAAAAAGGTTCAAATTATTTAGCATCTATATTGCCTTTAACAGCTAAAGGCAAAACCGAAACCGAATATTGTTCGTAACAAATAATTAAAGTCTGCTTTTTTTTCTGCGAAACGGGCAACAGAAAGTTTATGCAACGCCTAAGCAAGCATGAAAGCGTACCTAACAAACAAACAAACAAACTTACTTTCGCATTTATAATATTAGTTAGGCTAATACAATTTGGTATTACTTGTACGGTCCTATTGTTATTGTGGATTCTGACAATTACAAAGAATTTATACTGGTTTCATATTTTGGTATTGTAATGTAAGTTTAACATTTGTGCAGCAATTTTAAAGTTTTAAATTGTTTCCATTGTTGCTCTTCCAGGTTGTTGTTTATGCTAGCTGTTAATTATTATTAAGGAGCTTTCAGAAATGCCACATTTGTTTCTATCCAGTTTATCTCGTATATCAATCATATTATTTTATTGCACTCAAGAAATTTTACATCAGTTAGCCAATATTTTTTTTATAATTTCTAATTGTTGAAAGCCGCTAATTAACGTGACACGATGAAAGGTTTTGTAGAGACATTTTTCTAGCGTAAAATTCTTTTATAAAAATAATATACTTGAATCGTTGAAGTCACAAATAGTTACCTACTGAAACAAACAATAAATCGTATAGAAAAACAGAACCAACCAATAGAAACAACTGCTTGCACTTAGGAATGAAACTTCCAATTCATAGAACCTCACTCATATGCATCTAACTGTATAAATATAGCCTAACTATAATATAGGCCACTTGCAATTTGATTATTAAATCCTACTGAGTAATAGAATTCAGTATTAAAATCAACTTCATCGAAAGCATTCAAAGTATAGAAAAACAAAGCTAGGAGCCCCGCAAGTATTTTAGGACCTCTGCTGTTTATTCTATATTATTATATCAATGATTTACCTGACATAAGCAATAATAAATGCTTTCTTGTTGCTAACAATTGTACATTGCATTTTTAAAATAAGAATATTGATTAACTTAAATCTGCAATAAATAATACATTAACTGACGTAATTAATTGAATGACTAAAAATAATTTAACAATAAATTTGGACAAAACAAAAGCAATACACTTTCGGACATACAAATCAAACAAACTTGACATAAATATAACACACAAGAACAACAGCCTCGATGTTTTTTAAGTATCACATTAGACGAACATTGTAGCTGGAAAAAACACATTGACATTTATGTAAAAAGTAAATAAATTTGCGTTTGCTTTTCGTAGAATCAGAAGGGTTTCATCTTTTCAAGTACTCTTACAAGCTTACTATGGTTATGTTGGGTCTCTGTTACGCTACTGTATAATAATATGGGGTATGTAGAGGGTATTTAGAGCTCTAAAAAGCTGTATCAGGGCATTTGTAATATTAGACGAAGAGATTCATGTAAACCACTATTACAGCAACATAAGATACTAAATCTATGCCAGCAACATAAAATACTAAATCTACCCTGTTTGTACATAGGTGAAACGTGCTTATTTGAAAAAAAATCCTGAATACTTTGCTAAAACAAGCAAGTTAAATCAAATATTCGAGATACGTGGAAAACAAATTAGCAATACCAAAATGTAATCTGACGTTATTCAAGAAAAATGCATATTAAATGGCAATCACAATATTAATAAATTGCCACCAGGGCTAAGAGATCTTCCAATGACTAATAATAAATTTAAAAACAGTTTATTGTGTTGGCTTAATGATAAAAAAAAATTTAGTCAAAGAATACAAACAATATTGACATTGTATTATTTATAGAATATTGTAAAGAATTTCTATATATTGACATAAATTTGACATCATTAGTTCCATGTTCCACAATTATTATTATGAATTATACTATTGAGATTTTCTATTCACATAAATAATTAATTAATCCAAATTGACATATAAAATAATTTTAAATAATGTCATTGTTAGTGTGCCAAGTCCATTGATGATGATTTATTATTGTTTAATTAATTTCATGAAATATTTGCATGCCTACAATTATAAGGTATAATACTGTTGATTCCATTTAATTGATTTATTATCCACAAGCTATGTACATGGTTCAGAACTACAGCAGAACCTATTTATGGTAATGATATTTAGCCACTCCCTATCGAAATATACAACAAAATCGTCCATTCCTGGTACGTGCTCTCCAAGTTCCTGAATAGACAACCATGCTTCTGGGATTGCTAAAACGGCAACAAGGCCATAATATGGCCTTGTTTGGCAAATTCTTACCTTTAACCAAAAGCACCTTTGTCGAAAATTGTTTGACAAATCGCTACTTTGGCAAACCTCACCTTTGATCAAAAGCACCATTGGCGAAAATGGGGTTTGACGAATCGCGACTTTGGCAAACCTCATCTTTGACCAAAAGAACCTTTAGCGAAATTGGTTTGACGAATCGCGACTTTGGCAAACGTCATCTTTTACCAAACAAGCCTTTGACAAAAAGGATATTTGGACGAATCACACGTTTGACCATAGGCGGAAAACCCCTGCTTTTTTATAACAGATGGGCTTGCTCTTGGCCACATTCTTTTCTGTAGGGTTAATAAGAAGAGGCCGTCAATGGAGCGAGCTAGTCCAGAAGCAGCCTATTCACTCGGGCTTTAAAGATGTTGGGTATGGAGGTCCCTGAACCTGGCTGATGGAAGATTATATGTTCCGATTGGTGCAGACACATGACGAGTGACCTTGGAGACATGACTCCCTACAGTCACGGCGAATACCGGGCCACACGAAGCGATCACTGATCAGCTTGACCGTTGCACTTGTGCCTGGGTGGCTTAGTGAGTGTAAACTCTCAAACACTTGACGGCGCATTTCTGTGGGGACGAAAGGACGTATAATTTCACCTCTGACATCGCAGAATATACTGACATCAGCTCCGGGCAGTTTCATTTTCTTGAGACAGAGTGATATGCATATGCACTCAGGAACATAGACTCCGGCAGGGAATTCCATACCTTGCCTGCCTACCTGCTCTAAGAAGGGACGGTAGGGCCCCCTGGTTTGTAATCGTAAACCCGCATTTGGACAGCGTGGTAATAAAGCTAATAGGTGCGCATCGATTGCAGCTATGATTTCAATGATGCAGGATCATCGAAATCAAGCCGTTGCTACAAATCATCAGCCTATAAACGTCCCACTACTGGGCACAGGCCTTCCCCCATAGACAACATCACATGGGGAGGTTGGGTTGGAGTTCTTCACTTCAATTTATACCTATAAATGTGGGTTAGTGATTACAGACCCGAGCTATGCATCGAAAAATCAGAAACACTGTTCGCCCTGGTATTTGAACCCTAGACATTTGATTAATACTATCGGGCGGAGCGCTTACCGAGGATTTGAATTAATAAGTTAACCAGAGCGCCGAAATAGTTTTATTGGTAGCCGCGCGAAATACGGGACACCTCGGTATACTGCAGATGCTCGTTAAACGAAATGTTTGTAGGGCTACATCTAGGGATAATTGCTTAAGCCAGTTGCACGAATGGAGGTTGCAGCGCAGAATAAATAATAAGTACTACGGCCGCAGTTCCTGAGAGCCTCTTTCTAAGCGCATTCGAAACTTCGTTGCAGCCCGTAGTTCATCGTACAAAGCACGTTCGCTGTTGTTTTTTTTACTAGTGATTGGCGCAGTACATGCACACTTAGCCGTGTAGGGCCTCTGATGTAACAAACCATGTTTGGCGACCGCCCGCGACTTTGTTCACGTAAACGGACGTATGTATGTATGTATGTACCTCGTGATATCAAAATTATCACCAGCAAAAGAACGATAAAATGGCTTGTTACATTACGGTAAGTCGAATGATTGAGTATTACACCTATTGCTTACCGTTATGTTCGCAAAGGAGATCATTCGGGCTCCATACATTTTTGGGCGTTTTCTGAAAGTGCCGGCCAACAAAAAAAAATAGTACGTATTGTTAGAACTAGCCATTTGGAGTAAGATAAGATAAGATAAGATAATTTTATTGCTGTATAAAAACTTAGCCTAGATACAAAAGACTTATGTTAAGAAATTAGGAGTAGTGTATATTATAATAATATGTAATACCTAAGCTAAGCAAACAATATTGCCTGTGTATTAGGTATCTATGCATAAAAGTAGGTTAGTGCTTTTTAGACAATAAATCATTTACACAATAGCTAAACTATAAAATATACGGAAATAGAAAGTACAATTATAATATTAAATATTGCTCTACTTATTCAAAATTTTTCTCACTCGGTGTTCTCTGTGTCATCATATGTTTTACCTTTTAACCACTCTTGTACGGTTTTTTTACATTTTACTTTGGTCATGGAGTAAATACATAGAGACAAGTTTATTCTGTTATACAAAAAATTACCCAGGTGACAGAAGAATCTGTGAGAGTTTGATCTTCTAAATGGTTCAGTAGAGCATACAATATCTGCACGTCTTCGGCTGGTTTCGAGCGCAGGGTCATAGAGCATTATTGAGTGCTTTTTAGTAATTGTTAGTAAAATAAACAGCTGGCGTACAGATAGGACATCGCATTTAGTAAGGAGCTTTGCCGTCGGGAAGCGTATTGGTCGGAAAGTGCTGACTTTTAGAACTGCTCTCTGTGCTCTTTCTAAGTTTATCATAATAGTTTTGTGTGCACCGCCCCATGATGTAATACAGTATACAAATAATGACTGACAAAGTGTTAGATATATTGATTTTAGTAGACTAGCACATGCAATGTGACGAAGATTTTTAAAGACATAGATTATCTTTCTAACTCTAGATGTAAGTGCTTCAATATGTGGTTTAAATTTTAAATACTTATCAATTATTACCCCTAGGTATTTAATATTGTCAGTGCTGCTAAGCTTAGGGCAGAAGCAAGTATCAGGCGAGTCCTTGCACAGATGGGCTGTTATTGAATGTGAGTTTGGGGTAGGTTGGGATAGTGAATTATAGGAAAAAGTCATATATTTTGTTTTATCTATGTTAAGTGTCAGTAAGTTACTTCTAAGCCACTGAGTGACTGTATTAAGTCCAGATTGAGCTAGTTCGTACGCCTCACTCCAAGTGTCCGCGCTGAAGAACAGAGCTGTGTCGTCGGCGTAAGATATTATTTTTCCGCTTTTAGAAAGGGGAAGGAGGCATAAGTCGTTAATGTATGCGAGAAATAGCAAGGGTCCTATTATGCTCCCTTGAGGAACACCATATTCAACAGTCAATTCGTTACTCATAGTGTCATCTATTATTACACGTTGTGTCCGATTAGAAAGATAATCTTTGATGAGGTTATGTGGAACACCCTTATACCAAGTTCATATAACTTCTCTAGAAGTATAGATATTGAAATCGTGTCAAATGCTTTTGCGAGATCAAGGAATATGACTAAGCACTTTTTTTGTGAGTCCAGTCGCCTTACAATGTAGTCAGTTAGCTGATGTACTGCATCGTCAGTCGATCTGTCTGCTCTAAAACCGAATTGAGTAGCTGCTAAGAGTTTGTTATTTTCTAAGTATTTTACAAGTCTGTTATAAATGAGTCTTTCTAGGATCTTGGATATTGATGGCAGTATGGCTATGGGACGATAGTTATTCATACAACTAGTATCTCCATTTTTATAAATAGGGCGAATGAGGGCCTTCTTCAATACATTAGGAAAAATTCCTTTCGCAAAGCATAAATTAAAAAGATGTGCAAGAGGGGGAGTAAGTTTATCTTTAAATGTTTTTATGAAAGCACAAGATATTTTATCAATTCCCGTGGCACAGTCATTTCTTAAAGTCATAATAATTTGTTCAATTTCGGTTTCGTCAGTGTTGAATAAGGCAAAAGAGTTTAAAACTGGTAATTTGGAAGGGGGTGCAATACAGGAAGACGGCTGCATGTGACTGAATTTCGCTTTTGCAGCTAGGTTTTTTCCGATGTTTACAAAGAAATTGTTTAATCTGTTTAGGGAATGTGCAGGCGTAGCGGAATTTGCAATGAGTTTATGAACAGGCGGTTCGGTTTTAGTTGTGTAAGTAATGTTTTTAATGACTTTCCATAATTTCTTCTTGTCGTGACCCGCATTTTGAATTTGATTCCTTTCATATTGTCGCTTTAATTTTTTTAATAAATTATTACAATAATTCCGATATCTGTAATAGGTAACTTTATTAATTTCACTGTCTGGGTTATTATTGAGTATTCTGTGAAGTTTATCACGATGCTTGATGCAGCGTAAAAGTTCAGGAGTTATCCAAGGTTTCATGATTTTATTACGGCGTGTTAACAAAACAGTGCGTGTATTAAATTCAATAATTTTAGTTAAGGATGTTAAAAGGTATTCGGTTGATTTATTAACGTCATCCGAGTTGTAAATAGTAGACAAGTCTAGGTTGTCTAGGTCATGTGTCACTGACTCATACTGCAGCGTCGTACGTTTTACTTTTGCGTATGACTTATCGTAGCGCTGTTGCAAACACAACAATAAGGAATTATGATCTGTCAAAGTGGATGTTAGTATAAAAGTTCTTAAAGGGATGTTAGTCTTGGCTAAAATATGATCTAAGCAGTTACCTTTTCTAGTAGGATGCAAATGAGTGGGTAAGTAACCTAAACAGGCTGTCTGAGTTAAGTATTCCGGTGAATTACGATCTATATTTCCGGGTTTTATATCGATGTTTAAATCGCCCATGACAAATACATTCTTAAATTATGTTAATTGTTCTAAAAGTACACTCAAAGATTGTAGAAAGTTGGAAATATTATGATAAGAGGGAGAACGATATATAGCAACAATAGCGGTGTCATTGTTTATTTTTGCAATTAGACAGTTTGCATCTACTAGGTCAGGTTCGTCAACAGTTACCTTGCTCATATTACTTTTAGTGTACAATGTCACACCATCACTTTTTAAAATATTAGTTTTGTTAGTAGTGTATGAGACATATCCAGGTAATTGAGGAATACAAGAAGCAGTGGACAACCAGCACTCAGTCAGTACCATTATGTCAATTTTTACATTGATTTGACTAAGCAACGCTAACATACCATCAAAGTTACAATTAATGCTACGTATGTTTTGTATAAAAATATTATGACTATGCTTAATATTACTTATAAACGACGAACATGTATGTGGCTCACAAACCAAAGAGTCATATTCATATGAAGAGTCTAATTCTTTAATAATATCATGAGTTACATTACCCATCCTTGTGCAGCGATTAAACTGTATGTGCGGCGCTCTAGGCGCCCTCATAGTCAATTGAACTCATGTATCGTGCCTCGGCCATTTTTCTTGCTGGACACTGTTCATCTCCGGTTTTGTGGTGGCTGGGCTTGTTAAAGCGCTGGCACGTAGCACAGTTTGCGGGTTCTTGTTGTTTAGAGCATTCTTTTATTGAGTGGCCGACGCCGCCGCAGTGCCCACACGTACATTCGGTCTCACGGCAATATTTCGCCGAATGCCCATATTGCTGGCACTTGTAACATCTAGTTACAAATGTGTAATCCCTTACTGGGCAGGAAGTCCAATTGATGAAAACTCTTTCCTGATCAATGATAATTTTTCGAAGGTCAGAAGTAAGCTCCAGTACAAAGTTACAATAGGCCGCGTCTTTTTTACCTGATTTGTGGCTCAGTTTTATCGAGTTAAGGAACTTTTCGCGTCCCATGTGCTGATGCTTGTCCGAGATGTTTTGTTCAAATAATCATTCAAATAGGTCCTTCTCAGTAGTAGTGGCGGGTACTCCTAACAATATCATTTTAGGCCTACGTTTTGTAGTCTCTTCCACTTGCAAACCTGAACTCTTAAGCTTTTCAGAACGCTTTAACTTCTCGAGGTCGTCTTTTCCTTCGGCGCTAATTATTACACCTCCACCTTTGATCTTCCTCATCCCTCGGATATGCAATTTAAGTTCTTCCGGTTTGATGATGGTCTGAATGAGCTTCTTAGTCTCTTCGCTCGACTTATCTTTGCTCGCTGGATAAATAGCAATAGTACTGGTGCTGGGGGGTCGGATTAAAGAACTATTTCTAGTTCTAACCACATCTGCGAAAGATATGCTGGCTGTCTGGGCCTTTGGAGCAGAGCGAATGCATTCTTTAATCACTTCGAGCTGATCGTCAAGTTGGGTAGAGGTCTCCTTCTGATCGGTTAAGGTCTTAATTGTCATTTGGGCTGTAATATATTTTTGTTTCAGCGATTGATACTGAACGGCCAGCTGAGACACACCTCCCATCACATTTCTGCTGACGGTGCTTATTTTCAGTTTTTGTTCTGTATTCAGTTTACTCTCGCCTGAAATTGTGCATATTTCGTTCAAGCACTGTTCAATGGAGAGCCATTGCTGAATTTCGTGGGTCGATACAGCTTCGATCTTTGTTGGTCCGTCAGCTCCTTCAGTTGGTCTTTTCTGGTGGTGGGCTCCTGCCGGTCCTCGAACTCCGGTTGAAGGGACTATCCATTATTGAATTAATATTCAATAAAACAACACAAAGTATTCTCAATATCTGCATGACTAACATGCACTGGCCTAGTTTAACGCGGACGTTACTTGGCACAGATTTAAATTAATATTATTGTGTAAATAAAAATTAAATTGCAGATGGCACGTCCATCTGCAAGCGGTGCACACAAGAGATCAATAGTAATAGTTAATACGGCACAAAAGTTGTAGGATTGCTCTGAGCCAAGTTATACAAGTTCGATTATTCAACATTTTCATACATTTATTGATTTCTGAAAGTGCTGGAACTAGGATACATAAAATTAGATACATATTGCTAGAACTATTGATCTAAAGCAATTGTCATTGCTTATACAAAAAAAATATAGGAATCAATAAATGTATGAAAATGATGAATCTTCGAACTTGTATAACTTGGCTAGGAGCAATCCTACAATTTTTGTGCCATATTAACTATTTCTTCAAATGGCTAGTTCCAACAATACGTACCATTTTTTTAGTTGGCCGAAAAGGCCCAAAAAAAATGATGCCCTTTACCTAAGACCTAAATAAATAAATAAATAATTTTGCTTACGCTCACACTAATTATCTAGCCCAAGATAAGGTTATTTTCGAAACTCGTTAATATAGTTAAAATAGATAATGGATAAATATACATAAAAATAGAAAATCACTCCGACACCCGAAATCAATTTAGACAACGGTTTTCTCTAAATTGACCCGACCTGGAATTTGAACCCGGAGCAGAGACGTTTGGGCTTATCCTAAATATCATCATATCAGTCTATAAACATTTCACTGCTGGGCACAGGCCTCCCATGTGGACAAATGCACGCGGGGATATTGGGCCACAACCCACCACGCTGGCCCAATACGGGTTGGTGGGTTTTAACGACTGCCATCTTACGACAACACCCTATCCAAATATAATCGCAGTAATATTTTAGATCTGTATAATTTATATATAATTATCACATAATTCGAAGGGTTTCAGGGAAGAAATTATTTCTCTCTACTCTCTACTACCTACTCTGATCGATTTAAAGCGATACGTTCAATGTAATAAAGCGCTTGTTGGCGTGCATAAAAAGCACGCACAGCTTTTTAAACTTTTAGATTCGGCAAGATGCAGAACCTTTTTCTTTTCAATTCTGTACAATAATAATTTTTAGATTTTGAATTAATTCAACTACAAATTTTATTAGGAGAGGAAGCTTTGCGATTCTTGAATACTTAATAGTTTAAAAAATATATTAAATAGTATTAAATTTAATGTAAATGAGTAATAATGATCATAATAAGAAAGGTTGTAGAGGTACTTTACTTACGCTTTGGCTTACTTTTAACATAGTCCATTGTGTATTATCTCGTAACGGTACCAATATTGAAACATATTAATATCTAGATTTTTATAATCGTGTATAACAAGTTTCCTACAAGAGGTTTTTTCAATGAAACGAAACTCCTTTCAGCTCTCCTTCGGCACGAGTGAGCAAACCTCTTAGATATTGGATGCTATAATTATACCTCGTCTAGGAAATCTTAACCTTGAAGTAACGTGGACATAATGTCAGCTATCGACTCGAGTATTTAAATTGAAAATCTACAAAGCAAAAAACTTCAGACGGGAGAACTTTGATTTAGACTTTTGTTGTAAAATTGCTTCGATCATATAAACTATTGCTTTGAGCTTATGTTAGGTCATAAAAATGCCGTGGTCCCCTGAGACTCTAAAGCGAAGCGTCATGGTGTTTTTAGTGGGTAGGTTCTTTTCCCTGTTGGGAAGGAGGGCGGATTAGTCCCACATAAATCAACTGTGTCGGATATGCGTATAGCATTGTCTCCATAATGAAAAAGGGTCACAAAAACCTGAGCGACCCTAAAGCGTATAGTGCCACAGGAGCTCGATGGCGCATCGGCTCACACGCTCTACCTGCAATCGTACAATTTAAGAAATTTCGTAATGCTGGGTCTTTGAATTCACAGGCACTTATTGACGGCAAAAATGTTTAATTATCTATCTTATTTATATTAAGTTTTTGATATCTCTGCAGTCTGTACACATACATTAAGGATTGTAACAGGCGAGTTTACAATGCTCCAAAATAATTAACTGCAATAAAATAAAAGTGTGAAGAGTTGACACATACTTTTTTTCTGTACCAAATCGACAATGTTATAAATTTACAATAACCCACCATAGCTAAATATAGAATAGAAAGAATAGAAAATTATTTATTCATCGTCATTTACAGGATTATTAACCAAAAAATAATAAATATCTTAATTATTATATAAATGACACTGAAAATAAATATACGAATATATTAATGTTCAAACATTAATATATTCGTATATTTATTACGTTCACTAACCTTTTGTTTTATTTTCAGTCGCAGTTGTCTAGCCCCAATATGCAAGGCCTTGTTTATGGCTTGCAAGTAATAGTTTTATATCTGGGTGGTATGAAAGTGGCCGTGGTTATGTGGATATACGGGGTCCAGAGGTTCTCAACCGATATACAGTTTTGGCTCGGATTCAAGCCGACGAAGTTCTGGACAATATGTTGGTCGTTCATGCCTATCGTACTTTTCGTAAGTATCTGTACGTTTTGGGAATGTTTGTCTGTACGTATTGTAGCGTATCTTAGTAATTTAAGATTTATTTTGTTTATTATTAAGTCCTACATGATTTAGAAAAACATTTTTCAGTTAAATTTGTGTCCCATTAAACTAGTTTAATAGTTTGTCTGTAAACACTTCATAATATTTTCCTACCATTTGCTGCAAATATGAAATTACTACTATCAGTTGGTTCTAACAAGTTTATACTTTTAAAGTGTCTGCCATGAAAATAAGAATAAAAAAGCCGCAATTTTTGTTTCTGTGTTGGTACTTTAGAAGAAGCACTAACAGAGTACACATTATTATTAAACGTTTCACAAACTAAATGAAAATCAAATAATATTATGCTGCGATTCAATTATGTAATTATTTTTACAGGCATACTAACGTTTTACAATATTTTATACAACGTCATAATAATATGTGCAGAGTAGGTACATCATGCCTGTTTCCCATTTCATCTATTAGCCTACCCCATGCAGAGACCACAGCTTTTATTTGCTACGATCCTGTCACTTTTCTTTTGCTTTATTTATTCTCCGAACCATCTTAGGATACTCTTGAGCTGACCTTTCACGAGAACGTCTAAGATCTGAGATCAGAGATATTAAACGATTAATATTTTTTCCTAAAACTTATCAGATATCTGGACCGATGCAATGCGCTTAAACTTAAAATAGCACTTAAGGAGATGGCTTGCCCTTGGAATAAGCCCACGACCTTTTGTGATCCGGCGACAGCTCATCCGACAAAGTTGGAAGCCGGAGTTCCTCAGATGCGCCTTTTTCAAGGACTTATTTCCATTTCGCTCGCCTCGGTGGCCGGATTGGCAAAGCGGTTGGCCGGATAGATTAAAGTTGCAAAATAATTTATTGAGTTTAGCCTACAATAATGAAGTACTTGTGAATGTCACTACGCAATAGGTTCGTAAGTCTATAGAGCAAAATACTTTGTAGGTATTGAGAAGAGCCGGCAAGAAACTCGTAAACTCATGGGCATTTCGTTTGTCCGATTATGTTACAGCGACATATAAAATGCTCTTCCTATCGTAGACGGATACTTCCCATTTCAAATCTCTAATAATAAATATCAATGGTCCGAATGTTTCTTCGCGCGTCACATCAGAACAGCGGCACCTATTTGGCGTATTAACTTTGGTGGTGTTTGTCAAGACATGGACGAGTCACAGACGATTAAATAAAGAAAGAAAAAAAATAATTATTGGCACACACTACTAAATTACATACATGTGAAAAAAAAAATGGATAAAGACAAAAGTACGATTTTTACAGTAACAATATAAAGCTAAAACAAAAGACAAAGTGTGGCCAACTAGGCCCCAGCCTCAGCACGTGCTACAGCGACATAAAGACGCTGCAATGCTGGTATTCTAAAGGGGCCTAATCGGTGAGGTGTCCTCAAAACAAAGATAATAAGAAAGATAAAGATAATAAGAAAGATAAAGAAGGACTCCTTGTCACTTACTGTCAAGTGAAGCGCGTTAAGTAAGCAAGTATTATTATGTGAATACGGCACACCCTTACACAAAGGTAAGCCGATCGGCCATCCTTGTGATGTCAACCGCTCCCGTGACAGCACACGCACACCAGCATAAAGGTTGCTTCACTTATCGCGGCGGCGCGGAGTCCTTCTTGTTTTACTCGTCCGTGTGTCAGGACAAGGATTGTATGAAAGAAATTTTTTAGAAATTTGACGAATTTAATATAAATATCACTAAAGTCTCATAATAATATATGTGTCGCAGGCACATTGTGTTATTCGGCATTTTACAAACGGCGTCGTCCGTTTCCAAACGCCCGTTAGTTTGTAAAATGCTGAAGGCAGATTGTGGAATGCCTCGTCATTTTGTAATAATCCACGAAACCCAAATACCATAAAAATGGCGTCGTGCAATGCAAGTGTTTATGAAACTAAAAGTGGAAACGGTGAGGTATACCTAATGCAAGAAACGAGTGACAATTAAATACCTTTTATTTTCTTATCCCGGCGGGATCATTGAAAATGATTGTGGACAAGAGAAAAGTTTTTGAGGTTATCCGACACGTAAAAAATGCCAAAGTGTACATAAAAACTGGCGTTTGTCGTACTCCTGCGGAGTATTATTATTGGTATGCAAAATAATATTGCTGGAATAGATTAAATGACTGTAAAAAGAACGGTAATTATCTATATATATATATATATATCTATTATATAAAAATGAATCCCTATTTCCCTTGGTCACGCCATCAGGCATGAACAGCTGGACCGATTTCGCTAATTATTTTTTTGTTGTTTGTTATTGTCGGGAGAAGGTTCTTATGAAAGAAAAAAAATTTGAAATATATTATATTAATTGTTCAATATTCATAATTAAATCAGGACAACGTCTGTCGGGTCAGCTAGTGTACAATAGAAACCCTTGAAATAGGGGAATACAATTATTTTTAGAGTGATCGAAAACGGATCTTAAAAAAAACTATTAACTTCTGGCGCTTCGCCGGCCGCTGCCGCGGCACGCTTCGCTCGGCTCATGCTTTGATCACTGTTCCAACATAACCTAACCAAACCTTACGATTTTTTTGACATTTTAGTATGTTACTTTTTATGTGATAAATACCGGATGATGACATAATAATTGTGGCAGCTATTTTCTTTGTTCTTAAACCATGGTTACTCTAATATATGACTATTGGGCATATGAATACGATCATCAATTTGCGTTTGGCATTTTACAAAACCACGAGCGTTTGAAAACAGACGGCGCCGTTTGTAAAATGCCGATTAAAACAATTTGCCTGCGACATATGTATGACAAATGCATCACATTGTAGTATACGAGCTTAGATTAAAACAAAAAGGGAAGATACGGCATTAGCGTCTCGTGAGTAAGCCGCTAAAATTAGGCCTAAAGGCACAATTTCACTTCAGTCGCAATTTGCCGAGCGTACAGGCTACATCGTACTATTGCGGACATTCTGCTGTGATAAAAAGCGAAAGACGCTACTCCGCAGTGGCGTCAGAATCGGTCGTACGTACTCGTCTGTTGCGAAGCGACCGAGACGTCAACGCGCTACTCGCTGACTCCCTCGCGCTGACGTTGAAACTTACTGCTCTGTCTCGGTCGCTCGATTTACATTTTTATAGGTGTGCGTGTGTGAGTGTTTGCATATGTAGTTGAGTAGGACTATATTTTGATTGACTACAAGTAGGAGCATGCCGTATCTTCCCTTTTTGTTTTAATCTAAGTATACGAGTGATGAAATGTCAATGTCAAAGAGTGTTTTGGATTTTTCGATGCGTATCCCGGGTTTGTGATCACCAAAGCGATTAAGCTGATTCCCTTCAAATGTAGCGAATACTTGATTTCAATGAATGAGGCCTTTGCCCAACAGTGAGACAGTATATAGGCTATTAAACTATTAATTCAAAATAGCCATGACACGGTAAGACCAAAACGGTATCTGGTTTAACACACACCAAAGGTGCATATAGCATGTTACCTATCTGCCACACTTTACATGTATTCCCGGTAGTCGCTCTTTAGTTGTTTCGTGACGAGACGACATACATTTTTCTCTTCAGGAATTTTCAGGGCACAACTTTAGCAGATCTCTTGGGAATACACCACACTTTTGTGTTGCATCGAACGTTTTCGATATTATTTTGAACGTAGAAGGCGGTTATTGAGTGCTATTGCACAGTATTTACATGTAAGTGTGCGATAACGATTGACTGAGGACTCTACAATAAGTAAATTCATGGATAAACACTTATCGTGGGCCAGAAAATCGGGTTTTTGAAGAATATATTAAAACAAATTCTTTTAAAAACATACTCCTCCCTCTCTTCAGAGCTCTCCTTTACCCATTTCAGTGGACCTCAGCATTCTTGGCATGGACATCGGCCAGAAACTGAATCCAAAATGCTACATCGAGAGTGTTATTTTAACTGCCTCCCGTAAGTTGGGTATTTTCAATAAGGTGAGGCGGTTTTTCACTCCCGAGCAGCGCTGTTTGCTGTACAAGACTCAGGTGCGATCGAGTATGGAGTATTGTTCCCATCTATGGGACGGCTCCGCTAAATACCTCCTCGATGCACTTGATAGACTGCAAAGGCGAACGGTACGCATTATTGGAGATGCTGAGGTTACAGCCTCTCTTGAGGACCTCCAGCTGCGTAGAGACATTGCTTCTCTCGGTGTCTTCTACCGAAATTACTACGGAGAGTGTTCTGAAGAACTTTTTGATCTAATTCGCCCTCTTTCTTCCAGTCCCGAACTACACGTGCTGGTCTTATGAACCACCATCATACTGTGCAGAATATCAGCACTCGTACCAAAAAATTTGGCAAGTCGTTCCTCTATAAGACCATTTGGCTTTGGAATTCTCTGCCGGCGCATCTGTTTCCCAGTTCCTATAATCCCGAGTCTTTTAACCTATTGAAAGCCGCCAATACAAACACAATAGATAATAGCACAAAATATAAGCACATATTGTATTTGTTTATCCGGGATTATAGGAACTGGGATACAGATGCGCCGGCAGAGAATTCCAAAGCCAAATGGTCTTACAGAGGAACGACTTACCAAATTTTTTGGTACGAGTGCTGATATTCTGCACAGTATGATGGTGGTTCATAAGACCAGCCCGTGTAGTCCGGGACAGGAAGAAAGAGGGCAAATTAGATCAAAAAGTTCTTCAGAACACTCTCCGTAGTAATTTCGGTAGAAGACACCGAGAGAAGCAATGTCTCTACGCAGCTGGAGGTCCTCAAGAGAGGCTGTAACCTCAGCATCTCCAATAATGCGTACCGTTCGCCTTTGCAGTCTATCAAGTGCATCGAGGAGGTATTGTTTTAATCTAAGGTTGTAAAGGTTCTGTTTATAATAATAATAATTACAATTACTCTTAATATAATTTGTTGCCAAAGAAATCCTTCCGTAAAAAGGACCTTTTTAAAAAGTAAAAAGCTATAAGTCATATAAAAATGTCCAAGCGAAAAGGCGAGGTCGGTGGTCGAACAGTGACACATTCCTGGGGGTACGATTGTGAAACGGGCGACCTTGAAATAAAAATAGCGAAATATTTACTATGAAACGTTTTATAAGTAAATTTTCTACTAGATAATAATCTAAGGTTGTAAAGGTTCTGTTTATAATAATAATAATTACTATTACTCTTAATATAATTTGTTGCCAAAGAAATCCTTCCGTAAAAAGGACCTTTTTAAAAAGTAAAAAGCTATAAGTCATATAAAAATGTCCAAGCGAAAAGGCGAGGTCGGTGGTCGAACAGTGACACATTCCTGGGGGTACGATTGTGAAACGGGCGACCTTGAAATAAAAATAGCGAAATATTTACTATGAAACGTTTTATAAGTAAATTTTCTACTAGATAATAATCTAAGGTTGTAAAGGTTCTGTTTATAATAATAATAATTACTATTACTCTTAATATAATTTGTTGCCAAAGAAATCCTTCCGTAAAAAGGACCTTTTTATAAAGTAAAAAGCTATAAGTCATATAAAAATGTCCAAGCGAAAAGGCGAGGTCGGTGGTCGAACAGTGACACATTCCTGGGGGTACGATTGTGAAACGGGCGACCTTGAAATAAAAATAGCGAAATATTTACTATGAAACGTTTTATAAGTAACTTTTCTACTAGATAATTATTAATAAGCCAATCGTTGCCCACACTGAAAAAACAGTTTGCGGAACTTCGGACAAGGTAAAAATTGGAACATCTGAACTGCTAGTTTAACTCTATTTAAGTTACTAGAAATACTCACTGACTTGTTACTGTTCCTAAAGTGTTACTTTGTATTTAACTTATGTTTTGTAATTATTTACTGAGTTTAGCTGATTTTAACCAAACTGTTTGTCAATATGTGTGATTTGTTTTTGGCTAGAGACTAGGCAATGAGGGCAGAAAAGCAGTCCTCTATCATAGTCCACCTTTCACCAAAAAGCGACTACACATGTGCTCAGCGTGACAGGTGGTGAGCCCATCGCCGCTCTATGCTGTTGGAAGGATGTGCATGTCTTTAGTCCGTTAGTCGCTTTTTGCGACACCCAAAGGAAGAGAGGGGGTGGTAATATTCTTTCACCGCTACGCGATACGTTTAATATTGTCGTGAGAGTTATTTCCACCCGTTCATTAATCGCACCCCTTCGCTATGAGCCCGCTGCCTGCCAAACACGCGAGTAATTGTTGCGACGGCGCAGGAAGCAAAATTATGCAATTCCGATGAAAATGTTGTAAGTATTACAAAGGTAATATTATTTTTTTACATTCACTATGGAACTCGTGGCAAGTTAAGTAACTTTTGTAATGTCGGGCCACAGGTTGGGTGAACGAGTTAAAAAGTTTCCAACTCTTCTGTGCTTTGGAAGACACGGTTAGTCCTTGATCTCGGTTGTTGTAAGGTGGCTGTCGTTTCAACCAACCCTCTTTAAATCTTAGAGGTGGATCCGGCTTAATCTCCATAATATTATGTTCCTTTCGCACGCTGTTTATATAAAACGTTCTGAGCTCATTGGTGAGTTTTATTTATATAAAATCTATATTTTGATTTTCATGTTATTAATTTGTGCGACGTGAATAGCTTGCAGTTAATTCCCTTTGTCTCCATTTCGAAACGAAGTCATCATCATCAGCTTATACTCGTCCACTGCTGGACATAGGCCTCTCCAAGTTTCTGTCTGAGCACGATCAGCGGCCACTCTCATCCAGCTCTTGCCAGTCACCTTCCAAAGATCGTCGCTCCACCTTGACTGAGGGCGTCCTACGCTACGCTTGCCGATACGCAGTCTCCACTCCAGAACTCGTCTACCGGCCCACTACCACTTTAGCTTGCTAATCCAGTGGGCTATGTCGGTTATCTTAGTTCTCTGCCGGATCACCTCGTTTCGAATCCGATCCCTCAAAAAAAATCCGAGCATAGCCATATCCATTGCCCGCTGAGCGACTTTAAACTTGTGAACCAGCCCTACCGTCAGTGTCCACGTTTCGGCTCCGTATGTCATAACGGGTAGGACGCACTAATTGAAGACTTTCGTCTTTAAACATTGTAGAATTAGCAACGTAAAGACTCCACGTAATTTCCCATACGCAGCCCAGCCCAGCTGTATCAATCTGTTGGTCTCTTTCTCGAAGTTGTTTCTACCCATCTGTAAAATTTGCCCGAGGTAGACATATTCCTTAACAACTTCGAGAGCACCGCCCTGTATTGCAATCGGTTCCGGGATGACATGTTGAACATTACCTTGTTTTTGTCCAAGTTCATCCGGAGACCGATGCGTCGAGAAGAATCAGCTAGGCCGTTCAGCATGACTGTGTTGCTTGTAACTCCTGCAACGTTTCGGCCATGATGAAGATGTCATCTGCAAATCGCAAGTGTAAGATGTATTCGCCGTTGATGTTTATGCCACGTCCTTTCCAGTTCAGCGTTTTATACATGTCATGTCCTCTTAGGCATTTGTTAATAATTTTAGGGATATCACATGTAACTCGATGTAAGTGGATATGTTTTGTCTTTGGCCATGGTGGCGGCATTGTAGAGACACCTCAACACTTGGATATATCGCCAATCGACTTAGCATCGTTGCAAGAATTTAAAACAGCCCAGGTCTCTATAGAGTCAAATGCCTTCTCATATTCCACAAATGCAAGGCACAGGGGCCGATCATACTCATCGGCCTTCTGTATAATTTGCCGCACTATCTGCTCCGGGGGCTGAAATTCGTCAAGTTTTCGCGCAAGGCGGTTTGTGATGACTCTTAAAAACAGCTTGTAGACATAACTCAGAAGCGAAATGGGTAGGTAGTTGTTCAGTAGGGTCTTGTCTCCTTTTTTGAAGAATAATACTACGACATTTCTACTTCTACTTTTTACACGCCTCCGTAGTTCTCCCATCAAAGTCAAAGTCAAAGTCAAAATATATTTATTTAATAATCTCAATTAATAAGTACTTTGAATCGTCCAAATCTTTTTAATCTACCATCCATTCAAGACATCATTTTTTAACTGTGGCAAAGAAACTACAGCGCACAGAAGCAACGACATTTACAAAAAAAAATATGTCGTTACCAGGTCTTAAAATACAAAATATGAATTTGAATGTAAATAGTTTATTTAAATATGGTGCTCTATGTAAATTAATTATAGACAATTAGAAATTGCTGTTTTGTCTTCTGTGTAATCTGACACTTTATAATAAGATTTTTTATAAAACTTTTCTTTGATTTTGATTTTAAATTTATCAAGATCTAATTTCTGAATATCATTTAGTACTTTGTTATATAATAGTACACACAGACCCTTAAAATAATTATTTATTTTATGTCGCCTAGTATAAGGTAAGGTACTGCTAATTTGTTCTTACTTCTAGTGTTTAATTTGTGAATATCACTGTTTTTGGAAAACATTTCAATATTTTTATGAATATACATCAGATTTTCATAAATGTATTGTGATGCAACTTTCATTATACTTATATTCTTAAATCTCTCTCTGAGAGAGTCACCAGCCTGTAGGTTATATATTGCTCGAATAGTCCTCTTCTGCAGCACAAAGATAGTTTGAATGTCGTCAACATTTCCCCACCGCAAAATGCTGTACGACGTTACACTATGAAAGTAACTGAAATAAACTAATCTAACTGTATCAACGTCAGTTGACTGACGTATCTTCATTACTGCATAAGCCTCAGAGCTAAGTCTACTCGACAACTTTGCTATATGTGGGCCCCACTGAAGCTTGGTATCTCACATGATGCGTAGAAACACAGTGGTGTCCACAGAATTCACATTCTTATCTTTAATTTGAACAATAGTTATTATCTGCTTAACATTAGGCAATACACATCTCACACATTTGGTTTTTCCCTCGTTTAACAGCAAGTTATTTACACTAAACTAGTGTACAATCTTTGAGATCGCATTATTCACATCGTCATAATTTGGGTGTCGTCGTTTCACTTTGAATAAAAGTTAAGTCTCATCAGCAAACAATACTAAGTATATTATTAATATAAACCAAAAACAAGAATGACCAAGTATGAACCCTGCGGGACTCCCATTGTAACCACTGATCCCATTGCATGTTTATTACATTGCAACCAAAGAGAACGGTGTTAAAGATGTATTGGAGCTTCTTTAACACAGGTTTACCGCCTGCTTTTAGGAGCTCAGATGTAATACCGTCTTCACCAGGGGCTTTTCCGTTTTTAAGCTGTCCAAGAGCCATCAAAATTTCGCCTAGGCTGATTTCTGCCAAGTCTTCAATAAAGTGGCGGGTCAACGTGGCTCTGGTATCCTCATTTTCGGGATAAGGTTCAGATGCATGCAAGGCGTATAGCTGGCTATAGAAGCAACGACTGCTCCGCTGGCCGTGGTCAACTTCGTCAGGTGGCTTCTACCAAGAGTACAAACACTTTGGAACCCCGATTTTGCTCAATTGCTCGTTTAATCGAGCGTGTATTGAAGCATCAGAAGACATATCGTACCAGTTTGCCAATCTTCTTGTTGAAGGCCCGTTTTTCAGACGAAGTGACAGGTGGGTCTTCGCGCCGTCTTTTGATGTAGTCAAAGATCTGAGTATAGAACGACCTTCACATGGAAGGTTAATGGATGAAAAGTATTTTATATCAAATTTAATATGTGAAAAAATATTTCGCGAGTGGGTTGGCTGAAAAATTTCAGTCCAGTACCTTTAATGATTAATTAAATATTAAAACAAAACATTTATTTTTACATTGCACTGGTTTGGTGTGTGTGTGTGTGTGTTTGTAATAAGCTTATACATAACATAAATATTATTTATTTAACTAGACGGTTGCAAATTACTAATATTGACTTACCTGTTTCCACTCTGCCTACCCAATGTTATGACAGGAAAAAAATAGTCAACCTAACGTTTGCATATTCTATAGGCTTCATACTTTCGATTGGTACTTATGTAATTTATCTATTATCCAAACAAGTGCAATTTAAAAAAATATATATTTTTAAATATTTAATTAATCTTAAACTGGACTGAATTTTTTCAACCAACCCACTCGCAATATATTTTTTAACACATTAAATTTGATATAATATTTTTTTATCATGGTATCGGGGCTCCGCCATGACCACTTGGCGTCATGGCGGAGCCCCGACTTCATCATGACGGATAAGAAGCACATATTCAGAGACGTCTCAGTAATCAACAGGTTTAATACCGGCAAAGACCACCGACTTGTACGAGGCTCTCTGAATATCAACTTTAAACTTGTAAGCATTCGCTTTATGAAGTCCAGGCTCCATACTAATCTGCTCCAAACTATCGTAGGATCTGAAATCAAACCTGGAGAACCGATTTGCTGACGTGGAAACCAGAAATGCTGTTGACGTTGATCAGGCCCTCGAAAACGTGTCTGAGATCCTCAGGTAGGAAGATTTGATATTTTGTGAAATTCAGCGTAAAGGCAAAAAGTCAAAGTTTTCGGATCAAACGCTCAGGCTCATTAGTAGAGGATCCGAGTATAGAACGACCTTCACCGAGCCGGTTAATGGATGAAAGTATTTTATACCAAATTTAATGTGTTAAAAATATATTGCTAGTGGGTTGGCTGAAAAATTTCAGTCCAGTTTAAGATAAATTAAATATTTAAAAATATATTTTTTTAAACATTGTACTTGTTTGGATAATATAATAGCGATACTCGCACAGCGATCAGAACTCACGCCGAGAGGCGAAGGCTACACTTTCAATAAATATTGTGATCCACGGCTATTTATTCCATATCGTGATATTTATTTAACGTGTAGACTAAAGTATTGAGGAATCGCGATACGGATCACAGGATTTCTAGATTTCCGAATTACGGATTGTCAATCCATGGATCGTGATAAATATTGAACGTGTAGACGCGCGGTCAATATTTATCACTTCTATCAGTACGCTCCGCGCGGCAGCATGGGTGACGATGTGCAATGCGGGGCCGACGGACGATGAGCCGCGCCAGATGAATGATTGGTCTAAGATGACCAATCATTTATCTAAGCCTATATCTATATATAGCAGTGAGAATGCAAAAATTTCAATAATAAATAAATTAATAGTCTACGGTCCAACTATAGAAAATAATGTTTTATCCATCGCTTTTTTTTCACTATTTTCTTAGTCGATATTTCTAAAATAATTGCTATACCCACAGGCTTTAACTTTTCTTGTTGTATCCATGGTAGCGCCCGACGGTCCGCTCCCGACAAAGGAAGCTGCAATACTGACGTGATAAATATTGAACGTCTAGGGTATGACCGTGATCCTCCACGATATGTCAGTCCAGATCGTGATATAGATCACGATAAATACTTTACGTGTAGCCTTTGCCAGAGATCGACCAGTGCACAGTGGTACAAGCTCCCTACAAGCGCGGTCATTAATACCTTAGTTTGTAAAATTGATTTTTTCTGAAGAGATAATAATAAAAAATGCTTCATAAATGTTTATTAATGCTTTATTTACCTAATTTAATACATAATATATATGCAATATACATGTAAGTACCGTATCTATATAAATTTGAATATCAATATTTAAGATTAAATCTTATAAATTTTATTATCCCTTGTTCGGAAATACATCTGAATATGATATTAACGCTATTCATGCAGGGGCTATAATTATATATGTATTTTTTATATATTTTATGTAATAAAAAGTAAGAAAACAAAAAAATACAATTTATTTACTACGTAATATCATAACCACAACCAAGTTAAAATAACAACAACTAACCTAATTTAAATTTAAACTAAATTCGTTATAAATCTAAAACTTGCCTTGATATAACGCTTTTTTTCTTTCAAGGCAGTTTCCGAAGACTAGTAATAAATGGGTCTGTCCCGGGCTGGTTCGCGTTTTCTTGAATGCACTGCTCATTATTTCTTACTAATTTGACACTTTCAATTTCATTTAACCAATCTGAGTACTTATTCAAAAATTTTGATTTATTTCTAGAAACCATTTTAGTATTAGAGTATCTTATTATCTAAGTTTCTAATATCTAGATTATCCACCTCATCCAGTGAAGCTTAGAATAGTTTTCAACATGTGTTGGTGTTTCTGAGGAATACTTCCAGCTACGGCAGACCAAATTTCAAAGAAATGCATGCTTGAAAAAGTACATTTAATCAAAGTACCTAAAAAGAAATTTTAAATATTTTACGTTTATTTCATAGATTGTACTACCTACATCTGAGCCTAGCAACCAAAGTCGCAAAAAGACGGAACATTTTTTTTATTATATTTTCAAAATGGACAGTTTAACCTTTTATTTAACGTATGTGAGAGTATTCGACTATAGTGGCAATTAGTTATAAGTCTATGTTAAGTCAACTATGTATAAGATAAACATTTGGTAGAAATCCTGTGTTGCGTAGAACGTAAAAACACGTCATAATAAGTCAAATAAAAATAAAAATAAATACTAAATAGTAAGAACATACCTTGATCTTGGAAATCCATGTCACAACCACCACTCAAAAATAATGCAATTCTGAAAATTCACCGTTACACAAACAATATTCACTAATGAGATAATGATAACGCGAGTGCGACGTGATTGAGTTCACTTCGGAGATAGAAAAAATATTTGATAATTAGGTAAAATGGGTAACATATTTATATTTTTGGGTACCTTGTTTATCGGTTAATCGTTTCAAATAATTAAATTGGGGGTAGTTCACAATGAAATTTTTGCATTATGACCTATGGAGGTACCACCGTGCAGTGGCAGCGCTCATTTCCCGCCAAGAGGACTGTACGAGCCACCGCGAGCGAGTGGCGCGAGTAATCGTCCGTCTCACTCGTGCACTGGTTTATAGCCCAGCGACAAAACTATCGGAACTACACACTCGCTTTCCGCTGCTCGCCAACTCGTTTCTAGTTGTAGCTAGACTCGCTTCTCGTTCATCGTCGGCAGTGGGACAAATGCCTCAATAGTTAGTCACAGACTAAGCAATGAGTACAGCGAAGCAATGCACTGTCACAGTCCATGTTTCACCGAACAACAACTGCACATGTGCTCAGCATGACAGGTGGTGAGTCTGTCGCCGCTCTATGCTGTTGGATGTATGTGCAGTCTTTAGTCCGTTGGTCGCATTTTACGACACCCAAGAGAAGAGATGGGTTGGTAGTATTCTTCTAGCAATAGCTGCCACAAGCTCTTCATAATTCACGTTTGTCATCAGATTTTCATAATTAGTTATTTCTGCGGTGCGAATAAACTTCAATTCATTGGCTGCCAAACGAATTAATTAATTAAAATAAAATTTGTTTACGCTCACATCAATTATCTAGTCAAAGATGAGTATTCTTTTGAAACTCGTTAGTATGGTAAGATAACGGATATATAAAGGTACATAGACATAGAAAAAACACCCTGACCCAAAATCAATTTAGAAAAACAGTTTTATCCCATATTGACCCGACCTGGAATTGAACCAGGGACCACAGTGATGGTGCGACGCCAGACCCGTCGTACTAACCACTTGACTTGACGGAGGTCGTCAAAACTCACGTTGAAGTTCAATCACCGTTTTACTACGTATTTGGTAGGCTTTAATTTATAGCGAAATTAACCGGCCTACCTAGGCTGGTTAACATGGTACCTACCATAGTCCTTCAATAATTTATACGATGTTAATAATTGCGTTTAATTTTATTTCAACTCTTTGTTATGAAACGGATTTATAAGGAAAGGTATTAGGTATAAAATAAGAATGAGTATTTTGTTGAACTTGCATATCATCAGACCTTAGGCTGATTTCATAATGACTTAAATTTGGACTAAAGTTAGGATCAAAAGTTTAGTACTTAGGTTAAAGTTATACAGGGTGGAAAAAATCTATGGGCCCTGGAGGGGAACTACCTTAAATCCTTTAGTTAGCTCATTTTACTGAAAGAAAACATTCCTTTATTTTTAAAAAGAAATAAAACTGCATTTAAAGATTTTTTAAATTTTGCTTGTCTCATCCGGGAATCGAACCAACTAAAAATAATAAATAAACCCTCGCTATTTTATTATACGAATCGGTAGGATTGTTGTTCAGGATAAAATTTGTCTAATAAACATATTTATTTGGTGATTGAAATAAAAAAGTGAAAACTAAAATTAATTTTTATTTTATCATCAATAAGAAGAACGTAAACATGAATCATTTTTATAACGTAGACGGACATTAAGAAGAGAAAAGAATCTTAATAGTTCAACTGATAAGTTGCTCGAAGTGACCCCCATCGTTCCGGATACACAAATTTAGTCTACGTTGAAATTCTTTTCGTGTAGCCCTCTGGAAAGTGTTGTGGTGTATGCTCCTAATAACATTTTCTACCGCAACCCTTAATTCTTGTACAGTATTATAACACGTTTTGTAAACTTCATTTTTTACATGACCCCATAAAAAGTAGTCCAGAGGCGTCAGGTCTGGACTTCTCGCTGGCCATCTAATCGTCCCGTTTGTACCTATCCAGACATTGAAATTTTCATTAAGGTAAGCAATGGAAATTCTGCTATTGTGGGCAGGTGCACCGTCTTGTTGAAAAATGATATTATTTCGTTCCTCCTCCGGTAGAAGGTTTAATTGATTATGTAAAAGGTCTAATATTTCTATGTATTTTGCCGTATTTAGATGTCCTTCATAAATGTGCACCAAAACAACCATATTGCTTCTGATTCCGCACCAAACATTAAAGGAAAATCTGACCTGATTGTTTGTTTCGCGAACACGGAATGGATTCTGACGGGACCAATAATGATTGTTATGTATGTTATGCATTCCATTATTGCTGAAATTTGTTTCATCAGACCATACAATGTAGTCTAAAAAATTTAGGTTGCGGTCTATTCCTGTTTGAATATTCTGACAGAACTCTAATCTCCTTTGACTATCTCCCGGATGTAGTTTCTGCACCAATCGCCCATCACGAAAACACCTGTTTTTGTACTTTTTCAAAACACTAAGTACACGAGTATGGCTGGTGCCTATCTCTTTAGCAACTTCCCTACTAGAAGCTTTCGGGTAACACTCAATGTATGTCAAAACACATAAATCAAAATCGGAAAAGTCTAGATTTTGCTGCTGCGGACGTTCTAAACGATTTTTGAAACTTCCAATATTCACTAAATTTTTCACCATTCGCGACAAAACTTTTCTAGATGGTATTTGTCTGTCTGGATACCTCTCACTGTACCACTGTAGAGCTAAATTGCAATTCTTGTTGTTTGAAAAGTAAGCTTCTAATAAATCGAAATGTTCTTGATACGCCATTATTACAGAATTACGGAATGAAAGCAAAACAAAACAAAATTTGAAATTCGAACGAATACTTCTTTTTTATAGTTTTTAAAAATGTTATCGCTCGCATTTCAAATTTGTTGCCCCGCGTTGCAAAAAAATACGTTCCATTATTAAACTTTTTGTCAGAATGAACGTCTAGTGTAAGAAGGAATCGTGCTGTGCATAAATTTATTATTACCATTTACCGATTTTGTTATCCAATACTTCAACAAGGTACTTAGAGATAAATAACATTAGCAAGCTTGTACTTCATACAATGTCTTTAGATGTTAAAGAGATAAGAAAATTATAACGTGTCATTTACTTATTACAAGTGAACAGTACTAGGTATTCTTAATAAAGAACTTGTAATAAATATTCAATTTTATGGGTATCTCGCACAACAGATGAGTGTGGGACCAAATGTTTATTAGACAAATTTTATCCTGAACATCAATCCTACCGATTCGTATAATAAAATAGCGAGGGTTTATTTTTTTATTTTTAGTTGGTTCGATTCCCGGATGGAACAAGCAAAATTTAAAAAATCTTTAATTGCAGTTTTGTTTCTTTTTAAAAATAAAGGAATGTTTCCTTTCAGTGAAATGAGCTAACTAAAGGATTTAAGGTAGTTCCCCTCCAGGGCCCATAGATTTTTTCCACCCTGTATAGGAAGGATATTTTTTTACTCATAAAAGTGCAATCAATAGGCATTGTATTAAAAAAAGACATCGAAGAAAAAAGATATATAATTTTTTTAGAGCCGTCTCGTCGTTGAATCATAAAATAACGAAAAAAAAATTATAACTCGAAAACAACGAAAAATCGTAGTACCTACATACATGGTTTGTTCAATATATAGGTATGATAGTTCCCTATCACTGTAGGAAAGTTTATTTATTTATTTATCTATAGAACGTGTTAAATTAAAGTGTTCAAAACCGGGTCTCTTTAAATCATTACTTTACTTTGCCGCCGAAAAGTTCCGTGGAACTTTGAATCGTTATGCCCCGCACGCGTTTAGCATACGACGTTTTGGAACAGCAAGCATTGCTAAAGATTTATCAAGTCTTGAAAGAAAGGGTTAAAATGTTGTTTTTGTTGTTCTAGCCCGCGACTTCGTCGGCGTGGATTTTTTTGGAAATTCTTTACGGGGTACGAGTGCATTCCGTGATGAATAAAAAAAAAATCTTTCATGCAAAGCTTGTCCTGAAATTACAAACACAACAAAAAATAATTAGCCAAATAAGTGCAGCGATTCTGAAGTAATGCGCGAACAAACACACGTGGCAATTGGTTTTTATTTATTCTATATGTATTTAAGTAATTAGTTGAAGTGTCGTTGCCATATTATTTTATGTTCGTACAGAGACATTTAATTAAGTCTCTGTTTTCATTGTTCCCGATAATTGAAGTAGAATAATGGTAACACTATTATAAAAAACAACACTATTAATTTCGAACACCTAGCGAGCGTTGCCCCCGTTTAAACGTCTCCCATCCCATTCCACACTTTTGCAAGTAGGTCGCACGGGAACTTGACGGACTATAACTCAAGCCGAATTTTAAAGACTATGTTTAATCAAGTGGCGTCTTGTGCTTCTTAATAATTACGCAATGTACTTATGGTTTTATTAAAGTTTACGCAAACTTAAATAAGACATTTTGCAAAGCTCTTCTTGTGTTTATTTTAAATATTATTTTATCCTGACGTTTTGCATCTTTTGCAGTATTTATGAAAGAGATTGCGGCAGCCGCGACGGCAAGCACAGGCGCGAATATAAGTTTATGGAATATCTTACCGTATGTAAGATATTATATACAGAACAGAAGGGACTGGCACATATTAAAGGATAGGTTGCGGGCCGATATGATGATGATAATGTTTAAGATATTTTCATACGCTCGGTAAAACATTAGGTGAAATTTAACCATGTCTCAAGAAGTCTTGATAAAGTCTTTAATTATTTCGTAGCAGATTTGAAATGTGTTTGCTAAAATTACTAATATCCTTAATAGAAAAATTTAAGTAAAAAACCTTTTTAAAAAACAAGCTTTTATTTAAATGCTCTAAAAACAAAAACATAAACTTTTACTTTAAAACTTTTACTAATTATCAACTTATAACGTCATTACACAACTTATATTATATAAAAAGTTGTCGCGAGATTTAAGTAAGTAAGCAAGTACTCGTATTTTCTTAGATTGAAAATTTTAATACTTAGTTAAAAACAATCACATCAAGTTATTTAATTTACTTGTTTATTTACACATATAGTTCATAGTAAATCTCGCGACAACCTCATACGTTATAAGTTGATAGTAAAAGTTTTAAAGTAAAGTAAGTATTTTTTTCTTTTTAGATAAATTTAAATAAAAGCTTGTTTTTTAAAAAGGTTTTTACTTGATTTTATTATTTACTTTTTAGTAAGGTATCCCTTTACACGTTTTTCATCTGTTCATCTCACTGAATACAAATACTTAAGTACACAAAATTTATTCACGTATCCACCAAACTACCACTACCACTCACCACCCTTCAAAAACAGTCCACCTATTAAAAAGAATCAAACTCGACGCGGTTGTGTCGCTTAATTACTTAGTTCCTATGGCCACCTTTCAGCACCATCATCAGACCCTGGTTACCATCTAGCACCAAAGTACTCGTCAAGACGAATCAAACGAGCCCATACTCGATGGGGTTATGTCGTTTAATTACTGAGTTCCTATGGCTTTCTTCCAGCTCCATCAACAGACTCTGGTTACCGTCTAGCACCAAAGTACTCGTCAAGACGATTCAAGCGAGCTCAAACTCGATGGGGTTGCGTCGTTTCTTTACTGAGTTCCTAGGACCACCTTCTTGCTCCATCATCAGATCATATCCTGGTAACCATCTAAAAACAAAGTACTCGTCAAGACGAATGAAACGAGCCGAAACTCGATGGGGTTGCGTCGTTCCATAACAGAGTTCCTATGACCACCTTCCAGCTCCATCATCAGACCCTGGTTACCATTGAAAGACAAACTACTTGTCAAGACGATTAAAACGAGCTCAAACTCGATGAGCTTGTGTTGTTTCATTGCGAAGTTCCCATGGCCACGTTCCAGCTCCATCATCAGCGTAGCGGTGAAAGAATACTACCACCCCCTCTCTTCCCTTGGGAGTCGTAAAAGGCGACTAACGGACCAAAGACTGCACATAATTCCAACAGCATACAGCGGCGATGGGCTCACGACCTGTCACGTTGAGCATATGTGCAGTCGCTATTTGGTGAAAAGTGGACTACAGCAGAGGACGGCTTTTGCGGTCCTCCTTGCCTAGTAGCTGATTAACCCTTCTAGAATAATAGTCGTGCTTATGTGTATGTTTATTTATGTAGGTATGTATATACATCACGCCCGTTTCCCGGAGGGGTGAATTAACTTCAAATACTTTATTACGACAACTCATTCAGAGAGGTAGGCAGAGACTGCATAGCTTTCCATTTTACACATATCTTTTTACGATCCTGAAACACATCCTTTGCTTTATTTACTCTCGTAACGTTCTCAACGGTTGTTTGTTGTAAATTGTGCAATACCGTGATAATAAATATCAAAGCATTACATAAAAGTAACGGCCATTTTAACGTTACACTTACCCCATACCAAACAAATTGTGCAGTCACTTGTTTTCTCAATAAATATTGACACAGTAAAAGTAACGGCTATTTTAACTTAACACTTACCCCGTACCAAACAAATTGTGAAGTCACTTGTTTTCCCAATAAATATTGACACAGTCTAGGTGTGGGAACTCGCCGCGTTGACGTGCAGCAGATCCGGCGCAAACGAGCGACACGGTCTATCTCGGGTTGCTACCGATTGTATTGCAAAGCGAACTTGCGGCCGATGACGTGTAGAATATAGGTTTCAGAATTTAGCACGAATTAACGTGGGGTAATATCGGCGCCGTGCGGAACGCTTTGACAGGCTAGACTGTTACACCGATACCATTAAATTCTCATTGCATTTGGCAAACTTCTTAGCGACTGACCTTTAAATGATTACGTATCAGTAAACGCAGTCAGTCGAGCGACACTTCAAGTATTAGGCTTGACAAGCCGTGTTTTAGTTTTATCTCATTTCAATATTCATTTAAATGTATAATTCATTATAATTAAAATATTCGTATTTCTTGTTAACGTGTCATCATCATCATCATCATCATCATCATCAGTCTATACTCGTCCACTGCTGGACATAGGCCTCTCCAAGAACACGCCATTGAGCACGATCCGCGGCCACTCTCATCCAGCTCTTGCCAGCCACCTTGCGAAGATCGTAGCTCCACCTTGTCTGAGGGCGTCCTACGCTACGCTTGCCGATACGCGGTCTCTACTCCAGAAGTCGTCTACTCCAACGGTCATCGTTTCTGCGACTGATATGGCCGGCCCACTGCCACTTTAGCTTGCTAATCCGGTGGGCTATGTCGATTACCTGGGTTCTCTGCCGGATCACCTCGTTTCGAATCCGATCCCTCAGAGAAACACCGAGCATAGCCCTTTCCATAGCCCGCTGAGCGACTTTAAACTTGTGAACCAGCCCTACCGTCAGTGTCCACATTTCGGCTCCGTATGTCATGACGGGTAGGTCGCACTGATTGAAGACTTTCGTCTTTAGACATTGCGGAATTGGCGACGTAAAGCTCCGACGTAGTTTCCCATATGCAGCCCAGCTGCATCCTTCTGTTGGCCTCTTTCTCGAAGTTGTTTCTACCCATCTGTAAAATTTGCCCGAGATAGACGTATTCTTTAACAACTTCGAGAGCACTGCCTTGTATTGCAATCGGTTCCGGGACGACACGTTCGTTGAAAATAACCTTGGTTTTGTCCAAGTTCATCCGCAGACCGATGCGTCGAGAAGAATCAGCTAGGCCGTTCAGCATATGTTGTAGCTCCTGCAACGTTTCGGCTATGATGACGATGTCGTCTGCAAATCGCAAGTGTGAGATGTATTCGCCGTTGATGCTGATGCCACGTCCTTTCCAGTCCAGCGTTTTAAACATATCCTCTAAGGCATTTGTGAATAGTTTTGGGGATAGCACGTCCCCCTGTCTCACACCTCGATGTAAGTGAATATGTTTTGTCTGCTGGTTCTGTACTTGGACGGCCATGGTGGTGGCATTGTGGAGACACCTCAACACTTGGATATATCGCCAATCGACTTGGCATCGTTGCAGGGATTTAAGAACAGCCCAGGTCTCGATAGAGTCAAATGCCTTCTCATAGTCCACAAATGCAAGGCACAGGGGCTGATTATACTCTTTGGCCTTCTGTATAATCTGCCGCACTGTCAAAATGTGGTCTATGGTGCCGTATCCTCCTCGAAACCCGGCCTGCTCCGGGGGCTGAAATTCGTCGAGTCTTCGCGCAAGGCGGTTTGTGATGACTCTTGAAAACAGCTTGTAGACGTGGCTCAGGAGCGAAATGGGTAGGTAGTTCTTCAGAAGGGTTTTGTCTCCTTTTTTGAAGAATAACACGACGACACTCCTACTCCACGCCTCTGGAGTTCTCCCATCAAAGAGAACGGTGCTAAAGATGTATTGGATAACGTTGTGTCTTTATGTAATTTCTTTGTGCAATAAAGTATTTATTAAATATTTTTTGATTCTGAAAAAAACACTCTTTAAAATGTTTAATTTACATATTTCTAAACATGCTCGTTGGTTGTTGCTTTCAAGTAAAATAGATGTTAACTGTTGGATAATCACTCTCGCCTACTCTCTTTCTCCGAAACGAAATTTCGGCTGATTTTCGTTTGCGTTTTATAGCGCTCTCCATTATTTTTGAAATTTCAGACAATTTTTTTAAAATTAATAATCTAAATGCCAAACCTATTTTGTACCAACGAAAGGAGATTTACCATTTTTGTATCGACGTTGGACCAAGAGTGCTGCCCAACATTGAAACATAGTGCATAATGTTCGTTAGACTAATACTATAGTATATAATCCAAAGCGCCTTAGAATCTATCCGAGGAGTATTGAGAAAAAAAAATTGTTGTATAGGTAAGGTAACACGATAAGTTTTTAGGTACAATATAACTCAGTGGATGTTTTTTTATTAATTTTTTTATAAAAAAAATTCAAGCAAGGAAATAAATAAAAGTATTCCCATGCTCGGGCAGCATTTGGTCCAAAATGGTCAATCTCCTTGGGGAGGAATAGAAACCGCTGTAAATAGCAAACGAAAATCAGAGAAAGAGAGTAGGCCCTCAGGTGTAACCTAAAGAAATATGTTCTATTTGTAGTTAATGTTTGTGTTTGTATACAACTTTTTAATGTTTTCAGTCATTTTTAGTATCGCGAGTTTATTTACTGACGCAAGTGAAAGATTTCTTAATGATCCCAACAGCTGTAATGTGGATTGGCCTATCTTTACTACTGATGACCGTTATAGACGTGAGAACAGTGTTACGGTATTTACAACACAGCGTAAGTATGTATATTATTTATGCCTTCAATAAATATATCCTAGATAGGTACAGCTAAAATGTCTACACAAAACAGTCTTAAAGGCATTCACGGTCGCGCCATCGCGTCAAAGTTTGATCATGTGTGTGAAACCTGTTTGGACTAATGTAAACTCTGGATTTCCATTCACGCCAAAATCCACTGCTCTGGGCCGTGACGTCGCGCCGCGGTTGCTCGTGAATGCCCGAACCCACATCCGTTTTGAACTCATATCAAACGTCTTTCGGCCCTGTCAAGCACGTAAATGAATGAAAATTTGAGTGATTGTGAATAGGATACCTATAATATGTTTGGCGTCCATCCATTGGACTTAAGTCGTTTGGAGTCACGCCAAATGGCGCTACCGTGAATGTCCATCTTTAAGGAGAGTGAGCACTGTTTTCAGCGGTACTGTTTGCGCCACAGCGCAACGAATAACAACCGTCTCTGCGCCGGTCAATTAAAGTGCATATTGGACTGCACTCCCCGTCGCACGGACCGCAACGAATAATCGGCCAATCAGAGGGAGGTGACAAGTATACCAGACGAACCTCCTAGACCGCGGGATCACGCGGTCGCCCACGCAGTGTGCTCCGAGCGTTCAAGGAGAACCCCCGCGTCGCGCGCGCAATAACTCAGCCCGTCACCACGTCAGATATGTGATCAGTGTGTGTTCAGTGAGAGCGCTCCGTTTACCAGCTCAACTACCCCTAAAACGCCACCGACCAGTGCCCTGAGTGAACTGTGTTGTGTGTTGCCGCCCTCAAGCCTGCGCCCCCGCGCCTAGAGCGCCAGCCGCCTTCAGCTCAAGCACGATCCTGTGACCACAGCCCGGAACCAAGTATCTATCCTATTTTTCCATTTCCCTGCGCCGCATGTTGGTGCCTTAAGCGCCAACATTTTTGATCCTACGAGCCGGATACATACAGTCCACTAGTTTTAAACCCTACCCTACACATTTCATTTTTTGCCTCGACTCGTGCCGCCACCCACACACGCCTTTTTTTTTTTTTCTTTAGAGTGGAGGAAATGCATTACGCACGCGCATGGGACTCTCCCCCCAACTCCCGCCCCCCCGTCCAGGCCCAGCGGCCTCGGCGGGGGTTCGAGAGGAGGGGGGCATACCCACTAAAACCTCCACTGCTCTCCAGCAAGACCCGGGGGAAAGTCGAGGCGGGACCGGCCATAGGCACTCTGCCGCCCCACCCATACACGCCTACACAACTGCACACAACACCCACACAATGCACGCGCGGGCCGGGCCCAGCCCAAACACCCCTTACTGCCCTTACTGCAGGACTAGGGGGCATAGATTGATAGCGTGCGCCCGCTACAATGCCCAACCGACACAAGGTCGGTGGGACTTTATAAAGGCGCGCGAGCGGTGCCAGAAGTGCCTGGGCCCACATTACCCACAGGAGTGTAAGTCGGTGAAGGGTTGTAGAGTGTGTGGCATCGCCGAGCACCACACGTCCCTTCACCGACCGGACGATGCCACGCAGCACTACCAGCCGGAATCGGCGGCGCGGTGGCTCCCGCCCCACCTGCGGGACACTCCGGCACAACGACCCACCGACAGCCCGCTGCATGCGTCCGCGCATGCACAGCAGCCGCATGGGTCGCAGCAGTAGGTACACGTTACCGTAGATATTCAGCCCCACATTATTATTACAGTCCGCTAAAAATAATATTTCCTCATATTTCGTAGTTATCACGTAACTTAATTTAAATTTCTTATTTTTAAATTTCATCTCGTAACATTCCTAATTTCATTACTTTACATGACCCTTTCTGCACGATAGACGTTGCAAAGTGCATTACGAAATATTATTAACCTACCTACAAAAATAAAATAAGAACGTGTTCCAAGAACAGTGTTCGATTCGTGTTACTTTTTTACTTACTAATTAAGTTGCACATTGTTTATGTTGGTTTGATGCATTAGCACACACTGACCAATTTTGTCCTGACTAAGCGCGCTTGTGTAAATGATTGTTGCCTAAGATTACTTTGAGTCTGTAGTTAAATTATTACGTTACGTATGGTATTATGACGAGAGATTGCATTGTTATTTTTCCCGTTTTATTTTGTAATGAATTTTTTATGTTCGTGTCGTGTTAAATCGGCTCATTCTTGTGAGTGCTCACCACAAGAGCATAGTACTTCTACACACGTGCACCCACACATCAGCCTGCAGCACATACACACACACACACATGCAGTCTGCTTTTTATTTGCTTCTATTGCGGTCGCTTTTTATTGCGCCTTTGCTCTTTGCGCCACAGCGCGCATTGCGCTTTTCTGTGCCTGTATGCTATCGTGCTCAGTGCACAGCCTTTTTTGTTGTTGTTTTTGTGCCTGTATGCTATCGTGCCCAGTGTACAGCCTTTTTTGTTGTTGTTTTTGTGCCTATATGCTATCATGCTCAGTGCATGATTCACAACATAGTAGCATGCCCAGTGTACAGCCTTTTTTGTTGTTGTTTTTGTGCCTATATGCTATCATGCTCAGTGCATGATTCACTACATGGTAGCATGCCCAGTGTACAGCCTTTTTTGTTGTTGTTTTGTGCCTATATGCCATCATGCTCAGTGCACGACTCACGTGGCTACATGGTGGCATGCCCAGTGTACAGCCCTTTTTTGTTGTTGTTTTGTGCCTATTTGTTGCTGTGCTCAGTGCACGATCTTACTCATACAGTCACACACGTGCATTCCTCTCAGCTCATCATATACACACCCACTTGACATTAACTCAACACAGCACGAATCGAGGCTGTAGTCTCCCTTTAACTTCCATTCCTTTCCCCCCCCCTCCTACCCTCTGGGGCCCGGGAAGATGTTTGCGCCACAGCGCAACGAATAACAACCGTCTCTGCGCCGGTCAATTAAAGTGCATATTGGACTGCACTCCCCGTCGCACGGACCGCAACGAATAATCGGCCAATCAGAGGGAGGTGACAAGTATACCAGACGAACCTCCTAGACCGCGGGATCACGCGGTCGCCCACGCAGTGTGCTCCGAACGTTCAAGGAGAACCCCCGCGTCGCGCGCGCAATAACTCAGCCCGTCACCACGTCAGATATGTGATCAGTGTGTGTTCAGTGAGAGCGCTCCGTTTACCAGCTCAACTACCCCTAAAACGCCACCGACCAGTGCCCTGAGTGAACTGTGTTGTGTGTTGCCGCCCTCAAGCCTGCGCCCCCGTGCCTAGAGCGCCAGCCGCCTTCAGCTCCAGCACAATCCTGTGACCACAGCCCGGAACCAAGTAAGCCCAGCTATCCTATTTTTCCATTTCCCTGCGCCGCATGTTGGTGCCTTAAGCGCCAACAGGTACATAAAACAAGATACTTACCTTGTTTTATATAATTTTTTAGCTTTTTGTGGCCCGTCCAAGTTTGACTGTATGAATTGTTGTTGTTGTGACTTAGCGTTGCAGCCGTTTAATTAATTGTAAATAAAAAAAAACATTTATATATACTATGGACTTATGTTACTCGTATATGTATATTTCATAAAGCCTGTGTCTCTTTGAAGAAAATGAGTTATAACTGGAATGGGAAGAATGGGCCATAATGCGAGTTAGGGAAGTTTTAACAACTGTCATCATTTGAAGCACGCACGTACCTACCTAAGATATTTCAGTTTGGTTAACCATCCGCTGACCCGCCTTTACAAAAGTGGCTTAACTTGCAAGATCGCAACCCGACCGCGTAAGACTAAGCGACAAGAAGCTTCACTTGTGTAATTAGGTACTGTATTTTTTTTTTAAATATTTGACTTATGGCCTTGTTTTTTTCGATCTTAGGTACTCAGCAGAATAGCATCAATAATTAATAAAAACCAACCAATTGAATAAGCATGGTTCCGACCGAACTATTCAACTATTCAACTAATGACCATATCCACACTGTTAACCAATTAAGTAGGTACTAGAGAAATATCAAGAATTCAATAAACCACTTTATGTAGCTTTTGTTGACTATTCGAAGGCGTTCGATTGTATTTCACACACATCTATATGGGAAGCACTAAAAAACAACAACATACAGGAAAAATACATAAAAATAATAAAAAATGTTTACTCCAAGAGTGTGAGTAAAATAAAACTGGAAAAGGAAGGAGAGGAGTTTCCTATAAAGAGAGGTGTAATGAGAGAGAGAGAGAGAGAGGTGGAATAAGAGAGATCCGCTCTCACCAACGTTGTTTATAGCAGTTTTTCAAGATATCTTTCAACACATAGACTGGACAAACAGGGGGCGTGGATAAACAATAGACGTCTAACACATCTAAGATTTAAATACACATTAAGACGGGAATTAACGCTAAATACATATTATAGGCATACTACGCATACCTTTTTATGCGTGAAGCGATTGAAAACAAAAAGCATCCTAATAATTTCAATCGGGAAGACGGTTACAAACTATCTACAGCGTGGAATCCAGTATTTCACGCTGTAGATAGTTCAAAATCCAAAAACGCAACTTCGTTTTACTTCGCAATCGACTAACCACCAGAATAAGGCCTGTGTACGTAATAGAGACACCGTTAGTGTTGGGTGTGACGGTAGCTGGATAAAAAATGTGACGGTGGGCGAAGACTCAGCCGCGCATACGGAGGCAGCACATCGCGACACCAGTCTGCCCGTGACCACGACCGGTGCGACTCGGTCGTAACGTCGGTTATAAAAAGGTATGCGTAGTATGCCTATAATATGTAGTTGGCGTTAATCCCCGTCTTAATGTGTATTTATAATGGAACGTGGTGGTTTAAAAGTGTATACATCTAAGATTTGCTGACGATATTGCTATTTTTAGTGAAACTCCCAAAGAATTAGAAAACATACTTCAAAACCTCAATAAAGAAAGCAAGAAAGTAGGACTAGTAATGAATACCAACAAAACTAAAATAATTACCAATTATAACCAAACCCCGATTAACATAGAAGGAATGTCGATGAAATATATCAACGAATATATATACCTCGGAAAACTAATATCATTTAACACCAACATACATGAGAATGAAGTAGACAGAAGAATTAACATATCATGGAAAAATAATTCGACACAAAAAGAAATTCTGTCATGCCAGCACGCCATGGAAAGAAGTATCCTGAAACTGAGAAGAATGGATAAAATACGAAATATAGACATACGCAAAAAAACAAAACTCAATGATGCACTACAACACGTCATGACACTGAAATGGAAGTGGGCAGGCCACCTAGCCAGATACCAGGATAACAGATGGACATTACAAACAACGAAGTGGCTCGGTCCCACTGGGAAGAGACAAAAAAGATGGCAAAGGAAAAGATGGTCGACGATATTGTAAAACAACTGGAAAAAACTGGATGATCATAGTTCAAGACAGACAAATATGGACAAAGATGGAGGAGGCCTTCTACACTACAGCGGCCATACAATATACTACTACTTTAATATAATATACTACTTTATATATTTTATAAATGTACTTCACTTAAATGTATGGATAAATAAAGCTAAAATAATAATATGGCCTTAATATTTGATTTAACAACCATACGTATTTTCGGTACAAAATAGTATGTATTGTCCAATTGCACGAGCAGAAGTGTGTATTCAAGTCAAGAAATAGTGTAAAGTAAATTAACGCTTTTAATTGGAGCACGCCTCGCTTTTAGTATGTCCGAAGCCGAAACAAACGTCGATTAAAAATTTCCGTATCTCCCGGCAGTGCATCCGTTGATTTCCGTCCGACAACGCTGGCAATTCACTCGCTCAGGTGTATGGCAAAATAAAGTGCGCGCTCGAGTAACCACCAAAGGCGTTGTTTGCCCTGCCCGGTCGAACAGAACAGTCTCCGCAGACTCGTGGTACTTACTAGCTGCGACTTTTTAAACGTGAAAATTCGCTGGCCGGAATGAATGAATCTGGCCAACATATTTATTGTCTACTTTAAAAGATATGACGTATAAAAATGTAGTACTTATGCAGAATTGAAGTGCGAGTAGAATACATTAGTGAACTTCATGAAAGAGATAATTAATATTACAAATACTCCGATCATGTTGGAGATAAAAAAATCTTACTTATCAAAAATATTTACATTTGCTGCTCTCCTATAATAAATACAATTTAACAGTATAAGTATAGATTATAAAGAGCAGATTATACTTTATCAGCTGCTGAATGCAATAATATTATTTCTTTTCAGGTCCGTCATAAAATTGGTGCTTAAGTTTAAAACCAAACGCGTTTATTTTTGCCCCGTCAAAACATTTACATACGACACGTGACGCGCGAACGTTCCCCGCAGATTTACGTACTTAACTTTACAAACGTTGTACATTTCAGAATCTAGCCAACATACTATCGAGCAGTTTGAAATATGGACCACCGGACCCCGAAGATCGTAAGCGACGGCGGAAGTATAATGAAACGTTTCGGCTCAGGCGATGCATTCACAATTGCAACGTCGTAGACGTAAGTAGGTGTTTGCATTTGTTCATAAGTGTAACAAGTAGGTAATAGTTTTCATAATATGTATACGCGAAGGCAACACGGAATAAAATAGTGTAGGTAGGTACTTACTCATATACGGATCTCCTTGCGTTTATTTCACATAGCGTTTACCTACGGCTTCACTCACGTATAGATTTAATCAATCAATTACGTTTACCCTTTCCATTTTTAGGGTTAGTTTGAAAAATAAATATGTAAACTGATAATTTGTTATAAACAATATTTCTGCAAAGTTAGAAGCAAGTTGGACGACATGCAACAAGATATTTCATATGAAGTTAATAAGAAACAATATTATTTAGAAACCTTACTTTAAAATCCAAATGGGTATTAAAGTAACGTCATTGGCGAACAATCATCACTCCACAGATGCTCAAGGAATTCTTAAAGTCCCTTCAAGAGTCTTGTTCGCCAGGTAAGTCCCATCAATCAATATGTAATGCATCCTGGAAGCCAGCTCACTTAGGTCTTAGCTTTATGAATTTAGAATTTTAAATTCTACACACCTTAACTAGTATTATAAAGGTAAAAGTGAGTTTGTTTGTTGCGCTTTCACGCCGGTATTATTTAGCCAATTATGATGAATTTTGGTATAGAGACAGATTTACTACCTTTCTACTTTATTCGGCGAAAAATTAATGCGAGGGAAGCCGCGGGCAAAAGCTAGCTATACTATAATTTGCCAAATAATTGAATAAAATTTTGCAATTCCGAGCCACGATAGCCTTATCGGTAGTGCGCCAAACTCGGTTCATCAGAAGGTGCAGGTTTAAATCCCGTTTGTGGAAAACATAATTAACACTTCATAATTAACAACGAAAATGCGTATCCGTAATTAAACACAAATTTTGTACCTATTTATAACATACATATAATCACGACTATTATCCTCGAAGAGTCCTCGGAGTTTTGTATAAACAAGGGTGCATTCGCTTTTCGTTTTAAGATAGAGTATTCAGCTCTCTGTATCATGTCAATACTGGGCTGGCAAGCAGATCTCCACAACTAAATTCAATATGTCCAAATAGGTGTGAGAATAGTTTTGTAGATTAGCAATTTATTGTCAATAGACAGTGCTGTGTTTCTACCAAGCAGCCAATAGAGTTCCCGGTATTTTATGTTAAGTTTATCTCTCTTAGCTTGGATATGGTTTCTCCAGTGTGAGAGCAGTTAGTCATACAATTTTACAGATGGGCAGTCCCTTCTTCTAAAAGTGAATGTGATGTGTGTAGATTTAAAGGAGCTGGCCTTAATTCTCCACTGTCTTAACCACTTCTCTACTGTTTCGAGTCCCATTTGTAGAATCTGTGAGGATTCTTCACACTTCGTACTTGAGGCCAGAATGGCATTTTCATCCGCAAATGTTGCTATGTATAAGTATGTGGTACCTATATTGTATGGGGCCCAGTACAGAACCTTGGGGTGCTCCCGCGTGTATTTCGTATTTTTTTCTGAACTTGAAATAGTCTACCAGATAGATATGACTTAAGATGCAAAAATAATCTATGCGGTAGGTTTGTTTTAATTTATAAAATAGGCCCTCGAACAACACCCTGTCGAAAGCCTGTTGAGTGTCCAGGAGAGCAGGTCTTGATAGGTACTAAGAAGTACGAAGAAGAACTTACAAAAAGTAAAGTAAAAGGAAAGTTCGTCTTTTATAAAGCTGTGTTTACTTAATCCGTTAGTAACATATTTTTATTATATTATTTCGTTAACGCCAATCACCATTTATGTTGTGGTGCCTAAACTTTATGTTAAATTTAATGTCGGTTAAGGTATTTGATTCAAAATAAAAATGCAGTAAAGTCATCTAGGCTTACATGTCAATTTTTAGGGAAAGAGGTTACGAAGTTTTTCCTGTTCTAAAAAGTAGTCCTATTTGCGCATAAGCGCCAAAAATACTATTAGGCGAATGATTTATAGTAATTTAATTAAATATTTTATGGAGAAATAACTTAAAACTATAATATAGCTAAATTTAGGAGTCTTAGGAAGCAAAAACAAACGTTTTATGATTTTTTTTTAAATTTTGCAACTTTTAACCTCTCTCCTGTAAAGTTTGTAAAGTGGCGGTTATCCCTTTTTGGCTTTTAGGCATCGACATAAACTTTATTTTTACCAATACTACGTTTATAACCTTGAAATAGGTGCGACCACTGCACCCGTAGCCATTATTATAGGATAGCCCGTAGCCGCCACGTCTAGCCGCTAAGTTATAAAACCGGTAATTAATGTTTGCCTCAAGGCGGAATAAAAGTAGAACTTTAATACATAAAAACGGATAAACGTCTAACCCAGAAACGCCAATATAACGGTTGTGATTACTTAATTCAGTCAGCATCGATACTTAATTCTACACTTTAAAACCACATTTTTGACAAATAAACGTACAAGTAAATATACAAAGAGTGATCTTGTCAGTATAAGTTATCTCTTACTTAAATTAACATGATTAATGTACTTAACATAATAAAGTCCAAATATGTTAGTTATGGAAATTACAATGCTATTGTTGAATCATTGTAATATGGCATTGAATAGCAAAGGTGTTTAGCACTTTAGTTAGGGTTTGTACTTTTCTTCTAGAAGCTTCTAGATTCTTCAATTACTCGGCTCAACTGTAGAAACACCATTGTTAAATGGAAACGCTACATCGAAATCGTAAAAGTCGTATTGTCAAAATTTACGTAGGTATGCACTTTACGAAATTAAAAGTAGTACGAGTACAGAAACTGCGCTAACCGCCTATTACGCTTAGGTACTCGTGGCTCGAATATGGAGTGATGCTTTTGGTTTGCAAGCGTAAATTCCAGTTAACAATTTGCATTGCAAAAAAAGATGTAGCAGATTTTCGACCCAAATTAATGACACGCAGAGCTTTAAGTTCTGTTTTATAAAATATAAGCTAATATCACTACCGCCACTTTTTATGAAGGAGGTTCGATTATTTGTTAAAACCTAATGCGATAATTAAAGAATTAAATTAAGATATTTTTTATACGAGTACAGGTTATGAACACTAGGTATTAACGTTAATGATCTCCACAAAGTCGGATTATTGTGCAAACGTCATAAACGAAAATGCTTTAAATGATATCATAATATTCCACAAGTATATGGCATTAAATAATGTACCTATAATAAATTACCTTGTATTATGATCGGTGACCTGATGGTCCATGGTTTGTCTGAACATATGTAATCTTATCTTCTTTCTATCTACCTATATAAATAAAAATGAATAGTTGCTGAATGCATACACGCGCATCACTTGAGGACGGCTCGACCGACTTGGCTGATTCTTTTTCTGAAAATTAGGAAATTATTATGTTATTTTAATAATATGACCAAATGTATATGGCACGGGACATGCGTGTTCACGCAGACGACATAATTATTATTGAATAAGACTTTTTTTATGTAACCGTACTACTACCCCCTCTCTTCATTTGGGGGCATAAAAGGCGACTAACGGACTAAAGACTGCACATACATCCAACAGCATAGAGCAGCGATGGATTCACCCCCTGTCAGCTGAGCACATATTGTGCAGTCGCCATTAGGTGAAAAGTACACTATGGCAGGGGACTGCTTTTGCGGTCATCATTGCTCTTAGTCTTTGACTAACCCTTCGGGGATAATAGGCGTGAATATAATAATAAAATTCTATTCTATTATATTCTTTATAATATATGCATTTATGGGTGGGGGCGTGGGGAGGGGGGGGGGGATGGTATAATAATTTAGTGGGTAATTTTAATAAAACCAATTATATTTTATCATAATTTAAAATAGTGACGGATGTAGGAGATGCCACAATAATCCAGTCTAAATATTCACATACAGCAACGATAGCACTCTTCGAGCTATATCGATAACCATACTGTTACTAGGTCAAATTTGATTCGGTTCTGGCGCTTCGCCGGCCGCGCCTCTCTGCAGATTATTAACCTAGCATTAGTTAACGAGGCGAAGTAGGTTAACATTAAATATAACATAGGTATACACTTATACCGTCTTATTATGGCCAAATGTTACACCTTGGTTTAAAGTGACGCTGTCTCGTTTTGTTAAAAAGGACAGATAGAGACAGCGTCAATTGAATCCTAGTGTAACTTTAATCAACGTTTATTAATAACAGGGTAAGTGCCTTACAAATAAACAGAGAATAAGGTCGCAATAGTTATTCCGTGTGTTGTGTCATTTACTCTAATGTGAAATTATGTTTACATGACAGGAACAAAATACGGAATAACTATTCGTAGCTTATTCTTTGTTTATTTGTAAGGCACTTACGCGTTCCATTATAAGCAAACATTTAGACGAAGAGCTTACTATTTATTAAAGGCATCCTACGAATACTTTTTCATGCTCGACGTTTCGACCGAGTTGCACAGGCTGACTGTCGATTGACTGTAATTAGTCACCCATCATCATCATCATCAGCATACAAATGTTCTACAACTGGGCACAGGTCTTCTACTTTGAAAACTGCACATGAGGAAATTATTGGGAAGCCATAACTCACCATGCTGGCCCAAGGCGGGTTTTCATTTCAATTTGTTTTAATGAACCACAAACAAGTTTTTTTTTTATTATTGTAAACTCGACAACTATGGTTACAGTTCATCATCATCATCATCATCATCAGCCTATAAACGTCCCACTGCTGGGCACAGGCCTCCCACGTGGACAATGCACGAGGGGATATTGGGCCATAACCCACCACGCTGGCCCAATGCGGGTTGGTGGGTTTTAACGACCCACCTGGCGGTTACAGTTAACATAAGTTAAAAGATACATTGACAGTGAAACCCTGTCTAACTTAATTAAGTTTTATATGTGTGCCAATTTGAGTAGGTAGTTAAGAAGGCTCGTTCCAATGCATCCAAAAATCTGTTTTCACCGCATCGAAGCGTTTTATTTAATATTTATTTCGTAAACAAATCAGTTCCCAATGAACCCAAAAGTGAAGAAGGTACAATCGTAAAAAATATACCAAACGAAATGGTTACTTTAGCGCCATTGCGCGATGCGTGTTATTGTCTTGTAAAATGTAGAGCGAGATAGCAAGAGACATAAGGACAAATAGTCTAGCCTGGTAAATAATTAATTTGCCTAATGGAACAGTTTGTAACAAATCAATGTTTATGTGTGTGTGTATGCATGAAATCAGTGTGTGTGAGATGCAGTAATATATAAGGGTTGGTGGATTTTAACTACTGCCACCTTAAGACAACAACCGGGACCAAAGGCTTTACTTGCCTTTCGAAGAACAGCTTTGCGTGGTTTAACTTAATAATTATACCACTTACACTTCATTCTTCAGTTAAGCGAACACATGTAGTCCTTTTATCACACAGGCAACCCCGCCTGAGAAGAAATACTTTTTTTAAAGGTAGATTTGTAAACTATCTTCATCCTACCTACAGTCCCGCGTTGCTTCCTCATTATTTTTTCTTGCGCGGCTACAAGCAACTTTTTTCAGAAAATAGTGTTTATATTAAAACAAACGACATGCATAAGCTCAAAACTAAAGACAAAACCAGTTATTACCGAGCTAAATTAAAGTTACTTATAGAAAAGTGAAATGCCAAGCGAAGACGAGTCATCACATATTCGTCGTCGTCTAATTCCGAGAACAAAGAAGGTAAGCTATTATCTCGCAAAACCATTCATTTCTATTCATAGCATAAAGGCGGGATTTTACAATGTTAAAATCTTGTTTATCGTATAGATAGCTAATTATTAACCCTTATCCGCATTAGTAACAATTTACAATTTTCATCGTTTAACACTGAACTTGGAATTTTTTCATAAGTAAAGATTAAGTACATCTATAAGCCACCCGGAGAATATCACAGTGAAGATATTACGAAGGTTGAGCATGGTGCTTGTAAATTAATCTAGCCGTTGACCGCGGTCAACTTGCACAATCTTGTTCATAGGTATAAGCTGCCCTAGCAGAAATTACAGTGAGGATCTCACTAAGGATATCACTAAGGTTAAGCATGATGCGAAAAAAGAAACCAATAAATGAACCTAAGTTCATACAAACATTTTTCTTTAAAAAAAGCCTAATTTACAAGACGATGTCACTGCAATTAATTTTGAAAATCCGGATCAGATGCAAGATATAAATAACAAGGAGGCACTACTCCCATTAACGGAACCGGAACCAGAACCGAAGTTGGATGAGGTTCCCGAGTTGAACCCAGATCTTTTGTTGGCGCATGGAGACGCAACAGACGAGCAACCTATGTATGGCAAAAATACACATCAATCGTTTGTTCAGCGGTTAGTGCCAATTTTGAAAAAAGGCTTAACCAATGAGGTTAAGGAGTAACTGTTGAAAGATTACAGTGTACCCGACAATAATTGTAAATACCTCTAAGCACCTACATTAAAGACTGAGATATCAGCTGCACTGTCAGAAGTGACACGAACCTGGGATAAAAATATCTATCGTATTATAGACATGCCCCACAAATCACCTGTGTTTTTAATTTTTAGTGATTTAAAACTTTTAATAATATTATTAAAATCAATATTTTGAAATTGAAAAGAAAAATTACATTTGGGTTCATGTTCTTCGAGAAAAGATTGTGCCGCCGCTGGTGATGAATTTATATTTTAGGTTGTTACTACAGGTATATTTATGAAGAAATCATCAAAAATATTAGCAGTTTGTGCATCCGAATTGACAAGGTTGTCATTAACTTTTAGAGTGAAAGTATTGTCCCGTGGTTTTAATTTACCAGTTTCACGGTTGATGATAACCCAAGTGGCTTTTATTTTAATATTAGACTTTAATTTTATCTTTAATGAAATTAGATTTTGCTAGTATGCACACTTTCTTAAACAATTTAGAGTACTTTTTTACATATTCTGTAAATTTAAGTTATGGTTACATTGTCTTAAATTATATAGCTCATACAGTTTAATTCTACTTTTGTAAATATCAGTCGTGGCCCAGTCACAAAACTTAAGTTTTTGTGAAAACTTTATTGTTTTAGAGGTAAACACTTGATTGTATTCTGTCTTTATTAAATCAAAGAGATTACTATATAGTACATCCGGATTATCTTGTACAAAAGGCAAAGTATCAATATTATAAGCTACATTGGTTTTAAAACACTCCGTTCGCTTTTTTGTAACTGGTTTCCATGTTACAGTTTTAGGCTCCTCCTTAACATCAGAATCTTAGCTCACCTTCAAACCGCAATAGTCAGACGTAAGACAACTAATAACTGACTTAGATACAGGGTCATAGTCTGTAAAAAACATTATCAAGACAAGTGGCCGAATGTGAAGTTATTTTTGTGGGTTGTAGAAATAGATTTTTTAGATTATTGCATTTAAATAAAGCGAGAAGAAGAACAGTCCCTGAAGTGTTTTCTAGAATATTTACATTACAACAATTTATTTTTCAATTTTATTTTAGTACATCTTCCATCACGGATCACAAATACATTGAAATTACCCGATGGGGGTCGGTATACACATACTATTACAAAAGTATTGAATTCTACACATGATTCTCAATGTTACGCTCCTTTGAAAGACATACGATATCGTTGCGTTCCTGGTATTTAATGTTATTACTAACTACACACATCAAAAGTGTCTAGGGATCAACATATATTTTTGCAATAACTTTTCTCCTGATTGATATTAATTAAAATTTTCTTTAAGGATTCATCAAATAAAGTGTTTTCGTTTGACTACAGTAACGATAAACCAAGTCACCTTTGCATTAATAAAGAAATTTGCCATTTTCCTAATAAAGGGATTTTTGACATTTGAACCACTAACATTAAAGTTCGAAAAAAAGACTGAAATAACAGTTTTCTTTAAAATTTTATTGGGTAACTTAAGCAATTAATAATCCGTGTTTCTACCGCAAACACTAACAACACAAGAACATCGGTTTGGAATACTCAAAATGAGTTCATCCAAATCACGCTGTGGAATGGCCGCCCATGTTCGTTGCAACAACAAAAAAAGGTCTTCTTGCGACTGGATACCCTCCATATTCGGCAGAGCTCTTCTCTGTAGCATATCCCATGCATGCTCAATCGGGTTCAAGTCTGGCGACTGAGCAGGCCAGGGCATGACATTGATATTAGCTGCGGCGAGAGTCTGTCTTACAACTCTTGCGGTGTGCGGTCGTGCATTATCATGCATTAACTGAAATAAGGGACCGATTTGCACTTGTAGAGGAACGATGACGTCTGATACAATCGTCTCAGCATAAATTTGAGCGTTGAGGTTGCCTCTGATCCAAATCAACTCAGTTCTTCCGCCGATCCAAATACCCGCCCATACCATGATGGTTCCACCACTATAAGGATGGACTTCCTGGCAGGATTTTAATCGCTGTTGGCGTCCAGGGGTTCTCCAGTGTCGTATACGTCTTGTATCCGGTCTCATACCAAAACGAGACTCATCAGAAAAGCACACGAAACGCCATTGTTCTTCTGCCCAATTTCTGTGTTCAAGAGCCCATTGATATCGAATCCTACGATTGTGCATTGCTATAGGTGGTACCCTTAGCGGTCTTCGGGAATGAAGGTTCACTTCATGCAAGCGGTTTCTGACTGTTTGGTCGCTAATTAAGTTCCCTGAAGAGTGATGAAGCCTCACGGCTAACATCATGGCGGTTATTGTTGGAGCTCTTCGAGTTGTGATTTGAATGTATCGGTCTTGTCTCCGTGTGGTGCAGCGATACCGTCCTCCATGGCGCTCAGCCACGGTACCAGTGCTTCGGTAACGTGTCCAAAGTCGACTGATAACACTCTGACTTGTATTCAGAGCTAAAGCCACAGTACGTTGCCGGGAACCAGCTTCTATCATTCCCACGGCTCTGAGCATTTCTTCCCTGCATAAATGACGTCGCCGCTCCATAATAACGTTGGTTTTAATCAGTAGTAGGGAAACAGTAGCACTAACAATGTCTTCAATGCGTTGTATGTTTTTATAGGGAAAATTTTGACAGCTGATTTTCATCTTTTACTAGAAATTGATTGAAAGTTCCTGTTTCAAATTATGAAATGCACCAAAAAGGATCCATACAAATTTATAAAATCATAAATTTATTACAAAGCCACATCTCAATCTCAAGAAATCCGCATAAAAATGCTTGATCCCTAGACACTTTTGATGTGTGTAGTATTAAAGAACCGCCGTGAATAGTGTTGCTTCGTACGTACGCGCTTGCTATTGGAAATTATTTACATGGAACGACGTGTCATGACTTTTTAGCCAATGCTCAGTTAAAGAAATATATGAATAGCTTGAATTTTTGCAATTAATTCTAACTCTAAGTCCTTCCCAGCCAAACTCTGAATATTTTGATGTATAATATTAATGGATGTGGACTTGGCTTTTGTCTTAGACCTCAGTTTAAACAAGAGGTAGTCACCTTACTGCTAGTTATAAAGGATGCCTCAGTAGAACTACTAGTGATGACATTATTGTCAATAATAGACTTAGTTATACCAGGTATAACTGTATCATGTATATTGTAAGCTAACAAATTAGCAATTCGAGTCCTACACTTCTTCGACAGATACATACTATCTGACGTCAAACTAAAATTATTAATAAACTTATTAATATCAAAAAATAAAATGCTGTCACTATGACGGCATAATAATAATAAATATAAGTCAAATATGCGTTTATTTTGTTCCCAGGTTAAATTTGTACAATAAGGAAAAGCACTTAACTATTAACTTGCAATTTGAATCTAATTGTAATTTTAACAAATTTTTTATATTTTCTATGATGCATTTTTTAATTCATAGACTGTCACCACATAAAAGAAACACATTAGTGGAACTGCCCAATGACTGCTGAGAAACGCTACGTACTATAGCATTCATTGATTGACCTAGGGCACAGATATTCAAAATTGTGCTATTACTATACAATTTCAACTTATTTATTAATTGAATCCTTTCTTTTCTAAGTGACATATGCTTCTGTAAATGATTTTGCCTATTGACTAGTTTTTGGGTCTTAGAAATACGTATACCTTTTAACACGGATATATTTTTTTTACTTTTTGACACTTCTAAAATTATGGTTGTTTTTACAATGATTTATTTTAAGTCCTTTTTACATACCAGACTATCGATTACATTTAAACTGTCAGTTATATAACCTAATTCTGTTTCTTCAAAGTAACTTTGATTGTTAATTAAACTATTTTCATGACTCTGGTTTTCGAGAATGTTTTAATTACAAGATAATAACTAATGAAACAGGCTTTGAAAATAATTTTCTTTTACATTATTACAAGTTCAAGGCAAGTTCACTCTTCAGCTCGGAATTTTTTCAAATGATCTTCATAATTTCCTTTTCGCTGTCATCCCGTTCTTGCAACAAGTGGATATTGGGGTCTTTTGTTGCCTTTAAATCCATTAAGGTCTGCTTAAGCTTCATCTCAACATCCTTTGCAGTTGTGTGTGGGTCATCATCATAATCTGAGCGATTGCCTTGACTGTTAACCCAACATAGCGATAAGGCAGAAAGAGTAATGTAAATGTAAGTAAATTGTTACTATTGTTGTTGCAAATATGAGTGTGATATGTAATGATTATGTATTGGTTAATCTGTTTGTAGTATGGTGTAAGAAAACACTGTGGCAAAAACAAAATCACCATAAACTTAACTTTAACTTTAGGTCAGGTAAAGAGAGGTAATTAGATAAGATTAATTGTAGTAAGGATAAAATTGTTAAGTAATGATTGTAAGTGTAGCAGTAAGTATGTCTGTGGCAAAACAATGTCACCACCAACTTTAAATTTTAGCCGTTTGTGTCGCTAGGGGATAGACATTTGCCCGCTACTTTTGTCTCGTACCAGGATACGTTTGTTTACACAATTCTATGACCACGGCTTATATTTCGGTTCGACGCGATTCTGTTTCGGCGTGCAGTGGTACTGGGGGTAGCGATGCGCATTTGTCTGGCACAGACTATAACTCGTTAGATTAGTTGTTAAGTCTTAACTATAAGTTAGTTAACTGTTTTTATTATTATTATTAGTATTGACGTCAATAAGTGCCTGTAAAGGTTTACATTGAATAAATAATTTGACTTGACTTGACTTGACTTTACTTCAAGTAAAGAGAGGTAAACTAAGCCAAATCGTAGTTATAAAGTTTAACATAAATAATAATCAAATAACGTTAATATTCATAAAATGTAACTAGGAATTAACTTTCACAATGATAACTTGCAAATTGAAGGTAGGTAGTGTTAAGTTATTTTAGGTCAATGATTTTACTTTATGTTATATTATTATGTACTCGTACATAAGGAAAAATTATGAAAACAATACTCCCCGGGTTTTAGATGCAGCTTTTCAGCTCTGCAGCTCTTCTCATATTATACTTTTCTTAAAATAAGTTATTTATTTTTGCCGGCCGTTGACAGCCGGTATAGTCGAAAATTTCAATATGACGAAATTCAAATATTATTGCATAGACACTGATGCAAACCCTAAATAAATAAATTTTGTCACAATAACTATACATCAAACACAATTTTATAGTTAAATAACAATGATTATTCATTAAAATTATTTTTTAAAGTAGAAGCTAAGTTTTGACAACTAATATGGGCAAGTGTTGCCAACCAAAAAAAACTGTGAACAATTACCTCCTAAAATTCACTACATTAGAGACAATGTTAACTTATTGCCTTACCTGAAATACAAACGAAACATCGAGACGGCGAAACCGGCCTTGCTCTTCCTCACCGAGACGCAGATATCCCCCCCTCCTGACATCTCCTACTTGCGCTACCCGGGATACAACCTGGAACATGCATTTGTGCCACGAGCCGGTGTTTGTGCCTATGTCAGGGAGGATATGTGCCTCCGTCGCCTTGGCAATCTTGAAGATAGCCTTTCCATCTTATGGCTACACGTCGACTGCGGACGTCATCCTCGCATCTACACGTGCCTGTATAGGTCCCACAGCGGTAACATCGGAACTGACCAACTTATCGAGACCGTCCAAGCGGCGACGGACTCCCTTCTTCAACGGATCCCCTTGGCCGAGATTGTGGTGTTGGGAGACTTCAATGCCCACCACGTCAAATGGCTTGGTTCACGCACAACTGACCACGCGGGTAGAGCCGTTCATGACTTCGCTTTAGCCTACAGTCTGTCCCAATTAGTAACCGAGCCAACACGGGTTCCAGATGTGGAGGGCCATGCACCTTCTTTATTGGACCTTCTGCTGACCTCGCACCCAGACGGCTATCAAGTTTCTGTTGATGCACCACTAGGCTCATTAGACCACTGTCTGATTTGCAGCACTGTGCCTCTCACAGAAACTTTAAAACCGCAACCAGCGGCTAGCCGTCGAGTCTGGCATTATAGATCAGCGGACTGGGATAGGATGCGAAGTTTCTTTGCGTCCTACCCGTGGTGGCGAGTTTGCTTCTCACTGGATGATCCTGATGTCGCCGCTGACTCTGTCGTTGATGTGATACTGCAGGGAATGGAACTTTTCATTCCAAACTATGTGGTTCCCATTGGCGGCAAGTCCCAACCATGGTTTGGTCGTTGCTGCAAAATGGTGTCTTGCCTAAAGCGACAAAATTACCAAGCCTGGGCTAATGCGGTGTCATCAAAGGATCCAAACACCAGTGCGCTCAGAAAGAAGTACAACTTTGCCGCCAGATCCTTTAAGAAGGACATTGCCAAGGCGAAGTCATCATTCATAGGTAGAATCGGCGAGAGGCTAGTGCGTCTTCCTTCGGGGACGCGTGCGTTCTGGTCTCTCGCCAAAGCTGTCTTAGGGAATTTTTGTCAGCCGTCCCTACCACCATTGCACAAGACCGATGACTGCCTGGCCTATACTGCAAAGGAGAAAGCCGATCTCTTGGGCTGTCTTTTCGCTTCAAACTCGACCTTGGACGATGGGGAAAACTCTCCACCAACCATACCGCATTGCGCTTGTACAATGCCAAACGTTCAGTTCCTGCAAAGGTCAGTTCGTAAGGCTTTTTTTTCCCTTGATATCCACAAGGCGAGTGGGCCTGATGCAGTTCCTTCCATTGTGCTTCGGACGTGTGCTCCTGAATTGGCACCAGTTCTAACGCGCCTTTTCCGGCTCTCTTACACTACTGGCGTCGTCCCGAGCTCTTGGAAGACAGCCCTTTCCACCCGATTCCAAAAAAAGGCGATCGCTCAGGTCCGTCCAACTACAGGCCAATAGCTATTACCTCTTTACTCTCCAAAGTAATGGAGTCCATTACAAACCGCCAGCTCTTAAGGTACCTAGAAGAGAACCAGCTACTAAGTGATCGCCAGTATGGTTTTCGTCGCGGTCGTTCGGCTTGTGATCTTTTAGTGTATCTTACTCACCGATGGGCGGAGGCAGTCGAGAGTAAAGGGGAGGCACTGGCAGTTAGCTTGGACGTAGCGAAAGCTTTTGACAGGGTATGGCACAGGGCTCTTCTCTCGAATCTTCCATCATACGGGCTTCCTGAGAAATTGTGTTCATGGGTTGCCGGCTTTCTTATTGGGCGTAGCATCAGATTCGCAGTCGATGGTTCGTGCTCGGACATGAAGCCCGTGAATGCTGGAATCCCGCAGGGGTGTGTGTTGTCCCCTACTCTATTTCTTCTGCATATCAATGATATGTTGCATAACAACAGCATTCATTGCTATGCAGACGACAGTACTGGGGATACGCTCTACACCGGGCGAGCTAATATTTTTCTGGAAAGCGTCACCGAGAGCCGGAATAAACTTGTGACTGACACCGAGAACATGTTAAGTCATGTCTCAGATTGGGGCCGACATAACCTAGTCCGCTTTAACCCCTCCAAAACACAAGTTTGCGCATTTACCGCGAAAAAATATCCCTTCGTCGTACCTCTGAACTTTGAGGGAGCTCCCCTTGATACCAATCCGACTATTGGAATCCTTGGCGTCGATATTTCGAGTGACGTTCAGTTTCGTGGTCATTTGGAAGGTAAAGCTAAATTAACTTCGAAAAAGCTGGGTGTGCTTAATAGAGCGGGTCAGTATTTCACGCCGGCCCACCGTTTAAAACTGTATAAAGCACAGGTCAGGCCGCATATGGAATACTGCTCCCATCTCTGGGCTGGAACACTCCAATACCAACTCCTTCCATTTGACCGCATTCAACGCAGAGCTGCTCGAATTGTTGACGACGTGGTTATTTCAGGTCTGCTTGATCCACTGGCTCTTCGGAGAGACGTTGCATCTCTCTGTATTTTGTACCGTATATATCATGGGGAGAGTTCTGAGGAATTGTTCGGCTTGATCCCTGCTGCTGATTTCCTTCACCGCACTACACGCAATCGACTGTCATTCCATCCACATCACTTTGATGGATGGCGGTCTACTACTGTGCGTTTTTCAAGAAATTTCTTGCCTCGAACTACAGTGTTGTGGAACCAGCTCTCGGCGGCGGTATTTCCGGACCGTTACGACTTAGGGATCTTCAAGAAACGAGCCTATTCCTTCCTTAAAGGCCGGCAACGCGCCTGCGACTCCTCTGGTTTTGCGGGCCGCCATGGGCGGCGTTGATTACTTTCCATCAGGTGACCCGCTTGCTCGTTTGCCTCCTTCTGCTATAAAAAAAAACTGCATAAACCATTATGTAATCTCTTAGTTAAGTTAATTTTTTAATGTATAAGAAAAAATCATTTCGGGAGAACCGCCTCCACAGTCGTTTTCATAACATAAGCAGTTTTTTTTAAAGGAGATTTTTTTTTTGGTTATCATTAAAGTAATACCTACATAATTTTAGCGATTTACTCCACCTTTTATTTCTTTCCTTTAATAATTCCGTCATTGAATAGCTAGCTACAGTTTAAAAAAAAATCGACTGACAATTTATGAGATTGAGGAAAATTTTCGATGGGTGAAAATACCTTTCGGTATCGAAAATGATGAGAAATTCTTGATTATGGGGACATTCAATTAGGAAAAAGTTGGTAAAAAAAGATTGGGGAATAAAGCGAATAGATATTAAAATAGATAAAAAGAAACATTTATTTCGGGAAATCCTCCTCTACAGTCCTAATTCGTACTTCATTTTAAATATCATCATGTAAATCTATTTATCGTTTTCAGACTATTATTACTTTTATTAAAAAGATTTTACAAATTTAATTAATTAAAGCGAAAAAATCACAAACTTCATACGTCATCGAAAATCATATGTTTACATTCTAGGAGATTGACGCGTTGACACGCTGTACTATAAATACAATAAAACATTGAATGACAGCCTTTATATTGATAAAGTAAAATCCGACTAATTGAAATTGAAGGTTCGTTACTTTCGTGTTATCTATAAATATATTTTTTTTGATTATTGAAATTTTGCATTCACAATACTATATAGATTTTTTAACCGTTTTATCCATTATAATTACTTTTTTTCTCTCTTTATTTAGTTTGAGGATTTTGTCCACATGAATATGCCAGCCCCATTGTATCTTCCCAATTACACACTTAAACTAAGCTTATCAAAATAATATGAAATACATTATTAATTGTTACAGCAATCACTGTTCAGTTATCTTTATAAATTACTTTTTGTTGGTTGGATTTGGTTAAGGAATAGGATATTGTCACTAGGTAACTTAGAAAAAATGTCTGCTTACATAATTTCTAGCTTCTCGCTACGGTGACTTTAATAGGTAAACGTTTCATAGCTAGAACATGTGTACAATAATTATGTGATTCTAATTAATATACCAACTTCTGTACACCTAAATAAGTCATAATTCATAGAATTCCCCGATTGCCATAGTTAAATCAGTTCATTGAGCATTCGACTTGGTATTTCAATGAGCGAGACTCGTTCTGATATTTATTTTAGCTCGTCTTACAACATTACTGAAATCTGATCAGTGGAAATGTTATGTTAAAAAATATGTGAGTGCATAAGAAATGTTATAAATGTCAAAAGAAGCTGAATGCTCTTTCATGTTGCAAGTGGCTATAAAATATTTCGTGAAATATGATTTGCACAGAACAAAATTAAAAGATTGAGAGATACCCATTCATATGTCCTTTTCCAATCCTTTTGTTCATGGTTTCATACCATCGAGATACGAATACGAAATGTACTGGTGTCGGGTTGCACGCGGCTTTGACGCCGCAAGCAAAATGTGAGTTTATTACGAACGGAAATATTATTTTGCCTCAAAGTAATATGTTTTCCTCTGACTAGCGTCGGATTTTCGATTCAAATCTAAATCATAATATAATTTAGGTACTTGAAAAAGACCAGACGCTTCTCTGAGAATAATATATTGGTTCACGGAACATATTTTTTTTGTTAACATTAAGTATCCTATTTTACCCGTCCTTCGGAAGGTACTTACGTAATTTATGATACCGGATGTTGTTGTTAGCTGATAGTCTTTAATAAAACCCACCTACCCGCATTGGTGCAGCGTTGTGGGTTATGGGCCAATCTCTCCATGTGTAGTTTGGTTGCAGGAAGGTTTGTGCCCAGCAGGGTGACGTTTGTTATATTTTTTTAAATAGTTTATAATAATATTATGTTATAGATAATGTAGAATTAATAATAATTATTATAATTATGTAAAAAAAACTCTTCACTTGCTTTCACTTTCAGATTCACCTACAAATTAGAAAAAGAGTTATCAAACTTACAGTGCATCTATCTTATTTATGTCGCTCGGAAAACTTCGTTTTTCCGCTGTCGTCAACCGTCGTGTTTCTTTCAGTAGACCTTTACATTTCATGCCGACCGCACGCCACCGACTTGGAAGTATATAAAGTTGCTACAACTACTTGTTTGTTTAAAAAAAAAGATTATAACCAAACAAACAATGACCTAATATAACTAAATTATATAACTGTAAATGTTCTAGAAATAATTTTAAGAAGTGAATGGTATTTATTATAATGAATTTAAATAACAACTTTTTAGAAGAAAAATAATAATACACCTCTCTAAAAGTTTACGAGGAATTACATCACACCAAACAACAATACAGGAAAGTACAATTGTTCCGTAAAAATAAATTATTTATGTAAGATGCACACGGTAATACGAAAATTGTTGAGTGTTATTTATATCACAAATTATATTAAAAAGACTAGCGACCCGATCGCGACGTCGTTCGCGTGAACCCCGTACCTCGTGACGTGTCCTGACATTTACAAACATAACGAAAAAGAATTAGCCAAATTGGTGCAGCCGTTCTGAAGTGATACGCGTATAAACATTCGGAGCAATTGATTTTTATTAATATAGATTATAAAAATTTATAAATACTTATCTTAATCTACCCTTCCTTCCGTCCAGCCAAAGCTACTGAAAAATCGGAAATAGATTGACAAGCGCCCAGTCTTAACACCTCCAGTTTTTTGTCAACGTAAGCGCAGCTAGCGCCCTCCCGTCCTCGATGGCAAGCCCGTCCCGTGCTTCATAGAAGTCTTCCGTGGTCTAAGCACAGTGGCAACCGGTTAGTACGAAGTACTCGAATAGTAGGTATATTACGGTATACCCATTTGTTGTCAGCCCTCAAATTAACAAGGCATCGAATGCTGTTGCCCTTCGGGAGGAATTGGACAATATGATAAATAAAACTCACTAATACCCCCAACAATACCCCCGGAAAACATAGATCACTGATTTCCATTTTCTACGATCCTAATACAGTTCCTTTGCTTAATACTCGATCTCTTACTATTTTTCATACATGTTTGTCAGAATAGAGTAGGACTCTTGGCTTGATTCACGAGAACGTGTCCTATTCGGAGCACGATTGCAAAGGTCTTCCCTTTCCAATATACAATATACATTCACATCCTCGCCCTTCTTTACAACATACTGTTTAATCCCACCTATCCTTGCTACCTTGATGAACGTTTTAACTTCCTCGATTCATCCAATTCGCGCACATTGTGTTCATCGGAAAACCTGAACCTTAAAATCCCACCGCAAGGCACCACCTTTTATGACTATTCAAGCTGTTCGTCTCTGGAACTCGCTTCCAGATGCGATCAGGCGTGCGCAGTTAGTAAACACTTTTAAAGAGATCTTGAAAAACTTCTACCTCTCCTTTAACCTTATCCCGCTGGAAAGCAGCTATTTCCGCTACTCCATACTTGAGACTATTATGTATAAGTATTGTATATTATGTTTGTTAGAATTTAAGTTTTTGATTAATATAGTTAGTGTTCTTTTAAAATTACATTAAATTAAAATGTTTGCACCTCCTATTTTAAGTTCTCTCCATCTGACTGGTTTTCTGGAAGATACGCTTTATAGCGATAAGACGGCCAAATTTTAACTGTGTATCGTACTTGTTTTTAATGTTTTGTGTATAATGTAATGTATATAACTGTTGTAATAAAAGTATTATCTATCTATCTATCTATTTATAATTATATAGAACAATTATACTTTTTCCATTAGTCTTCTTTTTCCATCCTCTCTAGCTTTTTTGTATACACCCTCTTTTTTAAGTCTCACAGGTCTCGCACTGTTGAGAGAGGCCTGTCTCTTTTTCCCGAAGTCATAGACCGTGAATGAGAAGGAGACCACTATTTACTCCAGTACCATCTCATCATACCATTGTCGTTATGGTGGCTCGGGTTCGAGGTCGGCAAGCGAGAACTAGCCTTACTTACCACACCTTCTTTTTTTTTTTTTTCTGCCAGCGGAACTCATTACGAGTACCGGAGCCTTAAAGAGGCACCCGGTTATGTGGGACTCGCCCGTCCGCCTTTCCACACCCGCTGACAGGGAGAGAGGCTCCAAGTCAGCTGCCAGGACTAAGTCCCGGCTGGGAGGGCGAGACGGAGGGGAATACCCACTAAACCCCTGGGGGCCAACAATCCGAAGCTGAAAGCTGAGGTGGTTGCCGCGGTACATACCTCTAGAGATTAACCCAGTTGTTGCTACTGTCGTTTTAAAACAACAAGTCAAAATAAAAAATATATCGAAAATTGCAGGTAGTTTTGAAAAAACGGTTTACGTTACTAGTAACATTAATATTGCTTAGACCTTTTGCTTAGATTTTATTGTGAGCTAATAGTGTTTATATCATTTTCAAAGGTCAGTAAAATATATTGTTATTTTTGTTATTGTCTCATTTCTACTAAAATTCGATAGCTAATGCAACACTCTTCTATTATATACGAAAAATCTTAGTAATAATATAAATTTCATCAACGTTATTTGTAAAAAATGTAGGTGTTGTTTATAAACGCCAGTAGTAAAATGAACTACTATGAACCTTTTTTGTCAATTCAAATATCTTTTTTTAGATCGAATCTTAAAGCGTATATTTAAGGGTTTACAACTTTGTGAAATCGTTGAAGTGTTAAAAGCGGACGATAATGAGTCTGTACCAACTTTTATAACAATATTTCCACCTGATAACTCCAATGGTAATGTAATGGATGACGACTCTGGAGACAAAAATGACGTTTTACTAATCGTAACCTACCCGGTTCACAACTTCGAACCCCAGTTGAGGTGATGTATAATACTTCTGATGACAGTGAAGATAAGGTACCGTTAGTTCAACTTTCTAAACGTCCACGAATTGATGAGATTTCACGGCTTCAACGTCTACTGCTACTTGTACGTCTATAACTATTATTGAATCAAGCGAAGTCGCTGAGAAAAATGTAGTGCCCAGAAATTAAGTATATGATCATGGATATCTAGAGACATCAGACTATCATCTGAGATTTGGCTACCTAAGCAGACTGCAAATGTTCTACAAAGTTCTTTGTACTATTTTCAGTGCATGTTTGATAATAGCATTATACAGTTGTTAGTAAGGTACACTAATATGTATACAATGCAAAATAATAAAGCAGGTAATATAGCTGTCGATGAGATGCAATGCTTTTTGGGAGTTCTCCTTTTAGTGGTTTTTATTATTCAGAGAAGATACATGTATCGGGAGAATTCTGCAGACTGTAGCATGCCCATGATCTACAATGCAATCACTAGAAATCGCTTTTCATTTAAACTGAGTAATTTGCATTGTTGTGACAATAATCACCTAGAAGAAAATGATAAATTTACAAAAATGGTATTTTCCTCTGATTACACACTGTCTTGATATAGCATTGCTCAACTCTTGGCTGTTCTATAGGATCAACGGTTACCATCATTGTTACGATTATTTGAAATTTAGATGGAGTGTTAGAAACATTTAAAATAGATATGTGAAAGCCAGGACGTTCTTCTATATCTCTACATGAGTCATCACGATATTATGAAATTGGTCATATAGTTATGTATCGCAAAACATAACTACGTTGTGGATTCTGCCACGAACACGCAAATTTTTATTGTAGAAAATGTAAAGTTACTTTGCATCCAAAAGATTGTTTTCAATTAAATCACACCCAAAATAAATAAGTGATTATGTTAAAAATAATTCTCATTATATAAAAAAACAATATGCTGCGATTTTGGATCATAACTTTAAAATAAATGCATTCGTTATCGAATTAGTGTTATTTTCCATACCATATCATCATAGCAGTACATTTTACTAGCGTTGTTTTAAAACGACACCATTTTCCGGATTTTCCAGTAAAAGAAGATTTTTTTTCTTATTTTTTCTGTTGATATTGAGACCTAAATAGGTTTTGTTTAAAAATATATTAAAATCAGACGATTTTTTTTTTCTTGTAACAAGTGGGTAAACCCGAGACGGCCACCCCGTCGCCCGTGTGCCAACCTGTGACCGCAAGCGGTCACGCGCCGACACACGCGCGACTTCGCGCACGGCACAACACTGACAAGCGTGCCCACCCTCTAATGGGCACGCAATCTCCCAAATGACATATACAGACATCACATGACAAACACAGAACAAGACACCTCAAACAGACCCATCGGTCTTCCGACCCTTAGGCTTTTGGAAAGGTATGGCTGCATACCCACACCAAAGCCTATCCCCACTCGCACTTGCTTCCGCAAGCGCCCCACCACAAACAGGCAATACTCCGCAACTACACACAACAAACAGCGCGGCCTTCCACCAGCCCGCCTTATCCTACCTAGCAACCCGGACCCCCACCCAGACCCAGAAACCGCCCACGAATCTGGCTCCGACTCGGACTCCTAGCCCCACAACCAACACCCCACTAACCCTCGACCTCGACCCCGGACCCGAAACTCGACCCCCGGAACCCGGAGACGGACCCCCGTCGACGAGGCCACTCAGAGTCCCGACGATTCCCGGTGTGGCGGGAGCCTCAACCAAAGCGGCCCCCCCCGTTTTTTCACGGCCTACAGAGTTGGACAGACTCCGTTACGCTACTCCACGGTCGCTCGCGAACACACACCGGGGTCTCGAGCCCGACATTCAACCCCCGGTGCCCGAGGCCGTGTCCCACCCAACAACATGCGCCACCCAAGCGCCACAAACATTAAACACCTAACACTACAAACATAACCCCACCAACCCACGACCCCGGGCCCGAAACCCGACCCCCGGAACTCGGAGACGGACCCCCGGTCGACACGGGAGATCACTCGGAGTCCCGACGATTCCCGGTGTGGCGGGAGCCTCAACCCCCCGTAGCTTTCACGGGTCTTAAGGGGGGGGGGGGGGGGGCTGAAGCCCGCTACTCGCTACGGCCGCTGGCGAACACACACCGGGATCTCGAGCCCGACACTCGACTCCCGATGCCCGAGGCCGTAACCTACACAACAACATACGCCCCCAAAAACGTCACAGACACCAAACATACAACACCACAAAAGGCGGCGCTCAGAAGGAGCGCCGCCAGTACTCCTCTCCTCTCAAAGCCGCTCAGAAGGAGCGGCGAGCGTGGGGCGCAGAGTGGACACGCACGTGGAAATTCGGCGCCCAGAAGGGGCGCCAGGGATTGGCATAAAGCCCCTTCCCAGGGTGGTGGGAAGAGGCCTTACCCCAGGTGCACCACGAGGAGGTTCCCAAATTTGCACCCTACTTACCACACCTAACTTAACTCGATAAGATATCTTAGAAATGCTGCCAAAACCATGCCATTACAGACCAACGAGAAAGCGTCTGACGTGTTTTAACATTTTATTTAAAAGAACTATTCCAGCGGATATTCATTTTTAATCAACTCGTCGTGGAACAATGATAACACAATAATGTAACTAAAACAATTTTTATAAAAACGGAAACGTTCCGACTGCTGTAAACGTCCAATAAAACTAAATTGCGCATCATAAAACGGAGAGAACTGATATTTATTCGCAAAGGCAATTCCGATTAGCAGTCAATCAACCGCGCAATACTTTTTTACCAGACTTGTAGGTAAGAAAGTTTATGTAAGTATATATCCTCCTTAGTCGTTCACTCTTGACAGAGTGGTCGTGGTTAATGACGTTGCATTTTCATTGGCTAAAACAGCCCTCGCGATGCGCCTCCACTTGTTGCGGTCTTTAGCGTCTTGTAAACTCTGAACTGTAGTATATATATATATATACTACAGCGGCGATAGGCTCAACACCTGTCAGCGGACTGCTTTTGCTTAAGGTAGCGACCTTAGTCCACTTTTCACATGTGCTCAGCGTGACAGGTGGTGAGCCCATCGCCGCTCTAAGCTGTTCGATGTATGTGCAGTCTTTAGTCCGTTTGTCGCCTTTTACGACACCCAAGGGAAAAGAGGGGGTGATAGTATTCTTTTACCGCTACGCGACACGGTTATTATTATTAACGTTTACATTTACAAACGTTTAGTCATTCAGTAGATTAGGCAAAGTGAATCTTCGAACCAAGGTATTTGACTTTGACTGCACGTCAGACCACAAACTTACAAATTATGTAGATGAACGTACCAGCAATGAATACGTACATTCGAATATAAGGGCTGATCAAAAAATACCCGGAATATTTGAATTTCTAATTTAAAGTTCGCCAATAAAAGAGGTCTTATTTTAAATTTAGGTTAGTAGACATGTTTTTCATTATAATATGTCAAAAATTTGGCCATTTTAAATGCGTAGTTACCTATTCGTAGGAACATAGTAAGACGTGTTTTCTTGTTTTCGGCGAATTTTCAAGAGTTTTCCAGAGTAAAAATGACGGAGCAAAGAACTGCACTTTAGAGACTGCTTATGGTAAGTCTGCTATGAAAAATACGGCAGATTATGATTGGTATAAACGACTCGAAGAGGGTCGTGAAGATGTTGAAGATGACGAGAGGAATGGGCGACCAAAAACGTCAATCACCGATGACCATGTGGTCATCGGTGATTGACGTTTTCTTCTTCGATATGTGGATGTCCACACAGTCAAAACAATTGTGCTTTCCAATCGCCGCATCACTATCAGGGAGGTTGCTGAGAAAGTTAGCATCTCCTACGGATCTTGTGAATCGGTTATAACTGATATTTTAGGCATGTCTCGTTTCGCTGCCAAATTCGTGCCAAAATTGCAAAATTTTCAACAAAAGCAGTATCGCAAAGACTTGGCCCAGCAAATGTTGGATGAAGTTGCGGACGACCCAGAACTGCTCAAACGAGTCATAACGGGTGACGAGTCTTGGGTATATGGATACGACGTAGAAACAAAGGTGCAATCGTCTCAATGGAAAACCTCGGAGGAGCCGCGGCCCAAAAAAGCCCGTCAAGTTCGATCCAACTTCAAGGTTCTTATTACTGTTTTTTTCGATTTTAATGAAATTGTAGATCATCAATTACTACCAGCAGCTCGCACGGTTAACAAAGAGTATTACTTAGAAGTTTTACGCCGTTTGCGTGAGGCCATTCGACGAAAAAGACCAGATTTGTGGAAAAACAACTCTTTCCATTTGCACCACGATAACGCACCCGCTCACACCTCGCGGCTTGTTCGTGATTTCTTGACAAAAAACCAGACCAAATTGATGCCCCAAGCAACGTATTTACCGGACTTGGCCCCATGCGACTTTTTCCTGTTCCCAAAGATGAAGAGAACATTAAAAGGAATCGCTGAAAGAACTGAAGGCCATATCAAAAAGTGCATTCCATAAATGCTTCGAAGATTGGAAAAGGCGCTGGCAAAAGTGTATTATATCCGGAGGTGATTACTTCGAAGGGGACAATACAATATGGACGAATAAATAAAGGTTTTTTTTTAAATACTCAATTTCCGCGTATTTTTTTATCAAACTGCGTATTCATAAATAATGGTAGTCACGAGCTTGGGGAGGTATTTAGAAACATAGGGAAGTGAGTGGTTAGACCATCAGTTGTGGACCAAGAGTTCATGATTGGGTTCCATTATGGTTTGGATAAAGTCCGCCTGGCTAGCAATTTACAATGCAGTAAAAAACATTGTCCAATATGGCCCTTTACCGGGGATTAGCGCAAACTTTTCATATTGAGCTAATCTGTCACAATAATCTGTCACTCAGCCCGTGACCACAGCCGGTGCCATTCTGCCGAAACTTCAGATGTTTCAAAAGGTCTGTCTATACAATGTTAGTCGGAAAGGGGGTACTAAGCCGCGGACAACTGAAAATGCTATCAGCTCTTATATATAAAATATAAACTTTGCGAAAAACATTCATATTATGTGCATATTCATGTTTAAAAAATGTATAACCCTGAATAGGGGCGGGGCCAACGCCACTTGTTAACCCCGGCAATGAACTCAATGAACTCAAATCTGTCTCTCTCTTAAAACAGCTGACCGCCAGGGCTACCACAGCTAATGTGGTGCACATTATAAGCCTCAAAGTCTGGAGGACTGGTCAATGGCCGGAAGACTGGCCTGAGTTATAGTGCTTCCCCTGAACAAAAAAGGATGCACCAGAAAATGCGATAATTACCTTACCATCTTGATTTCCCACGCGACCAAAGTTCACCTTCATAATAACAAATAGAGACTGGAAAACTTTATCACTAGTCAAATAGCAAAAGAGCAAGCTGAATTCGTAAAGGAGAGGTCCGTGAGCAAATTTGAATATAATGCAGTAGATAGAAAAAAGCAGGGAATTCAACGTTCCTATGGCATTCTGCTTTATCGATTACGCTAAGGCCTTCGACTGTATCAACTAGTCAAAAATGTTCAATGTTATGAAGCAAATGGGAGTACCGGATCACCTGACATTTCTGGTTCAAAAACTTCAGGTACCTGGAGAGGAAATTGAGGGTTCGGCTGGATGACGCCCTTTCTGAGCCTTGTGCGACTTAACATGGAGTGAGGCAAGGATGTGTGCTCTCGTCTCAATTGTTAAACATCGTAGGCGAGCACATCATGCGTCGAGTGTTGGCATCCTGGGAGGGTGGAATCCGAGTCGGCGGTCATCTTATCAACAACTTAGGTTCGCCGACAATACTACGCAAATATTACGCCAAGATGCGCGAAATGTGGTGCTGGCGTAAAATGCTGAATATTTCGTGGACTGCTGGTCGCACTAACAAATCTATCCTTCAGAAGCTTGCCATTAAAACCAGCCTATCATCTGTCTGCCTCGAAACTCCCTATCTACTGACCCCTATAGATTAGGTATCGCAGCTGAAACTACGGGTCTGGCTGTGTTTCACAGGGGTACTATGGGGTTCCGGTTCATGCCCCCTGCTGGTTGTGCTTTGACCGGCGCCTCCGGCGGGATCCAGACGTGGGTTGGACTCGTAGTGGCTTGTGGTTAGCTGTAGAGCTTAGGAATGTTCGTTTGTCCTGGTATTGTGTGCCAGGACTTCCGAACTCGCGCCCAGCGAGCGGGGCCTAGTAGTGATCTCTGTGAGGCCAGCAGCGAAAAGTCCTACGGGGATCGTGAGTTTCCCTTATAGTTGGCAGCTTTGTCCGGTGGTTCTCATTGGATATTGGTGTTAACATCTCCGGTACTAGTCTGAAGAACTAGTAAAGGCGGCCCCCTAGATGCCGTAGCCTCCGGTCTAGCCAGCCGCGTAGGACGTTGGAACTGGGAACTACTCCGCGACCAAGGTGGACACTTGGAAGTTGACTTTAGAGTCGACGACCCGAGCAGTGGCAACTGCGAGTTGTACCCTTCGTGCAACGAGAAGTGAGCGTGCTTGACAGCTTTGGTTACCTATCTGGACAACAGGCAGTGAACTACACGTGTTTACGGGGAAACTCTTCCGAGACACTAGGTCTTATGAGTACCGAATGAAAAGCGCGCTTCGGCGGGCACTGATTGGCGTCAAGACCTAACGCAGATGATCTCCTGCGCGAGTATTTTGCTGGCGCATGGACGTATGGCACTTCTTACTTAACCTAACGGTTGGTCTCGAGGTGCCAGTACAAATAAAACTTAGTGATGTAAGGAGAGGGGATGTCTGCCTCGAAAGATCACTTTACTTTTTTGGTCATGTCGCACGCCGGGAGCCTGGTAACCTGGAGAAGCTTGTTTTGGTGGGTCACGTTAAGGGACGAAGAAGCAGAGGTAGAGCACCTGCCCGGTGAACGGATGCAGTCCTTGAAACTCTGCAATGCAATAGGCAGGCGGTTATCCGTCTAGCCCAGGATAGGACGTCCTGGAGAGCCCTGGTCCGCAAATCTGTTTTTGGTGGTTCGACCCTCAGTCATGAGGACTCGACGAAGAAGAATCAAAATTCAGCTACGAAACTTGGTCGGTATTCGATCTGGTCGCTTGTAGCTTTCCAAAGAGTATCGAACAATCGAGACGGCGCGGCAGCGCAGCGTGCCGCGTTGCAGTATCGACATGGCATTATTGAATTTTATACCATTTTAGGGTCATTTGATAAGTTTTTTAGTTGATCGTTACGAAACCGAACAAATCTACAGAATATTTTTGATGATATTCAGATCTTCACTTACTTTTTATTTAGATACCCTTTAAGGTCTCCGATACACGTTTAAAATATTTTTTTTGGTTCCTAGCACTTTAGTACAGAGTAAGATAAAACTCAAGCAACGTCTGCTTTAAATGTTACTAACCTAGGTCCATCAAGATTGCAATTGCCTGATAGTCCACTGAGCTGATAATATCGAAACAGTTAAAAACGGTTTTATTTATTAATAATTCAGAACTTTATCAATATAATCATCTTACTCTTTCCGTGGCGATCACAGCAGAATATATACCTCTGCCTTTGCAGCTCCAGAGGAAACCTACCCACTAAAAATCTAGTACCATCCCTTCTCTACCACCAGGGTGAGTCGAGACCATGAACACGCTGAGTACCCCTCGCAACAGCCCGCTAGAGGCGAGACGCCCGGTATTGTTTGAGTATGCTCCTGCTCCTGCGAGGCTGTGCAATGCAGCCAAGGGGCCCTTCCCTTTCACCGCTGCTCACTGCAGTTGAAAAAGACGGGCAGATTGCCGCCTTCTTTTCCTGATTCGGTTAAGACTTGCACGGTCTGCGTCGATGTTTCCTCGTGGACTTAGCCAGAGGGCGTTCTACACTACTTTTTTCGATTCTTTTTTCAAAGGACTTACTTCACTTATTTGTTTCAGGACGTGTTCGACTGCAATCACTTACCACTTACCTTCAAGAGTAAAACCAGATTGTTGTCATCAAGCTCAGAGTCATCAATTACGGACATTTACCAGGCCGGCCCGGCAAAGACAGCAGCGTCCTTGGAGCAACATTTACATTTATTGTAATTATTTTTTATAAGCATTGCTTTCTAGGGTTTATGAATAAAAATATTCGATGTATGTGTTCTGTGTTTTAAGAAGATACACTATTTGTTGGTAAATCTGTTTTCCTGTTTATGGACTACCTAAAGTGGTTAGTTCCTGCTAGGAAAATAAAACAAAATATTGTGATGCTCTATCATGCATGCTCTATTTTTAAGTTGGCTGAGTAATTATTTTATTACGTGATGAGTAACCTACCTACCCGCATTGTGCTAGTGTGGTCGGTGATGACCCAATTTTCCCATGTGCTAGTGCCCATTTGGGGAGACATATGCCCAGCAGTGGGACGTTTATAAGCTCACTGAAAAACACTGGTAAGGGTTGCTTGATAGCTGCTTTTCCGTGCCCTTGCAAGCCCGTTCCAAGTCAAACCCGACTACAAGAACTCGGTTATAAGGTAAAGAATTAATATGAAAATACAAACAACCGTTTAAACATAAAAGGCAAAACGCTTTTAAAAATATAGTTCAAAATATAGTGGGAATGTTCATCCTACTGCATGTTAAAGGGTTAACGTCTACCCAAAGCGCAAACAGAAATTCTTTATAGTTTCAAAATTTTGAGGTAGAAAAATGTTTTCCTAGAAAATAACATTCGTTTCCACATTTTAAAATTCATTTTCAAGGAAATGGAGGTGACTCAATCCTCTCAATGCATAAAGAGTGTCACAACAACAAAGAGCATTGTGAAGGTAAATGTTGTCGGTATTTTATAAGCCCTAGAAACGAGAAACAGTTTTCTCTTCACATTTATGAGGTATCTTTCTAAGTAGCTTGTTTTGTACTGTGATAAGATTGCCTTTATTAATTGTTAGCAATGCGTAGTACCAAGGTAGTAAAGAGGTGCAATCTTCCAAACAAGCTTCATGTAATTAAATAAGTTTTTTAATTTGCTATTTCAACATACCTCGTTTGTTATCTTTTAACTGACTTCAAAGGTTGATGGATGTTCCACGATGCGCTAATGACTGCTCAATTAGTGCAGAATAAAGTTTGGTAAAATTGAGTAGGTACTTCATTTAAACCTTAACATTTCGCTAAAGAATTTAAAAGAATGTTGGTTAGCTTATCCTTTTGGATATGATAATATTAGAGATTGAAGTATATTGTGGTAGTTTAAAAAAAGGCGTTTGTTTTAAGTTCTTAGTAGCCTATGTACTGTTCCACTGCTGAGTTAAAGGCCTCCGTCCTATGCATCAATAAATCCGAAACACACTTTGCTTGACCTGGAAACTGCACCCATGATGTTCGCATGTAGGGTAAAATATAAACGGATTGTTACGCGAAATTAACAGATTCGTAGCATTAATAGGCTAATGTACATCCATTTGGAAATTTTCGCCGCTTGAATGTCGCTGCATAACCATATTATGATATCGGTGACCGCAACCTCAGAACAATAACTAAAGCATATTGTTCTGAGACCGCAACAACGATGGATTGGCTGTCGATCAATCATGCAGACGACGCGTGTCAAAACGTTTGGATAAAGACATTTAGTTGTCATTCTCGTTTACGAATTTAGCTATAACGACAATAAAGCATACTTAAAACGTCTAATAAGACGTCTAATGAGATTACCTAACGTTAGGGCATTTCGATATTGATTTTGTTTTTGGGAATTTTCCAATTTTTTTGACGCTTTGGAAAAAAGGACAAAATGAAATGACGTTTTTTTCGCCGGTTCTTCTCAGTACAAGGTATCTCCCGCCCTAGGCTTATGAGCCGATTCATTGTGTAGTGTAGTGTGTAGTGTCTTAATGATTTGTTACCTAAACTGAATTCTATGGAATCTTGAATCTATCAACTGTCAACAATTATTATATATGGTATTCGTGATCTAGTGGTTAGACAGCTGGTCTCAAACCCATGGGTTCGATTCCCATCGATAGTGGTATTGTATTGTAGTTTGGTGGTAAGGCTGTGGCGATCTAAGCAACATAAGCAACATTGTTTATTGTGTACTGATAGTTAAGGTAGTCGTAATAAGTTATTTAGCTATTGGAATTTCCTGATGAAATGCCATTTCTTTCTTTAACCTTATCGCTATATGCCTTCAGGTGAGATGTGGACGAAGGCTACGCGCCCATCACAAATCAAAAATGAAACATAATTTGCAGTAACTGCCCCAAAGGTTGATAGGAATAAAAAGAGCCTTTTCTAATTGAGAAATAAAATGCTCTAAGTCGGAAAATGCCAATACTAATTATTAAAATGTTCTTGTCCAAGTGTTGCAGGTTTGCTTTGAATAAAATAGCGAGCTTAAAATTTCAAGGTGACAGAAAATAAGTCGAAGCTCCCCGATAGTGCTTTAGATTAGAAACTATAAAACAAGAATTTAGTTAAGAGAAAAGAATATCTTTCTGCCTCGCATAATATCCAGTTGTAATTTTTAAGTATTGTTAGAAAGTGTTTTTGTGTTCTCCTTTCTCGTTAAACGGAACAACGGATCAACGTAATTTTTTGCAACGAAGAACTTCGGTCTCTGGTTAAAGTGTTTATATTGACCTCATCCGTTATATCCAAACTCCTCATATGCATATAGGGAAGCCTGAGCCTAGCAGTGTAGCGTTTATTGGCCGTGATGATACACGGGTTTTACCTTGAGAAGGTTTACGCATTTCAGTTTATCTTAATAATCGCGATTTGGTTTCGTATTATTAGGTAATCTTATTTAAAATACATTAAATAGGTAAATACTACTTAAAGTTAACCGAATCTAAATTAGAATAATTAAAAAGAATACTTAGTCGCTGCTTTGTTAGTTAGCAGAGTCTGCGCAAAAAATGCACTTTGAAAATCATCATCATCAGTATTTGAACGTGCCACTGCTGGGCAAAAGCCTTTATGCATGGATAACCAGCACATGTGAAGATCCAGCCATCCCTAACACACCATGTTAGTTCAAAGCGGGTTGCTTTGTTTTACCGACCGTCATATTAAGACAACATTCGGGACCAAGGGCTTTTCGTCCCACCCGAAGCTAGGCACTCTAGAAATGAAAATCTTAACAGGGTAAGTACTGAAGACTGCACTGCCATCCGACAGCTTAGAGCGGCGATGGGCTCACCACCTGTCACGCTGAGCACATGTGCAGTCGCTATTTGGTAAAAAGTGGACTATGGCAGAGGACTGCTTTTGCGGTCCTCATATTCTAGTCTCGGACTAACCCTTCAGGGATAATAGTCGTGATTATATGTATGTAAACAAGGTATTACCTAGCGGCATGGTAAATCGGGTACTACGTGTTTATGTGACAAACTTCAGCGGGCCGTGAGCAGTGCCCACGCACCGTTTGAACTTAACCGCAAATACCACTTTACCCCGCAATTGTCCCACAGTGGATTAGAATTAACTATTATTAGCAACAAGATGACCCGACGGCCGTTGTCCTGTCGAAATAATAATTGATTTTTAAATACAATAAACTTAATAAATTGCGCAAAGCCAATAATAATGACAAATAAACCGACAGGAAAAAAATTATTGTCGCGAAAAAACATAAGAAAAAGCAAAAAGTTTTATCAACCAAATGAATATATTGCTCAACTTATTTCTTATTATTCGACGATCGAAACCGACCCTGTATTATAAAGAACAAAACAAATCAAAAATATTTAAATTAGTCATTTCTTTTTTTAGTGAAAGCCGTACTAACGAACAGCTATTGTTTTTATATAATATACTTAGATAGATAGATTGTAGTGCAGTTATCTTAACCTATGTTAGTAGGACAACTTTAAATTAAATCAAGCTGTAATAATATTTTAATATACAAAGAAAATTATTAAAAAATAACGTTACAAATCAAACCTTCGGTAACACAGTGCTAATATTTTGAGTCATGCCTTATAATAGCGTGACCTCAGTTTTGTAGTTGTAGCTGAGCTGATGAGACTCCACATTTATATAAGACCTTCGTTCGGTCTTATTTCTCAACTTGTGTCAAGAGACTTCGTGCCAAAGGGGAATGCCCACGGTCCATACATTTGAAAACCTGACATGTAGCAAAATGTAATCTATTGTATTACTGTTTACTGGTTTTAATTCTTTATTAAAAGCCAGAGTTATGTGAGAGAAAATTTAAAAATAACACTTTTAAGTTTGCGGTAGGACATTGTTTTTTTTTTTTTAATTTTCGGCAACGTACAATCATAGCTAAACAATTTTTTACCATTTTGGTTTTAATTAATAATCAACAACACATATTATTAAAAAAGCCAATAATCAAGCTTCTAGATGAAAATCAACGAATCTCACCACCACAGACTCCTCCAGAGGACGGCATGGCATTAATACTACATGCCATACAGTCATACAAATAAATACCTACTCGTCCGTCGGAGGTACCTACCTACAACAGTGACAGAAAGAGCTGACAAATGACAAGTCAGAAACACGTTTCATTTTACCCTTGTTAAGTATAGCCGTTCAATCAATTGATGAATTTTATTATTGTGTTAATAATTATTCATAAATCGTTAAGCGTACTATTTAATTGCTTGATAAAAAATTTTAAAAAGAAGAACTAGATTATAGTTTTATAAACATCAAATTTATTTAAGTATTTATTCAACGTTAACTGTTAAGAGGCGGAACGAAACGTTTTGAGTGGCAGAGCGCATTCAAAAACCTAGAATTGGTTACTGCTATAGCAAAATAAAAATTAGTTTTGTATTTTTTCCTGACTTTAAAGGGAAACTATGGTAGAGATTTAGTGAATTCTCAAAACAAAACAGGTCCAAAATGAGCATTGCCCTTTTGAGATTTCAGGTCACCGGAAAGTGCCCTTTAGATTTAGAGAATCAGTCAGTGAGTGTGATTACTAGAATGAAAATACGCATATTGGCGTTGTTTTTATTGCGTTCAGCTTGGAGTTTAATGATTCAGTATGACAATTGATTGAATTCGACAGATATTAATTTCTTTAATAACGTTTCTGAAGAACTGTATATTTATTATATAGTTTATATTTATTATTGTAGTTTATTATATTAATTGATAAAAAACACGATTATACTGAAACTTATACTATACTTGCAATTTATCACATATTCTACCTGTGAAAACTGTTTAAGGCTTTTTGTTTCTAAGAAACACTGCACTATTGTATGTAAAATAGCCGTTTGTTTTCCACGAAATAAAAATAAATAAATAAATATTGGATTTCCACTGCCGATTCTACAGATGTTGTTATGAGGACAGACTTAGACAATATAACCACAATTTAAAATTATATCGGTTTGTTAAAATATACTGTCCCATCTAGGAATCGTACACTTGTTCTCTCGACTTGGGACTAGTAGTCTAAATAGACTACAGAGGTAGTAAATAAATTCTTGAGTCCTTGCCCTTATCTCCCATCGCTCATTAAAGCGGAAAATTGCACCTAGGCGTAATAATAGAGAATTATTAGATAAAATCAGTATCCATAAACAACAAAGCTGGCAGTGAGATCAGAAGAGATTTTGAGCGGAAAGTAACATTGTTCTGCATTTTTTTAGTGTAGTGAGTGATGACTGAGTGTATGGTGTTAACGGTGTAAACGAACTCCTTCATGAAGAGTTTTAAACTATAGCGAGAAAATTAACTCGTGGGCGACTTTCAGAAAGGACATATGATATTCAATGACTCTTTTGTTCAAGATATCCTTTGATTATTATTCAAAACATTTTAATTATTCTTTTAAAAATGTTATTTTGTATGCACATTGCTAGATTTAAACTAAACATAACTGTTAGAAAAATATTGCTTACTTCAGGCAGCGCCTGGGACTATCTTAAAATTCTAGTTTTATATTCGTTATTAGTTTTGAAGCACAGTATACTGACGGAAAGAGTCTCTCTACCTACCACCGCTCCGGAAATCTCAGGTGATGTATGCAAGTAGTGGGTACTCCATTTTAATAATATATATATATATATATATATATATATATATTTTATACCAAGCCCGGCAAATGACCCCACTCCACCTGATGTTAAGTGGAAATGAGGTCCAGGCGCGAGGACAACTGGTGCATCGTAAGAGACGTAGCATCATTCATCCTCACTCTGCCGGCCCACAAAGTGCTTCTTCACGCCTCGTTTGAAGGACCCTATGTCATAGGTAGGAAGGAATACGTGTGCTGGTAGACTATTCCATCTTTTGGAAGTGCGGCAAAGAAACGAGTCACCAAATTTCTTTGTGCGTGATGGAATGTTAGAGACTTTAAATTGGTGACTCCGGAGAGCAGCACGCGTACTCCTATGGAGGAAGGGAGAAGGAGGGATGAGGTCAAAGAGTTCTTCAGAGCACTCGCCATGGTATAAACGGTAAAAGACGCTGAGTGACGCAATATCTCTACGCAATTGCAAAGGCTCGAGAGTTTTAGTGACCTCCGCATTGCCGATAATGCGCACAGCGCGGCGCTGCAATCTGTCCAAGGCATCGAGAAGGTACTTTGCGGAGCCGTCCCAAAGGTGAGAGCAATACTCCACGCAAGACCGCACCTGTGTCTTGTATAATAGACACAACTGATCAGGCGTGAAGAATCGCCGCACCCTGTTCAGGACACCGAGTTTACGTGAGGCATTTTTAATCACGGTTTCGATGTAGTCCTTTTGGTTCAGATCGCAGCGGATATCCATACCGAGCATGTTAATACTGCTCTGCAGGCCTAGAGATGTACCCTGAAGAGAAGGAAGGGGAAGGAATGGCGACTTTTTCGCTGTGAACGCGCACACCTGTGTTTTCTTGGCATAGAACTCCACTAGATTATCGGAGCCCCATTTAGAAATGAGATCCAACACCCTATCGAGCTCAATTACAAGATTTGCTCGCTTCATTTCGGTGTCTACCTGCCCAGCCGTTGGGTGGCCGTTATATCCCCCATGCACTGTGCTATCATCTGCATAGCAATGAATGTTTCCAAGAGGAAGCATGTCATTGATATGCAGAAGGAACAGCGTGGGGGATAGAACGGAGCCCTGAGGAACACCAGCGTTCACTGACATGAACCCCGAAGCGCATCCATCCGAAAGGACACGGATTCTACGCTCATGCAGGAAGCTAGCAATCCAGGTACAGAACTGAGCGGGCAAACCGTATGCCGGGAGCTTGGAGAGAAGAGCTTTGTGCCAGACCCGATCAAAAGCCTTGGCTATGTCAAGGCTAACTGCCAATGACTCGCCACGCTTGTAAATAGCCTCACCCCAGAGATGTGTGACGTACGCTAGAAGATCACCCGTTGACCGTTTTGGCCGAAACCCATATTGACGATCGTGAATTAGGGAGTGATCTTCTAGGTATCGAATAAGCTGTTTGTTCAATATTCGTTCTAGGATCTTACACAACACTGAAGTTACGGCTATAGGGCGGTAATTAGTCGGATCTGACCGATCTCCTTTTTCAGGGATCGGTTGCACATTAGCTTCTCTCCAAGATTCCGGCACACAACCCGAAGAGAGCGAGAGACGGTTTATTTATTTAAATGTCTCTCATTGTACTAACATAATAATTCTAATATAAGTTAATCTTCTTCACTGAAATTCAAACTCAATATGTTAAGGTTGGAACTGTCGTAATTTCCACTTTGCATTACAAACAACAACATACGTAATAGCATTTTAATAAATTAATTTTGAATTATGTGCCGCCGTAGCTGCGAACCAGTGGTAGAGTGACCTTCAATTCACAAAGGAACCCGCATCCTAGCCCGGGGAGTTACCTACTAATTGGATGGGCAAAAGTAATAATGTGGAACAACTAGCTAAGGTCAAGTGCTCGCCGTTATCACAATAGTTATATTAAATTTATATGGCTTTTGTGTTTGTGGAAAAGTATGGACGTTTTCAATGAGAATAACAAAACATACATAGGTATATAGATTCCCGACTATCCCCAAAGGGTTAATCAGAGACTATGAGGACCGCAGAAGCAGTCCACTGCCATAGTCCACGTTTTACCAATTCTTCTTCTTATTTGATTAGTGGCGTTTCCTTTAAAGATTTTACCAATGTCAAGTATTCCACCTAAGATTTTTGAGTTTGTACGGTAGAAAATAAAAATATTTAAAAAACAACGTCGTCCATTTGTAAAAATCCACTTAGTTCCATTTTACCAAATTACAAGGGCACATGTCCATAGCGTGACAGATGGTGAGTTCATCGCCGCTCTATGCTTTTGGATGTACTATCGGGGTCACCGTCGCTTTACCACTTTGCAGACATTTTCGTATGAAGCGCACCGCCCGCTCTGGTGCGTGCCCGTACCTTAGACGAAGCGGTGTGCAAGGGATTTTGACCTTTAGAGTGGTAAAGCGACGAAGTCCGCGGTAGTACCTATGTGCAGTCTTTACTTCGCTAGTCGCCATTTATAGCACCCAAGGGAAGAGATGACTTGGTAATAGTATTCTTATAATGAGCCGCTACCCCACACAGCTCAATCAATGTAAAAACAATATTGTGTTTTGAACTTAATCCCTGCTATTAATTAACGTGGACTAATCTTACACCTGGGTTTGAATTGACGCTGTCTCGTGGTTGTTAAAAAAAGCAGACAGAGACAGTGTCTGCTGGTAACCCAGCTGTAACTTAAGTACATTTACAAACATATAATCACGACTATTATCCCCGAAGGGTTAGTCAGAGACTAGGCAATGAGGACCGCAAAAGCAGTCCTCTGCCATAGTCCACTTTTCACCAAATAGCGACTGCACATGTGCTCAGTGTGGCAGGTGGTGAGTCCATCGCCGCTTTAAGATGTTGGATGTTTGTGCAGTCTTTAGTCCATTAGTCGCCTTTTACTATACCCAACCCAAGGGAAGAGAGGGGGTGGTAGTATTCTTTCACCGCTACGCGACGCGGTAACTTTAGTCTACGTTTAATAATAACAGGGTATGCGTTTAATTATAGTTACGCTGTCAAAACGGGACTACACGCATCGTTTTACGCCCCTAACAAAAATCAAAACAAATAACTATAAAACGTGTCCCTGTTAAGTATTTCGTTACATCTTAGTCAATGAAAAAGTTAAAAGCCATACAAGTTCGACGAGTAAAATTTTGAAATGGAGTCCGTTTTTAATTCGGTTTTTGGATGAAGACAATAAAAAAAATACAATGCAAGCAAATTAACAGAAACATGTTAAGCGAAAGATGAATTCCAAACTACGAGGGTGTATATTTGCATAAAATTATTTGGCGGGTGGCGTTAGGGACAATGGATAGCGCCCGCCGTCCGTCGTCTCTGATGAATGTTGGCCGCCATAATACTTACAATCAAACACAATGAGCTCGCTAAATTACCTGCTGAACGTTTGAATGAACCTACTACGGCTGGTGTGCAACTGTCGCCTGAATAATGCGGGAATCATTTTCAGTTTGTTCAAGTGGCGAGCGTTTTTTGTCATTTGCTGCCATCACGATTTCGCTGTGCTCGCGGAGTTTGACAGCGCGAAATCGCAATACTGGGTGGGTCATCATATTGGTATATATACGTACATACACTCACAGATATTATCCCTGAAGGGTTAGTCATAGATAGGGTAATAAGGACCGCAAAAGCAGTCTCTTGCCACAGACCAGAGGGCGCTTTATATAGATAGCGCTTTTCAATAAGAGGGCTTACGCACTTCGGTTTCCCATACAAACTTTCAAGTCGAAATTTTTGAAAACCAATAAGCCGATTTTAATAAAACTTTGTATGCTTAGGGAAAATACAGAGATCTAAATAGTTTTTTGATAACTTTTTTCAAAAACGTTTATTTAGATGAGTTATTGCGATTTAAAGTTCACAATAGAATGTTTAAAATCGCGATTACTCAGTTAAATAAACGTTTTTTTTTTAATGTTTTCAACAAACTATTTAGATACCAGTATTTTACTTAAGCATGCAAAGTTTATTAAATTAGAATTATTGGTTTTTAAAAATTTCGACTTTAAAGTTTGTATGGGAAACCGAAATGCGTAAACCCACTTAAATTAAAATTTCAAACAGTTTTCAAAAAATTCATAATCTTATTTCCAAATACTATTTTGTATGACCGAAATTTCGGAAGGAATGGAAACCGCTGTGAATAGCAAATGAAAGTCGGCCGAAATTTTGTTTCGGAGAAAGAGTCCTCAGGTTTCATTCACCAAATAACGAATTCACATGAGCTTAGCGGAATTGGTCGTAAGCGCTTGGCCGCTTTATGCCGTTGGATGTATGTGCCTTTAGTCAGGGAAGAAACCGCCTTTTTAACCGCCTCTGTGGTCTAGTGGCTAAGCCACCGGTTTCAGACCCAGAGGTCCCGGGTTCGATTCCCAGCGGGGTACAACTTTGTGTGCTCGGTTTTGTTGGTGGTAGGGCTGTTAAGTCCGCCTGGCTAGCTATCACCATCTTATCTAAGTCTGTCACTAACCATCAGGTGAGATGAAGGCCAAGCGCTTACCCGTTGTTGAATAAAAAAAAGAGAGATTGGTGGTGTTCTTTTAAGGGGGTGCCGCGTGATCGCAAAAACTGACATAAGTCTCTTATTGAACTTCAAAGCAAAATCAATCATATTGAATTTTTTTTAATTAGAACAATTCGGCTTTGTAGTTTCAGACCTAGTAATTTAATTAGAGCAATATTTTTATACTGCAAAATGTGCAAAACCATCACGCGCTTGTATTAAAAATTAAAATTTACTTTTTAAAGAAGGGTGCCCTGCGGAATATCAGTAGGTACAAATATTTTTTGTAGGAATTATTGTTTCATACGTAAAATTAAAAAAGTTGTCGAAGAAATATGTTTTTAGGAGTCATCAGATTTATACAGGATAAAATGTTGACTAGAAAAAAAACAACCAGTCTCAGAAAAGCTCGAACGGGATTCGAACCCGTGACCTTTGGATTGCCGGTCCACTGCTCTAACCGCTAAGCTACCGAGACCCCAGAAGACTCGTTGAATTTTTATTGCAATAGTAGGTATTTCTTTCGAATGTGAGGGTAGACTTCACAGTGACGTAATACCGCTAGCTTGCAGCGTATCAACTACTAGAAAAAATTCAACGAGTCTTCTGGGGTCTCGGTAGCTTAGCGGTTAGAGCAGTGAACCGGCAATCCAAAGGTTACGGGTTCGAATCCCGTTCGAGCTTTCCTGAGACTTGTTGTTTTTTTTCTAGTCAACATTTTATCCTGTATCTATATAGCATTGTGAATGCAAAATTTCAATAATAAAGACATCAGATTTATGTAATACCTATTGTTTAAAGAATTTGTTTCAAATTTCAACAAGGCCATGACCTTGTGAAATGATCAGGCTAACTTACGTAAGTTCTTTTAATGTATTTAACTAATTCAGCGCATAGTACAAGTGACTTAAAAGTACGTAAACTTTCACAATCTCGTGCAGGACCCTCTTAAGGGAATCATTTTCAGTTTATTCAAGTGACGACGTTTTTTGTCATTTGCTGCCATCACGATTGCGCCGCGCCCGCGGAGTATGATATCGCGAGTTAAGGGGATCCTACACGAAATTGTGAAAATTTACGTATTTTTAAGTCACTTGTACTATGCGCTGAATTAGTTAAACACATTAAAAGAACTTACGTAAGTTAGCCTGATTATTGCACACGGTCGTGGCCTTGTTGAAATTTGAAACAAATTGTTTAAACAATAACAAACAATACAAAAATGTAATGACTCCTAAAAACATTTTTCTTCGACAACTTTCTTAATTTTTCGCATGAAACAATAATTCTTACATGAAAATATTTGTATTGATATTCCGCAGGTCGCCCTCATCTTAAAAAAGTAAATTTTAATTTTTAGACAAGCGCATGATGGTTTTGTACATTTCGCAGAATAAAAACATTGCACTAATCAAATTACTAGGTCTGAAACTTCAAAGCAGAATTATTCTAATTTTAAATATTAATATGATTGATTTTGCTTTGTAGTTCATTATGAGACTTATGTCAGTTTTTGCGATCGCGCGGCTCCGCGCTGTGCCCTCTGAAGAGGGTTTACGCCATTCGGTTTTCCATACAAACTTCCAAGTCGAAATTTTTAAAAACCAATGAGCTAATTTTGATGGAACTTTGCATGCTGAAGTAAAACACAGGGATCTAAATTGTTTGTTGAAAGCATTTAATTTTTTTTTTTATTTAACTGAGTTATTGCGATTTTTAACTTTCTATAGTGGACTTCAAATCGCAATAACTCAGCTAGAAAAACGTTTTTTAAAAATGTTTTCAACAAACTATTTAGATCCCTGTGTTTTACTTCATCATGCAAAGTTTCATCAAAATTGTCTCATTGATTTTTAAAAATTTCGACTTGGAAGTTTGTATGGAAAACCGAAATGCGTAAACCCTCTTAAGCAAATGTCGCAATACGGGGTCAACATATTGGCATTTACATACGTACACTCACGAATTTATTCCAAGAAGGGTTAGTCAGAGACTAGGCAAGCAGTCCACAGATCACGCTAAGCAACCTGCAACTTTTTGTTATATTGCTAGAAATGTTAGAAAGTGTCATAACTGTCAAAAAATGTAACCTTCCTTCATGTTTTTTTTCTCAAGGCATACAGGTTGCATTCTTGATGCCAGCAAGTACAATATTTTTAGATTTTTTTATTATTTCTGAAGTTTTTCATCGTTGCTTAATTAATTTAGAATTTAATTACTTGTTTTGTATAGAAAAAAGTATGTAATTGTCTGCTTATTGCGCTTTATTATTGTATTACTTTGTTAACTTGTTATTTTCTCAGCTTACTTAAGCATGTGAATGGCTTATTGCTTTGGTACTATTATTTATTCTGTGCTTTGGTGTTTTGTTTAATTTATTTTATTAATTCATTTTTTATTTATTAATTTTTAATTTTAATTGGTTATTATATTATTTATTTTCTTATTTGTTATTATATTATATTTATTTTTTATTTAATTTATTTATAGTGTTATGTTTACAAATAACGAATGCTGTTATCCAACAGCACGGACAGTTTGGAAAACAAAAAATATGTGTTGGAGCTGTTTGGTGGCAGCTCATCATTAGAAGAATACTACCAACCCCCCTCTCCCTTTGAGTGTTGTAGCAGGCGACTAACGGACTATAGACTGCACACGTAAACGACAACCAATATGAAAGTGAAATTTGGATGGCACACTATGCCAGCGTCGCGGCAGGCCCAGAAGGAAATGGCGGGACGAGCTTGACTCCTACTGCAATGTCTAAATATTAAAAGCACTAAATCGCGAAAAGAGGAAAGGGAGTTATTTGCCCTGCGGTGAGGTGACTACGGCTGACAATAAAATGATGAACACCATTTAAACAATTTTGCTAACGGTAAATTCACATGCTTAAAAATCTATTGCTATATATAATTTTTCCGCTTTACTCCGTTGCGTGTTCTAGACTTTCGCCGGAAAAGTCGATTGGGGTTTTATTTATTACGTTTCTCGGTTTATACGTTTATTGTTGGTTTTTTTTGTCATGGTTGCCACTGTAAGTCGTTATAGTGGTGCAATTTTCAGTTTTTTTATTCGGCTTGACTTACCCTTTTCACTTTTCATCCCTATATGCGTATGCCTATAGGGATGAAAAGTCTTGTATAAGAATCTATAGTGAATTCACTTAAGTTATATGTTCGTAAAATATATATACGCTAGTAAACATTATTACTATTATTAGCCGCAATTGTACCACTGCAGGGCAAAGGCCTAGCTTCCCTTCTTCCATTCATCCCTACTACCAGCGTTCTGAGACCATTCCTTCTGGAAAAAGTCCAACTCGTCTCGCTATCTCCTTCTGGGGCTAAAGCGTTGCCGGTTTCTGTTAATCGGTAGCTAGTTACATTATGTCAATTTAATTAAAAAATGAAATATATTATGTTATGTAGTAGACGATTCATATTATGCGGTGCCGCGTACGGTTTAGATTGGTGGCGCATGGAGCTATCAATTCCTAATCCTATCTATAATATTGTAAATGTGAGAGTGAGTTTGATTGTTTGTTACGCCGCTTAAACCGCTTAGGCGATTTTGATGAATTTTGCTATGCAGATGGAGAAGGAGACAGGCAACGTTGTCCCGCAAAAGATAAACGCGTGTAAAGCCGTGGGCAATAGATAGTGTTATATAAACATTTATGATCCTTTACAATATTTGCAACAAATTCACAGATCACGAAAGTTTGTCATCGCAAAAGTTAGTCGTAAATATTACATTAAAACGGATCTCCCTTGAAATTTTTTTCTTAAAAAATATTAATGACAAAAACAGAGGAAGAAATTTAAATTTAATTTTATAAGTACTTACTTCGTTAACTATTTCATGTTGAAAAAATATTTATCGAATTCGCGCTCAATATATTTTAAACAAAGTTGTGAAAACAACTTTCATTTTCATTCGACGTCGAGTGGCCCGCACAGATTACAGCGCGCTCTCCATTCCATGCCTCAACGTTCAGCGATAGCTTTTGATAGTAGAAACTAGTGCTGTTAACTTCCGGGCCAAATGCTACGAAATACTACATACTATTTTATATTATTTTTTTGTAACACATTTTTTTATGTCGTATCTGATGTAGCGGGTACGACCTACACCTGATATCGCAGTGAAAATTATACAGTAAAATTGGAAATGTCTTGGCGTTAATAAAACATGAGTGATGGCGAGAAGTCGATGCGTCTCGGCGTCAAGATGGAGCGTTTAGTGTTTGTCGCTCAATAAGGCTCATAGTGAGGATCTGAGCGTCGTCATTGCGAACGGAAGGAGGCAGCCGGGCCGCGGTCGATAGGCGTTTAAGCGCAGGCGCGAAACTCTGCCGCGACGGGGGGTTAGTGAAGTCCGTTAGTTGGCCGGCTGGCTGATACGCGGCCGCCGGCAAAAGCGTCCGCTCGGGCGCTAGCGGGCGCTTAACCATGCATACGAAACGTTCTCGTGTGGTGCACAACTTTGCGCTGGTGGTAGCACTCGCAATTGCTTGGTTGCCGCATGCTGACCATGCCGCGTGAGTATAAAAAAAAAATTGAGACCCCCCACTTAACTTTTAACTTAGTTTCTAGTTACGGAGACGTGTATTTAAATCTCGCGCCTTACGCGCTCGCGAAGCCATAGCGTGCGTGTAAATCTTTTTAAGCCACGAGTTCGCATTGTTCAAAAGACGTAAAATGACTTAAACTGTATTCTAATAGTATTCGTCTAGAAGTTTTGTGTGATAAAAAGTAGTTATGGCGAGTTTAAAAAGTTATGAATTGCTTGAGTGTACGTGATGACGGTGTGAATAAATTGAATTGCTTGTTTTTTGGTTGCCGCAATAATATTGTTATAGCAAAATACAATATTTTATTATTTATTGATATTTTATTTTGTATAAAAAATATTTTAGGTACCTATATTTTAATTTTAATTTTAGGGATTTAATTTTCATTTATTACTAAGTATATTTATTATAATGTGATCATGAAGCAAGTGTCGACGTACAACTACATCGTGCATTTAAAAGACAGCACAAGAAATATAATCAAATGCCCTGTGCCGAATCAAAGATTTGGGGCCCGATTTTTCGCTGCCAGAAAATGTCTACCTAATAGAGTAACAAGGAAGGCAGATTTTGGAATAATGAGATAGAAAGAGAAGGCGAGATGACCCTTTGCGTCGGAGAATTATATTTCACCTTAGTACTACACAAAAAAATATTTGGTTAGCCGAATACATACACGTTTATAGAACAAAGTCGCATCCTAAAACACTATTGTTATATAACCTACAATTATGAATGGTCGATAATGCTTATTAGCGTTGGGCACAATTCTACCAAATCTTGGCTCCACCCGTCCCTGTATTGACGAAATCTGGATAGGCTTTCATTTTGCAGATCACTCCTAATAATAATTTCGGCAACGATTAGAGGGAAGGTGCTTATAAAATGCGCAAACGTGGGTGTAATTCGGCTTAATTGTGCTATGAATACAGATGGTGTCGTCCTGTATTCGGCAGTAAAAGAGAATTTTGGGGAATAAATTGCTATTCAATTTCATGGACACCGATGTCATTTAAGACGGTTTTGGGTAACATTGCCATAGCTACACATGCGCACGGGGAAAATTTTCGCCATTTTCGCCTTTAAAAATAAATTACATTAAAAATAAAACACATGAGGGCTTTATGATTACGAGTAATATTTGTTGCATGCTTTTACGTTACTGTTTTTGTAAGCAAATTCCTTAAGAGCTGAAGTGACGTGAGTAACGTTTAATATTACTAGGAATAAACGTTCTAATTAAAGTAACGACAGGTCCTTTTAAAATCACTGAAGCTGTAAATGTATTAAACCGTACGTTTCTTATACATTCATTAAAAGTAAAACATAAATATTTAAATAATTATGTTCAAGGTATTCTTGTAAACACTGCAACCAACGAAGCTCCTAAATATTATGATTGGGACATCATGGTTCAGCCGACGACGACCAAGCTGTAAATATTGTGTGTTTTCAGCGAATTTGCTCTAGCTGTATGCAAGATATTTTATTATTCTATTTAGAAAAATAACAAATGCTTGCTTTCTAACAGAATTACAAAAACTTCGATGTGATCGTCCACTGTCCACATATCGGTTACCAAATGATAACTTCATGTCTTGAGATCACAGCTTTTAAATCTTTAAACTCCTGCCCTTTCCTGTTTTCCAAAGCTCATTAATTAATCATTTCAGTGGTCCTAGCTCAAGTCTTATGAACACCGTCTTTTCGCGAGCAATTCGAAATCATAGAGCAGCATTAGTTGATCACAATACAGTGAAAGCTACTTACGCATTTTTTTAGGACTTTAGATAAAAAAAATAATTTCTTTTTTACCTAAAATCCTAGGTTCCGCGTTTTTTGTTCTTAAAGGTTAATACTTTGTCCACAAGATCCCAGCTAACATCTTCAGACCCCAGCTAACTTCTTAAGATCCCAGCTAACGTCTTAAGACTTCAGCTAAAGTTATAAAACCTTCGTCTTTTCGCGCATTTCAAATTATGGAGTACCACAAGTTAGTCACAATATGGTCACCAATCTGAAAATAACCAGTGAACGTTACTTGTGCAGTTACTTTAAACTTATGAAAAATAAAATTAGTTCTTGCTCACAATTTTACGATTCGCATTTGTCATTTTTCAAGGTTAAGGGTTGGCACACAAGATCTCATCTAACATCTTCAGGCCCTAGCTAACTTCGTAAGATTTCAGCTAACTTCGTAAAAAAATTAAATTAGTGCTTGTTTGTCTACAATCCTAGGTTCCGCATTTATTGTTTTTCATAGGTAAGAACTTGCCCACAAGATCACAGCTAAAATCTTCAGACTTCAGCTAAAGTTATAAGACCTTCGTCTTTTTGCGCATTCCAAATTATGGAGTAGCACAAGCTAATCACACGGTGGTCACCCATCTCAAGATAACCAGTGACCTTTACTTGTGCCTTTACCTAAGTAAATGCACAAGTAAATCTTAAGATTTAAGAAAAATAAAATGAGTTCTTACTCCCAATAGTAGAATCCGCATTTCCTGTTTTTTAAAGTTAAGGGCTGGCCCACAAAATCTTGGCTATCATCTTCAACACCCAGCTAACTTCTTAAGATCCCAACTAACGTCTTAAGACTTTAGCAAAGACTTAAAACTTCCATCTTTTCATGCATTCCGACGAAGCAGCGCAAGTTGATTACAATGTGGTCACCCATCTGACCAGTGAAAGTTGCTTGCACAATTACTTAGGAATTTAAAAAAAAATTGTTCTTGTTTACCTACAATTCTAGGTTCCGCATTTCTTATTTTTCAAAGTCAAGATATCCCAGATAACATCTTTAGGCCTTAGGTAACGTCTTAAGCCCCGCGTCCTTTTCAAATTTACGGAGCAGCAATATTTGATCACAGTGTGGTCACCCATCCGAAGATAACCTGTGAATGTTAATCGTACATGAACTTCCATCTTACGAAGATTATCTCAAATGATCATTTCAAATCATAAATCTGAAGTTTGACAGCGAAAGATTAAGATTTCACTACAGACAATATACAAATAATATAGTCTTGTGCACAATCCTAGGTTCCGCATTTCTTGTTTTTTCAAGGTTGGGACCTTGCCCACGCTTTTGTAGTGCTTGTTTTGTTTAAGCAGACGCGAACGTAGACTATTTTGTTTTGAAAAGCCTTCTTACCTTTAACAGAGTGTCTCTTTAACAGAGTGTACTTGTAAGCAGAGAGACGGAATTAAAACTTCAGAATTCTGTAACGTTGATATTGTTCGTTCTACAAAACTCGACTATATGCCGTGGCCAATATTACATTCTTAAGCTTAATTGAAAATAAAATATCATAAGATATTTTTAGTTTTAAAATAAGTAATTAGAAATACTTAAAAAAGTAAAATACAATCAAGAAGTAATAAAAAATATAACTTTTTTCTAATGTTTCTATTCTTACAAATTATCTACAAGATAAAAAGTATTTTAATTTTATCGTCCTATCTTAGACTATTTATCAAGTATAAATATCAAGTTTTGTGATGAAATAACAAAATGTTATTTTGATACCTTCGGGAAACAAGCGTTCCTACTTTTGAATTCTGTTGCTAAAAATATAAATATGATAAGTAAGCTAGGTAAAAGTTAAAATTATGCAATATAAACAATACAGAATCTATTTTCTTAGAATTACTTACTTCAATTTTGTTTGATTTGAAAATACTTTATTAATGTTTTATATATATTTTAGCGTTTTATTAACGCTTAAATATATTTAAGTAAAATTTTAAACACTGAAAAGAAGCAACAACCGCAGGTGGATCGATTCCCGCCTGAGGTTGTCGTTTTTTTCAGGTTTAAAATTTTACTTAAATACTTTATTGTTGGAATGGAAAAGTGTGGTCTTGGTCTACCTCTCCCGAAACGGACGTTATGCATAAATCCCCTCATGTGTCACGAAGACTCCTAGAGGTTACTAAAAATTGAATTTCTATTATGTCTGGTTTTACGACAGTCTACCGCATATATGTTTGTACGTATGTAAATTCCAAAAACGACAACATTGTCATTATTACAAACACTATGAAAAACTAGGTAAGTAATTCAAAGTTACAACACAAACGTCCAGTCAAATATTACGGAACACTTATGAACATACGCTACGATCTAATACGTATAAATTTGACATTTCACAACTGAGGGTCGGAATTCACACCCCATAATAAGTAGCCCCCCCCCCCCCCCTTATTAGTAAGTTGTCATTGTCGGAATTTGTCATTTGCAAAATTGTTATTTTCGGAAATTTACTATTTTGGAATACATGTTTTAGGAAGTTGTCATTTTCGGAACTTGTCGTTTTAGGAAGTTGACCTTTTCAGCCTGAGGGCAAAATAGCCAACTAAGATAGTTGGTAACAGTCCCATTGGCATTTTCATAACTTGGAAGTTATTAAAACTAGTAAAAAGGTAATGTAGGTATTTGTTGGAAATTTCACTTTTACGATTCCGCAAAACAGATCAGCTACTAAATGTTAGACAGTTTCACAATTACCGTAAAATCAAACAGATCAACTAAGTATTAAATGTCCTGTTAAAAAGTCCCATACAATCGGGCTTCATAACTGCTGGTATTCACATTTCTGTTCGGCATTAAAAAATGCGGTCTCACACATACCTACCTACTGAAAACTTTGTCACTTGCAGACCTGAATACCTTTTTATGTTCGACTTGCCCTTTGACTCGGTTAAAAGACTAGCTGTGAGAATTGTTGACGATCCCGACTTCGCAAGGGGCCTAAAATCGTTATTCTGAGCACAGACTTCTTTTCCCTCTGTGCATACTATATGCTGTGTTACGAAACAATTTTTAACATACCTACAGCGACTTTTTATCATTGCACCGCACGCTACCGGCGGCGCGGCGGCGCCCGCCGGCGGCGGTGGCGCGGCGCAGAGACGGTACATCTTTTTACCTTCACACTAAATTGTGGCGTACTATTTTATTTCAGAGGAAATTCCACATTTCCTTCCTGCCGCATTAGCGGTGAAATTTTTGAATATCACATGCGATCTTGAAGTTTTAAATTTATACTTAAAATGCAATATGAAATATGCTGCATAAGCCAGACACAACAGTCATTTAATTTCATGTTTTGTCATAGTAGAGCGGGTATAATATTAACAATTTGATTGTATAGGTGTTTGTGGTAAGTAGTAGTACCTATACAAAACAGCTGATTCTTCTACTGCTGAAAAAGGGGTCGCGTAAACCACTCTCTTCCCTTGGGTGTCGTAAACGGAATAAAGACTAGCACATACCTCTAACATCATAGAGAGGCGATGAGCTCACCACCTGTCACGCTAAGCATATGTGCAGTAGCTATCTGGTGAAAAATGGACTGTGGTAGAAGACTGCTTTTGCTGTCCTCGTTGCCTAGTCTCTGACTTACCTTTCGGGGATGATAGTCGTGATTATAATGTTTATGTATGGCTTAATTGTCATGCTCGCGTAATTAAGAATCCGGGGTATTTGGGGAAACTTCTGAATACACACTTTACCATTACTAGGAACTGCATCCAGGATTTTGGACATTAGGTCAATCGACCCTCGAGGCGGTGCGTACCATTAGAGATTTTTGTCAATATTATCACCGGCAACTTTGAATACAAGAAAAACTCGTGAATACCATGATAGTGACTGCAAAGGTGTCCGAGGGTTTTGCTCATTTCATTTTATGTTGATAAATAAGCTTTGCAAAAATGCAAGAAAAGAGCGAATAGAATAAGTCAATAAAAGGGAAACCTAAACCGACAGAGTATCAAAAAACCTTATTATCACTAAATAATCGGGGAATCAAACTCATATCAGACTACCAAAATTTAAGAACTTAGAAACTAGTATGTACAAATATCGGAATAAAGTTATGGATTAAAAAAACAACTTTAAAAAAATTGTGTTTGTAATTATCAAAGCATTTTTTATATAATAAAAAAACCCGCGAACACTTTTTATGAAAATAGTATATACCTGCGTGCATTTATGTTCATAAAAGGTGTCCGTGGGTTTTGCTCATTTCATTTTATTTTTGTTGATACATAATAATATATGATTATGTCCCAGTTTTGGAAGTTTTATTTCATAACGGAATATAGTATTATGATCTATTTTATGAACCGTAAAATTAATTAATTAAAAACAAAATAGTAACAGGCACTACTAATAGTGCCTGATCAGACTACGGTCTGATCAGGCACTATAAGTACCCACAACAAGGGGTTTTCTTTATAATTTTGATGTGGGTTGAGTAAGGAATACATGTGGGATGAGTAAGGAATTAAAAATTAAAATATAGCTATGGGTTGAGTAAGGAATAGAAATAAATAAATAAACTTTCCTACACCCACACCAATATATGTAGCCCAAGAGAAGCTTCGTTATGAAACTCGTTAAATGGTTACTAGACAACGGATAAACATACAAAAAATACTTAAATACATAATTATTATAATAGAAAACACCCAGACCCGAGACAATTTAGAAAACAATAATTTCTAAATTGATTCGACCGGGGATCGAACCCGGGACCTCAGAGATGGCGACACCATGAAAACCGGTGTACAAACCACTCGACGAAGGAGGTCGTCAATAGGATGAGTAAGGAAAAAAATATTAGTGGGTTGAGTTCATGTGGGTTGAATACGGAACAACCCCATGTATCCCGTGACGAATTTCCAAATATTATTCTTATATACAAACTATGTCCTGACAATTATAAATACAGCAAAAAATAATTAGCTGAATATGTGCAGTCGTTCTAAGATGATGCGCGTACATGTATTTATGGCAATTTCATTCATTTGGTTTCCTATTTTTTTTTATATTGACAGTTTATATTTGTTTCTATTTTTTACTTTAATTTAAGTGATATTAATTATGTACCGAGTCTTTCAGATTATTATTACTTGTATGATCCTGCATGTGTTTTGGAAAAATTCTGTGAACTTGCATGACAATGAAATTAAATAAATAAAATGTTTTTTTTTTAAATAGGTACAGATAAAATAGTTTCACCTTGTTTTTTTAATTATTGTAGTAGATTAGTAGCTTTAAAATAAGAATAATAAGAATAAGAATAAGAATAAGAAACATTTATTGACTTGCACACACATACAATGAAACATACAACAAAAAAAAATCTCAAAGAATAACACATGGACGAAAATTAGACAGGAACGTAAAACAGATACCTAACTAAAATTACAAACAAAACTTAAAAATAATTTAGCTGTGCAAGGCCAAAGGGTAGCTGCCTCAGCGATGCTTTTGTGGCATTGCGCAGAAAGCCACAGAAGCGCTGGTTTTCAGACAGCTCCCTGGACGTGAGGTGACGTAGACAGGTCTCTGTCTACGCAAGGTGGTGATAGTAATACGAAATAAATGCTAATATACTTAAATAAGTGCTAATATAGATATTTAAAATATACATAAAAATAGAAGAAAAAGTGGCTGCAAGATATAATATCCCGTTGCCGTTATAGGAGTGAGAAGAAAAAAAAAATACAAATAATAATGACAGAATGACTCATTGAGAATGACAGTACGTACACTACAAAGTTTGTTAAATTTTAGGTACTTTGTTGCGAAATCATTCACAATCACACAGAAAACAATGGAGGGTAGGCAATGCAAAATAGTAAAAGCCACGTCGACATGATTGCCTGCCACTGCCACGCACGCATATCCATACCATGTGATTCCAGCCTGGCCAGGCCATGTGAAAAAGTTATTGTTCGTCGAATGTTGATAATTAGAAAAACAGATTCTATAGACATGGTGCTTATCGCATATTCGCATGGCGAGAAGCAAAAACCTTCCCACACCAAATAAACTCGCATCGTGAAGAAATAGTGGTAGGTGCTCTCAAAGTTCTTTTTCTTTTTGTAATGACAAGAAATATTCCTTTATTTTACCCTTTAATGTGTGCTTCGTTGTTAGGTCACGTATCGGTGGAGGGAGGTCATTCCAACACTGAGAGGCAGCATATCTAAAAGATCCTCTAAATGCCATAGTTCGGTGTTTGGGAGTCACGAATACGTGAGTACATGCTCTTTTCTGGAATTTAATGCGATCTTGAACCCAAACTAGTTTGTTGTAAAGATACTGGGGCCTCCCTGTGCTTAAGACACCAAATAGCATGATGGAAAAGTGGAGTTTTCTGCGTGCTTCCATCCTCAGTGAATCCGCTGCATTAAGAAAGAGTATGATGCGCGACCGAGGTGGGACGTGGTAACAAAAACGAGCACAAGCATTCTGTACACGTTGTACAAGCCTAGCAGACCTGGACAAAAGGCATGGACCATAGACAACATCACAATGATTGAGTTTTGATAAAACTAAGGACTCACACAATTTAATTCTAATTTCTTCGCTAATGTAATGTCTTATTTTGTACAATAATTTTAGTCTATAGAAACAGTTTCGCGCACATTCCATGACATGATTTTCAAAATTAAGGTGGCTGTCGAAGGTAATTCCCAGATTCCGGGCTACATGTACGCGTTCAACAATTTCCCCCTGTATATAAATATTGAAAGGTGTGCAACTATTGTTAAGTTTTTGCAAGTTGTTTTTTGTACCTAGTATTATGAGCTTGGATTTAAGGGGATTCAGAACAAGACAATTCGACTTGCACCAATTATGCAAATTATGCAGGTCATCATTAATACTAGCAACAGCAGAAGCGGAATCTGTTGGTTTAAAAGATAGATACAGTTGTAGATCATCTGCATATAGGTGATGACTACAATGAGTAATGCTCTGTGTTATGTCTGCGCTGTAGAGTATATACAGGATCGGCCCGAGGATGGACCCTTGTGGGACACCCCGAGTAACCCTCAGGGGGGCGGACTTCAATCTCGATCCATCAGCCATTGCAAGTTCCACATACTGGTGTCTCTGCGAGAGATAACTGTCAAACCACCTCACCGCTCTAGCGTCAGCTCCATAATAAGCTAGTTTGGATAATAATAAACTTGTAACAAACATCACAACAGCGAAGATTAAACTAAAAAGTAGTCGACAATTTACAAGACAAAAAACATAAATCTGGCTTTCGTTGTACAAAAAAATATGCTCACTCTATCACAACTTCTCGAAAATGAAAATGAAAAATGGAAAATTTTTCATAAGCAAAGCTTTTAAAATGTCCACTAATGCGCCACTGAATACCGAATACCAAGAAAATGTGACTACGGCATTGCGTTAAATGCTAGGTTGTAACGTGATCGCAGGAACACTCGTCGAACTTTAAGTAACTGCGAATCGCAGAAAGCGGTCTCGCTTATAATATAGGTAACAGAGCAGAACAAAATATCACCTATTTCGAACATTATGTGTGGTGTGTACATTGTGGTGAGCACTAAAGCTCCTTAGATATTCAATTACACGCCTATGTTTGGTTTCTATTGTTGTTGTGTTGAATTTTTAATGGAATTCACAACCGCCGATAGTTCAGCAATTCCTTTGTGACTGTGTAAAGCTTATAGATAAACTTACAAAATGTAAAAGTATCACAGTCTCATGGGGCGCCTACTTTGCTTGTGTTTGTTTTATTTGTTGTTTTAAAGTTTTGCAAAAATGTATGTTATAAGCATAAGATAATTGCAACAAAAAACCACTAATGTTTTATCCCTGCGCTATCGTAAGTCTACGTGTTTTAAACTAAAAATATGTAGGTAATCAGAGTCTTAATTTCATTCATAGATTGGCGATAATAATTTAACTTTACCACCCCTAGTGGGAATTTGGTCTTCATCTCACATGATAATAGGTGACGATACCTAAGGCCGATGATGGAAGTGCTTCACTTAGACTCCTCAACTACTGAGGTGATGGCTATCTTATCTCTAACTGTCGGAATACGACAATGCTATAGTAACACTGATGTTACGGCAACATATTTAGATTATGACAGTGACAGTAAGCCTGGCGGACTTAAAGCGATTATAAACAAGTACCCTCCGGGAATCGAACTCGGGGCATGCCGGGTCCGAACCCGGTAGCCTAACAGTAGTTACTAGTAACTCTGTGGTGTAGTGACACCAAAGAGGCGTTTAAAAAGAATTGATTTTATTCAAAAGTAAAAATATATTGTTGTCACTATTTGAAATCGTCGCGATCATGTGAGGTTAAAGTAGCATCACTAACGCCACGCAAAAGTGACGTAATGATTAATATTGGCTCTCAATTACTACACCACATATTATTAAAGGTTGAAAGTTAAGTTATAATAACTTAATTAGAACATTTTGCTCCCGTTAGTTGAAGCGTAATTGGCTGGAGCAGTTAACGTGCACGGATATTTCGCGGTAGCAACATTTAGGTGAGAAATTTAACAGCTGTATAATTTGCAAGCACGTAAATATCGTGGAACGCTAAGTTGTGGTATGTTGAACTATACTTTATAGGTTTACGGACGCCTATGCTGGGGATGTGTGGAGATAAGCTATTAGTTCAATGAAGTGAACAAGCGTTCGGAACAGGGCTAATAGGTGTTAACGTTACCGTTATAGCACGACAGCGCAATTTCTATTGTTAGAGAGAAATAGCAAATATAGAAGTACGTGTATTATTACTTTCCCAATATGCTGATGTCCTTATAACGTTTTTCTTTTCTTTTTTTCTTACTTTCTTTCATTCATGAGAATAATGAAACGTGTATAGGCCGATGATGATGATGAGTATTATTATTGGCAGTTGTATTTTATTCCTAGATCATTCTTTTACGAACACCATGCGCCCCCTTACACCTGCATTCCTGTAAAAGGTTGCAATGTTTTTCCAGTCATCAATAATTTTATTTTACACTAGCGGCCCGCCCGCGACTTCGTCCGCGTGGACCCCGTACCCAGTGACGAATTTTCAAAATGACTCCCCTCCCGTACTCAGTGACGAATTTTCAAAATGACTACCTCCCGTAGGTACCCCAGTGAAGCCTACATCGCATATTATATTGCTGCCTAGCTCTAATACTTCTAATACTTACATTTTTAAACTCGTGATATCTTTCGAATGAAATGTCCAAATTGAATAATTTAAAAAGTTATACTTAGATATAAAGGTATTGAAGCAGTCTTCAATATAAAGTAATTAATTTTGATAAGAATTAATACCTATGTACAAATAAAACGCCTTTTCTAGGGGCGGCCTTTTAAACTAAAATAAAATAAACGAACTTTTTTAAAATAAAAGAACACTTATGGTGACTTAACTATAATAATTAGACATAAGCTGTCGCGACACTTTTTGTAGATAATGATGTGTTCTGCAAAGCCGTAGTACATTATTTTGTTCTATATAACTGTTTAAATAACCATAAGTGTTCTTTGATTTTAAAAAAATAGTTGAAATGCCACCCCTAGAAAAAGCTTTTTATTTGTACCTAGGTATTAATTTTTATCAAAATAAATTACTTTATATTCAAGACTGCTTTAATATCTTTATATCTATAACTTTTTGAATTATTCAATTTGGACATTTCATTCGAAAGATATCAGGAGTTTAAAAATTTAAGTATTAGAAGTATTAGAGCTAGGCAGCAACATAATATGTGATGTAGGCTTCACTGGGGTACCTACGGGAGGGAAGTCATTTTGAAAATTCGTCACTGGGTACGGGAGGGGAGTCATTTTGAAAATTCGTCACTGGGTACGGGGTCCACGCGGACGAAGTCGCGGGCGGGCCGCTAGTGTAAAATAAAATTATTGATGACTGGAAAAACATTGCAACCTTTTACAGGAATGCAGGTGTAAGGGGGCGCATGGTGTTCGTAAAAGAAAGATCTTGGAATAAAATACTACTGCCAATAATAATACTCAATATCATCGGCCTGGCCTATACACGTTTCATTATAGGGCACAGGCCTTCTCACATGAATGAAAGAAAAAAAATAAAAGAGATAGAAAAATATTATATGGACATCAGCATATTGGGAAAGTAATAATACACGTACTTCTATATTTGCTAACTTTCCTCTAATGTAAGGAATTTTTGAGCAATTATTTAACTAATTGGGTTACATTATTGGAGTTTTAGTAACAATCCCTATTTTTTTTTAAATTGTATAGCCTATGTCACCCGGAGATAGTGTACCTAGCTTCCCAACGGTGAAATAATTTTTCAATTTGGTCTAGTAGTTTCAGAGCTTATTTAATCCAAGCAAACAATCAAATCTTTCCTCTATATAATATTAGTATAGATTCAAGAAATATTATTCGCATTCTAAAAGCTGCAATAGTAGGTACTTAAGGTATGTACGAGGGCCACACCGAAATGATCGGGAATAGAAAAAACTACAAAGATAACACAATAATATTTACTTTCATTGTTTTTCGAAGTATTCTCCGTGACAATCAATGCACTTTTGCATTCGTTCAAACTAATTATTGTAACAGTAATTCCAGTCTGAAGTAGACATAGTCGAAACGGCCGATTTATGAGCTTGGACTGCCTCTTCTGGACCTGGAAACCGTTGACCACGTAGCAAATCTTTAGTTCTTGGGAATGTAAAGTAATCGTTGGGGCTCAGGTCAGGGCTGTATGGAGGATGGTCCATCAACTCCACGTTTTCCTGATTTAAAAACGCGATCGTTTGCCGAGCGGTGTGGGAACTCGCATTATCGTGGTGAAGGATTATGCGACGGTTCGGATTACTTTTACGAAGTTCTCTTATGACTTCCGGCAAACAAACTGTTGTGTACCATTTAGCAGTAACCGTTTTCCGTTCCTGTAAAGGAATTGTAGCCACATGTCCGGTTTTCTATACAAACGAAGCGACCATTTTTTTCGACACGCTACGAGAGCGCACAACTTTTGTTGGTTTGACCTCACCTTCGTAGACCCAAACAGCCGATTGGTGTTTTCTTTCGGGCTCATATGAATAAATCCACGATTCATCACCCGAGACGATATTGTAAACAGCATTTGAGCTCCCTCTATCGAACCGTTGCAGAGAAGACCGACACCAATTAACACGAGCCGACTTTTGTTCTTCGGTCAAGCGATGGGGCACCCAGCGGGAAACTAACTTCCTGACACCCAGTTCATCATGCAATATTATTTGAATGGCTGTCATACCAATGCTGAGGGAAGCCCGTATCTGCTCGTATGTCACATGTCTATCATCTTGTATTAATTGGCGTACAGCATCGATGTTTTCTTGTGTTACCGCTGTTTTTGGCCGACCAGTAGAAGGAACTGTGGTAAGAGATAAACGTCCTCGACGGAACTCAGAATACCAGCGATATATAGTCGTTTTACTAGGTGCTTCAAGTTCATAAATAGAAACAAGCTCGGCAAGACATTGTTCTTGAGATAAACCTCGGCGAAAGTTGTGAAAAATTATCGCACGGAAATGTTCCCGGGTAAGCTCCATTTTCTCACTGACTTCTTAATTTGAAATAGCTACCACTCTTCTTTTATTGAAAATTTTTATTTTTCAAAAATGGAATTAAGTTCGTAAGAATACTAAATTTCAAATACCTTTTTGGTTTAATAGATTAAATAGATTTTAAGTCTAATTTATTCAAAAGTATTCCATTCCCGATCTTTTCGGTGTGGCCCTCGTACTTAGTTACCAATGTCAATCGAACCTTTGTCATTCGTCATTTGAACTCGGTTCCCCGTATACATAAAGCAGAATAAAGAAATTGAACACCCAATAATACAAAACTGTGTTTGATAAAATATAATTTAACGTATCGGTAATTGGCCGCACATTGAAAAGCGAACGTTACGAATCACATTTAATCGTAACTCATATTAAAACGATTATATTGTGTGAGTGGATCACTAATTTCCTACAATCAGATTTATAATTAAGCAGTATGAATTACAAAATAAACAAGCGGTTTACGTATATGGTTCTTTTAATAACGGGTATCTTTGGAATGGAATTAAACGAATTGATTGCTTGTAATTATATTTTCTTGAATGCGTAGGTACTTTATAAATGCGGCATTTATTGTAGTACTTGATCAATTCCTTACCGTCATAACAATTTCTATACGTATAAAGTAAATTATGGCCTTTAATAATGTCCCACTGCCTGGCAAATACCTAACTTTGTCACTGTAATTATGCCATCGCTACAATTTTATTGATGGGTGTTGACTTCATCACCAAACGCGGGTTGGCGATCACAAATCCGGGCTACGCATCGAAACATCCGAAACACACTTTGCTTGACCTAGGAACTTAACCCAGTCAGATATCGAGCCCAGAGGTTAACTCGGCCACAGAGGCAATTCTCGACTTATATCGTAGAGTAATTTCAAAAGGTACAAATTCCACAATTTTAAAGCCCACAATAGAATAGGTTGGCAACTGTAAACAATACAGAGTGGTTAAAACCATAATCATTTTATAAACATTTTCTTTTCATCTCTCGAACAATGCAATATAAACAATTGAAATATGTAGTAAAACTAAATAAGTAATCAAAATATAAAACATGTTTGTTACGTCAAATGAATAATGAACCTTTCATTTGTTGGCTTGGCTGATCACTTTAGCATTGTATATTGTTCTCTTTACTCGTAAATTTTACGATAGTTAGGTATTCATAATAATTTATTTATCAGCATCTGTTAATCTGTTCAAATCGAAAGTAGTTTTTTTTTCTAACATGATAAGATACTTACAGATAAAAACTTTTTTTCGACCAATAATTGTAAGCACAACACTTGAACATCTGAGAAGCTTTACTGTTGTCGTCACTGAACCGTAGGCTTGCATGAGGACGGAACGTGCAACGGAGTTTGGAATCAATGTTTAAAATTTTGATCCCATAGCGGAACACCTCCAACAAGTTTTGCACTACAATCAGCAGGTTCCTGTACATAAGGGATTCATGTTGCTAAATCATTCGCCAGACCGGCGAAAGTCTGTACAATGGCCGTTATAATAATTTTTCTTGTCTTGGTACTAAATAGGTCTGTTCGTAAAGGAGAATGTCCATTATTTTTCATAGTAGTCTCAGCTTTTTGTGCTCTCTTTTTTATGAATTATAATAAACTTTTGTTAAACGTATTAAATGTTTGGATCTTTAAATAAAACCGATTTTCATCTGAAGGTATTTGATAACTAGCTAACTTACTAACTTCGTCTGCGTGAACATACCGAATTCCGTAACGAATTTCCAAAAAAAATCTTTCATACGATCCTTTTCCTGACAATTACAAACACAGCAAAAGATATAACGAAATAGGTGCAGCTGTTCAGTCTGAAGTGATGCGCGTAAAAATATTCGTAGCAATTGATTATCGATTCGATAATTAAATTATTATTCGATAATAAATTAAATTTAAATAAATTCGATTCGATCGATTAAAGCGTATTATATTAATGTGTGCGTATCATTTCATATAATGACAAATGAACTAATTTCAAAGGACATAACGTTTATTGGATATAATTTTAACTTTTTCTAAATACACTTCCTATAACAACATTACGTATATTATTCATTTGAAATAATACTCATATTCTCTAACAACTTTTTCTATAAAGCTATATTGGTAGAATAATCATATTCTATAACATCACTTGATATATTTTTTGCTTATAAATAAAAATAGCATATTAACTCTAAATTCATTTCAAATATTTTTTAAAAAGTTAACACGTTGGGTTTTCGTTAAGGTTGTGTTAAAAATTCACTAATGTCTGTATTCTGCATGCCTGCTTGCATGTTGCATGCCTGCCTGCATACTGCATGCCTGCCTGCATACTGCATGCCTGCCTGCATCCTGCAGGCCTGCGTGCATCCTGCATGCCTGCTTGCATGCCTGCCTGCATCCTGCATGCATGATTTCATGCTGCATTCTTGCTTGCCTTCTGCATGCTTGCATGCTGCTTGCTTAGTAAATGAATAATATTTTATATGATTAGATTATTATATCAAATGTATATTATATCAAAAGTATATTATATCAAATAAAATTAGAAAATCTAAAAATATACTAAATGTTTATTAGTAAGTCAGTTGGTATATCAAATGAAATTATATGAAATTAAATTATATTATCTGAACGTTAGACCATAAGTATTTATATCAAACATTGTACACCCTATACCAATAGTATTTTTAAAATAATAATGATTATATATCTATCTATATAAAAATGAATCCCTATTTTTCTAGGTCACGCCATCACGCGTAAACGGCTGGATTCTTTTAATGTTATGTTTGTTATTGTCAGGAAAAGGTTCCTGTGGAAGAAAAAAATTAAATAAACACTTTTTTTTAATTATTTTTTTTAATTGTATTTATAAATAATACAGGGACATCTGTCTGACAGGGTCTGTCAGGTCAGCTAGTCTATCTATATAAAAATGAATCCCTATTTGCCTTGGTCACGCCATCACGCGTGAACGGCTGGACCGATTTCGCTAATTCTTTTAGTGTTGTGTTTGTTATTATCAGGAGAAGGTTCCTAATTAATACAGGGACATCGTCTGTCAGGTCAGCTAGTAATCAATAAAATCATCATTATTATTGTCCTATGGCAGAAGTCGCATAGTCGTCAGGTTCATTATAAATCGTTAACGTCAGTAAATAACTCAATATGAGATTTATAAGAAGTCTCAAGGTCACTCATTGGAGGGGGCTTTGCTCAGTGTTTCTCTAGATACGTAAAAGAGCCGTAGAAGAACCAAGGCAACAAACACAGTCCAACGAATTGTTAAACTCAAGGGGCAGTCACACAAGGGCACATCATTCGCTCAGAACCGTTAGGGATGATTGGTTTTTGTTTGGCGACCGCGCACCAGAGGGTATAAACGGTATGGTGGCCCGACGAGGTGAAAAAGATTGCGGTTAGCCGCTGGATACAAGTACCTAGTACAAAATCGGTCCTAGTGGAGGTCCTTGGGGAAGCCTTTGTCAGACAGTGGACGTCTTTCCGTTAATGATGATGGTGGTTTTAACCGCCTCTGTGGTTTTATTTAAGGTCTTAGACCCAAAAGTCCCGGGTTCGATTACCAGCGGAGGGTACATCTTTGTGAACTTGGTTTGGTTGATGGTAGGGCTTGGTACGTCGGCCTGGCTAGCTACCACCATCTTATCTAAAGTCTGTCGCCATAACAACAATGTTAATAGCATTGTTGTCCCATCAGTTTAGAGATAAGATAGCTAGTTTCTAAGTGGTTGAGTATTCCGAGTGATACGCACTTCCTCCGTCAGCCTTATCGTCACATACCATTAGGTGAGATAAAGGCCAAGTGCTTACCCAGAGGGATAAAAAAAAGAACCTCATGATTTATCGAGCTTTATCGAATGAGGTCAAACTTTATGCGCTACTATGCACTTTCTTGATTAGTTGCTCTAGTCACCCTATCTTCGAAATGTCGAGAGGCTTTGGCGAACAAAATTTTTCTACGGAGTGCACATTCTTTTTTAGACAAAACAGACTCCCCTTTTATATGTGTTTCCATCTCTTAGGAGGCAACGATGCGAACAATACTCGTAGTTTTAAAACAAAAAGGTATCTAGCAACACGGTTTCTGATGTAAACGGTTACGTAACATTAGGTTTTAATGTAATGAGTTTGTCATTGTTTTTCGTAAAGTTTACGGGAACACTATACGTTACTATACACTATACTTATACATACTGATCTGCTTGCATTTAATTTAATCTTTTAATTTTGGGAGTTTTTTAGAGGTATCGTACGTATTTTGATATTAACTTTATTGCTTAAGACATTGTCAATGGTCAGAAAACAAGCGTCTAATAAGGAACAGTCACCGCAACTCGCCGTAATTTGAACGGATCTTATACCTGGAACTGGAAAACAGCAAAGAATTACTGAAATAGGTATAACGGTGGCAGCCAATCGGGCTATGTGCAATTTTTTTTAGTAATATACCGAGGTCCAGGGCGACAACGGATTATGTGGAACTTTTTCTCTCCTCTCTACTTCACATCACAAAAATCTCAATAAAATCCTCTTTGTTTCTGAGACAAATTGTTATTGTCCCCTGATTGCCTTTACAGCGGACAGACGGCGAGAAACTTGCATATTATTATTCCTCGAGTCGCCTGACCGAACTTTCCCCCTGAGTATTTCAGGCGGGGAATGGAATCCCGCAAGCGAGTTCCCTTCCGATACCTGCAATGATATGGATAAACGCTCAATCGACGGAACATAATAGTGACGTTACAGTTCACTATTCCCTCACAATTTTAGTAAAGGAATTTCTCTATTGCTTAACCGGTCGACTACAGCCCATTGACATGGAAGCAGGCAGGTCTCGATCGGATGATCGCAATCGGTATATTACCTGGATTTAATATTTATTTTGTTTTCATCCATCATAATATTAAGTATATTCAAAAAATAAAAAAAATTGACCATTTTTACAACAGGATTCGAACCGACCAACTATGTTATAGGAACCAATACTAAAATGTGATTTGAGAATGTTGTTTCATTTCAGTATTGGTCCCAAATTAATGTTAGTCCCGAATAAGTCTCGAAAAAGTGAAAAGCCTATTGATGTATTTTTGCAAAAATAATTTTTACTCTCGAAAGCTTTCTGCTAGGATAACACTTATTAATATAATAAATGTTAGGTCTGAATTATAACTGAAATTGTTAGAAATACATTATATAAGATGACTGCTAGAAACCGCAAGAAACTTCCAGGGCTGGTCAGGTCAAGGGTTTTAAACATGGCAAAAATGACAAAAAAGAAAATTGTGTTTTTTTTCATTATTAATTAAATAATTCATTATATGATTTTTAATTGGATAGTCTTTGAGTGTCTAATTTATTATAAAGCAATAACATAAGAAAAATAAAATGAATACAACTAAAAATAATGATTCTTTACAACGCGCGGGCAACGGCCGGCCGGCCGTTGACCCGTCAACGTAGGTACTGACGCGGACGGATCAACCCCTTACTTGCGCGTTGTAAATAATCGTTATTTTTAATTGTTTTCATTTTATTTTGCTATGATATGAAAAAAAAAACACGAATTCCTTTTTGGCAGTTTTGTCATGTTTAAAACACTTGACCTGACCAGCTCTTGAAGTTTCTTGCGGTTTCTAGCAGTCACCTTATATAATTAGGGTAACTTCAAATAAGCAATAGGTTTTCTATATGTCTACTCTATGACTTGCTACTTATTGTCTGTAAATGTTCTGTATTATTTATGCCTTTTTTGAAATAAAACTGTTCGTTGTCTGCTCTCACTGAAACACGTGGTTTTATTAGGTTATGGGCCCAGTAAATACTTATTAGGGATTTCATTAGTATATGTTCAGGTAGTTTAGCTAGCATAGGTGTAGGCATTCTGTTTTACAATTGGATTGTGCATAAAACACAAAACAGTGAAAATTAACAGCAATGGCTTCCAACGCATTCTTGACCAACGTGCCAAAGTTAAAAGGGCGCGAGAATTATCATGAGTGGGCGTTTGCAGCGGAGAATCTAGCTAATACAACATATAAAGCTAATTACATCAAGCAGAGTGTGCTCAAAATGCAGCCGCAGACGATGCAAAAGTGAAAGCCAAGTTAATTTTAACAATCGACCCGTCATTGTACGTGCATATCAAAAATGCGTCGAGCACAAGAAATTTGTGGCAGAAACTACAGACTAAGTTTGACAATTCTGCATACTCTCGAATATCATCATCATATTATCAATTCGTCTCTACAACTGCGATTCGATGACATATTATGTGATGCAAATCATAGAAACAGAACTAAAATTGTCGGGAACAGGTTTCTCAGTGAATGACGAGTGAATCGGGTGCTTAATACTAGCAGGTTTGCCTGAAAATACTTCCCAATGATAATGGCAATTGAACATTCTGGGATCGCCATTACAGGTGACGTGGTGAAGACTAAGTTAATTGACCTTGCAGCCAACGACAGCTCCAAACATGGAAATGCTTTTTGAGCAAAGGGCAGCACAATCGTATTCATAATTTTAAGGTTCGCAGTAGTGCTAAGAATGACAGCTCAAATCATCATGGTGGCGGCGGATTGTCTATGTCAGCAGGATCAACGAAGAAAAACATAAAATGTTATCGTTGCAAACAGTTTGGGCATTATAAATCCCAATGTAAACTATGTGATCAGCAGCAAGTGAAGAAAACGAATGCTTTCTCCGCTGTTTTCCTGAGCGAAAACTATAGTAAACAGGACTTTTATAGCGGCGCAAGCGTTCAGTGTGACGACAGATGTAAACATGAAATAAAATGCATCTCACCGAGTATCAAGGAGATTATGGCAGCAAATCAAAATGTCATGCCTGTGTTGTATTCGGGTGATCTGATATCATAACAGTCACCCCAATTTGCAAATATGAAGTAACATTTAAAGATTTCTTGTGTGTTCCTAACCTCACAACAAATTTGATTTCCATTAGTCAACTTATCAAAAATGGTAACAATATGGAATTTAAGGAGAAATACTGCTATGTTTACAATAGATAAACATTGTTTGTTTACATCTACTTCAACAAATAGTTGTGAAGTATGGCATAGGAGATAAGGCTATTTGAATATAAACGACCAGAATAAAATGAAAGATGAAGCAGTCACGGGGATATCATACACAGAAAAGTCAGTAATCAACAAAAGTACATGCACAGTGTGTTGTCAAGGAAAGCAGTCACGTTTGCCGTTTGGTCACACTAGTACAAGGAGTAGTGAGCCTCTGAATGCAATACATGCTGATGTGTGGACCGATGGAGCCTATTCAATTGGTGGATCCAGATATTTTTTTTATTTTTGTTGACGACTTTACCCGTATTTGTATTTTTTTAAAGCTAAAAGTGAAGTTTTTAAATGCTTCAAAGAGAGAAAAGTATGGTAGAAAACCTTTTTTTTTTGGGTTTGAATTTGGGTCAGGTTCAACAATGCTTGGGCATGAGAGTCAAAATTGATAAAAAATCAAATCTTATTACCTTGGATCAGGAACAGTACATATACCAATTATTAGAAAAAAATAATATGTTAAATTGTATGATTGCTGGTACTCCAAATGGAATGTAAATTAGATATTCATAAATCTAAATACTGTGTGATTAAGCAATTCCATATCAACAATTGATTGAAAGCTTGATATTGTATTTATCTGTTCATATATAAGACCCGACGTATCTTATAGCGTCAGTTTCCTTAACTAATTTAATAAGTGTCATAGAAATGTTCATTGGAATTATGCAAAGAGAATACTTAGGTATCTTAAGAAAATTAAGAATTTTGTTTAAAGTATGTAAATGAAAAAGCAAGACTTGTTGGATATGTTGTTGCCGATTGGGCAAGTAATACTTTAGATCGCAGATAATATACGGGCTATTGTTTTCTAATGTCAGGCTCAGCCATTTACTATGTGAGCTTACTGGTAGTCTTTGTACAGTGACAATGTACAATGACAGAAGTTGGTGGCAAATTATGTTTGCAACAGAAAAAGTAAACACATTGATATTAGATATCATTTCTTAGAAGATGCAGATAGCAATAATATTATTAATTTAAAATATTTGCCAACAACTGATATTGCCAGCTGATGTTCTTATTAAAGCTTTAAATCCTGCAAAGCATAATAAATGTTTTAAGAGTCTGGGGTTAGTCGGATAAAGGTAAAAAAATTAGTTTACGTGAATTACTGTTGTTATTTAATTTTGTGAAAGGCTTTGTTTATTTGCTGTGTAGTTGGGGAGTTAGAAATACATTATTATGTATAAATATGGCAACATCAAAAAAGCAACAGGTTATCTATAGGTGTAATCTATGATTTACTACTTCTTGTCTGTGAAAGATCTGAATTATCAATACCTTTTTTAAAATAAAACTGTTCGTTGTCGGCTCTCACTGAAACACACAACGTGTTTATTAGAAATCCTGAAAATTGAAGAAAGTGGTAACGAGGCAGCTAAAGCCTTGTTGGTTTTCTGACCTGTTTTCCGAATAACGTTCTTTTGTATCTAGTTTTAAATTTCAAATTCAAATATTACTTGTCTTCTCTGTCTAGCCTCTGTTTTCATGAAAAAGGTAGTTCAGATTCATCTGCGGAGCTAGAAAGAGCTCCTTCTCATTATTGTTATCCTTCCGAAGTATTGTTATTAGTGAAGTGCATTATTATAACTAGGCAGTTCCAGGCATACGTCCTGATAATAATAATTATAACCTAAATCTACACAACAGTGCATTAACCTTTCATAACTACTAATAACTAACCTTATATTAACTAACCATTTGTTTAAATAATATAGATACCCAAACTTAACTTTAGATAGTTAGATAGATAGATAAACACTTTATTGCACATACACAAGAAACAGTTACACATGACACAATCTTAATTAATACTGGTATGGGCAAAGGCGGTCTTATCGCTAAGAGCGATCTCTTCCAGACAACCTTTGGTTTATGGACATAATATGAAGGAGATAGGGAAAGTGCACAAGATCAAATGATCTTAATGATTCTAATAAGGCATAAAAAATTTACAATTTTGTTTGCCGATCTAGCAAATAGTTTAGACGCCGAACCAAATATTTGCATTAATTTAAGTCATTAATACGTACACAATTGGAATATGCCACCTCCATATGGGATCCATTTTACTGTAAATATTCGGATCGCCTTGAAAGCGTGCAAAAGAAATACTCGCGTTGTATGCATTTTAAATGTTTTCGTAGTCGACTATCCTACGCGGAACTGTTACGATAATATAAATTACATCATCTTAAAATTAGAAAACTACACCTACAGGCAATGTTGTTGTATAACTTCTGTCATACATAGGTCACACTAAAAGTTTAATTCCGGAACTGGCCACTTACCTAAACAATATGTATATAAAAAGTAATTACAACATTTAAAAATGGAACTCTTTGGCTGTAGAATGCAGTTTGTTTCATCTGACTGTCAATTACTTTTACACTGTGGCGCCATTTTAAAAATTGCGAAATCGCGAAAATTTTCGTAGTATGATTTTCTACGATTTTAAGTGTAATTTGACAGCTCAATAGAGAATCGCTCGGCTTCAATCTGCTTTTGACGATGAAGCACCATGCAAGACGACTATTTATAGCTGGTTTGCGGAGTTCAAGCGCGGTCGTGTCAATCTCAGTGACGAATCTCGCGATGGTCGCCCGTCCACCGCTGTGAATAACAAAAACATCGATGCCGTGCGCCGTATGATTGAAACAGACAGGCATGTGACCTACCATGAAATTTGCGCATCCTTAGACATATGCATGAGTCAAATACAATCAATCCTCACAAACATTTGGGTGTGAGAAAGCTATGCTCGCAGTGGATCCTACACAATTTGACCGAGATTCAAAAAACGGACCGCGTCACTTGGTGCAGTGCCATGCTTACCAGATTCAACGAAGGTGCATCAAATTTAGTGTGGGACATAGTAATAGGTGACGAAACATGGATTTAATGCCACGATCCCAAAACAAAGCAGCAATCGAGCGAAGGGGTCTTTTAAGATGAGCCGAAACCAACTAAAGCGGCGCGCGTGAAAAGTACATCTAAGCGGATGATTGCTTCTTTTTTTAATAAAACTGGACACCTGGCTACTGTTGCTTTAGAGAATCGTCGTACCGTGAATAGTGACTGGTACACGACCATTTGTTTGCCGGAAATTATTGACGAACTCCGTAAAAATAACCGTAAACGCAGTGTCATCTTGCACCACGACAATGGTAGTTCCCACACGGCCAGACAGACAAACTAATTTTCGAAGGTGAAAAACGTAGAACTTATGAGCCATCCTGCATACAGCCCCGACCTGGCACCTTGTGACTTTTTCTGTTCCCAAAAATTAAGAACCAGTTACGCGGTCAACGATTTTCATCACCAGAATAGGCTGTCGAAGAGTATAAAAAACACGTTTTTGATGTCATCACGTAGGAGAGCTACAAAAGTTTTCAAAATTGGTTAAATCGAACGAAAAATTGCATTTACGCAAAGGGAGAAAATATTTTGAGAAACAATAAATTCATTTTTGACCTTTAATAGTATTTTTTTCTTATTCATTCCGGAAACTTTTAGTGCGCCCCACGTAATAGGTACGATTGTGTTGACATTGTGAACAAATATGTAATCAAGTGCCTGCCAGACCGCGTATGCGAGCTTGTCGCACACCTAAACTATTTGCTGTAAGAAAATCTCGATCACCAATGTCTCGATTGCCTGATGTTTATAATAAGTTTTCGTTAATTTAGATCTAGTTAGTACTATTTATTCCTTTAGATATTCTGTCGTGAAATCTGAAATCAACTCTGCACCTTAACACTACTTAGCTACTTTCACATTGTTACTAATTAAGCTTTCTATAAATCGGAACACGTTTCTTTAACTTACTCACTATTTTATAATCCGTGGCTAACGGTGTCGGTTTCACTATTACTGACCTAAGTACATATTATGTTATTAATGTAATCCTTATTGTGAAAGTGTTTGTTGATCCCAATAAATGGTAAAAAAATATATACTTCTGGACTCGTCGTGCATTTATTATCTTCCAAATCCTCCTCATTGTGTCACTCCTCTGTTGCTCCGTACCGTGACAAGGTAATCTTAGATGTTTTTTCTTATTAGATTATCTGACGTCACATCTAGCTCAAAAGTTACAGTAAAACTAAAAATGTAATAACGTCGTTACTACTATGACCAAATTTTAAAAAGATCAACATTTTCTGTAGGTACCTTTGGAATGTATCTTGTAACGTTATAAACTTATAGCTATTAAATACTTATATAAAATTTTAATTTATAAATAAAAAAACCATAGATTATCTTATCCTAATTAACTTAATTCTAAATATTACTTTAAACCAAATTACTTAACTAATAACTACAAAGAAATAAAGCCTTAATAGTTTTGATAACTGCAAAACAAACGTATTTTGATTCATTTGGTTTTATCATTGCGCGCACGGTACCCTAACATGCCTTTCGTATATTTTTTATTTGATGAAAGTAGGTAGGTTAATTTACCTGCGCGGTGGGAGTTGGCGTCGTCTCATACGTTCGAGAGACAGGCATACGTCTGTTACGTTGCTTTTGTAAATTTGTGCAATTTCATACGTTTTTATAAATATTTAATAGGTCACGTATTTGACTAAAGCTATTATTTTTATAAAGTATCCAGCCTTATCGTCATTCTACGATAATTGTGCTACTTAATCCCCGTTAGGGGTTCCACGCTTGGATTTCTACGCCTGGATTTCTACGCCTGGATTTCTACGCCTGGATTTCCACGTTTGGAGTTCCACGCTTGGATTTCTACGCCTGGATTTCAACGCTTGGATTGGAGTCCTACATTCCACGTTCCACGTTCTACGTTTGGAGTTCTACGCGACCGTCTTCGCATTTCGACTCGGCCGCCATTTTGTGGACACACCACGCAGCTCGCAGCTCCTGTACAGGGACGCGCCTCCCAACACCTCGGCGTTCCCCAAGCTAAGTCAGGGACGAGAGCAAACTACCCAGCTAGGCCCTTATGTACTCCACGCCCTGAGACCAAGTTTAAATAAATTTGTATGACAATAAGTGGGTGTTATTATTTCACATACCCCACTACGTCACAATCTATAACTACTTTTAACAAGTATTTCGTAATGAAAAATAAGAACACAGGAACCAAGGAATTTGCTCCATGACAGGAACCTTCATTCACGCATGAGACAAAATTATAAAGCATGTACACTTTATCCTATATTACTTTGACGCTTGGCTCGCTTTATTAAAAATGCATAGTATGGAGTGGTAGAGTTTTGATTAAAATTCAACGGTAGGACAACGCAGCTAGAAAGTTAAGGTATGTAATTATATAATATTAGCGGATCATTCCGGTTTTACCTGCGTGGTACCCATTCCTGTGGGAATATCGGGATAAATCATAAAGTTACTATACCTAGTATAGTAACTTTATGGAAAACATAGCCTATAATAACTTGAGAAGAATGTAGCTTTCTAATAGTCAAAGAATTTTCTAAATCGGTCGAGTACTTTCGGAGCCTATTCAATTCAAACAAACAAACAAACACATCTTTCGTCTTTATAATATTAGTATAGATATCTATTGCAGGTTACCCATGGCTAGCCGTTACAAATAATATTAATATGTTAAGTCAAAATTCTGCTATGTGAAGTCTTACTTCAATTTGTTTGTAAAAAAAAACACCCCCGTTCCCGTTACACAAATAGCTGCAGCCGTTCTGAAGTACTTATTGCGCGAGCATACATTCGTATCAATTGATTTTTTTTATATACATTGTGCAAATAGTTTTTTTACCAATATCCTACAACTGGACAAAGGTTTCCTCCAATCTTTGCATTCTTCTCGATCGCTGAAGATCTCTCATCTCATCAATCTCCTTTACAAACTTCAAATCATCCTTCATGTTTTCTCCTTTGACCGTGAATCAATTCTATATACTTGTATTATTTGTGTAAGCTTGATTAAGCTTTAACTTATACGTTGCTAACAATTGAATTCCTATTGTGTCTGGTATTAAAACAGCTGAGCTCTAAAGGTGTTATTTCGTGCTCTGTGTTCGTGGCTCGGGGCATAGCATGGGCGAAAAATTTGGTACTGGACTATTCCAGTACCAAATTTTTACCAATTGCTAGTGATTTAAAAAGAGCCGTATTTAAAATTTAAACAAATAAACAATTACAAAAAAAAATTTTAGCTTTTCTTTTGAACTGCTAAAATAAATAAGTACTAAAACATTTAGGCTGCTTAATCCTGAGTAATAAACCTACCTTTTATCGCGATCACATAAAACGTTTCTGAGTGCAGGTGACAGGCAGAATTGCACACGCTCAAAAGTTCGTGATTCGTCATGATCATCATCAGCCTATAAACCTCCCACTGCTGGGCACAGGCCACCCACGTGGACAAAAGCGCGTGGAGACATTGGGTTCACGCTGGCCCAATGCGAGTTTGTTGGTTTTAACGACTGCCATCTTACGACAGCACCCGGGACCAACGGCTTAACGTGCCTTCCGAAGCACGAAGGAGTTCGAAATGTTTTTAATTGGTCACCCATCAAGCGACCCCGCATTGCGAAAGTAATAGCTTAGCGGGCAAGATCGCAAGCCGAACGCGCTAGCCGCTGCGCCATCGACTTCCTCCGTTTGTGATTAAGTTCGTGATTAAGTTTGTATATTTATAAAGTTACAACACGAAAAGTTTCAACAATGTATTACTCACTAAACTGAAATAACACAAACGCACCGTATGTGCAGCATGGACGTCAAATGTAACGAATCTGAAAATAAGTGATCATGTATTTGAAATTTTTTGTCACCTATTTTTGTCGTAGGACATTTATGTTTCTGATGTAGTCTTTAAGTAGTGTCCTCTTTTTACGTGTCCTTATAACACAGCTACTGACAAAAAATTTGAAACGACAGATATAGCCCGTGCCAATAATTGTGTTGCTGACATGATCAACTAGCGGTCTGATTATCTTAAAGCCGAATGTCATGGGTTCTGTTCTACCTAGTCTGCTGCCAAAGCAACAACGATGTAGCAATTAAATAATTTCCGTGCCTAGTGTTTTCTGTTACATATAACTTGAAAATTTACCCTAAATTAGCACTAAATCAATTATAGCTAAACATAGCCAGCTAATTGAGTTGAAATTTAAACTAAAACACCTGGAATTTTCATATTGATGTAACGCACTCGCGCACACGCAGTAAAATAGAGAAGTAATTCAAAAAGTCGATATACTTGTGCATACAAATGTTAACGACTATTATCCCCGAAGGGTTAGTCCCAGACCAGACAATGAGGACCGCAGAGCAGTCCACTGCCACAGTTCACATTTCACCACATTATAACTGCACATGTGCTCAGCGAGACAAGTGGTGAGCCCATAGCCGCTCTATGCTGCACAGCAAAGCAAAAAGTCGATATTTCATCAAAATTTTGACGGGCATTAGCGTAACCAAGAATTTTGCAATTTTTCAAACTCGCATTACGACCACGGTAAGTGTAATTACTCAAAACACGTATTACGTAGGCCCATTAAAAGATTTGAGATGATTCTGTGGTTACTAATTCAGTATAAAAGTAAAAGAAATCTATTTAATGGCAAACATAATTTCACAGAAAAAAATAATGAAATTGGCGAGAATTGACAGTTCGCCAAAACGGAATTTTGCAACGTAAGCGTTTTTAAAAATGTCGAAATACTCTTCTACTCACCGTATTTCCTAAATAAGTGCACATCAAAACAATCGCATACTAATTATCGTTAAGGATTATTATGGTTTGTTTACATTTGTAGACAGTGACATTCCAATATTTTTTTTTTCTGACCAAGCGCCATAAACACGGCAACGTTCTTTGTTAAGGTTTTGCTCACTACACCTAGTTCGTAGTTCCGCAAGAAAATTTGAGGTGGCTCTATGGATATCAATTGATCCGTAGAGCAATTGAAACTATGGCATAGTGTACGAGTACCTTTAGTAAAACAATGAAATTGTAGACAATTTTGACGGTTCGCCATTTTTTTGCATAGGAGTTTTTTGTGCTAATAGTGTGTTCATTACTCTTCGTAATCATCGTTCTTCCTAATAATGTGCACATCAAAACAATCGTTATGGTTTTAGCTATCGAAAATGATATGATTCTTTATAGTTTGAAACAGTGACTTCCAAGTAATAACGACTTCTAAATGTCGATATAAAAAAAATATTTTGGTTTTTTGTCTTGGAATCTTCATTTTTGTCATTTTTGTTATAGCTTTTCGTAATTAACTGTTAACTTATTAAAATACTGCGTTTTCTAAGCATAGGTATGGTACGTAGTTTAGGTTTTGATATAGCTTTAGCAATGGGTTAGTTCTAACCTTTTTTGTCAGCTCGGGTAGTCTCGGTCAGCGTCGGCCAACTTTCGGACAGCTGTCAGAATGACTGGACGGTAGGAGCCATATTGTATATACGGTCTTTGACAGCGAAGTGGTTAGAATACCTACGATAAGTATTTCTAAACGGACAATTTCAGCACGTGTGCATTAACCTACGAGATTTGATTTAACATTCTGAAATCAGGTAACCGAATGCAAATCGGTGGTCCACATTACAAATAGATATCCACTTTATTTAAACTGTCTCGGAGCTTCATTAGCAGCTGCTAGATTGGATTTACATGTTTCATGTAAAGCCGAACAAGGTATGCTAATTTGGGACTTCGGAAATATTGCTGAACACAATAGCATGGTACTTTTAGAAATCGAAGTATCATCGATGTTTAGTTTAAATTAATTTTCTATCTTATTTAGATTGTTCATGTAATGTTTAAATATTATATTTCAAAAGTCATAATTTTTCAATCGTTATATTTTAATATTGGAAATAATGTATTTATTTATTGATTTATTTGGTGTACACCAACAGCAATATACGGTGGTTAGCATGCCAGTTCTGGCGTCGCGCTATCTCTAAGGCCTCGGGTTCTCTAAATTGACCTGACCGGGAATAGAATCCCGGTCAGGTCAATTTAGAAAACACCCAGGTGTTTTCTGTTTATAAAAATGTTTATCTGTTATCTAGTTATTCATATAAAGAAGTTTCAAAAGAAGCTGGGCTAGATAAATAGCGTGAACCTAGAAATTTATTTTTTTATTATTTATCAATAGCAATTTAAAATTATTAACATTTTAAGCTTTATTATGTCCTCTCTCCATTGATAAATTGTTTAACACCAGCGAAGCCCATATTTACGCGCGGCCCTTTTCTTTTTTTTCAAAACGATATTTTTATGAAAATTCAAGTGATGACTCTTAAGTGGCAGATAAAAGTAACGGAGTCGAGTCGCGATTCTATGGCCCTTGTGCGAAGGGCCCCTGTATCGAGAGGCATTCTTCTTTGCCACCGTGATTGACCCTTATACCTACTGGTAGTCTTTTTAGGCTCGCCCCGATAATGACCTCCATGATTCTAATGACTTTCCGTTTAACTGGAATAACACGGAACGATACAACGCTATTATGTTTGTGTGTTTCATTAACAACCTTTTGTGGGTGATTATTATGATTTATTTAGAGCTGAGTAGTGGCGGCTCATTTTTAACCGGTCAAGGATCATAAGACCGCCGGCGGTTGCAAAGCAATAGAATTTCAATTGTGTCTGGTTTTACGGTGCTCAAAGATTAACTCATCTCTTCCCTTGGGTATCGTAAAAGACGACTAATGAAACTGAAGAATGCACATATTATATCCGCATAGGCTTACCACCTATCACACTGAGCACATGTGCACTTATTATTTGGTCAAACGCGGACTGTTGCAATGCACTGCTTTTACGGTTACTTACTCTGTGATTAATAGGCGTGAATGTGTGTGAATTATGATTTATTTCCGTATACGCCTCTCCGTGGAAGCTACTTCTAAATCCGCCTGATAAGCTACCACCTTATATAAGTCTGTCAATGAATAATGGACAAAAACTCAAGCCCCGGCGGAAATAAAATATATCTCAGATTTTTACTCAAAATGTGTAATTTAATACTACGTAGTTGGAATCGTCGAAATATTTTTCTAAAAATGTGAAATGGCTTTTCGAAGGATTGCAGGGGTCATATTAATGTTTTATTAAAATGATCGGGTATATCGGACTAGCTTCCGCCTTCGTTTCAGTCAGCGGTGTTAATCCTGGTCCTTATCTATCTACCTACCTACAGTTTCATTCAAATCAGTTCAGTCATTGAGGCGTAAAAGAAGAAAAACATCCAAACATTAAAATATTAAACCATCGTTAATTTCACATTTAGAATTTTACTTAAGTGTGATGTGATTATTACTGATACCTATTTGTGTATATTACCAAAAAAAAAATTAAATTTTTTTATACTTATGTGTTTTCTTTATCATTAATGACTTCTGCTACTACTTTAATAATAGTAGTGGTGGTAATATTTATACTGTAGAAAAATATTTGGATTGTACCCCCTATTACTCACTGCTAAACACCCATTTTAGCAATATAATGAAGCTTTTACTGAAACATTAATATGACACCTTCAAATCTTTCTATAGCAATTTTATACATTTAGAAAAATATTTCGGCGGTGTCCCTGCAGTAATTAATTACTCAACATTACCAGTATTGTGAGGTACATTTCTTTTGCGCCGGGCCTAAATTTTATTAAATATATAGTTTTGTAGCAATGTTGTGTTCTGACAGTTAGAGATAGGATAGCCGGTTATCTGTGTTTGACCGTTCTGGGTGTAGTGACTACTTAACGGGCCTTCCTAAGCAAGGTGGAGAGCCCGAGATATTATGTATAATTAGCCACCAATCTGATAACGCATCTGCAAAAGTACCTTAACATTCAAGATATTAACATGAAGGTGCTAGCCGTTGCGTGAACCATCTTCATGTGTAGGGATGCCAAAACTTACAGTTGAATGTTAGGTTTCGTTTACGGACTTGCGGAAATAAGCACGGAGTGATATACGGGTCTGACGAAACAACAAGGGACTAAACCCTTTAGAGCAGTATTTAACCTTGCTATGCGAATTCTTATACGAATTTAGCACAGTAAGATTAAAGTGATACTGCCCTGAGAGGTGACATTAGGGCCCCAGGGCGTAAGAACTCAAGCAAGCAACGCGTGCGTGACTCCTTCGGTGTCGTGCGAGTCTTTTGGCTGCGGTGGCGGCTTTCCAATTAGGCGTATGCTCGTTTGGCGGCTTAGTAACATAAAAAATAACCAAATACACGCTTTGGACTGAAAATGTGCTTGCCGCATCGCAAGACGCTTGAGCTCGTGTCAGAGACCTAGTGCGCAGCGGAAAACGCGGCGGAATACAGCGCTGTGTAAGATCGCTATCTTCGGCTCACTTTGCCGCGTGATGGACGGCTCGACTTTTATAGCGCACTTGAATCATCTAGTTGGAAAATAGCACACTATTCCGAGCTTCCACTCTGTCAAATCTATAGTAATTATGTCGGTGTATCCCACAGCACACTGCTACACATATTCGCAAAAACAATATCCGCTTCGAATGCAAACTAACTCCGATGGATTGGATAATAGTATTGTTGTAACTGTTTTTTAATTGTTAGATTCACCCTCCTTCATTTTCATATCGCCGAGCTATGAAGGCGTGGTAAGTTCAGACAATACGTTTCACTTATAATTTTAAGACTTATCACAAGTATGCAGGGTCAATTTTGGATCCCCGCCAAATTTATTTACGTGATCCTATTGAAACAGTACAACCAAAAAATGAAATAAAAAACGATTTTTTTTTTACATTTTTGTCTCAACTTTTCCTTAAGAAAATTAAAATTATTGTCACCTAGCGCGCGGCCTATCGCGGTTATCAAAGCGCATGCGCGTGACCGCTATGATTTAACCCGTGCACCAATGACAGCGCGCCGGCGCCGTCGCTTTGACCACGAGGGTGAGCGCACGCACCTAGAACTATAGGATATAAAAATCAGGCAAAAAATTGTATTTAAAAAAAGAAAACATTCATTATTTTTACGTCAAGTATTAATTATTTTATTACTTTTTTGCCCCATATTTACTTTTGGCGGGGGATACCAATACAATACGTCCAACTTAAGTTTATTTCAGCGTTTTTTAACGCAACTAATCAAATTACGAAATTATTCCTGGTACTTGTAATAATATCCTCTCCATAGAGAAAATTTAAAATATTTGTACAAGTACTATCCGGTATATAAACTTATATAAACAAGACAAATGAAGCAGCTGTACTTAGAGAGCAAAGGTGAAGTTTATTGAATATGGGGGTATCGCAAACACGCTATGTATAGACCTATACATTTTTAGACAATGAAGTTGAATACTGATCACACGAGTGTCTTGTGACACTGCAGTGCAGTATCTTGATTAATTTTAGTCACAAGACGAAGACCTAAATGGATATGTTATGGAATTCTGAAATCAATGATATCAATAATAATAAGTAGATAGATAGATAGATAATTATTTTATGTACCTAACAGTTTATATTACACACAAAACATAAAAACAAGTACAATAGACAGAAGTTACAGCGATGGGTCGATAGTCGGCTGGATCCGAGCGATCCCTTTTTTGGAGATGGGTTGCATGTTCGCTTCCTTCCAGAAACCGGCACAATACCGGTACCTATCGTAAGACTCCTTCAGCAATCGTGTCAACGCAGGAGACAACTCAGCCGCACAAAAGAGCAGCACAATCGTCGGAACACCATCCGGCCCGCTAGCCTTCCGCACGCCGAGCGACCGCAGCACGGCATGTACATCACAATGCCTGATACGAATATCAGGCATGGTGGCCCCACAATGCGCTATGATAGGTGGAGCGGCACCACAATCGTCGACGAGCGAATTAGCCGCGAAAAGGTCTGCCAACAAGTTCGCCTTCTCAAGCGGCTGGTAGGCTAACGAGCCATATGAATGTTTCAACGGGGCAGCAAGGGAGACCAAAACCTGGCCTGCACGTCTTTAGCGAGCGCGAGATCAAGTCCTGCCCTACCCTCGCCAAGGAAACAGCCTCCTTGGCGAGGGTAGGGCAGGATTTTTTACGATTCACTAACAAGTGAACTCCACCTCAAACAGCGAATTGGTGGAAGAGGAAGAAGCTGCTGTATTACGCGCATTCTTTTTAGGCACTGTCATTGGAAAAGGGGAAGGAAGGAACATGAACAAGGAGCCACTACTGTTGCAAAGAAATGGACATAGCGAGAGTCTTCCGCTTCAGCATTGGAAGAGCGTTACAACCACAGCCGGACGGTAGAGCCCCCATACCCTCCCGGAAGTGGTCGCCGGGTCCTACCATGTCCGTACACCAACCGGCACGACGATCAACTCCGAGATTATGCGCGATCTGGTGAGGCAGCCTCCCGAGGTGGTTAGCCCCGATCGGGCCCCTGTATTATACCGCGGGCGGCCAGCGGCACCACTGTTTTTACGGGTCTCCCTGGCCGGCGTTGCGAGTCTCATCTCCCACTCAATGGTTCCACGGCAGTACTCTATGGTCCACTGTGCGACTTGCGACGAGCACAGATCACTTGGCGGGCGTACACTGCCGCACGGTGGTCGATAATTGGGCGAGCTGGGCTCTACCACCAAATGCTCAATTAGCACCACCCAGTGGTCACATGTATGGTCACGAGGGTGTACTTTTCAGTACACATCTACGGATGCGACCATTGCTAACCCCCAAAAAAGTTTTAATTGCTTCGGTAAGATTATTGAGTGGTGCCTGGCAATAAATCTGCAAATCGTCTGCATATAGGTGGTAGGAAGAATAAAGGTTTTCAGAAATGAAAGTGATGAATAAAGCAAAAAGAAGAGGAGATAAACCGCCACCCTGAGGGACACCTGCCGTCAAGTCACATGACGAAGAGAACTTCTCCTCAAGACAAACCCGGTGCCCAAAGGTCAAGAGCGCATCAAACATAAAAGGATGTCAAAGTGTTGACTTTGACATCCTTTTATGTTTGATGCGATGATGTGTTAAAGGCATTGCTGAAGTCGAGCAAGGTTAACACAGTGAATTGGCTGTTTTCCATTCCAAAGCGGATGTCGTCAGTGATCTTGACCAACGTAGTAATTGTGCTGTGGCCTAGGCGGAAACCGGACTTGAATTGGTTTAGGAGTTTATGGTGAGAAAGGAACTTACTAAATTGACTGTGGACAAGACCCTCAAGGACTTTGTATAGGAAAGGGAGAATGAAAATAGGTCGACAGTCAACAAATGTTTTAGGGATTCCTTTTTTAGGCAAAGGAATTATTTGAGAGTCTTTCCACGAAGATGGGAATACAGCTTTCGAGATAGATCTATTGAAAAAAAAAGTGAGGTTCGGAAGGATGACATCAAGGATGTGTACTAACATATTTCGGGTAATGCCGTCACCACCTACCGCATTGGAAGTAATTGACAGCAAGCTCTTTTTAACATCACAAACCGATAATTAGTCAAACGCAAAGGGAGAAAAGTCAGGAACTGGTATAATATATACTTTGTGTAAAGTGGTCGCTTTGTCGGCATCACTGATAAGTGATGATGATGAGAAATGGAGATTCAATGAGTTAATATTGTCTGAAATCGGATTTTGTTTTGTTGCGAAATAACAACCAGATATTATGTGTTTTCAGTTTATAATGAGTTTTGGTACATATAAAATTAATTAATTAAAATAGTGCGTCGCTGAGCCAAGTCGTCGTAGAAGAAATAGAAAGCGGCCGCCGGTCCCCGTCCCCTCCGCCTCAGGCCCCGCTCTGGCCTGAGCTATAGTCGCGAACATCCTCCCCCCCCTTGAAACAAACGGTTTCAAGAGGCTCATGGGAATCTGATTCAAGAGCACAGACTTTAGTCAGTGCTCGCCTGATGATGGCTTTTGTGGTTATTATATCGGCGACTCTCGACACGCCGTCTTGTCCGGGATATAATTTATGTAGCCGACCCATCAGCCACTTCATAGGCGGTAAGTTCTCATCCTTGATGATGACGAGATCTCCAGGATTCACCTTCCTCCCTTGGGTTCGCCATTTGACACGTTGTTGTAGGTCTGACAAAAACTCTTTAGTCCACCGATGCCAAAATTGATGCCGTAGACGCTCAATCAGTTGGTAACGATTGACGTGGATCTTCTCGGTGGTCGGTGAAGGTAGTGCCGTCAACGGACGACCGATCAAAAAGTGCCCGGGAGTTATTGGTCTGAGATCAGAAGGATCAACAGACAATGCCGTTAGTGGCCGAGAATTTAAGATTGCCTCAATTTGTGCAAACAGTGTGGAGAGTTCTTCAAACGTTAAACTACTATTGCCGGCAACGCGTTTCAAGTGAAATTTTGTGGCCTTAACACCCGCTTCCCAAATTCCACCAAAATTCGGTGAATAGGCAGGTGAAAATTTAAACACTATTCCTTCACTGCTCACGAAATCATCCACTGAGGCTTTACATGATTTGAGTAATCTAGCAATTTCGTTATTTGCCCCTACAAAGTTTCGACCATTGTCGCAGTAAATGGTAAGCGGCTTACCGCGACGAGAGATGAATCGACGCAAACATAAAATAAACGCATTCGTGCTCAGTTCGCTTACAACTTCTAGGTGTACAGCTTTTGTACACAAGCAAACAAAAATACACATATAACATTTTGTGGATCTTGCTCCGCGGCCTTTGCGATTTGATATTAAAAATGGTCCTGCGAAGTCTGTACCGCAATTTTCAAAAGGAGGTGCTGGAGTAACTCGTGGACGAGGTAAGTTTCCCATAATTTGCTGAAGAGTTTGACCTTTGAATCTTCTACACTTTACACATTTATTTACTGTTCTAGCACTGAGACTACGCCCACCAACTGCCCAGAAGCGATCTCTAATCGAGCTTAACAATTGTTGAGGACCACAATGCAACAGACGAAGATGCTCAGCTTCAAATAATAATTTTGTGAACACATGTTTTGAGTCAAGCAAAATTGGGTGAATTTTATCATATAAACAGTGGGAAGCATTTTGAATTCGTCCACCTACTCGCAAAACGTTATTCTCATCAAGAAAAGGACTTAACGGTAAGATATTTGATTTGAATGTAAACTTTTTAATGTTGTTAGAGCATGAATGTCTTTATTAAAGGACTCTTTTTGTGATTGTTTAGATAGACACATCAAAGAGTTTTTTAATTCATCAGCTGTAAGCTGACCATTAAACTTGGAATTATCTTTTTTACAATTATTGACAAATCTAAGAACGTAAGCAAAAACTCTTTGTAATTTGGATAATTTTGAGTATTTCTCAAATGGAACAATGTTATCTATATCTACACATTGCAAACTCATACACCTTTTTGTTTCAGGTAGATCGTGACAGCGGAGATGGGAAGCAGGCCACTCACTATTGGAAAGGAGCAGAAAAGAAGGACCATGCCACCACAACAAATTGCCGATCAATTGATGAGGAGGGACGCCTCTCGACGCCAAGTCTGCAGGATTACACTGGGTAGGTACATGACGCCAAGCTAATTCATCTGTTAAGGTACGTATTTCCTCAATTCTATTACACACATAGGTTTTAAGAGTTTTAGGTTCAGTTTTTAGCCAACCTAGCACAATGGTGGAATCACACCAATAAATAGAATTTGTTATAGGAATTTGAAGTGAATCCTTAACTTTATCATATAAACGAGCACCAAGCAGCGCACCCATTAATTCAAGTCTAGGAATCGTCAATTCTGGCTTAATGGGTGCCACTCTTGCTTTAGCAGCCAATAAATTAACTTTGACAGTATTAGTAGTATTAGTCTTTTGACCTTAAATAAATGCAGGCTCCGTACGCTGTTTCAGAAACGTCAGTAAAACAATGTATTTCAATATCGGTTGGATTATGAGACAAAACATATCGAGGAACCTGAAAATCTACGAGATAAGAAATGTTATTAACAAAATGTTCCCATTGTTTTTGATGTCGCTAGGCACCGGATCATCCCAATCGCTTTTTAAGCGCCACAAGTTTTGCAGTAATATTTTGGGGACGATCGTGCATGCTGACAAGAGACCCAAAGGATCAAACACCTTACAAGACGTCGAAAGAATGTTGCGTTTTGTAACTTCAGAATCTAGTTTCAATGTAGTAGAAAACGAAGAGTATCAGAAGTGGGAGACCACCTTAAACCAAGTACATTTGAGTCCTTACTAAAACTTTGAGATTGTTCTACAATAGACATATTTTGGAAGATATCAGGGACATTAGTTCAAAATTTTCGCAAGGGAAAACAAAGTTCTTCTAGTTTTTTGACTACCTCATTGACTAGCCTTTTAAGGTTTTCCTTTGATGAACACCCTACATTCAAATCATCAACATAAAATCCATGCCTAATTACCTTAGCAACGTCTTCATCTTCACACTCCTTAGCAAGCTGGAGTAAGCAGCGGGTACTCAAAAATGGAGCTGAGGCAGTCCCATAGGTAACCGTATTCAGCTGATAGATTTGCACTGGTGAAGTTCTTTCTGATCTCCACAGTACTAGCTGTAAATGACGTTGTGACTCATCAACTGCAATTTGACGGTACATTTTAGCTATGTACTAGCATTAGGTCGTTTAAGGATTTACCTGAAGATGTCTTTTGGGACGCATTGAACACGACTCTTAATTTTGTCGTTTCACTTTGCTCTCTAATTACAGCATGGTGAGGTATATAACATCCGAATTTTGGACGTGGCACTTTGCTCAAATGGCCTAAATCTTTATATTCCTTTAAGAATTCGGAGTATTTATCTATAAGCCCAGATTTATTAATACGCCTTTCTAGACTAAACAGTAACTTTTTCGCAATAGGAAAAGAATCAGCTAATGCCTCTTCAGGAGGTTCTCGAAATGGCAATTTAACACAAAATCTACCATCTGGAAGTCGTTTAGTATTATTGACGAAATGAGTTTCACAATACTCCTCATCTTTTGTTAAGGGTTTGTGAGTAGAAGTAGGAAGATCTTCAATTTCCCAAAACTTTGCTAAAGCTTCACGTATTTCTAGGGAGAAACTGCAATTAATTTTAGATGCTGGCGAAGGGAGTGTGCTTATCGGACCAGCTACAAGCCAACCAAATTTGGATTCTTGTAAAATTGGTTTATTGGGTCCTAATTTTATTTGATTAGAAGCCACGATTTCCCAAAATACATCAGCCCCTAACAAAACATGTATTTCTGACGGAGATGAAAATGTAGTATCTACCAATGATAGGTTGGAAGGTAAATCTAGCTTGGTAACATCTATGGGTACACTTGGAAGACGTCCAGTGATTTTAGGAATCACCAGAAATGACACATCAATATTAAAATTATTTAATCGAGATTTAACCTTTAGATTGCAACTCTTAACTACATTAGACACCACAGTGTCGTTAACGCCACATATCGAGACAGGATGAGTTTCTTTGCATGAAATATTCATAATTTGTTTTATTTTTTCAGAGACAAACGACGATTGACTGCCGCTGTCAAGGAGCGCCTTAGCTGGGTAAGATTTGTTGGAAACGACATCAACAAGATCAATTTCTGCAGTACACAACAACACTTGCACAGGAACTACAACCGACAACGAAACACTAGGAACTACCAATGATGACTCATCTGAGTGTGTATTAGCAAAATCGGAGCTCGTTGGACTCGGAGAACTGTGAGTATTAACATTTGATTGGCTACTATGTATTTGTTTATGTAATAATGAGTTGTGACGTTTTTTGCAGATTCTGCATAGACCCAATCGGCAACGCGACACAGGATGATCAGAACGAAGACAATTTTGGCAATGATTATTCTTCTTTACTACATCCCATTTGTTCGACAGTGTTAACTCTTTAAATTTATCACAAGTGTGAATAAAATGAGTTTCCTGACAGTACACACAACCTCTAAATGAAGTAGGTGTATTTGATGTATTTGATTATATAAATGATTTAGTCAACCTCTGATCTTTGTTTAAATACCTATCTGATTTTATTGGATCAACCTTACCATACTGGATAGTTTCTAAGACATCAGCTCGTTTTCGTAGAAACTCAAAAAAATCAGCAAACGTGGGGGATAATTGCAATGTGTTCCTATGTTCCTCCCAGTTGCGACTAGTGGAATTATCCAATTTAGCAGTCATGACATAAATTATTAAAGTGTCCCAAAACTGTACGGGCTCCTTTAATTCTTCCAAAGATCGCAAATTTTTTGAATAATAATCTACCATATATCGTATTGATTTGTAAGATTCTTTGGATATAGCTTCAAAATTAAATAAAGACTTGATGTGATTATTTATCAAAATTCGTTTATTATTAAATCGTTCACATATCAAACTCCACGCCATTTCATAATTGGAGGCAGTAAAATTAATAGACTTAATTACTACAGACGCACTTCCTTCTAAAGAATTACGTAAATAATGAAATTTACTTATTTGGGGAATACTATTATTATTATGAATTAACGATTCAAACGTATCCCGAAATCTAACCATTTTAAATGGTTACCGTCAAATGTTAGTAATTTGATGGTAGGTAGTTTTACGTTAACGTTACGTCCATCACAAGAACGAGAACAAGAACCACAACCGTCACTGAACTGTTTGCACTTTGAGGATGTTTACCGTCATTGCGCTTTGCACTAACAGATTCGAGCAAATTCTGAGCAATCGAAATAAAACGACAAAATGAACTTTCAATGGTGTCGCGTTCAAGTATTTGTAAATCATTGCTATCGGTACTGAGTTGTTCAATGTTACTTTGCACCTTATCAAATAACGGCAACATGTCCTGAAGTCGAGTTAATTTAAATTGCAACTCGCTTACCTGAACAGCATCGATTTGATTGGGGTCAATTTGTTTCACAATATCAAGGTATTTCGAAAAAACCGTTAACCTAGCCTTAATCGTACCTCGTTGATAGTTTAAATCCTTTAATCCCTCAGCCATGGTTTAAAAACTTGTAAGGGCACGTAACGCACGAAATAAAAAATACAAATGACAATTACTCAATAAACAAAATAAAATTCCAAACCTCCCAATCCGCTTGCACTATTATGCAAAGCGGTTAAGTGGATGCGCACGAGCAGTGAAGAATTAATCACGCCGATAGAACAGTCTCACTCAGCTGATACCAAAAGGTTTTCTCAAACTGCTTGCACCGAGAACCAGTGAATTGGGATCGCGCTGTGTTAACGCGGCGAACCTCGAATTGTTTACAATCTATTTTTAGAAACAACGCTTAGATTGTTGCGACTAAAACGTTATAATAAACAGATATAATGATTAGTTAACGATTAAATAGCATAACAGCGTTTGATCAGTTGTATTAACAACTGAAATAACGTATTATTAAATTAAAATATTTTTATTTTTACGAATAAGAAAAAACGTAAGAATGAATAGAAATATTACGTTACAATGTTGTTATGAACAGCAATATTTTTACGTAGGTACTACGAACTAGTACGAATGAAGTTGTAATTACCATTAAATTGAATTATTACTATGAACTGGTAAAATTACGTTTTTGACGTGACAACGTCTTAAATTAGGTTGCGGCTGGGAGTCACTTATGAAAAAGTGTAACGCTCGGTAACGTTACGATGAGTCACCGAACGAGAGAGAGGCCCGCCGAATGCCTTGCGTCTCTCTCCCACTCAACTATGTTTTAAATATAATTCTTTGTTTAAATAAATGTTTTAAATTGTTACTATTATTTCATCCTTCTTCCTACTATACGAATGAATATTCACATTAAAATTATTTTACCACTCAAAGTCGTTGTCACGTAAAACTTTCGCCCGTATACCGACTTTACAGGCAACCAATTTTTTTTCTTTTTTATTAAACTTATAATACAATGGAATGGAAAACTATTTAAAAAATGATTGAAAGTTATAAGGCAAAATAAAGGTAGGTATTCAGGCTACTAGCTTAATTTAAAAGCTAAAATATCTAGGTAACCTAGGAAATACGGTGCCTATTAGCACTTATATGCAAAATTAGGAGATGAAATGACTCTGAAAGTAGGCAATTCAGCGGTTTTTATGCACAAAACTCACCTGATTTTTTTTGTTAAAAAGGAGGGTATGCGTCGGCGTCGGCGTACAAGGCGAAAAGAAAGCACTTTTTCGACAATTTGAGGCAATCCTAAAACACTAGCACTATAAGAAAATTATAATTTTACACTCAAACCGGGCTTACTTCCCTTTCGGATCCGTCTTGAGCTCCACCAACACTTACACCTTGCTTTCTTCTTATCACGTCGGGGTCACCAAATGTTGCGAAATAACAACCAGATATTATGTGTTTTCAGTTTATAGTGAGTTTTGGTACATATAAAATTAATTAATTAAAATAGTGGTAACGGCGCTGCGTCGCTGAGCCAAGTCGTCGTAGAAGAAATAGAAAGCGGCCGCCGGTCCCCGTCCCCTCCGCCTCAGGCCCCGCTCTGGGCCCTTATTCTGTAACGATTCCTTGTTTCAAAACCACGTTTATTCCTTAAAAAGTTACGATATCTTCTCAAAAACGTATGCGTTTGACGTTTGTGCGCGGTAAGGTTTAGGTGTGGAATCTATAGATTGCGATACATTTCCGATTTCAAGCGATCTGAGGAATTTTTAAGCTTTACTTCAAGAAGTATATTCATATAAATCGTTATAAGTGTGCCTATAATATTCGAAAAGTTCCTTCTATTTCTCTACGATCTCGGCATCAGATTCTGACCTGATGAAAATGGAACTAAAAAGTACATCCGTTCAAACAAGAAAAGAATTATCTAAATCAGTACGACCGTCTTTAAAGTAATCGGGAGACCCTCCTAAAGGAAAGCTCTTGACGAATTGAGAACCTACTCCTTTTATGAAGTCGGTTAAAATAAAACATTATACAGACTGAGTCTGTTCAATTGGTTTAAAATAAGTTTTCCACAATGCATGCTGTGGCGTCTGATCTACAAACTTTTCACAACCAATACCTCAAAGGTTTTATTAAAATATTTCTAATTTCAAGACCACCAGCCAATGCGGTTTAGTTTTCGTTTACACTTTCTAACTTACTTGAAGTATTCGCTCAAAGACACTTTGCAAATAATATTCAAGATAGATAAAACTTGCAAGTGTAACAGTGATAGTGGTTTATAAATATTTATCGAATTAGGTACATGGGCGGTATGACACTGTCAAGCGATTTCTAATCGTGGTATTAATTAGTAATAATTAGATTTTTTCGTAACGTTGGGACGACCAAGGAATATGTGGGACTCTCCTCCTCTTTCGCCGCCCAGTAACAAGAATTCGACGGGGAAACCTGCCTGCCTACCAAAAAACCTAGTAGGTACTATCCCTTCTGTGCAACGGGGATGGCTCGGGACCACGAACATAAAGCACCGATTTTAAATAAGAATCTTAGAGTTTAATCATAGGATTCATAGGGGAGATTTTTCCTGTGTCCCCACACTTGCCAATTTTTTGTCATACTTTGCACAAAATTACATAATTATTTTGATTACTAGTTACATACAAACTATACATACACGGTTCTACGTACAGTCGAGGAAGTTGCCGTTCGATCACTTTAAGGCGATATTCGCTTGCACACTATCTACGCGCACGATACGGTTCGTAGGCGCAGTCGGAATAAAGCGCAGGCGAATATAGCCGAAAAGTGATCTACCAGGAACTTCCCTGTCTACAGACTTATGTACACATAAGTAGACCGTTTGCCGGACGGAGACAGAGACTGAGCCACACCTCGGACACTCGCGACAAAATGTATGAAACAAACGTTTATTAGCCTATTACGCACACAGTCATAAGCTCGTGCAGGTGAACGCGTACAATGCTTGTGTGAGTGAGATAAGACATGCTTTTTCATTTACTCGGTAACTGTGAAGTAACTGATCAGGGTTGGGGGCGCATTCAGCGTGAGGCAGGGAGTGACCATACTGTACGAGTACTCATTATTATACTGTGCCTGAGTTGTCTATTTGCTATGAATCCTGACACACTTACATTACTTAAGGTTTAAATCATTTATTTATCTCAAAGGATTTTAACAATTCACTTTCAAGATAAACACGAAAAAAACCAATCAAGGCAATTAAGTAACACGTAAGCGAGCTTGCAAATTAAGTAAAACACAATAATGTTGAAATTATTCTTAAAATAAATTATTATCTTTATGACGTCGATACCATTTTTTTGTTAGTGTTTGAGGAAAATTTATTAGGTTAAACATGAAATTCTTGTAAGTCTTCTTATCTTATTCAAAATATTAAGTACCTAAGCTAGTGCTTAGGTACTTAATATATTGAAAGATACAGCAGTAGTCTGCTGTATCTTTCACAAGTACATACAAATGAAACCTATGTACTTATATAGGTGATGTTTTAACTCTGTGCAATATTAATTGCGGTAGATAAATTGATCATGTTTCATAAAGTCTAATGAAGATGTATCAGCGGTTTAGAACACTGCGAAAGATATCGTTAAGCTTCAATTATTATCAGAAACATCCGCGATTTTATATCAGAAAATAGGAAATCTGTTTACTTGATACGTGACACAATGATACAAAAAGGAGGAATATAATTTATGTATTAATAAAATGAATCGCATGCAGTGATCGAATCAGGCTTTTGTCGAAATAATTGGCGGATTTTACGTGATTGTTCAGTGAACGATAATTAACTGCAATACCTAGTATTTAAATGATATTTGTGAATTCTCATTGAAATACGGTTCTCTATTATAATTAGTGGTTTTTACGTGGTTAACATTTGCCCCAATAATAATTATAGTATTATGAGCTCAGTGAACGAGAGAATGAACTGCAATAGCTAAGTGTATTTTGTATTACGTAATCGCTAAAAATTACATTTGTGAATACTTATTGAAATACGGTTCTAAATTATAATGACATGCGTTAATAATTCACTTGCTTACGGCCTGGGCCCTGATTCTGTATCGCAATCTATAGATTCCACACCTAAACCTTACCGCGCACAAACGTCAAACGCATACGTTTTTGGGAAGATATCGTAACTTTTTAAGGAATTGACGTGGTTTTGAAACAAGGAATCGTTACAGAATAAGGGCCCTGGTTGAAACATAATGTCTGTATTAAATCACCACTGATATTACTTTACAACACTATTAAGTTATGTATCTTACATAACATTAAAACCTCAAACCTGTGACCGACTGTATTAACAATTGTTACTACTTACACGTGGATCATGTTCTATAAGGCATTTTTAATTATAAATTGCATATTTTTTTTTATCATAGTAACTAACCGAGTCGCGTGGTGGTGAAAGCATACTACCACCCCTCTCTCTTTCCTTGGGTGTCGTAAAAGGCGACTAACGGACTAAAGACTGCACATACATCCAACTCTATAGAGCGGCGATGGGCTCACCACCTGTCACGCTGAGCATATGTGCAGTTGCAACTTGGTGAAACGTGGACTAAGGCAGGGGACTGCTTCTGGGATCCCCATTGCCTGGTCTCTGACTAACCCGTTGGGGATAATAATTGTGAATCTATATATATATGCAAAGTAACAGCATTTCAAAATTAAAAAATTAAATTAAACTTTTCTACAATCACACCAATTATCTAGCCCAAGAGAAGCTTCGAAGAAACTCGTTAAATGGTTACTAGACAACAGATAAACATACTTAAAATACTTAAATACATACTTATTATACATAGAAAACACCCAGACCCGAGACAATGTAGAAAAACGATAGTTTCTAAATTGACCCGACCGGGGATCGAACCCAGGACCTCAGAGATGGTGACACCATGAAAACCGGTGTACAAACCACTCGACCAAGAAGGTCGTCAATTCGATTTCTAACAAACCATAGATACAGTTAAAGTCGTTAAACGAAATTGCTATTTCTAGGTAGCCATTTCATCTAAATACAGGACTTTTTTTATATGTGCCCATATTTTTTTTTATATCATTCAATAACATTAATAGACATCATTTACTTTTTTTTAAATTAACTAATTTATCATTCATAATTTATTTAATTTGTCCACTGTGGCACTATGTGGTATCGTAATGTGTCAGAGATTACAGCGGCTGGTTAAAAGGCATACTGCATGCAGAATTAATTAACGAATTCGTTTTACGACTAAGCCCCTCATTGACGAACTGCGTAATGACGATTCACGAATGGACGAACTGTATAAAGACGAATCTCGAAATAGACGAACTGCGGAATGACGATTCACGAAATGGTCGAATCAAATTATTGACGAATTGAGTAGTAGGCGAATGGCAAAATGCGAAATAGACGAATTGCGTATTGGACCTACGGCTAACAAATCGTTCACTAGCGCGGTCCCGGTCGATTGACCATGATCAACGGTATTTTTGTGGATAAGTACCTATGTTTGATCAATTTTAGTTTCTTTATTTTTCATTTAAAACAATTAAAATTAAATCTGTAGCTCTAGATTGAGTTACTCTATAATTTAAAAAATTATGTAAACAAATAAAAAAAAACTGTACTTGTATAAGTTTGTCGTCGTAACAGCAAAGTTAGTAAGTAGTTGTGTTCCGAAAATTAGAGATAAGATTGCTAGTTGTTTAGTAGTTGAGTATTCCGGGTGAAGTGTTCTTCCATTTTTGGCCTTATCACTTCATCATCATCATCATTGGCAGCCTATAAACGACCCATTGCAGGCCTACCCACATGGAAAACAGCACATGGGAAGATTTGGTCATTCCCCTCCCCCTCAGGCCCCAAGCGGTCGCATGAGACCGCACCTACAAAAACACACTTGACTTTGAACCGTGTTTTCATAGACTTACAGACTACTTTAGTATGAACAAGTTTGATTATTTTGGTTCTGTGGTACATCATAAGTATCGTTATAGCAAAATATCGCATAATCTATGCTCGATTTTGTCAAATTTGACGTTGACAGTTGCGCCAATTTTTTTGTTAGAAAAGTACCACGCGTGAGTGGTCCTATCATTCAGCAAACATAGTAATACAAAATTAATTAAAACCAGAACTAAGTTATGAGGAGGTGGTAGAAAGTAGACCTGAACAATCATCGCTACCCTGACGCGGCTACCATACAACGAATGATACACAGAATTCAACTAGCAACAGGCAGCTTATGCAGGGTTGTGGAGCGAAAACGGTGTCCATGCAACATAATAGTATATTGTGTGACATATCCAAAATCATAAGATTTTAGGCTTTTCACCCTCCCACACTGCCAAGTTTATGGCCGTCACTTTCTCTGAGCAGAGGAGGAAGAGTGATAGGATGGGAAAAGATCGAGAGGGAGAACTTGGTGGCCCCTCTAAAATAACATAAGATAAGCTTTATGCATTAATGTACTCGTATTATATTTATCATTAACGTAAGATCACAATTGTCAAAAACTAAAAAAGAGAGTGGAACTCTTATAAACTATTCACTAATGTATTAAGGTCACAATTGTCAAAGCCCAAAAAAGAGAGTGGGACACTAACACCCACTCTGTCATTGTAAATGTGGATGCGCGATTCCGTACTAATAAAATCGGACATGTTCGATTTTTCGCGCTTGCGGCAGGCGCGATTGTTTTTCATTGTGCAGAGTGATGCATCACTTTCATGTAAAAAACGAAACTTCAAAATTAAAACTATTTTAACGGGACCTAAACCGATTTATTTTGTAAGTATCGTAAGCATCGCGGCCGAAACGTCAAGCAGTAAGTAGATATGTACTTACTTACAAAATAAATCGTTTTAGGTCCCGTTAAAATAGTTTTAATGCAATGCAACGCGATAGTTTAAAGTCTAAACTTCAAAATGCTTCAAGCTTTATACCTTTGAGTAGGGATATGTTTTTGTGGCACATCAAAATTACTCTTTTCGTCACTAATTTGTTCAAAGCGCTCGGTTACTTTATTCTGCATTCGCTGCGTAAAACGCTATTGAAATTCATTGTCACAAAGTTATAACTACGCGTTACCTTAACATAATACGTTCAACACAGCGAATGCCGCAGGAATCGCGCGCTTAAAAGTTATGTCAAATCGTTAAAATTGATGTTAGTGCTGATTAATTGACAATGACTGGACAATTGGCGTGTTTATTCTCTTTGTGTTAAACTAGCAGTATGCTTACAAATTATTGTTCCATATTCCTTTTTTAGTAGGTACTTACTCGTATATGCGTTTCATTATAAACAAATATTTGAAATAATTGTGATGACTGATTATAATAATACAAGTAACTAGACTTCTTACTGTGCAAAATTCGTATGGGCACTTGCATAATAAGATTAAAGTAATAATACTCGAAGAGTTGATGGTAACGCCCCTCACCTTCTGTTAGGAGAATAATTATAAATAAATTAACCATAATATACATAACAAAGTCTTAGGGGTTAATCATCATCATCGTCAGCCTATACTCGTCCACTGCTGGACATAGGCCTCTCCAAGAACACGCCATTGAGCACGATCCACGACCACTCTCATCCAGCTCTTGCCAGCCACCTTGCGAAGATTGTCGCTCCACCTTGTCAGAGGGCGTCCCGATACGCGGTCTCTACCCCAGAACTCGTCTACCCCAACGGTCATCTGTTTTGCGAATGATATGGCCGGTCCACTGCCACTTCAGCTTGCTAATCCGGTGGGCTATGTCGGTTATACCTTGGTTCTCTGCCGGATCACGTTGTTTAGAATCCAATCTTTCAGAGAAATTCCGAGCATAGCCATTTCCATAGCCAGCACAGCCCTTTTCATAGCCTTTCCATAGCCATTGAAGTAAAAATCTCTATAAAAATGTATGCGGGATATTTATTAGGAGTGTAGCTTAAGAGGGTTTACGCATTTCTGTTTCCCATACAAACTTTCAAGTCGAAATTTTTAACCATTAAGCTAATTTTAATAAAACTTTGCATGCGAAAGTAACATACAGAGATTTAAATAGTTTGTGGAAAACATTTTAAAAAAGTTTATTTTTTTAAAATTTAGATCCCTGTATTTTACTCCAGCATGCAAAGTTTCATTAAAATTGGCTTATTGATTTTTAAAAATTTCGACTGGAAGTTTGTATGGGAAACCGAAATGCGTAAACCCTTTTAAGTAGCTATCAATAGTAGTCCTTATGTCCGGCTATAGCGTTTTGTTGCAGACATACACCAGTGGGTGGACTAAATCCATCATACAACAGCATTGAGGAGTCCGCGATTGTTGGCTGTGGGGTTGAGGCTTAACGGGCATATGGGATTTGATAATTCTCGAATTTCACGTCTACCCACACTGTATTCGCATTGCTGCCAGCGGGGATTAATACTATCGACCATTCCATGCATTAATAGGTTTGTGTCCGATGAAGTTACTCTCGCACAGAGGATTTCACCGGCGTAATGTTGATTTTGATTCCATAATAAATAAACTTGGATCAATCCGCAAAAGTTTGCATTAGAATTTGTGTTAAATTTATGTTATACTAATAAATTGTAGATAGAAATACAAAGTTGTCATAGCGTGGACCAACTGTAGCTGATGTGAAACGAAGCTGGATCTGGTGACCACCGCCATCCTGGTGCAAACCAACTTGAACTGGCGCAAACCAGCTACGGCCGGCTGAGTCATCCGAATTTTCGTCGGGGACTCAAAACATAATCATGCCTGTAGCAAACCGTTTGCGTTTAACCACGTACAACTTCTTAAATACTTTTTTAATTAGATATAGAGACGCCCATACTTCACCCCCTGTTCCCCAATCTAGGCACAGATCCTTTGCAACATTTACTCTCATAACATTTTTCTTAATAAGCTCATCAGTTTAAGGTATTTTTGACCAGATTCAGTGTATTTGTAAAACATTAAACAAAGCTACTAAAAACAAGCTACATAAAAGGTAGGTATAATCTTATAAGAACTAAATATCTACGAAGTAATAATAATATCTTGTACGACCTCACGCCGTTGCTATAAAAAGGCCTCCACTCATCATAAACTGCAGTGCAAAGTCGGCGTCGAATGCTTTTGCACTGATTATATGCGAAGGTATAAATGACTCGCGAACGCTTCGTAGTTATACTAATGTCTCACAGACATTCAATATTAATGAAGCTATTGTTTGTAAAGGCCAAAGGGAAGAAATCGCTGCACACGCCGTGTATCGAGTGCTCGTTACGCTTTGACTGGTAAAGTGTCATTTTACAGATCTATCCTTAATTGCGAGCATACAAAGAAAATGTACGAGTAACAAATACTTTGATATTATTATAACATAACAACCGCAATAGCTTTTATGCGATGATTGAGCAAGAATACGATATGTCATTCGGATCATTATTTTATCAAAGATATCAAGTAGCACAAGGCCGTTCGTGGTGGAGATCTTTGGGGGAGGCCTTTGTCCAGCAGTGGACGTCTTCTGGCTGATGATGAGGATGATCAAATCTTTTTGTATTTCAGCCAGTCTCTGGTGAAATCTGTCTTTGCTGTTTTATGTTTCTCCATGATTATTGTGGAGTTTTATATTTGTATTTTTATAGAACTAAAAAATTAACGGTGTAAGTATATACGAGTACTCGTACTAGTAGGGTAAAAGCCGGATAGTTGCCCCACTTTTCAAAAAAGCTCTATTATAAAATAATATGTACTTAATAGGAATAATGCAACATGAATATCAAAACATAATTATTTGATCTATTATATTAGCCCATTTTTGTGAACATAATTAATAATGGTTTTGAGTAAATCATGATCCTCTTAAAAAAGGATAGTTAGCGGATATTAGCGGATATTAGCCTAAAGTTAAAAATGCTTCAGAGGATACTTAATGTCTCGTACGAGGATAGACGCTTCACAATGTTTTTTTTAAATAAAAACAAGTTAATGTCAGTTTAAAATCAGTCTTTAATATTTTTGCAATCCTTTTTATTAGTATTAATTAAATCATCAGAAGCCAGGGTTTTAAACTTTTCACATCTCATGCAATAGTTTTTGAATGTTGTACAAGTTTCATGAAACCACATTCGAAATAATATCTCACATTGAATCCAATCTGATTTCATTTAGTAAAATTGTAATTCTCAATATATTCTACTCAATAATCATTATCTGAAAGCGTTCATCACAGCGCTACCAAGCTATGCCGAACGCTCACACTATGGCGGCCTGCATAAATGCTTTTTCACGCCCCGCTTAAATAAACCCGGGAGAGAAAGAGGAAGGAAACACGTGTGCGGGAAGCGCATTCCACATACGGGCAGTTCGGCAAAAGAACGATTGTCCAAACTTTTTGGTACGTGTCGTGATGGTCAGCACAGTATGAAGGTGGTTTCTAAGACCTGCACGCGTCGATCTGGAAAGGAAAGGAGAGGGAGGGATGAGGTCAAAGAGCTCCTGAAAGCATTCACCGTGGTAAAGGCGGTAGAAAGCACTAAGGGAAGCAATGTCGCTACGTAGCTGTAACGGCTCCAGACTGGTCGTAACGTCATCGTTACCGATAATACGGACAGCACGCCTTTGCAACCTGTCAAGAGCTCGAGCAAGTACTTGGCGGATCCGTCCCAAAGATGAGAGCAATACTCTACGCAGGAGCGCACCTGAGTCTTATATAAAAGACAACGTTGCTCCGGCGTGAAGAACCGCTTCACCTTGTTCAGGATTCCGAGTTTACGTGAGGCTGTGGTTATAATGCTCTCAATATAGCTCATCGGGTTGAGGTCGCTGTGTATGTCCATACCTAAGAGACTAAGACCAGTATGGATGGGTAATAGGTTGCTCTGGAAGGAGGGTTGGGGAGAAATGCGGACTTTTTAGCAGTGACAGCGCAGACCTGTGTTTTTTTGGCATTGAATTGGACCAGATTATCAGAGCCCCATTTATAAATGCGGTCTAACTCCTCGTCCAGCTCAATGACAATTCTCCGTCTCGACTCCACTACATCGGCCTGCTTTGCCGCAGGGTGACCCAAATAACGCCGATGTACTGTACTGTCGTCTGCATAGCAATGAATGTTACCCAAGGATAACATATCATTGATATTCAGAAGGAACAGCGTGGACGATATTATAGAACCCTGCAGCACCCCGGCGTTCACCTGCAGAAACTTGAGGCACTGCTTTCGCAGAGTACGCGAATGCTGCGCTTATGCAGGAACCCGGTGACCCAATTGCATAGGCGAGGTGGCAAGCCGTATGACGAAAGCTTGGAGAGAAGCGAACGATGCCAAGCTCGATCGAAAGCCTTGGAGATGTCCAGGCTAACAGCCAGTGCTTCCCCGTGCTTGTCCATTGCTTCACCCCACAGGTGTGTTATGAACGCCAGGAGATCACCCGTTGATCGTTTCGGTCTGAACCCGTATTGTCGATCATGAAACAGGGAGTGATCTTCTAGGTAGCGAATGAGTTGCCTGTTTATTATTCGCTCAAAAACCTTGCAAAGGACAGAGGTGACAGCAATAGGTCGATAGTTGGCTGGGTCAGACCTATCCCCTTTTTTGGGGACCGGCTGGACGTTCGCCCTTCTCCAAGCCTCCGGCACAATTCGATATGGACAACACAGACCACGCTTCAGCAAGAAAAAACTGCACAGTCTGCACATGTGCTTAGGTGGTGAGCCTATAGCCCGTTAGTCGCCTTTTACGACACCGAAGAGAAGAGAGGGGTTGGTAGTATTATTTTGATAAGCCCATCGCCGCTCTATGCTGTTGGATGTATGTGCAGTCTTTAGTCCGTTAGTCGCCTTTTACGACACCGAAGGGAAGAGAGGGGTTGGTAGTATTATTTTGATGAACCCATCGCCGCTCTATGTTGTAGGATGCATGTACAGTCATTAGTCCGTTAATCGCCTTTGACGACACCCAAGGGAAGAGATGGAAAGACTGCACATACCTACTATCCAACAGCATAGAGCGGCGATGGGCTCATCAAAATAATACTACCAACCAATATTCTTTTTTTTTTTGGGTGTCGTTAAAGTAACTAACGGGTTAATTTTTAATAAAATAAACCAATTTATATTGTATTGGATTGTTTTATTTTCTCGCATTCGTAGTGAAAATCAGAGTGTAACACACGGCGCTAAAAATAACAATCTACTATTATTTGTAATTTTTATTTTTAAATTAGCACTTTCGGCTTTTAATATTTTTTCAGTGTCTCTTTTCGATTTTTCGGCCTTTCCTTTTCCTTTTGATTGGTAGTCCTTCGGTGGATTTTCCTTTGGATGATTTTGGACTGTAACTGATAGAACTGTAAATATGTAGTCTCCTCTTCTTTAAAGTACTCCGTTTGATCAGTTAAATACAATCTGTGTTATTGGATTCAGTTTCACTGCTAGTGATATCGATATATCTTTTGGTCTTTTTTTCTTTTTGCAGTTGTATACTGTCTTAAAGTCGTTATTTTTGACTGTCCTATTTTTATTTTCCGTTATTTTTTTTCTTTTTATTCTTCTTCTGAACAATTTTATCGTTGGAATTTAAAACTTCCGCAGATTGTTTAGCTCTTTTAGATATGCTCAACCGTAGTTTTGGTATGGAGAGATGATTGGTGTAAAAATTTAGATGGTGTTTGGTAGATAGTTGCCCCTAGAGCAACTATCCACTTAAGTAACTAGAGCGACTATCCTTTTTGATACGGATTCTTGCCCTTTTTATTTACAAAATAAATAAAAACTAGTCAGCAATAAAACGTAATAAACAGTGTAATTTAAACTTTGATGCATGCAAAGAAATAAAAAGTGGACTGAAACCACAGTCAGTCATAAAAATATTCAATAGAAATTACTGACCAATATAGTTTCAACCCCTGTCGAAGTATCGCCGCAGAAGACTTTCGGTCGCACGGGCGAAACGCGTGCGTCTATACAGACGGTTCACATGACACTGAGGTCCACGGGAGGGGTACTTACAATTATAGTAAAGCGCTAACGCCACTAATGTCCCTAACATGGTGTATTCAAAACCGGGGCAACTATCCCACTGAGGCGACTATCCGGCTTTTACCCTTTGTACAGAGACATGTATAAAAATGCATTTTTTTTCTCAGGACGCTAAATGTTCTCGCAATAAAACTATTTTACATTAAGATGGTTATATCTAATTGAATACTAGAGAGGAAAAGTAATGACACTGACATAGATTATAACATTAAGATGGTTATATCTAATTGAATACTAGAGAGGAAAAGTAATGACACTGACATAGATTATAAGGCCTTATGTTTGTAACTGTATCATTATTTATTTTTTGTTAGTACCAAAGTAGGTACTTACATGTTTGTGTTGACTGCCCAGTGCCCAATAAATACATAAATAAATAATTTACTACAAAACATGCCATTTCGCTCAGCCACAGCGCACCCGTGACTTGTGTAATTATTCTCAAAGGGTAGTGGTCAGCACCTGCAGGTGACCGTGAATTTCCAGAGCCTGATTAATACACCTAAATGGAATATCGATTGAGCTCGAAGCACAATGTAGCTTGGCGCTATTCACGGTCGCAGACAAACAGTCAAAGGAGTCACCAGCCAGTAATTGCTATCTACCTCTATCAGATATTGTGTTCCCCGGTGAAACTGACCTTGAACTATTCCATGTTTCTGTTTGTGGTTGTATATGCATTCATGAACGCAAAGCCCTTGCACGTGTCAAACTAAGCTTTTGCGGTCTATTCATTTCTCTCTTTGATTATGTACGCCATTTGATATCGGAAATTATTTTCGTTCAAATAGGTAGTTCAAATTCTAATGGACGAATAAAAGAATTTCAAATAAATGTGAATGCATTTAGTTCAAATTATTTTTTAAAAATAATCGTTTGGGTAACGCCACCTGACCTTTCGGATGGGTGGTCAATTGTGGAGTTCTTCAGTCGAAAAAAATGACACGAAGGTATTCTCTATCGACTACTTACTGTCGTATGGTGCCCCGGGAGTGTTATGACTTAATACTTCTCCCACGAGACACTTGGCGTAAGCAGAAATCCAAACGAGTAGTAAGAGTAAATACTTTACTCAGTGCCTAAAGTATCTAAGGTCGCGAACAAATCACTTTTTTGCACTTTTCAAACAGAACATAGGTAATTAATAAATGTTTGTTTCATGCCCTCGCTGACGTTATTGCACATTTTTCTAGAAATCTTAAAGCCATTCTTAAACAGGCAGAGAAAGAGTGCCATAGTGTAAGTCTTTACCCGGAAAAAAATCTCATTCCTTCGGGAAATCGCGACAGGACGAACTTCACGCGGACGAAGCAGTGGGCGGTAGCCGGTAGCTAGAACGTATAAGGGCCCGGCCGTGACCTTGCCGCTGTGAGCGGAGTGTTCTTTGACCATTCCGCGTTGTACTACGGAAATTTCAGATAATGGTCACAGAAAGGGCGCAATCAATAAAAAATCCGCTAGACGCTCCGCTCACAGCGGCAAAGTCTGGGCCGAGCGGTAAAAAATACGTAACGGACTAAGACGCGCAGTTATCGGCATTCGCTGCGTTTGGCGTAAGTATCTGGATATTTCTTATGCGGCACACGGATAGTTTAAATGCGATAACAAATGCGTCGTACCACAAAACCGTGTCTAAAGTTAGACAATTAGACAATGTTTAAAACAGATGGTATCACTTTTTACCAAAAACTTAACGTGGTAAGCTTAAACACCGTTCTTTAGTAAAGCTTAATGTGTTTAACGCTTCTGATCCACATTAAGGTATGCCAGCGCTATTATAGCATGGGATTTAATGTTTTGCAACACCAATTTAGCTCTTTTAAACTATTATCATAGTTAAAATCAGCGTTAAAATATGGTCCCGTTTTATTTTCGCCACTCGGCGCGTACGCTTGCAGCATACTACTACTACTCCATACTAATACTACTACATACTAATACTACTACAGATCCGTCTCGAGCGTTGCCACATGTAGCGCACAAATTTAATGAAGCTACTGTTTCAAGCTAACCCTAATTTCTGTATTGCAAAGCTGACCGTGACCGCCGCACTACTGGAAACAAACAGCGTATGGAGATATTATGATTCATTAAAACAATGCAATTAGTATAATTACGACTTACAAAGGCCAAAGTGAATCCACTGCCAAGGTCACTATTGAGTTACATTGTTTTCATATTCTTATTCAGATGCTTAATTTGCATAAATATAAATACTTACATAAAATATTGTTTTATTTCACTGTCTTTAGATGTGCAAATATTCATAGTAGGTACCTAATTTTAAAAAGTAATTTAATAAAAATAAAATAATTTAAAACAGAATTATATTAGAATTAAAATACATACTTAAAAAAATATAAAAGTAACATCCGGGTCGTATATAAAATTGACTTCAGTAATATTTGCGAAATATTATGTAAAAGGGAGGGCTGTGCTCAGCAGTGGGACGTTTATAGGCTGATGATGATGATCATGATGATTATGTAAAATAAATTAATGTCAATTATTAAGCTATAAATTAATTTACTTTTAGTTATATAAAAAAGCATTTCATTAATGATAAAATAATTAATTAAACTATATTATTATTATAATATAATTATATTATAATAAAATTAGATTTCCTTGTAAGTTGTCATTAAGAAAATGATGTGTGGTAAGTCTATAACATTTGAACACTAATTGCAATTCTGTAAGTGTTTTCTTGAAATGCAATTTGATAAGCAGCTTTATATTGTCTGGCAAAGGACAGAAGCTAAGTGAAGTATGCCTATCTGAAAAATAGCTTCTTGTCTAAATGTTCGACTCGACTGTTCTCATGTTGAGCACTCGTAGGGTTTCTGTGGGTATCTGACAATTATTGTAGCTAGACATTTTAACAAAGATACCCATTTCTAAAACATAAATGGCAATTAGAGATGATGAGAGGAGCTCGATGGCGGAGCGACTAGGCGTTTGATTTGCGATCTTGCCCGCTCAGCAACTTTCACAATGCTGGGTTGCTGGATTTGGTCACCCCAAATTAAAAACATCTTGAGCTCCTGAGTGCAAAGATGGCAGTCGTCAAAGTCCACCAACCCGCATTGTGCCAGCGTGGTGAGTTTGGCCCAACCTCCCCACGTGCTGTGGTCCTTGTGGGACGGCCTGAGCCCAGAGTGGGACGTTTATAGGCTGATGATTTGATTTTTTTAAATTAGTAATGACAAAAGCTTTAGTGTTTTAAAAAGAGGTACACAACAGCTATCTTGCCTCTATATCCGATTCCACCTATCCCTTACCGAGTAAAATAATTAATTTATTAAATTCACATGGTGTCGACGAACAAACGAGAGTGTATGGAACAAAAGCGGGAACAGAAAACAAATAAACTCACACGTTTAGTACTAGCTCGCGGCTAACTAAACTAAGGCGAATATTGAATATTTCATTGGCGTCAGGATTCAAAAATTGCAAAGTGGTTAAGTGGAACGACCGTGACCTACTACAAGCTCACTAAATAGGCATAATTTCGAACGGTCTTAAATTATCGAACTTTTTACATGTACACATTCACGACTATCATCAGCGTGTGTGCTCAGCGTTTATAGGTGGTGAGCACATCGCCACTTTATGCTGTTGCATGTATGTGCGTGCAGTCTTTAGTCTGTTTGTCGCCTTTTCATCCAAAAAGATGGGTTGGTAGTAAGTATTCTATTAATAATGAGCCGTCACCACTCACACATACATGGTAAGGTGCGTTGGGCTAAGTTCGGACGGTTTTTAGTTATATTCGAAAGATGTTGGCAAAATTTATTTTTCTCGAGAGTTATATTAGTTAGCACAATAAATTAAAGTGTAAATTTATTGTTAATAAACAGGCTATAAGATGGAATGTGTTTTATATAGTTATGAACGAAACAACTACTATTGTTCTGGTGTTTAAAATACGAATACAATTTTAAAACCTAGGGAAAGATCGAACGTTCATGGGGAAAGACCGGACACCTTCTAAAATCGCCATTATGGCTTAAAACACAGAGTTCATAGAAAGAATATATCCGTTCTTACATGTCCTACAAGATTATCTTTGGAAAATTTTATATTGTTAAAAAGTCAGCTGGAAAAGTAAATTGTTTATTATTTTTGTTTTGGACATCCGATCTTACCCCATTAGACCAAATCTCAAATTGCAGTGGCTCTCAAACTTTCGTGTTAGGAACTTTCCGAATTCCAGATTGATGATTGGAAAGGTAATAATACTTAATGTGTTGGATACATAAATAAACCTTACAATTTATTGCTGATCAAACTTTTATTAAACTGCTTATTTATACTACTAATCAGTCTTAGCTATTGAAGTTTGACAACCATATGCATTTTTTACTCAAAGTTAAGATTCGATTATTTAGGTCCGAACTTCACCTGTTAATATCTGCTTGGGGAAAGACCGGATCTCGGCCTAAAACCCTATTAAACCCATTTTAAACAGATATATCCAAAGACACCACATATCTTGATTATTCAAAGATTTAATATTTGCAAAAATAGCTAATACTCACCAAGAAAGCCAGCAAAATGTTGCCTGGGGTAAATCCGGATTTCGTAAATTATCTTATATGGTGACACTTCCAGTAAAACATGCATAACTCTTAACTTAACTTAACAATCAACATGGACTGGGACGCGGGGCAAAACAAAATGGCGTTTCACGCTTTCTTGCCAGATTACAAAAATAACTCCTAATTCGGAATATATTTAACAAATACGGTCTTGCCCCACTTCAGAACTTACCCTAACGCACCTTATCTAATTACCATGTTTGCCAAATGCGGATTGGTGATCACAAATCTGAGCTTAGCATCGATAAATCCAAAGACACACTTTGCCAGACCTGGGAATTAAACCTGGGACCTCCGGATATCGATCCGAGCACTTTACTACTCGGCCACCGAGGCTAAAACGGTAAGATAGGTAAAATTTTAAACCAAATAGCGTTCGCCGATTCCTTCTTTGTACTGTGTACGCTGCACAGGTCAAGTTTAGAGTCTGCCCTCGGATGACGCTGCGCTCGCCGCCCGCCGCGCCGGCCGGCGATATTCTACCGTTTGCAGGATTAGGGCGCGCTTTTACTGGCTTCATAGAACATATTATAGCTGTGTTCGTCTGGTGCGAGCGATCGGAATTATGTCACGCACGGGACGGCTGTTTGTAGCGACAAGTCCAAGTGCACTACTTACGGAAATGTAGGTTAGAGTACCGAGAGGCGTGAACTACGTTCATCGAACGAATTTATTTTTAATTGTTTTGTGTTTGAGTATTGACTCGCTTTTTGTCGGCTTGGGCGTTCGCCACGTCATTCCCGACCGAGATTTGGAAAACTTCTTTAGATGTTTTATTAGTGTCATGTCATATTAATAGTCAATAGTCACAATATATTTATTCAATAAACTCAATTAATAAGTACATTGAAAAGTCCAAATATTTTTTAACCTACCACCCATTCAGGACATCATTTTTTAACTGTGGCAAAGAACGGGCGCAAGAACCACAGCGCACAGAAGCAACGACATTTACAAAAAATATATATATTATATGTCGTTACCAGGTCACAAAATATGAATTTGAATGTAAATAGTTTATTTAAATATGGTGCTCTATATAAATTAATTATAGACAATTAGAAATAGCTGTTGGAGTACTTCGAGCATTTCAGACCCACGCTGTTTTGTCTTCTGTATAATCTGACACTTAATAATAAGCTTTTTTATAAAGCTTTTCTTTGATTTTCATTTTAAATTCATCAAGATCTAATTTCTGAATATCATTTGGTGCTTTGTTGTATAATCGTTCACACAGACCCATAAAAGAATTATTTATTTTATGGAGCCTAGTATAAGGCACTGCTAATTTGTTCTTACTTCTAGTGTTTAATTTGTGAATATCACTGTTTTTTGAAAACATTTCAATATTTTTAGATTTTCATAAATGTATTGTGATGCAACTGTCATTATACTTATATCCTTAAATCTCTCTCTGAGAGAGTCACCAGCCTGTGGGTTATATATTGCTCGAATAGCCCTCTTCTGCAGCACAAAGATAGTTTGAATGTCGGCAGCATTTCCCCACAGCAAAATGCCGTACGACATTACACTATGGAAGTCACTGAAATAACTATTGTAAACAGTGCTTGAATTAAGTACTTATTTTTATGCGAAACATTATAAAGATAACGTTTCTTTTATAACTGGCGTGCCAAGGGCTCTTTTTGTTTCTAAATTTCGATGCAATTAGCATTTTGAGTGCGAACGTCCAACGCTGCCTGGTCCTCCTGCTTACGAGCGTGAAGCGCAGCTTGGGCCTTCAGTGTGCAAGCGTAATTGCTACATGAGCCCTTTGTGCACGAGCATAAAGCGATACTTACGCTTATAGTGTGCAAGCGTAAGAGCTACATTGACCTCTTGTGTGTGAGCATAAAGCGCAACTTGGCTCTTTAGTGTGCGAGCGTAAAAACTACTTGGGCCTCTTAATATGTGCGAGCCTAAAGTTCTAATTTGTCCTTTAGTGTGCAAGCGTAAACGCTACATGGGCGTAATGTGTGCGAGCATAAAGCGTTTCTTGCTTCTTAAGTGAGCGAGCGTAATTAGCTACTTTTTTTTTTTTTTTTTTTTATAGCAGAAGGAGGCAAACGAGCAAGCGGGTCACCTGATGGAAAGTAATCACCGCCGCCCATGGACACCCGCAAAACCAGAGGAATCGCAGGCGCGTTGCCGGCCTTTAAGGAAGGAATAGGCTCGTTTCTTGAAGATCCCTAAGTCGTAACGGTCCGGAAATACCGACGCCGAGAGCTGGTTCCACAACACTGTAGTTCGAGGCAAGAAATTTCTTGAAAAACGCACAGTAGTAGACCGCCATCCATCAAGGCGATGTGGATGGAATGACAGTCGATTGCGTGTAGTGCGGTGAAGGAAATTAGCGGCAGGGATCAAGCCGAACAATTCCTCAGAACACTCCCCATGATATATACGGTACAATATACAGAGAGACGCAACGTCTCTCCGAAGAGCCAGTGGATCGAGCCGACCTGAAATAACCACGTCGCCGACAATTCGAGCAGCTCTGCGTTGAATGCGGTCAAATGGAAAGAGTTGGTATTGGGGTGCTCCAGCTTAGAGATGGGAGCAGTATTCCATATGCGGCCTGACCTGTGCTTTATACAGTTGTAAACGGTGGGCCGGCGTGAAATACTGACCCGCTCTATTAAGCACACCCAGCTTTTTCGAAGCTAATTTAGCTTTACCTTCCAAATGACCACGAAACTGAATGTCACTCGAAATATCGACGCCAAGGATTCCAATAATCGGATTGGTATCAAGGGGAGCTCCTTCAAAGTTCAGAGGTACGACGAAGGGATGTTTTTTCGCGGTAAATGCGCAAACTTGTGTTTTGGAGGGGTTAAAGCGGACTAGGTTATGTCGGCCCCAATCCGAGACATGACTTAACATGTTCTCGGTGTCAGTCACAAGTTTATTCCGGCTCTCGATGACGCTTTCCAGAGAAATATTAGCTCGCCCGGTGTAGAGCGTATCCCCAGTACTGTCATCCGCATAGCAATGAATGCTGTTGTTATTGTAATGGCGTTGGGACGGAGACCCGAAATGAAACAATGTCTTGCGTAGAATCAATAATAATCTTTATCCTCTAGTGTATCATCTTAAATACTAATTAACATCACATCTATACGTGACTAGAGGAAGGACGCCTTGTCACTCAGGAAGACCTTAATTATCACGTACTATTGAGTACGTGCTGATAGTGTAATTCACTATATCACACCTCCCCTGAAAAGGCTAGGCATCCCTTCCCTGAAAAGTAAACTCTTATTTTCTAAATATCTTAGTCCTATTCTTATGAACTATATATTCTTTATTATTCTTTAATATTTTTACATTAGTACCTAGCTCTTCTAAAACTTCAAATGGACCTAAATACAAGTCATTCAATTTATTATAATTTTCATTCTTATACAAGAGTAGATCACCTTTTTTGTAGTGTACTTCCTTACAATCTAAATCATAATTAGTTTTTCTACTCTGTTTTGATATTAATAAGTTGTTCCTGGCATCATTATGAGCTTTTTGCAATCTAAATTTTAACTCCGATGGATAATTGTCGTATACATATAAGGGATCAACTTTACTAACTAAATTACTAGGTACGTTACATGTTTTCCCAAAAACTAGTTCATAAGGGGAGTATTTGGTACTAGTATTTACAGAATTATTATAAGCAAAGCACCAATATGGTATCCAGGTACTCCAATTTGCCGACTGATTCTGTGTTTGTATTCTCAAGTAACATCCGAGATGTTTGTGCCAGTTTTCTAGCGAACCTATACTCTCATGATGATAGGGTGTTGAATTTAACTTATCAATATTTAGCAATTTACATACTGTTTCTAACGTGGAATTAATAAATTCCGTTCCACAGTCAGTCGCAATAACCCTGGGAGTACCATATCGTAAAATAAAATTTTCAGTAAAAACCCTAGCAACAGTTTCAGCTGACTTATCAAGTATTGGGTAAGCTTCTACAAACTTTGTCAATTCGCATTGTATTGTTAATATGTATTTATTACCCAAATTATCGACCTCCAACGGCCCCACAATATCTAAATATAATTTTTCAAAAGAAGTAGATGCTGTAGTGGTTATTACCATTTTCTCTTTATTATTTTTATTACAAAATTTCTGCTTTTGGCAATCTTTACAGCGAGTCACATATTCAGTTATGTCTTTTTGCATATTACTCCAAAAATATTTTTTTCGAATATTCTTAGTCATTTTATTTATGCCTACATGACCACTTGTCGGCAATAAATGATAATCATTTAGTATAACACGTATCAAGTCTTTATTTGTAACATGTTCAACTTGGTTATTAATAATACATAACCGCGGTAATTCTTTATGTTTCATGAAAGTTTGGGTCAAAATTTTAATAAACTTTTTATTAAACCCATTTTTAATCACAACGACTTCTACAATATTATATTTTTTACATAATGCACTCAGTTCTCCTATCGTTGCGTCTCGGCGCGCCTCCGTTAGTAGAGATTCCTGATTTATGTAAATAGTAGAGTCACTAAATAACATATCACCCGTCTGTGAGACGTATCTTTTCTTTTTCCTCAACTTCACGAAGTTTTCATACGAACAAATATCTAACCTTACATCATTTTGTGATTTCTGCATAATATCTACCACTCTTGGTTGCCTATGATCAACAGGGGGCTCAACCCTGCTACTTCCAGAGGTAGCGGGTTCATTATTTTGCTCCATGGTTCTTTTCATTGAACGGGTTAATACCCCCACAAAATTTGAATTTAGATTTTTTAACTCGTCTGATGTTATAATGACTCTCGATAAGGCATCTGCCGTTACATTTTCGGAACCTTTTATGTATTCAATATCGAAATCATATTCTTCTAAACAAAGTCTAAACTTAGTTAAACGGCTACTAGGATCTTTTATGCTAAATAAATGAACCAATGGTCTATGATCTGTTAATATTTTAAATTTTCGTCCGTATAAATATGGTCGAAAATGTTTTATGGCCCACACTACCCCTAATAACTCTTTATGAATGGTTGGGTAGTTTATTTCTGAACTGTTTAATTGTCTGCTTGCATAAGCTACGGGCTTATTATTTCCATTTGATAATACAGCCCCCAAGGCTACCCCTGACGCATCGGTTTGCAACCGGAAAACATTATCTTTTCCAAAATCTGGATAATCTAAGACAGGAAATGAACTAAGTGACTTTTTTAAGGTCTGAAATGCCACGTCACATTCTTCCGTCCACTGAAACTCGACATGTTTCTTACAAAGACGGTTTAGTGGGTACACTATTGTGGCAAAGTTTTTTATGAATTTTCTATAAAAGTTCGCAAAAGCCACAAAACGACGAATCTCATTTACATTTTTAGGTACTGGGAACTTTTCCAAGACCTCGATTTTACTGTTGTCTGGCAACACCCCGTTTGGCGTAATAACATGCCCTAAATAATTAATTTCTTTCCTCAAAAATTCGCACTTACAAGGGTTTAGTTTTAAATTAACTGACCTAAACCTCTCAAATACACTCATTAAATTTGTATTATGCTGCGATAGGCTTTTTCCGAAAACTATTACGTCATCGAGATATAGAAAACATATCTCGTAATTTAAACCCGATAGAGCCATAGACATAAGTTTAGAAAATACGCTAGGACTCGTTTTGAGACCCATAGGTAATCTTTTCAGTTGATATTGCTTATCAGCTGTAAAAGAAGTGAATTTCCTACATTCTGGTGATAACCCTAGCTGGTAATAACTAGAACTGAGGTCTAAATGAGAATAGTATAAGCATCCCGAAAGTGAGTCAATAATTTCTTGTATATTTGGTAACGGGAACTTTTCGTCTACTATTTTTTTATTTAAAAGTCTATAATCTATTACGATTCTCCACTTTTTTTCACCGCTACTGTCAGCTTTTTTCGGAAGTAATAATAATGGAGAAGACCATTCGCTGGTACTCTCTTCGATAATATCTTCTTCTAACAATTTACCTACCTGTTTTATTAACTCAGCCTTCTGAGCGTGCGGTATTCTATACGGTTTGACATAAACAGGAGACGCGTCATTTTGCAGTTTAATGTTGTACTCGTATAAGTTTGTAACGGATAGCTTATCACCCGGCATATGAAAGATATCTGCATATTTTGCACATATTTTCTCAATAGACCGTCTCTCTCCATCACCAAGATATGTTTTTAATTTAAGAAAATCGAATAGTTGTTTAACCCTCTCGACAGATTTTCACACCATGTCACGGTCGCCATGTAATGGCGTTGGGACGGAGACCCGAAATGAAACAATGTCTTGCGTAGAATCAATAATAATCTTTATCCTCTAGTGTATCATCTTAAATACTAATTAACATCACATCTATACGTGACTAGAGGAAGGACGCCTTGTCACTCAGGAAGACCTTAATTATCACGTACTATTGAGTGCGTGCTGATAGTGTAATTCACTATATCACATTATGCAGCATGTCATTGATATGCAGAAGAAACAAAGTAGGGGACAACACACACCCCTGCGGGACTCCAGCATTCACGGGCTTCATGTCGGAGCACGAACCGTCGACTGCGACTCTGATGCTACGCCCAGTAAGAAAGCTGGCAACCCATGAACACAATTTCTCAGGAAGCCCGTATGATGGAAGTTTAGAGAAAAGAGCCCTGTGCCATACCCTGTCAAAAGCTTTCGCTACGTCCAAGCTAACTGCCAGTGCTTCCCCTTTACTCTCGACTGCCTCCGCCCATCGGTGAGTAAGGTACACTAAAAGATCACCAGCCGATCGACCGCGACGAAAACCATACTGGCGATCACTTAGTAGCTGGTTCTCTTCTAGGTACCTTAAGAGCTGGCGGTTTATAATGGACTCCATTACTTTGGAGAGTAAAGAGGTAATAGCTATTGGCCTGTAGTTGGATGGACCTAAGCGATCGCCTTTTTTTGGAATCGGGTGCACAAGGGCTGTCTTCCAAGAGCTCGGGACGACGCCAGTGGTGTAAGAGAGCTGGAAAAGGCGCGTTAGAACTGGTGCCAATTCAGGAGCACACGTCCGAAGCACAATGGGTGGAACTGCATCTGGCCCACTCGCCTTATGGATATCAAGGGAAAAAAGAGCCTTACGAACTGACCTTTGCAGGAACTGAACGTTTGGCATTGTACAAGCGCAATGCGGTATGGTTGGTGGAGAGTTTTCCCCATCGTCCAAGGTCGAGTTTGATGCGAAAAGAGAGCCCAAGAGATCGGCTTTCTCCTTTGCAGTATAGGCCAGGCAGTCATCGGTCTTGTGCAATGGTGGTAGGGACGGCTGACAAAAATTCCCTAAGAAAGCTTTGGCGAGAGATCAGAACGCACGCGTCCCCGAAGGAAGACGCACTAGCCTCTCGCCAATTCTACCTATGAATGATGACTTCGCCTTGGCGATGTCCTTCTTAAAGGATCTGGCGGCAAAGTTGTACTTCTTTCTGAGCGCACTGGTGTTTGGATCCTTTGATGACACCGCATTAGCCCAGGCTTGGTAATGCTGTCGCTTTTGGCGAGACGCCATTTTGCAGCAACGACCAAACCATGGTTGGGACTTGCCGCCAATGGGAACCACAGAGTTTGGAATGAAAAGTTCCATTCCCTGCAGTATCACATCAACGACAGAGTCAGCGGCGACATCAGGATCATCCAGCGAGAAGCAAACTCGCCACCACGGGTAGGACGCAAAGAAGCTTCGCATCCCATCCCAGTCCGCCGACCTATAATGCCAGACTCGACGGCTAGCCGCTGGTTGCGGTTTTGAAGTTTCTGTGAGAGGCACAGTGCTGCGAATCAGACAGTGGTCTGATGAGCCTAGTGGTGCATCAACAGAAACTTGATAGCCGTCTGGGTGCGAGGTCAGCAGAAGGTCCAATAAAGAAGGCGCATGGCCCTCCACATCTGGAACCCGTGTTGGCTCGGTTACCAATTGGGACAGACTGTAGGCCAAAGCGAAGTCATGAACGGCTCTACCCGCGTGGTCAGTTGTGCGTGAACCAAGCCATTCGACGTGGTGGGCATTGAAGTCTCCCAATACCACAATCTCGGCCGAGGGGATCCTTTGGAGAAGGGAGTCTGTCGCTGTTTGGACGGTCTCGATGAGTTGGTCAGCTCCGATGTTACCGCTGTGGGACCTATACAGGCACGCGTAGACGCGAGGATGACGTCCGCAGTCGACGTGCAGCCATAAGATGGAGAGGTCCCTATCTTCAAGATTGCCAAGGCGACGAACGCACATATCCTCCCTGACATAGGCACAAACACCGGCTCGTAACACAAATGCATGTTCCAGGTTGTATCCCGGGTAGCGCAAGTACGAGATGTCAGGAGGGGGGGATATCTGCGTCTCGGTGAGGAAGAGCAAGGCCGGTTTCGCCGTCTCGAGGTGGTAATGGACGGCGCTCAAATTAGAGTGGATTCCCCTGATATTGCAGAAGTCCACGCGAAGCGTAGGAGGGGGTGCCAATTGTCCCGCCTTTCTCCTGCCTGCAGCATGCCTTGGCACGGGCGAACTTTTGCCCTCCCCAGAATACGTAGGGCAGCCTGAGCGAGAACGCTCAGGGGGGGATTCTCCGACACTGGATGTGTCGGTACCCCCCTGGGGTAAATCTAGATTACAGTTCGCTGCCATATCAATTGTGAGGGGGGGGGGGGGTCTCCGGAACCCTCACTCGCCGGACGAAACACAACAGCACAGAGTGCCATTGTTTCACGCCGAAAATTCGTGAGGGGGTGGTATTACGCCGGGCGAGCCGACCCAATGCGTGCTGCAACGCAGCGTGGCTCTACCACTCAGTTGGTGTCACTCATTTAGCACCACCCAGGGGTCACGTGTAGGGTCTCAAGGGTAAACCTACGGACGCGAGCAACTTAACCCCCAAAAGCTTAAGCTTTTAGTACATACATGGACATAAAGCGCTATTTTAGTCATTAGTGTGCTAGCATAAAACATTACTTGGGCTTTAAGTGTGCGAGCGTTAAGCGCGACTCGGTTCTTCGGTATACGCGGGCCTTAAGTAAACGAACAAAAACCGTTACCACGCCAAAACATAAACTGAAACACATGTTTGTACCTAAGTATTCTAAAAACATCTATGCGAGGAATCGTCATTCATAATTTAACGGCAGATAATTAAACGGAGCGAAATCCATGAATTGCGGTAAAGGCATTATCCTAATCGGTTGGATTAAACTGTCAATCGTAATTATGTTTGTTACGGTAGTTTCCGAACTATTGAATATTTCACCCACCATTTAGTGCTAAGCTGTGGTTGTATACCTGCACAAGTTAAGAAAATCACTAACAATAATTTTTTATAAACTTAGTACCTACAGTAGTAGCGGGTTCCTGGATGTTGACAAAGACGTTAGGACAGCAATAGGGGCTGAACACGTTTGATGTCCTGGTTCACCAGCTCCTTTGATCTGCTAGTCACCTCTCTCTGCAGGACAACGTGTCTAAGGGAAGAGGCCTCATTGCACTTTACCGCACCGGCCGTAGCACTCCTGGCATTTCTGTGCCTATTTTTTTCCCTCTATGGGTAAGCACTTGGCCTTCATCTCACCTGATGGTAAGTGATGATAAGGCCGACGGTGGAAGCGCGCTTCACCCGGGCGTCTCAACCACTGAAGAACGGCTATCTTATCTCTAAACTGCTGAAACCCAATAATGCCATTATCATTTTTAGTAGTACACAAAGTTGGATTCCTAGGGGAAGTACCCCTGGGACTCGAATCCAGGACCACTAGGCCTATATAAGTATATCGCGAGGTGTACCAGGTTAGACTGGGCCAGTCGTCGAGAGAGATCTTCGTGAATGTCTATCACGAACTTAGTCACTGTAGAAAAAAAGTAAAGTGCACTATAGAAAAGATATCACATTATTAGTTGTGGAATGATTTAGTCGTGCAGCATGCTAAATACGAAAAGGCTTTCATAATACTTACTAGTCGAAACACTTACTGGAGATACCTTGAAAATAAGCTCGTCGTAAGCTTCTCTGAAGCTGAGTCTCAGCTTCTGTTTGTGATACTTATATATATAAAGTCAAAGGGAAGTAGCCAACTCTATGTAGAAAAATAATAAAATGAGACCGGATAGGACAGAATTAATTATCACAAACTCTGCACTCGACGAACTTCTGGCGGAAGTGGTATATAAGAAAGTTCAGAAGAGCTGCTCAAGAAGTAAAAATTATGATAATTTCCTGTAACGATGAAGTGCCTTTTAGTTTCTGTAAATATAGATAGATAGATAGACAACACTTTAATTGCAACACCATATAGATTTACACAGAACTTAATAAAAACAATAATAATTAAGCGATTAAATATAAAAAAGTGTTACAGTAAAACGTTTATAATAACGTTACAATTTGGCGGTCTTATCTCTCTAAGCGAACTCTGCCAGACAACCGGTAAAGAATAATAAATATAAGGGTTCAACCAAAACTTACTCAGTGGATTCAAAAACCTCATATGTATCACCTCGCCCAGAAATCAGGTACCACAAAGAACCTATCTTTCTATCACCCAGGCGAAACATCAATAAAACGAAGTAGAAATCCCTGGCGACTGTTCTTTGACAAGTAACGAACACAGGCCTTTTAAGTTACCGGCATCTTAACCAGTTCTCTCCAACAAATAACAGCATAAAGTCTAGTTTGAGAAGTACATTGCCACAGCCAAAACACAGACCAAGTTCTACAGACAATGTCTAACACTCATTGCGTTCGTGTCTACTTATACTATTAACATCTACTAACTACTTAACCATGAAGCCTTGTTTCAATACTGCTTTACATTTCCAATATTCAAAACGTTGCACCGATGTATTCATTAAATAAACAGACTTTTACATCCTCCATACAGAGCAACTTGATAATGAACTTGGCTTTCATGAAAACAATGGGCAACTTGATAATGAACTTGGCTTATGAAAGCAATGTGATGTTCATGAAAACATGCTATTGTTTTGCTGAATATCAAGTTCAATGCAGCAATACGTCTGTATACAGGTACATGTGTAAAATACGTCTGTATACAAAGCACAATACCTACTTGTAAAGACAATGGTTTTCTTTTTGTATTCGCTGTCTAACCTTGTTAACGGATTCCGAATGAACTTTTATGTATCACAATAGCCGTTGAAATAATAGAAAGCTTTCAGATGGTAAAAAAAAACAATTTAATTTATTTCAATTACTTATATTTTCTTTTCTATTTTATACGTCTTACTGGTTATGCTCAGGACTACATAAATAACAGCACTTAGAGAGATTTTGGCGCATTTTGTTAATTTGTTAATACTATTCATCATTCATCAAACAAAAGATAAACATTTAAAGAACCAGCAAAACACAAAAATAACAGAAATTTCGTAATAATATAACTTTAAAATCTTACTTCATATTAAAAAAAACAGTTTTTAAAAAATCACAATATACTTACTCCTAATACTAATTTTGTAACAAAATAAAACTAAAGTTTTGTAAAAGCGCCGGTTTGACATGACGCAGCTTTCAATACGCCGTTTATAGGTATATATTAAAAATGCTTGCGATTTAAATGTGTAAACGCTGGCCTCGAACACGAGTAGGCAGTGGACGTCCATCATACACATTAACGAAATTGAACGTACATTACGAACGCTGCTCATCCGATTTTCCGTACAGCATAAATAATGTTAACCTTGGCCGCCTGTTTCGACCGTAGCTGTATTCATAATATTGCCCGCCGATGCCGCCACGCCGTCTACACAACTTGACACAACTACACGCTCGCGCAAAGCAGTACTCCAGAGTTCCAGACACACGGTATAATACGAATGTCAACCGCACTAGACTTCACAAGCATTAGCTTTGATTAGAAAGTTAACTAACACGAGTAAGCACGCGACCTTGTCGACATTGGATTACGTAGAGATGCAACTATGTTTCAGCACGACTCATTTCCGATGCGAACCTGTATTGATTAAGCTAATGGCATTTCCATTTATTGAATGAGGAAAAGGGAAGATCAAAGATTACAAAGCAAACGTTTGTGTTTATAATGATGATGGATGGTGACAAAAAATCAAAGCTTAAACAAATGTTTTTGATACATATTTCTTTTTTTGTCGTTAAACAACAACTTTTGTTTTCTGCGGAATTGAAGTTAATACTTTGTGTTTTCTTCAATGAGTTTCATTTTAAAGGTTAATTATTTTACTGAAACCACTTAGCCAATAGAAAGTTAAGTTTTGGTCTGAGCGTGCGCCTCGTTGCTACAGCATCGGAACCATACTAGGCAAACATTACATGACTGCGATATCTAGCAGCAAAAACCGGTAAAAAAATATTGTATGTGTTTACAAAAAATATATTTATTTCTTAAGATGTTTTAAATTATGTTATAATCTACTATCTATACCTCTACCTTTGCCATCGCACATAATTGCATTGCACCTATGCTATGGTTGACTGGTCTGGTAAAATGGCAGGTATTAAGTCTGCCATGTAATGTCGCAAAAATGTTTAAATAAATGTTTTAGTAATAAGTAGTAGTAGTAGTTAATGAAGACATATATAACAACATAATTTAAGAACCTAAAACACAGAATCTTGTAAGTAGGTACTTTGAAGCATGCTAAACGAGTTTTCTTTTGTATAGCAATTAAATTGCATCTTGATTAGGTGTAATCTTAATTGCTTTTCAAATTATTTCTTAGCTGGTATGGTACCAGGGTATCGTGTGTGATGGTTTTTTTTTCAGACTTAACAGATGTACGGAATGATTTAATCTATCAGCTTTGCCAAGGGTTTAAAGTGATTACCTTCGGATACACAGTCGAGTGAAACGTCAAATTGAGTATATAGTGTGTCAGAGAAAGGATATGCGAATCGATAATAGTATTGCAGCATAAATCATTGCATTAGACTATAGTTTCCTATTCAAAAATAATAGTAAAATATAAAATCAAAATAGAATAGTCGTAGTGCAAAATCTATTGTATTTTTTTTTGTAAAAAAAAACACTTTATCTTCGGTACTGTTTCATCACTGATGAGGACTGTGGAAGTTTGAAACCTAGCTAGATAACTGTGAAATCTATATAAATAAAAATCAATGGCCACCAATGTATGATCGCGCATCACTTCAAAACAGCTACACCTTTTTGGCTTGTTTTTTATTGTGTTTGTAATTGTGAGGTTGGCTTGAATACTTTTTTTTTGTAGTCACGGGATACGAGATGTTAACGCGGACGAAATTGAGGGCGGGCCGCTAGTATTTTAATAAAACATGTAAGTCATACAGTTGCATGAGCGACATGAGGTAATATTTAGGATAAATCCAATAGTTTACTTGCAAAAATAACGGTAAGTAACTAGAAATAATAACTTTAGCTATTACAGCCGTTTTTAGTTACAAAGTATTCAAAATATTTTATGTACATTGCAAGTAAAAAATCATCAAAATAGGCAAAATTTTATAAACGAACTTTACTGAAAATGGTAAAGCAAGATCAATGAACTTAACCAAATCAATACGTATGTTATAAAACTAACTAGCAATGTGGGATGCCTTATTTCTAGTAATAACTGCAGTAACAGCTAGCTGTTATGATTATCAACCATTGGGTAGACTGTTCTTCTAACTTCTAACACCCTTTATTGTTGAGTTCTGATTGAACTCGGACCCAGGTATGTGAAATTCGGTACAGGAATATTAAAGCAAGCTTTAACATCATTAAATCTTTTAAGTCGGCGTGTCATTCATCATTTAGGGTAATATGATATTTCAGTATAATATAGCATATTTGCGGGTGAACTCATTAAACACATTTATTTTACAGTCAAGAGCTTTGAAAAAAACGTTATGTTATTGTTGTTAAATAAATGTTTGTTTAAAAATATGTGAATTGTTTTCAATAAAATAACCTTTAACAGTCGTTAAGAGCGGATAATTGATAATTTGATATACTTAGTGAGTGGGAACGTTGAAGGTAGGAGAAGAAGACCAAAGTAAAAATGGATGGATTGTTTGAGCTATGCCATGAATGAGAAGGGATTGGATGATTTGATGACGATTATCCGAGTTGTATAGAAGAAAAATACATAATGCGCCGACCCCAAATAACATGGGAACAGGGCAAGCGAATGATGATGATTAGGACATAGTGATAGGGTACAGTTTGATATTCGATTCCTATTTTTCTGATGTATTGCGTCGATCGTTGCGTTTTGTGTAACCAATTAAAAGGGAAGGCTCCGAATTTTGCGAAAAAATGCAGCGAGAAACTCTATACGGTAGTTTGAGTAGTTTTTTACTGAAGTTCGAAAAACAATTTTTAGTGCGCTGTTAGCAGGCACTTTCGCTTTTGAGTGACCTTACCAATGTTGGCTTTTCAAATGATTTTTCACGTAGGTAAGTAGGTACTTGACCTTCAAAATAAAAAAAACCCTCACGCTGCATTCTATTAGACTTGAAAAGTTAAAAATACATAAAATACATACAGGCGTATTGAACAAGAAAAAATGAGGATTTCTTTGATGTCGGCTAGTAATAAAAAAAAATCAAATGACCGAAGGACGCGCGCCAAAGTCTTCGAGCAAACTTCATTAATACGAATTAAATTTACGAATTCAAATCGTGTTAAACACAGGCATTAATCAATATGAATTAACATTTAAACGTATAATTTATAATATCCCTCCACGCTATTCGTATTGAAATATCGTTCATTAGTACTATTTCAGAGACATCGCTGTAAGTATTTTACGTGACTAAATTTCGCAATGATGCCACTGCACGAACAACCGATTTGCATGAATTTGAGTCATAAAATAATCGTATTTGTTTGCAAAATGGTAGGTAGATATATGCGAGATTTTTTAAATTTATTTAATAACAATGAAAGATAAACGTTTCAGAATATGAACTGTGCCATACACCTACCGGATCATTACATACTCGTATTATAAAGTACGTCGCCGTTTTACTGTGTAAGGCTCCGTATTCTCCTTTTAAATCACAAAATGGATTTTTACGTGGTTTTCAGTGATAGGAAGTTCGATAAGGGACGATGATGTTTTTATATACCTAATTTATAGATATTTTGTACGAAATGGCTAAAGTACTTATGTCGATGTTTTTAGGTTACACTAACCTAAACAAAGGCGGTTTATGGCCGCAGTAACATATAAAATGCTAGCTGTAGTCTGCAACTACGCTTGAGAGGACTACCACTATCCAATAGGAACCTTGGGTTAAAAAGTCCATCCTATGTCCTGTGATGAACTATCTATGTGCAACTATCAAATACATTCACTACAATATTTATCCTCTCTTTTTTGGTCAATTGTGCAAACGCTCTTCCGCTTTCCATCTTTTATAATAGATCGCTAGAGTCAGGCATGTTCATGAAAGGTAGCGAGGATTGTGCCCATATATACAAGAATGGTATAAAGAAGTGTATAGTGAACTATCGGCCTGTAGCAATCCTTTCATATATGTCAAAGGTTTTTGAGTCTTTGGTTTATATTAAATATTTTATAACACACGCATTTATTCTTTTGTATTTATTGTGTTGTATTTGTCTCTGATTTCATGGAAACAGTCGATTTAGGTTTACAAGTTGACGCCATATATACTTACTGACTTTTCGAAGGCCTTCGATAAGGTAAACCACAAAATACTTTTGAACAAATTGCACATGCTCGGCATAACAGAAGGATTAATTGATTGGTGTGCCTTTTACCTCACAAATTGTATAGTAAGGGTGGTAGTGGATAGTGAGCAATCTTGTCATTTTGTGGCTCAGTCGGGGGTACCTCAGGGCTCCGTTTTAGGGCTATGGTTTTTATAAACGACATTACAAATAATACAAAGCACAGCAAGATCTCTCTATTCGCTGATGACCTGAAGCTTGCTCAGCACCAAAACTGTTTCAAGTACAACAGATGCTTATTATCTTCAGGAGGACATTATAGTCTACAGGAATGGTTATTAATGGAAGTTATTACGTATCTTGATGTCTTGATGGAATATTGATGCAGGCAAATTGATCACTAGGGTTTATTTTAAGGAGCACGAAAGATTTCAGAAAGCCATTAACTCTCATCTTGCTATACAACAGCTATGTAAGGAGTAAACTGGAGTATTGCAGCTCAGTTGGGTGTCCTAGTTACAAAGTCCATGTTAACAAAATAGAGAGGGTACAGAGAAAATTTACTCGTAGTCTGGCTTATCGTTTCAGAACTCCTAGATCTGTTATGAGCTTTACGTATCTGGATATCTCATATCTATACAAGTTACTTAAGAGATAGTTACTTAATAGATAGATTGCCCCAGTTTGCAAAGTAGGTCCCAAATATAATGACAAGATATCCGTGTGGATATACAACAAAACATTCTGTCGGACAAAGATGGGTTGCGCTCACCTGTTGTTCGATTGCTCTGTTTGTTTAACGAGCTCACTGAGAGGAACCCTGAACTGGATATCCACTTAAATTTTTGTCTATTGTTGATCGGTCTGATGTGTCTGAGGTTGTAACGTTATTATGGTTCCTTACCCGGGGTCCACCTGACAAGTTCACCTGGGTGGACTATGGGCACTTGTTCTGACCCTTGGTACACCTGGGTGGACTACAGATACTGACTGAGACCCGTGGATCATCTGGGTGGACTTCGGATACTGACGAAGACCCGTCGTTTACCTGGGTGGACTACGGATACTACTGCTACTAAGCCCACCGGTGGATCCACGGGTATTTTTTTTCTCGTACAAAATACGAAACATTTTCGCTTATCTAGGCAAACCATTCCTTAAGGCAGTTTTTTTGTTTTAAATTCCGACGCTCTCATAAGGAGAGTATCTTATCTTATCTTATCTAGTGGGGCCTGCAGAGGTCTCCCTCTCGCAGTAGCACATCGACCCATTATTGGGATCTTTTGTGCCACCCCGTCCTATCACTCTGCCTCCTCATTAAAATTAACACTCGCTTGGCAATGTTCTTGAGAGAGAAGAGCCTAAAATCTTCTGGTTTCAGGTAGGCCGATCCCAGAAGATTCTTTCTTTTCCTGGCAAAAGAGTCGCAGTCACACAGTATGTGTTGCATAGACTCCGTTTCCCCTCGACATGCCCTGCACAGGTTGTCTGTTGCTAGTTGCATTTTGTGGAGCATTTGTTTTGTGGCATAGTACCCAGTCAGGGCACCGGTGATTAATCGGGCCTGCCTTCTGCTACCTCCGCAAAAGATCTCACTCAGTCCTAGGGCGCCTTCGCCTATGAAGGATTTTGCGTGTCTTATGCCGGGTAGCTCTTTCCATACGGTTTTATGCCTGTTTTGGATGTGGTATTTGGTACTCTTGAGCACCGCAAGCTTGGTTTCATATTTAAAAAAAAATCGACTATTATGTACAGTCACGAGTACCAATATGTAAACACTTTGACTCTCATTTCATTGTATTAAGAGTTGCTTACATATTTTTGCTCTTGACTGCACCTAAAGTGACGGGCCTGTCAGACCCACCAGGCACCTCAAGGGTTAATACTATGTAATTAATGGTATATGTCCTGTTGGTGATCCTTAAATATAAATAAAATATATATTTTTTTCTTTTAAAATTTTTTGTTCGAAAACGTTGAGCCGTACTAAATACAAAAGACATAATTCTACATAATATCGCATTTCATTCCACATATTTTCTTATGATGTCTTTGCTTGAGACTCATGCATGACACTACTTCATCCTTTAGAAAATTATATCTTAAAGAGTAAGAAGAATAAGAAGTCTCTTAGACTTCAGAATAAATATACATACATAAAACACGACTGTTATCCCAGAAGAGTTAGTCAGAGACTAGGCAATGAGGACATGTGTTTAGCGTGACAGGTGGTGAGACCATCGCCGTTTTATAGTGTTGGATCTATGTGCAGTCATAAGTCCGTTAGTCGCCTTTTACAACACCCAAGGGAAGAAAGGGGGTGGTAGTATTCTTTCACCGCTACGTGACACGGTTGAACTTCAGAAAGAAGAAAGTGGTTAAAATGTGTTTTACCGCAATACGCGGCGGGGACCCCAGACTCCTACCTACCTGTTTACTCGGATCTCTTGTTAATACGTAAATTTTGTCCGAATTCAAAAACATTATTATTTATCCGTCTTACCAGACTTTAAATTGTAAATGTAGTTTTCATACATAACAAAATAAGATACTACACAACACAGTCAGTTAAAGAAGAAAGTGGTTAAAATGTGTTTTACAGCAATACGCGGCGGGGACCCCAGACTCCTACCTACCTGTTTACTCGGATCTCTTGTTAATACGAAAATTTTGTCTGAAATCAAACCGTCTTACCAGACTCTAATTGTAAATGTAGTTTTCATACATAACAAAATAAGATACTACACAGTCAGTGTCCAAAGTATTATGTAAAAACGTTTTCAAATACACAACACACGACACTTAAAATAGAATGACGGAAGCACATTTATCTAGGGTTAATCTTCAAACGAATTTATCTTTAGTCCGCCATTCGTCTAACTGAAGTTTGAGTTAAACGTTTCCTTTGTACTAAAAGGATAGGCTTCTCAAGCATGCATGGCATGTGCGTCGTAGTTCGTGAACGAATTAAATTAACATGTGAGGTTCAGTTTTATATATCTCCTCATAGCAGCCGTTTTGTTTATTTCTGAGAAGTTTTCTATCAGTAGAGCGATTCTGTAAACAAATTTAGAACTTCGACAAGCTAAACCCGCAGTAAAATAACGCCGAGTGCGCTTCGCTGTCGAAGGCGGTGGTGAAATGATCTAAGTCAAGTCAGATTTTGACATTACACTAATAGGAGTGACATGAGAGTGACGCATATTTAGACATACAGGTGATGTCAAAGTGAGTTAAGTCATCTGAGTAAATTCAAATTTGATTTCGGATTTTACAGAATCTCACTACAGGAGCGGGAAGTAGAATTATACCACTTGCGGTATTGGTACACTTTTTAGTTCGTTTCGAAATTCCTCCAATTGGTATCTACCAGAAATTTTTTACAATAGGTATACCAAAGCAAATCGTATGAAAAGCAGCGCTTTGTTCGTGACGGCTTATAAATGATCGCTTTTTAGTTCTTAATAGTAGTCTGCCCGTGTCGTACTAATCGGCGCACCTGCGTAATCGTATACTTACCTAACTGTTATCTTTTGAGTACAAGCCTGCTACCAGAAATAGTGTCCACGTTTCACCACATTACAACTGAACGTGTGCTCAGCGTGTCAGGTGGTGAGCCCATCGCCGCTCTATGCAGTTGGTTGTTTGTGCAGTCTTTAGTCTGCTAATCGCCTTTAAGAGACACCGAAGGGAGGCTTGTCAAGTATTCTTCAGTGAGCCGCTATACCACACGGCTCTTATAAGCGAGAAAATTTAGACAAACAGTGTTATTTTAACTGACCTGGGCCCTAATTCTGTATCGCAATCTATAGATTCCACACCTAAACCTTACCGCGCACAAACGTCAAACGCATACGTTTTTGGGAAGATATCGTAACTTTTTAAGGAATTGACGTGGTTTTGAAACAAGGAATCGTTACAGAATAAGGGCCCTGACCGGGTGTCGAACCCGGGACCACGAAAAAAGCTAGCCACATTATGACCACGGAGTCCATCGCATATTCTTTAATTATTAATTTTAATTTATTTTAATAGAGCAACCATCAAGACATACATTAAATAAAAGTAAAGAATACAATTGATTAACTCTTAACTAAATGCTGTCTCAATTATAGGTTACCACAGCATGCACAAACAGAATGAAACAGAGTTAAAAAACATTAGAAAAATACTAACTAACTTAATCTAAGTAAACAAACACATTCAATAGGTATTCAAATTAAGCATTTGAGACCATCAATACGAAACATCTCATTTTAAATCTTCTAATTAATACGTATATTATTTTAATAAATCTTTTAATTAATATATTATAATAACTAAATAATATTTTTTAAACACGGCTGGAGTTTGCTTGGCAATGAGTGGGGCAGTAAGGCCGAAGGTTAAAGCGCGCAATTCATTCGGAATCCGTAACAACAGAGTATATACATACGAGTACATACATATAATCACGACTATAATCCCCGGAGGGTTAGTCAGAGACTAGGCAATGAGGATCGCAAAAGCAGTTTCTACCATAGTCCACTATTCACCAAATAGCGACTGCACTTGTGCTCAGCGTGACAGGTGGTGAGCCCATCGCCGTTCTATGCTGTTGGAAGTATGTGCAGTCTTAAGTCCGTTAGTCGCCTTTTACGACACCCAAGGAAAAAGAGGGGGTGGTAGTATTCTTTCACCGCTATACGCGACACAGTATCTAATCTAATACTTTAAATAAACAGAGAATAAGGTTGGAATAATTATTATGTGTTTTGTCTATTTTACTCTAATTTGAAATTACGTTTGCATGACAGGAACAAAACACGGAATAACTATTCCTAGCTTATTCTTTGTTTATTTGTATGACACTATAACTACAGAGTAACTGGCTATTTAACAGTCGGATCACAGTGATGCTACAATTGATGTTAGTACCTCAATGGATGCTACTAACCACGTAAATTATACTTAAGTGAGATGATAGCACGTGTCCATTTGTACTGAAACAAGCCCTGTCACAAATTAATTTCCTCATAATGGTTTAAACAGTTCCATGGGCTGTAGTAGAAGACGTGGGCTGTAAAAGGCGTTTCAAACGGCAGTTGTGACCAATGCGTTCCTGTCCATTTCTTCAGAGGCCAAAGAAACAACAATTTTACAACTCGACTGTAATTTTTGCGTAAAAAGGCCAATTTTAGCGTTACGGATCTCAGAAACAAAAAACATTAACAATTTTGACTTATTGAATAGTGTAGAATAGCTATTGGAATAGTGCGTAGCGGCCTCGCTTTTTGTAAATTTTGCTTAACTTTTATTAAACCCAAAATTGAAGAGAAAGGTTTTCATAAAATGCGCGAAGGCACATGAAATAAGATAAATTGAATGTTATCTCTATATAGTCATATAGTGCGTAGCGGCCTCGAAATTTTTAGATTTCATTGATTTTATATAGAAAAAAAAGAGTGATTTTAAACTAATACTCAAAATGTTTTTATTCAAATTGATTGAATTGATAAGCTCTTTTGTATCGTCCAAAATATAATTTTTGACTTCTAATAATAATACTATACTACTAGCCAGGATACTAGTAGAATAGTACTGTTATAGTAGGCAAAAAAATATATTTTGGACAGGGACCATACAAACAAGAGCCAGGGCGTCTATTTTAACTATGGAGAAGAATGGGCGCCTGAAATTCCACGGTTTTATAAGAGATTAACGACATTTATGTATGTATAATCGAATTTAGCGAATTTTTCTAAATGGACAAAAATATACTTACTATAAAAGTAAAAATTAGTTGTAATGCGAAAGTTTTAAGTGTGTTTTTACATTAATCAAACATGTTACAGTGTTAGTCAAAAGCATATTCTAAATGACATTGTGGTAAGTTCGGTTTTTCTGTATATTTTGGATCGCTTATTCTAGCATCGATAGTTATGCTGACTACACGATCCGCATAGTCAAGTAAGCTAAGTTATATGAGTAGCACCGCCGGCCGTGAATCTTCTAGCGCAAGCGTGAATTTAAAAACATTGATAACGATCTAAAATATGTACAATACCCTCTTTTTGTAAAAGGTCCTCTAAACAGGCATTGTTAAGGTCCTCTTTTACTCTTGACAATTCTTTACATTAATAAAAATGGCTTACTCCTGTCTTTATCCGAACTTACGTTTTAAATAGTTAAATTTAGAGTAGGCAAGCACCTAGTAAGTTTGAATTCGCATAGTGATTAATAAATATGGAGTAAGCTTGGACTAACAAGTCATGCTTTCAATGGCAACTCATATAGCTGAAAAGTAAAAAAGAATGAGTTTTGAATGAACTCCACGTTAATTGACATAATTTTGACAAGAGCTACTAAAATTCTGCGTTGTCTTGACAATGAATGGCCAGTACTCGCGGCCGACCTGCAGCCGTCACATAACAGACACCACCTGAGAGTCCGACATAAGATTGATAAAATAAACAATAATAATTATTGATTTTAACTACTGTCATTAAGACCTATGTAGATTGACATTTTGTAGTCGGCTATTTTTCTATTGTTGCCGTGGGTTTGGTGTATGGGATGAAGTTGTGAATTTAATATTTCAATAAAAATCCTGTATTCTAAGTAAGGGTAGCCCACTCTTACTCTTTCCTTAAACAGGTTACCGCCGATGTTTAACTTTTACTCCGAAAGTAAGGTCGGATTAGTGTACTTGGGTATTTCGCATCAAATTTCGAAATTTGAGATATTATTGATTTTTTTTTATAATTTTAGATAAGGTGCGTTGGGGTAAGTTCGGACGGTTTTTAGTTGTATTCGAAAGATGTTGGCAAAATTTATTTTTTCGAGAGTTACATTAGTTAGCACAATAAATTAAAGTGAAAATTTATTGTTATTAGACAGGTTATAAGATAGAATGTGTTTTATACAGTTATAAACGAAACAACTACTATTTTTCTGGTGTTTAAAATACGAATAAAATTTTAAAACCTAGGGAAAGATCGGAAGGTCATGGGGAAAAACCGGACACCTTCTAAAATCGCCATTATGGCTTAAAACACAGAGTTTTTATAAAAAATATATCCGTTCTTATACGTCCTACAAGATTATCTTTGAAAAATTTTATATTGTTAAAAAAGTCACGTGAAACATTAAATTGTTTATTATTTTTGTTTCGGGCATCCGATCTTACCCCACTACACCAAATCTGAAATTGTAGTTGCTCTCAAACTTTCGTGTTCTGGACTTTCCGAATTCCAGATTGATGATTGGATAGGTAATACTTATTGTGTTGGGTATATAAATAAACCTTACAACTTATTGCTGATCAAACTTTTATTAAACTGCTTATTTATATTACTAATCAGTCTTAGCTACAGTCTTAATTAATGAAATTTGACAACCACATGCATTTTCACTCCAGTTTAAGGTCCGATTATTTTAGTCCGAACTTCACCTGTTAATATCTGCTTGGGGAAAGACCGGATCTCACACCTACAACCCTATTTAGCCCATTTTAAAGAGATATATCAAAAGACACCACATATCTTGATTACTCAAAGATTTAATATTTGCAAAAATAGCTAATACTCACCAAGAAAGCCAGTAAAATGTTGCCTGGGGTAAATCCGGATTTCGTAAATTATCCTATATAGTGACACTTCCAGTAAACCATGTATAACTCTTAACTGATGCGTCGGAACGACCAACATGGACTGGGACGCGAGGCAAAACAAAAGGCGTTTCACGCTTTCTTGCCAAATTACAAAAACAATCCCTAATTCTTCTTTAATCTTCTCCTAGGTCTTCCCCCACTTCCGAACTTACCCCAACGCACCTTATTTTCTTTGCAGAGATCAAAAAAGTCGCTTTAAGAGATCTATTTAGGAACCTTCCATATTTTTGAATATAATCTATAAAAAAATTAAAAATAAAATAAAATTATAAATAACTGCATCATGCAACTTCTTTGATTGTGAAATTTTTCTTTCACAAAAATACACCTGTTCTAAATTAGATACCATGAAATAAAATTTGCAAGAAATAAATAAAAATTCTAAAAGAACCGTACAATACTGTAAAAAACATTCTCTCATACAGCCGTAATTCCCTCATTCCGAAATACAGTGAGGGAATGACAAATTTTAACTAAAGCTACAAAAACACCGGCACATAACCTCAATTTGCTTGTTACATTTCGAATATGCATTTTACTCCCAAGAACGCATAAAAACAACTTATTAAATACATTTATACTAAAACGCTTAATACATTACATGTAAAATGAGGTAATGATCGCCATAAATGTAACTCTTAACAATTTTTTACTTATTATCTCTTTGCACAAACTCCTACGGTTGAGAAGAAATCGCCATCTTGAATTATTTCGTATATTCGTAATAGGGTGAGGGAATGATTTTATTTGGCGGGACATATTTAAAATCAAACTATCGTTTTTATAAATTCGTCGTTGTAAGATGGAAGTTTTTATAGACAATAACAAATATATTAGGATAATTTCATTATTAAGAATATTGATATATGTGAGACGAATAGGCATTTTAGTAATGTTTTTAAACTAAGAGACAAGGTGAGAGAATGACTTTTACGGTAACGAAGTAGCCATATCTTTTTTTCTTTAGAGGTAATACGTTTTCTTTTTAAACAATAGTAGTATAGACAGCGTGCATTGAAATAAAAAAGGACTTACGTCGTTAATGATAGTTTTTTTAACACTGGTTTAATACTCCTCACTCAACGTTTATTAATAAGACGGTAAAGGTTCTATTCAGACCGTAATACTGTAAATTTTTTCTACAGAAACAAAGGAATACCAAAAAAAATTGAACTTTAAGAAAACGTGCATGCAAAGGCATAGGTAAATGTGTGTACGTTTAATCTAAGCGAACTGATCTATAGACCCACCACCCGTGTTGGACCTGCGTGGTGGGTAATAGCCAAATCCTGTGCGCACTAATGGGACGTATGGGCTGATGATGTAGTAGTATGACAGTAGTATGGCAGTATTGTTAAAAAGGGCTAAAATAATATTGCCACTTGTTAATTTTTGTTTGTGAAGGGGAAGAATAAGATAATAATTTTGTCGTTCTTTCTTCACAAACAGTTTATCTATTGCACAGTTTGATGTATACTTACTGTATGAAGGAACCCGAATCCATATGAGATAAAAGTAAGCAGCCTTAAAAATCATTAGGTTTATTTAAGTAGCAAAATAAATTTATTCTATCTAAGGTCTGCACAAAACTTAAAAAGGTTTAATCTCTTGTATACAATTATGATTCACTAATCATTACACAAGGCACAAGTCGAAGTCTTTCCCTCCACTGTTGTTATGTAAAAAAATAAACATAATTTTTTTTAACGCGTCTTATCAAAACCTAAAAAGTTTTACTCTCTCGTAGACAATGACGATCTTATGAATCACTAGTGATTACATAACGATATTTGGGAGAAAAACAATATATTTCTTCAGTATCATAGTCTAAACAAAACCTGCACAGGTTTAATCTGTAGGATAATCATTTATGGTTCACTAGTGATTACACAAGGCTACTTTTTTGCATCGAAGCAATTGCGCGTCCCGCTTGCGCGCACCTGCATCGCGACACTAGTCCACTAGGTCAAACTGTTTGCACTGCATCGATGCTAACCTAACGCACGCTAGTTGCAATCCAGCTGCGGTAATCAAGGAACTCGCCGCTATACCGCTTAACACGTTATAACAAAATATACAATTCAAAGATATCTTTCTTCGGTCACATACACCCTCAATTTTCGTTTTAATGAAATTAAGGGTGAGTTCCAACCATGAAACTGAACAACTTTCCCCAAGAAACCTATGTGCAAAAATGACAAAAAAATCGACCTCCAATGCTATTGTCATCAGCTGATCGCACAATTTTGAATGGGAGGTCGAATTTTTTTTGTCATTTTGCACAATTAGGTTTATTGGGGAAAGTTGTTCAGATTCATGGGTGGAACTCACCCTCAAATTTATAAAACTGAATAAAAATTAAGGGTGTATAAAGATGAGATGCACAATTAAGGCTCTCAAAACGTCCGCACGAAAAGAGTACATAGAGAACATATATTAAGGTAACTCATTTCGTTTGGTGGTATGCGAGCTAATAGTCTAAGAGCCCGTGAACGCCAGACCTTCGTTATTTTATAAAAGCTGAAAGTTTGTCAGCGCGTGCTCCCAACACAGGTAAGAACGATGGACCATTATGAAGTTTAGGTGACCGTGGCTTTGGCAGGTAGACGGTACCTAAAGGTGTGTAAAATCCCGATCTAAATTTATCAAATAATAAAGTGTGATTTTTTGGTATGACGTTCAGAATATTATTAAAAATCACGTCATTCATTGCCAGACACTTAAAATCGTGGCTACCTAGTGCCAGACACCCTTAATGTTCATAAAATTATAATTATTCTACTTACGTTAGAGTATAAAAGCTGATTTTTATATATAATACTTGGGTAATAATTAGATTGATAGTTCCAACCTCTTGCCAGACAAGCACGTTTATACACTTTGCATGCGCTGACGAACTTTCAGCTTTTATAAAATAACGAAGGTCTGGCGTTCACGGGCTCTTGCTCTATAAGTGTGAAGATGACGAGAGCTCTTTAAAAAATTGCTATTATGCCATAACACATATATGTGTCAAATGTCTACTTATCTCAAAGCTGCTATTATTCCGTTACAATTTGATAAGGGATTGTGCTTAAATAGAACCTGGCCGTAAAAAAAACGTCCAAAAATTTACGGGCCAGTTTTGGCTTGACGCGTTCCTCCCGGCGCGGGCGGTCATTCGCGCTAGTATCAGTCATACGCGGCTGCCACGCACCCTTCAAAAATTCAATACAAAAAACCGAGCGCATTCGGAGAAGCGCTTATACCGCGGTGCTCCGTCTAGACATGTAGGTATATAGACATGTACATAGTCAAAGGGGATTGTGTACAATGGTTTGAGGTGACAATTGAGTCACACTTTTTTCGACTTTCACATAATATGATTGAAACAACTCATATTATGTGAAAGTCTCTACGCCATCGGTTCGTTCGTTCGCACAGAGAGAAAAGGCCAGAAATACGGTGATTGCATTTCTATTCTCTCTAAATAATCAATTGCCGCGAATGTATGTTCGCGCATCACTTCAGAATGGATATAGGTAACCTATTTAGCTAATTTTTTTTTTCTTATATGAGTTTATTATAGAAAGATAACGACATTCAAATAAATCTAAAATAATCTAGCAGTCTAATAAAACGATCGTAAAAGCTAATATCTATTACAATACGGAAACATCGTTACCAATTTTACTTGAATAGTAATGGAGTTGTTAACTCCTAAAATCATTGTACGGTGGTGGGTAAGGCTTCTTAGGGAAATGCTTAATGTATACTCGATCGTCCTTTTATTTTCACTTAAAGAAATTATTTGTTACGCCTACATCGCCAGAGATGAACCGTAGTTATTTGGTAGTCTCCACCTCCGGCGGAGCCATGAAAAGCTTGATAGGGGGAGAGGAGACCCACCCACTAAAAAGCCTTGCCCATTCTTTTCCACAGGAATAGCTTGGAACCACGAACGGCAAGCCAACCGCATACTTACGCGGGTAAAAACGTTAACGAACACAGAGACCACAGTTTTCCGTTTGATATGATCCAGACACACTTCTTTCGCTTAATTTACTTTAGTGGCATTTTCATACGTGCTCGTCGGTTTAAATCCATACATTTAAATCTTCACAGCATTAGGTATACTCACAGCGCTCTTAGGCTTGTCGCATGCTGACTACTGGCCACTGGCTAATGATCAACCTAAGGGGCTACACTTGTCATAAATTTTGTATAGCCTCGTACCTACGTGTATCCATCCATGTACAGAACAATGTACATACTCTGTCTGTCGAAAAGGTGTTGTGTGTGAACACGTGTGTAGCGGACCTTAGAGCAACGTAGGGTTGTATATCTATGCATATACCGAGGTTATTGCTCTTGAGATGAATAGCGCCAATGTCGTTTTTACAGAAACGAACCTCCTTGCGCCGTCCAATGCCAGGGCATTTCCAACGCCTTTTCCAGCTTTCCAGTTGCAATGTCAGCGGACGTGTTAAATGAGTGAAATGTTAAAGTAATTTTGTTGAGAGTTCACACGTGATACCGTTCAGATCAAAGCCTTTGACGTTCTTTACTGAGACTGCGTACTCGTTTAATAGCTTTAACGTGTGAGCATCGTATCTCTTTTGGTTGGGCATTTTGAAATGTATGCGATTGCCTTTTCCTTTGGGTCCATTAACACTATTTACGTTTATAATCTAATATTATAAAAAAACTGATAAATCCACTTTTTATCTTTACTAAAAAAAAGTATCTGCATTGAAGTTCTGCTCCCGAATCAAATACAATAAGCACAACACGGCCAACATTTGGTAGCCAAACGTTCGAAATCATTGAGTGTCGTTTGCCCCCATGTCAACCAAGACTATAACGACTTATGTGTTCCAAAATAACTTTTAAATATTATACCGCTATGTTGAAATTTACTATCTATGTTATTTTATCTCAATAACTCCATAGAGGTTGAATTTAATTAAGGTAATAAGATTCAATTTAATATTTTGCGTACAGTTCTTAAGTTATGGCGTATTTTGCTTTCAGGGGCACAGGCGGAGGGGGAATGTTTGGTGACGTCAATATCTCAGCCATTTTGGATTCGCTCAGTGTAAGCTACGACAAGAGAGTGAGGCCAAATTATGGAGGTCAGTACACTTTTGTCAATATTGTCGCCATACAAAGATCGTTCAACAAAATATTCTGTGTTTTTTAATTTGCTTGACTTCTATGTCACGATACGATATATCGTATTCGTGTTAGCTTCATACGCGGATAAATAACTTTTTTTATAAATTGATTTTTTCTTGATTAACTTATGAAAAAAGTTTACTTTTTGAATTACGTAAAAAAAAAAAATACTAACTAAACAGAAAAAAAATACAAAATTACAGTTGTTAAAACTTTTAATTTATTGATGTTTTTTTACCTTGTATTTGGGTCAATCCTGGGACACTTGATTTTAAGGGTCACATCTTAATATAAATTATAATATACAACACACTAAATTAAATTAGCACTAGTAAGTTTACTTAACTTATTATAATTATGTAGTATTGAAGCATATCAATTAAAACAAATATTTTACAGAATGAATAGCATAAACATTCATTTGAAACTGAAAAATGGGGTGATTTGACAAGCTTTTTACATGTCACACGCGCGGCGCTCGGTGTTTTATATTGTGTACTATATTTTTAACATTTATAAAACTGCATTAACTAATACTTTGTTGAATACGAAAAGAGTGCCTCTATCAAATTATGTATTCATTGTTTTAATATAATCAAAACCCTTGTGTCTGTAGTCGTTCAATAAAATGTCACACGGTGGGCAAATGTTGAATCGCGCGACGAAATTATGCTTTCCTAATTAATTAAAATACGTGGTAAGAGTCTCGTAATTGGTCCAAACCATCGCCAGTTGTGCTGCAGTACTTCGTCAGAAAAGACGTGGCGCTAGCTTTCGCGCAAATACATTATTTTTAAATTCTTTAATTTTTTTTAAACTTTGGTTTGGTAGGTAGGTAAAGCTCGTGTCTTTTTTTGCTACAAAATTGAGAATAGTTACACTTAACTGTCCCGAGAACATGGTTTCATTCATCCCTGAGTAGGTATTGAAATCAAAATTATTACGATTTTATTTGAGGAGTGTCTGTTCAAAAGGTCATAATTCCATGATAAACAAATTTTACAAGAAACAACAAAAAGTATTTTAATTTTTTATTGAAATATAATGGTAATTGTTATTATTGTATTAAACGCAAATTAGACTTTTTGATATACATGTTCATTTTAATTTTAGTTTTTTACTGTATTTCTTTTTTTATAAATAATTTTCATTTGGAAATACGACTTTATGATCGGAATTACCAAAAAGAAGTCTTTTTGGTCAGAATATTCCAGAAATGAGTCTTTTTGATCAGAATATTCCAGAAATACGACCTTTTATAGGACAGTCTTTTCGCTTCTTTGTTCTAGTTCCCATATTTAATGTATGTACAATTCCATAACCTTCATCCATTTAAAAAAAATAAGCGATTTAACTCTGTATTTTCAAATAATACACCCAAAACCAAAAAATTCTAATGTTAAAATGTTCCACATACCAATAAACTTCTACTAAATCTCATTTATTTTTCTTTCACAGTTGACAATCGATAAAGCAATGGCTATTTAGAGTATACATACATCCAAAACATCGATTTTATTAATCGAACAAACTCGATTTTCGGCAGGCAATAATGTATGGCAAGATTTAATTACCTTTTGAACAAAATTGTTTCATAAAACATATTTTTGTTTGAGAAATAAGACTTTTTGATCGAAATATGTTTTATACACAGAAATAAGCCCATTTTGGTCGGAATGTCAAAGTTAAAGATTTATTTTATATTGGAAATACGTGTTTTTCGATCAGAATTTTATCAAATATGGATAGGATATATGTAACAGTTTAGGGAAAAAAAATAAAAAACAATTTCTTTCTACAGGGAAATATGACCTTTTGAACAGACACTCCTCATTTATAGTTATGTATAAATAGCTTCATTTTTAAATTGTCGCCAGATCCATGGCTGTAAAATCCGTGGATTTATGCCATGGATCCGTTTTATCGGCCGTGGATCTGACCTCATATTCTATGACACTTAATTTCTGTGCATAATTACCGTGCCTTATTGATAGACTGACTTGTTTTTAAACCTTCTTTTGCCATGTAATTTTTGTTTTTACCAGTCACGAGATAAAATAAATGCCACGGCTCTGACGCGAAGAACGCTTCACCCTGGATTGACCCATTTATTTAACAGGCAATAACACTATGGTCTTGAAAATCGATTTTTCATGAGCAAATATTTGTAATTATTTATAGGGTACAATGCATACAAAAGTGGGTGTTACCAAATACAGTAAAGTAAAGTACAGCCTGTATCACAGAACTGAAACTCTTTCTTCAGTGTTGTGGCCTGCTTGCATATATACAGTTCCACTGCAAGGCAAAGACCTCGATCATTGAAATCGAAAATCGCTTGCAAAATGCGTTTTGGTGATCACAAACCCGGTCTATTTTTATTTTTATAATTTTGTTAGAATAAAAATGAAATACCTGGTGGTGGAGAACAGAAGAGTTCCTAGTAGTTGTTTCGTAAATAAAAAGTGATAGCATATGGAGATCATTGATATTATGATACAAAATAAGGATCGACAAGTATATGTTTTGATTAAATAAAATAAAGGTAAATGGTAAATTGTTCAAAATATATAATACTGTAGAATGGGATTCCTATTCTCCAAATTTTACATAAATATAATGGATTAAACAGATTTTAATTATAATACAGATTAGAATTTGAATTAAAACCAAAAGTGGCAACAATTAACTGCACTGCAGCAATGAAAACCTAAATGGACGATGGCCCATAGAGTGTTATTTTAAATCAATAGTGTCAATATTATAAGTACAGTGTTTGTATTAAGAAAGGCACATGAAGTGTGTATCTGGCCCTTTTAATTCTACGATTTTTTCCGCAATAAAAGATTGATAAACTTCTTCCTCTGCTATTGCATTTTGACACAACATTGAAATACGATGACAAAAAAAAATGTCACGTTATTTTTTATCTTGGCAAAAAGTTTAAGATATTATCAATGGATGGGCAATGAGTGCACTCTGAATACAACAGCGTGCCACTTGTAAATTATGCCATAACATAAGGTAATCTGAATCTTTAACCACTGGCCGATTTCAGGTAATGTAACCGATGTCACATTTCAGGACCACCAGTGGATGTAGGAGTCACCATGTACGTGCTCTCCATCAGCTCCTTATCTGAAGTGAAAATGGTATTTAACGTAAAACTACTTAGTAGTTCATCTTACTAGTACGATATATGGCAGGACGGCATTTAGGTTAGACACCCTAGATCGAGCAAAGGCCCGTTTCTCGGGAGACGGGCGTTGGTTCGACCATGGGCTCCGGGCGTCACGTCACCGTCCCCTGGTTTTGGTTTTCACTGCGCGGGGCGGGCGCGCTACTCACGATTGGGCTTGATTGCAGGTCCGCCAGTGGAGGTGGGCGTCACCATGTATGTGCTCTCTATCAGCTCCGTCTCCGAAGTGCTCATGGTACTCGCCACTGTCAGTTCACGCTTGTCTCGGTCGCTGCGGCCGTGCCGCCGCGGCCGAGCAGCCCCAGACACGAGGCTGCGAGCATGCCGGCGTAATGGAGCAGACCGCCCGGAAGGCGACGCACTACTTTCGAAATTATGACCACATTGAAAACATCCAGTATAATTTTCACAAGCAATTTGGTTTTAGTGGTGCACCCATCCGGGCGTGTCTTTATCTAATTAACGACATACTAAAAATGTACATTGCTAACTAAGCACCTCTCCAACCAAGACATTGTTGTGTTTTGTTTAATTTTTTATTTAAAGCTTTTTATGTTCATGAGTTGGTATCTGTGTGTCTGTGGGTTTCTTACACTTGTCTCTCGAAATGGCGTTCAGCGCTTCAGACTCGCCACTTGCCTTCAACAATTTTTACTTTACGTACCTAGTCTTGCTATGTGAATGTATATACCTAATATTATTTATTCCGTTGTTCAGAGGGTTCCGGTTGGACGTGGAAACTTCGAGCATTTTGCTTTACTTTATCTGTTTAATTTTGTTGTTTTATGGGAACCGTTCACACCTGTGCTTTGGAGTCATTCTTCTAACTGTAACGGGGGGGTTTATTTATATTTTGCTTCCCTGACGGTCAGAGAGTTCATATACTCGTAGATGTTTAGTAATATCACGCAGTGAACACTATTGAGCTATTTCGGAACGTGATTTCATAAGAGTGAAATGACGCCTTAACCCTTGATAACGGTTTCAAAGCAAAATTTATAAACTGAGACCAGGGTGTATGACCCCTAGTGGAAGCCAAATCAAGGGGACTGTTAAAGTCACTCCAGGACGTGACCACAACCGGATAACTTTTATTAGACTTATAGAACAGTATTAAAGTACACGAACTCGCTTGCCTAATTAGATAAAGTGAAACAGATGAAATCGTGATTACTGTGATTGTGAAAAGGTTTGAAATAACAAATTTCTGAATTATTGTTGATATTATAGCAAATTTTTATTCCAACATTCACTTTTTTCTGCTTACCGCTTCTAATTAAGGTATATATTTTTAATATTATAAAGCGAACAGCAAACTAAATAATGATTTCTATTAATAAATATCGGAAGAATTCATTAGAGTACGTGTACTTTGATATTAATAGATATTATTTATAAATTCTAATGAAAACAACTAAATGATACTTTCGGTAGGATACGATAATATGAAAATTTCTTATCAGTTTTAATAAATTTATGATTTTTTGTTTAATTTTAGAACTGTGGCTAAGACAATAACGCTCACACAAAACTGACAAGAATAAAAACAGCTATAGAAAGATTATTTTATGCTAGATCGAAAAGTATTTTGTAAAATTAAAACAGTCAAATCATACTTGAGGTATAACGTTCACAATAAGGCTATTATGTTTGAAATATGGGTGTACGTAATACCAAATGTGAATGTAGCCTGTAATGATATCGATTAAATACAAACTAACGATGGTTGGTTGAATCCACTATTAAGGAGAACAATGCTTTAAGATATACATTAAGCACTTTGTTAAGGAGTTAACTAAGAGTAGCATACAATGAATGTTCACTAGCATCGCGAGCGAGTTTTGAGCCTATTTCATGTTTAAATCAGTATAACACGTATTTAACAGTTGCAGGCTCAAGGAAGCCATACAAGCGAGGCCTATCGCCGGATGCCATTCATTGTATGCATAATCTAAATACAAAACACGCCTTTTGTTCTAAATAGTTGTTATGTTTCAGGATTTTACGCTCGACTTCTACTTCAGGCAGTTTTGGACGGACCCGAGGCTTGCTTATAAGAAGAGAATCGGTGTGGAGACCCTCTCGGTTGGCTCCGAATTCATCAGGAACATCTGGGTGCCCGACACCTTCTTTGTCAACGAGAAGCAGTCGTACTTCCACATTGCTACCACGAGCAACGAATTCATTCGCATTCATCATTCTGGATCTATTACTCGTAGTATAAGGTAAACGGTCAAAATGTATTTCAATTTATACAAGTTTTCCAATAAAATTACTTTTGATTTAGAATTTCACGAGTGAAAGCCGAACTTCTTTATGTAACAAGAAATCTTCATATCTTTCAGACTGACCATCACTGCTTCTTGCCCAATGGATTTACAATACTTTCCGATGGACCGTCAATTATGCAACATCGAGATTGAAAGCTGTGAGTTCATTGATACAACCACGATCATAATTTTGGCTTTATTAGTTTCGAAATATCTACATCCCTCATCCGTTTTAATTGGAACTACTCTATTACGCTTCGAAATCAAAAGACTGTTTTTGTAAATTGCCAGTTAGATGACCAAAACACTACAAACCTTTGAAGCTTTCTATTTGGTAGTTAAATATTTACATACATATTATGATATATTCCATAAAAAAACGTCTAAAGCGCTTCTGGTTTAAATCGTCTACCAACACTATCATTGTATCATTCTGTAGTTGACAATTTCAACAGTTCATTCCCTTTTTACGAATGTCCTAAACCCCAGTGGAATGGGTGCTTAATTTATCGTTCCATATCTCCGCATGGTACAGTCGGCTACACCATGCGGGACATCAGATACAAGTGGAACGAGGGCCCCAACTCGGTCGGTGTATCGAGCGAGGTGTCACTGCCGCAGTTCAAGGTGCTGGGCCATCGCCAACGTGCTATGGAGATTTCTCTCACCACAGGTACAAAGAGCATTAACGCAAACCATTCAGTGGCAACCTTGTCAGATGAAACTACTTCCGACAATTTTGAACTCTGCCCCGTTTCATGTTTACTGAATATGTAGATAATGAAAAAATGCACTGATAGTCGATTGCACCTAAACAGATATACTTTTTACGTTTGTAGTTTAAACTTTTTGTTTTACGACTACTATATTATACTATTACCATAAACCAGTAAAACATGTATCGGAAGTAAAACCAACTGAATTTTATCGTGTTATGTTACCCTTTACAGTTTATTGTATGAAACAGTAAAATGTAAACGGATCACGGTGCAATTGACCATGAGTCTGCATGCAATTGCTTACTAATTGATTTTTTTTACTACACTCGGCGTCAAAAAAATCGCACCTTTTAAAAATCATCTTTAAAAATTCTTAAACCTTATGTAGAGGATAGTGTTGGGTATCATTAGAAAGGTAACAAAAAGGAGTATCAAAAAACAATTAAATTTAACTTTCTGTTTAATTATAATTTTACAAACAACATTAAAATTAATAAAATAATAAAAATCCTTAATTAAGTCCTAATTAACAACAGATAATTTACAAAGAAAAATGTACAAAAAGTGTCTTAAAATTAACTTAAAATCTAGTGTTACCCCCCCTTGCCCTGATCACGGCTTCCATACGGTCCCTCATGGACCTCACCAACTTCAGGAGCTCTTCTTGAGGGATAAGCCCCCATTCTTCAATCACCGCGTCTTGGAGCTCCTGTAGAGTCGAAGGAGCTGGATCCCGAGATCGAACCTTACGTTTAAGATGGTCCCAGAGGTGCTCTATAGGATTCAGATCCGGACTTCACGCTGGCCACTGCATCACAGAGATTTGGGACCTCTGCAAGAAGTCGCTCACGATGCCTGCAGTGTGAGCGCGAGCGTTGTCGTGCATTAATGTGAACTTCTCGCCAAAAGATTCGGCAAAGGGGACCACATGCACTTCCAGGACCTCAGTGACATAGCGGCGAGCAGTCAGCGACCCTTGTCCGCGAGCACCTCCAGTCCGGGAGACGCAGACAAGATCGGTTTTGCCGGCAGCAGACATACCGCCCCAGAACATGCAGGATCCGCCACCATATTCCACCGTCTCCTGGATGCAGGCTTGGGCGAAACGTTCACCCTGCCTCCGGTATACTCTTCTCCGTCGGTCGTTGCAGAAAAGACACACTCGCGTCTCGTCTGAGAAGAGAACAGCTCTCCACTGCTCAAGGGTCCAATCGACGTGGTCACGAGCAAACTGCAAGCGGGCTCGCCGATGCGCTGCAGTCAATTTTGGACCCGTAGCAGCTCTGTGGGCCGCTATCTTCTTCTCCTTCAATCTTCTTCTAACCGTAGATACGCTTACGGTGCGTCTGCGAACTGCCTGGAGCTGCTGTTGCAACTCAACAGCGTTGGAGAAACGATTTCTCAAAGAGTTCGACACAACGAACCGGTCGTCTCTTTCCGAAGTGCAGCGACGTCTACCCGAACCGTGTCTGCGGATATAGCCACCGGTCTCTATGAAGCGCTGGTACACTCTTCGAACGGAATAACGGCTCAGGTTCAGTTGCCGGGCGACATCACACTGCCGCACCCCTGATTGCAGTAGTGCAACCACTTGAGCGGCTTTATCAGCTGTGGTATCCATCAAAATCTGTGCGTGTGTCCTCTTCAACGGTTGAATAGCGAATGACCCACATTGAACCCGTGTTGACCGTTTTATACCCACAAAGGAAGCGCAACTAGCAACTCTCACGGGTAGCAAAATTTGCATCGAATTTTTGTGACACTTTATTTGTTGCATTAGGTTTTATTTGATAATGAAAAGTAATGTTTTTTATTAAGTTAATTAAGTAACCTTGTAAATAAAATCATAATTAATGCGACTGCATGTGCATATCAAGAGTAAATGACATTTGAAAGTGATTTTCTAAGAGGTGCGATTTTTTTGACGCCGAGTGTAGTTGGTACAAACTACTAAATTGGCTTATTCAGTTTTCTTTTTTAACTAACAAAACACTAACACAGTTACAGTGTAAAAACAAATAATTATTTTTAATAACACTACCATTATTCTTACAGGAAACTATTCGCGGTTGGCGTGCGAAATACAATTCGTGCGCTCCATGGGCTACTATTTGATTCAAATTTACATTCCGTCTGGTTTAATCGTCATTATATCATGGGTATCATTCTGGTTGAACCGGAACGCGACGCCAGCTAGAGTCTCATTGGGTGTAACCACCGTTTTGACGATGACTACCCTTATGTCCTCAACAAATGCTGCTCTGCCTAAGATTTCCTACGTGAAATCTATCGACGTCTACCTAGGAACCTGCTTCGTGATGGTCTTCGCAAGTCTACTAGGTAACCTTAATATGACGAAACCAATAAAAAGTTGTCATAATTTTCAATGCATTCTTTGTTATTATTGTTTTAAATTCTTACAAGGCAAACAATTTTTTACCCCTTTTGTTAGTAATTCATGATTTTACTTTTTGTTATTGTTATAATTAAAACTAATTCGTTTACTTGTAATTTACTATTTTATAATATACTAAACATCAGCTCAGCGTAGCTTCATTTTTAAACGTTTAAATTGTGAATATTGTTTTCTATTTTTCCAGAATATGCTACCGTCGGCTATATGGCAAAACGCATACAGATGAGGAAACAACGATTTACTGCTGTTCAAAAGATGGCTGCTGAAAAGAAAATGCACATAGACGGACCTCCTGGACCTTCGGAACCATTGCCGCCACCAAGGACGAGCACACTGACTAGACCCCTGCCACCTAGTCGCTCATCGGTAAATTTTGTTTTAGATATTTCATTTTAAGCTATTCAGTTCACATCCAGATGTTTTGATACATTTATAATTGCTGAAATGTCAAATGTGCCCAAAGTACATAATATTCAAAGGCAACAAAAAATAATAAAAGTCGTGTTAATCAATATTAGCGATAAAATTATATATATGTGTGTTTGCAATATTTACCCAATATCTTTTATGTTTCCTTATCAGGAAGTACGATTCAAGGTGCATGACCCAAAAGCTTACTCCAAGGGTGGAACTTTGGAGAACACCATCAACGGAGCTCGAGCCCCGCCACCACCTCCCGTACCGGTTCCCGACGAGGAAGCTGTACCACCACCGCATCTGCTTCAGGCATCGAAGGTAATAAGATAATTTATTCCTTCATTGGAATGATGTTTATTTGCTGATACTGCGAATACAAATGTTTACTTCCAACTGCGAATGTGCTCGCCTATGCAAAGCGATAGATTCTATTAATCATATTCCCGCAAAGCAAATATACCGTGTGAGTTGCCGTGTTCTAATATTAGTCAATATATTAACCGCTGAAGTCAAACCTAACAATATTTACAGGGCATCAACAAACTCCTCGGCACCACACCATCAGACATCGACAAGTATTCTCGTATCGTATTCCCCGTATGCTTCGTCTGCTTTAACCTAATGTACTGGATCATTTACCTTCATGTGTCCGATGTTGTTGCCGACGACTTGGTGCTACTTGGAGAGGAAAACTAATATGATAACTGACACGACGAACCGATTTATTAATTGACGACGACTTAGGCGTAATTGTTAGGGTGCTCATCGTCTACCCTCCATGATTTTGGTGAAGTGCTTTTTAATTATAACAATTTGTAATCCCTTAGCACTATAAACATAAGTAAAAATTGCATCACACAATAATATTATAAGTGTATTGTACTGTAAGTGGCACTGAAGCTAATTTCCTTTAGAAAAGAACAAGTTATAATAAATGTGAGTCAATCTATACCTTTGAAATCAATATCTACTTTAAAAAGATCTTTATGTACTTAAAGTATTTTATATTGTCTTATACCAGAGTTAGGTGTATCCTCTCAAATAGAATGCTCGGGCATGGTTGAACGCCATTGATTTTATAATAGTATAGATATCTATGTATTAATGAACAATACTTAATAATTATCCAAGCGCTTGTTATTACTGAAGTCGTACCTAATTTTTATTCAAATCAATTTATCATTAATAATACTAAAGACTTATTATAATATATAAATAGTTTTTCATATTTAGGAAAATACAATTTTACCGTAGTTTACGTATCTACGTAGCTGACTTGAAACACAATAATTATTGGGGAAACAAGTTATTGTTATTTGACATTCCTTTATCTCATTTAAATATCTAGAAAGGAAGAGTATAGAGCACGTAGACGAAACTGATAAAAGATTCTAGATATATAGAGTTATAGTGCGATGCAACATTTTTGGCAGCTGTAAAATAAGCCACGAGCTGTAGTAACTACTCATGCATTTGTTAGATAATTTTCACAAAATCATATTTTTATAGAAGCAAAATTTTCATATCGATTTTATTCATAATCGTATTTTTTTTGATTCGCCAAATTTAATGTAGCTATTTTTCATAAAGCAATATTTCATGGTCGCGTTAGCGTTGTCGGTGGAAAATTGGTAGATAACTGTACAGATGTTTGGCGAAAGCTCACACTATTTGATCGCTATCACAGAACTTAGTCAAAAATATATTACACCCTAATAATGTCCATAAAGAAGCCTTTTGATGTTTTAAAATTACCAATATACAGTTTGCCTATCAAGTTGTGCGCTAAGCAACTCAAATTGGGCCAGCTTAGTGGGTAATGGCTCAACTCATTATGCACTTTTGTCTATGTGGAAAAAGCCTATTCCCAGCAGTGGGACGATTATAGGCTGATGATGAAATGACGTTGTATCGTTGGTTTAAGCCAATCCTATAAACCCACTATTCTACTTTATCAGCATTTATACCCCTTGTCTCTATGCGTACTTCACGATTTGTGTGACACCTACGTTTTGTTACCGCGACGATTTTGCAACTTATTTCACGACTGCCGAGAAGTTGTCATCGCACTACAAAGGTGTAGTGCAAGGGCTAAACAGTCTATATTATTATTATGGTATTATACTAAATGTTTTCAGATTCTGACAGCAAAAAATAACGATTAGTAACATAGCTTTAGAAAATAAAGAAATAAAGATCAGTATCAATATTGGATAAGTAAATTGTAATAACACTTTAATTATAAATTAAAAATATCCAAGAAACATCGTTTAACAGTGGTTTATTAAAAAAGAATTTTAGTTATTATAACAAAATCTCACTACCTATTTCAATTAGTAGGTACCTACCTCTTTTTGCAATGATTTTTGTTTTATAATCAAGCAGTTCCCTGCGTCAAACTTTTTAAAATAAAGTTTGTCGAAAGTGAAGATACCCAATTTAAGGAAATGGAGAGTATTCGAAAGTGAAGTAAAGTGTCGGGGATAGAAAATTAAGACGAAATGTAAATATTTATAAATATACGTTTATACGACTAGGATACTCATGAGTGCAAGAATACGCAATATCGAATACCAGAATAAATAAAAAATAACCATTTAATATTTTCTCACTAAAAGTTGGAATGTACCGGATCTCCACAAAATGGTATCGTATAAATTTTACGGATGCAAAAGATAAAAAAATATATCGCATCTACTTTTAAACTATTTTCAGTCTGATATCTAGGGGATCAATTCTTCATAATAATTTAAGATAATAATATTATGATCAGTTTACTTTTAATTTTTATTTGTTTTTTAATTGATAACTTTCTAGATATTTAGAAATCAGCCTAAATGTATCACTACTTTTTGCTTCCTTTTTGTTTAGGCTTGTAAAATGTTTTTTTTTTATTTGTGTTTGTAAAGTCTTTTCATGCACGTTGATTTGTAAAAAAATATTTGGTCATATTAATGTTTAGGTATTCGATATTGTTTAGGGTCTCGATAATCATACACGTAAGGCTAGAAAATGTACCTAAATCAATTAAAAAGAATTTAAATGAAATATTGTTTGTTTCATATCTAAAAAAATATACACTGATGCATTCCAATATGAAATCTAGTGCACGAAACACATTTAAAGAGTAATGTAACGTTTTGAGCATATTCAATTTGAATTAATTAACTTAGTTTAAATTTATAACAACTGCAAGTAATTTTTAACGGACAGTTCAATAAGATGTTGAACTTATTATAATCTATGAAACTACTATTACTATTTTATAAAAGCAAAAGACAATTATATAAATATGTATATGTGAACTGCATGGTTTGTGACGAGTTAGTAGAGAATTTAATTGATACTGTGACTACTTTTTGTTACATGTATGTAGCTACTAAGAGAAATGTCTAATTATACAAAAGTCTTTATTTATGATTGTTCTCAGAGTCTTGTAGTTGATTCGTATAATGTTTTGAAATTAATGTTATTTATTAGATTGAAGTTTGTATTGAATGTTGTATATTTTAATTCTTTTGCTTGCTGTATTACAAATGTTTCGTTAATTTAGTATTTATTTAAATTTTATTAACTAATTACTTAAAACTAAAATTATTTTAAATTTTTTGATACAGACGGACTAGTTATCGTTTCAACTACACTACACTATTGATTGCAAACATGGAAATTATTTTCGGAATTTGCTCAATGTTGATTTAAGAAAAATTAGATAAAGGAGTGCAAATGATAGACGTTTCGTCTAAGGATTGTAATAAGTAGGCTAAGTCTATATTAATATATATATTATGTTAAGGTATTATTCGCCTCCTTTTTTAGTACGATTGAGCTGCAGTTAGGTCGAGTCTAATTATATCAAAGAATTCACATTTTGTTTTGTATAATTTGTATTATTTTTGTTTTGCTTCATTTAAAACTAACGATTTCGTGAAGACTGAGTCAGTGCTGTTCCAGTTTTGAATTGTTATGATTTCGTATGTTGTACACCCCGTAATATTGCTCGTTAAAGTTTCTTGAAGTTTGAGAGCTACTACTGAGCTACAGTTGACATATCCTTGTTTTCATCAATTATCATGACTGTATTCATGAATTAACAAATTCTATTGACCCAAGAATTTATGATTGAAAATTATTTGAATAATAAAAGATGTTAAGTTTGTACTCTAGAAAAAAAATATAATATTGTTATAATTACGATTAGTAGTAACAAGCAGCCAAAATTGATAAGTAATTTAAATATTAATGACTAGTCAAACTTCAAGTACTAGAACTATGAATGAAGTAAATGTACATTTTGAGATTTTGGAAAAAGAAGAGTTGTATAAGATGTGAATTCGCATTATATTGCACCTAGCAGTAAGTTAGTAGAGTAGCTAAGCGTATGTGGGAGCGGTCGGAACGCGTAGTTTCAAAGGCGTCGGATAAAAATTGGATGAGACACGGGAAGGGCCATTTCATCGAATGGTTATCAAGGTGTTTTTATTTCTAAACAGCAACTGGCCGCGTTCCGCTCGTAAACCTCTTGCGCGAAACCAAATTCTAAATCACATTTAAATAAATCTAGCATAATAATTAAACAAATAATATTACGAGAGTAAATCAATTTAGAAAAAATAAGATAATTTATTACGTAAATTAAGGCAATGATGTTATTAACTATCACATTTCCAAGATTAGGGTGCGCTAATCTATACAAATACAAGAGGTTTCTTGCACTTCAAAGAAACTGTTTTTATATATATATTTAAGACATTTAAAATCAACCTATTCAAGTGACTGGGGAATTTGTTCAGTGAATGAATTGATGGAACTTATATTGAAACGTAACGTGCAAGATTGAATTGAAATTGAACAAAACGTAACTTAGCGGCTTGGTATGATGGAATATCACTAAACGGCAACCAATCACTTGCTCTGTGTACCTTTAAAATGCATTTTGTTTTATTTAATATAGAAGAATGAAATTTGTAGTAGAGTTTATTTTGCTACATACAAAGTTATAGGCCAGCAAAGTACGCACGTTATCAATTTGGTGTAAAAATATATATTTAATATTATATTTTTAAATGACAAACTGTTAATATTCTACATAATGTAAATACCTTCAATATACTTCCAAATTTTAAAGTTTTTTTTATGTGTCACTTCAGTACGACGAGTGCCAAATATTAGGTTGTAAACTTTTTGTATTCAATATATTAACATTCCTCATTTTGGGTTTCCATTAGGTATATATTGAAAAAAAAAGAATTCATTGCGGCAGGTTTTTTATCATTGTCTAAAGAATATTTTTAATAAGTTTTGTCAAATACTGTATTATAAATAAAGCTATATAACAAAAAAATATTTAATGTAAAAATTGATAAAATAAAATTTATGTTGTGTTAACCTATCCAGCGATGTTAGATTATAACAAAAATGTTTTTTTTTTATTACGGACCTAATTATACAAACCTTCAGTGTTGTGCCTATTGGATATTTTTCACTAAATAACATTAACGGTATTTGTAATATTTTCAAGTATGATTTACATTTTGGCTTACAATTATTGCAATCCAATAGTTACATAGTCGCTTTTATCCTAGTTTTGGTATGTAATTCGAGTTAGTATTATTTTGTTACAACAATTTTATTGACTTATTTAGTCTCAGTAAAGTTAAATAAAACCTAACTAGATATAATTTTCTAAAGTCTCCCCGCAACATAATTGTATTTGTAAAATGTTGCGATTGTTTTTAAAAACCTTATTAAGTTTATGAATAACTGCTAACCCTCGATACAGTAACATTATAATAATTATTTATAAGCCAAAGGTTGTACTTTGAAGACCTATGATTGTCTTAGGTTAAAATAAAACGCTTTATTGATGTTTTAGATATCTGTGGAATTTGTTCTTAAGTATTTAACGGATAAAGTGTCGTTCTGCATGAATTGTCTAAAACTCTACGTTCACGCATTTTTAACCTCACCAAACGTGAAACTGAAAATGCTAGGCTAATTGGTACTATCATACTTATTATTGGACCTGGTACGAATCTTATGTAAGTAGTATAAACCTATTCCTTGGCTCTGCTTAACCACTAAAGAAATTCAACCCCTTCCATTCATGATGGGTACCGATCATAATTATGGTAGACTACTCAGCAAATTCTATATACTTAAATCAATCTCAAGATTTGTTCCAGACTTTGTATGATTGTTTTATATAATTTAGCTAGTTTACTAACAATTACATTTTCTAAAGATGACTTGAAGGTAATATTATGTTCTACAATGTAAAGTTTTATTGTTAACTTTCTGTTAGATCGCATTATTTTGGTTTTAAGGAATTACTCATAATATTTAATGATTTTTTCGATTGAAGCCTTCCTTTTATAAAAACTTCTTAACGCGCTTTTATCACCATGCATTTGGTTACAGACAATAAAGTAACGAAGCTGAATAAATATTTTGAAGGCATAGAGCACTCCAAATTCCTTTAAAAAACCACAACGAACGAGTAAAGACTGTAATTCATCGCATTTTGGTTCACACAAAAATGTCATCACACCGTCCGATGAAGTTATAAATCGATCGAAAGCCTCAATAAACAGTTGAATCTCGTAAGAGTTTTGGTACCGTCATTTGTTTTACAAAATATAAATTACTTTTACAATTAACATGAAGATATCTGGTTATTCCAGCATGGTATTAGCGTGTTGAACATCGTAGCTTTAACTAGATGGTACGTACCTAAACACTAAATCTTTTATATTACTATTTTTAATTAGCGTAGAACAGTTCCAGTAACAGTCACTTTTGTCTTCTCATTTTTATCTGACGTTGTTTTCTATAGTTTTACAATATTTATATCTTCCCTAACTAATTATTTTGACTTCTTCCATATTATAGTCTAGGTTCTTCTGAGCATCATTATTATATTACATAATATATGACCCTATATTTAATGATAATTAAGTTGTTACAGTATTATTTTAAGACTGAAAAATTGATTATTGTTTGTGTTTATTGTAAATGTGGTAACCTAAATGTTGCCCGTGTATGGTTCTAGTGTTAGTTATTTTTATTTAATTGATATCTTCAACTTAATAATTTTCCTGATTCACCTAAAATACTAAAATTTTATGATATTGGTGTGGTTAATGATGTTGCTCAAACTGATTAACTTTAAAACATGTAGTTACATTGTACGAAATTTAGTTCTGTGATCAAATAAAAATATGTGATCCCTTTATTGTTTTATTTGAGTTTGCCGATTTAATCCTGATTTATCCTTACCCAAGTACAGCAAGTAAAATTACAAAGATTGTTCAGATTTTCGAAATACTTACGGTTAGATTTTGTACTTTTAGACTTCGTATTTTCGTTTATAATGGTTTAAATAATAAATTGTAGCCAATATTATATAATATAATATAATAAATAATAAAAAGTTTAATTAGAACATTTTAACAGAAATACATAATGTTTACGGAAATAGCTGCTGTGGTGTAAAACTGCGTTGCAGCTATTAATGCCCACTTCCGTCAAACGAACGTGTTCCTAAAAATGTTAATTAACCTAATATAGGAGAGTAAAAAAACTAAACAAATCTAAACAAACAGAAAATATTTAACAAATATAACGAACAAAACAAATATTTAAACAGCATGCGACCCCGTGCGTGTTGTATAAATTTAAAAATTAACAGAATTATTACTTTATTATAATTATTCAATTATATTAATAAAAAAATATACCTATTAATATTTTATAAATATAAGGTATAATTAATAAACTACAACTTTAAAACTATTAGAAATAAATAATATATAATGTAAACGAATAAGAAAAAGAAATACGTAAATAAATAAATAAAAATAAAACTAAGCAGAAATCCTCAATAAGTTATCAGTTTCCTCATATGAAAGAGATAGCAACCATTCTGTTATAGACCTTCTACATTGTAAATACAGTGATTGGAAAAATATTTAAAATTTTATTAATTTTGTTGTACAGCATTGGACTAAGGTAACGTAATAACCGCAATGCAAAGACTGATTTGTACGGTTCGATATAGCAAACGCGGTCTGATCTACGTTTCAGGCTTAAGGTAGCAGGATCGTAACGAAGTTATGATTTCTCAAGATGGTGTTGAGAAAGAAAAGTTGCCTGACAGTAAGAACTTTCCAAAAAGAGTACAAGTCTGCAGTCGGGAAACATCTATGCTTTGATGCCATGACTTTTAGGATGTAGCGCTGAGATCTCTCAACACGAAGCAACCGAGTCTTCGCAGATCTACCCCAGATGGTAACGCAATACTTGATTATGGACTGTGCAAGAGCATAATACGCCATTTTTAGAGTGTCTTGGTCAGCTACAGATCTTAGGATTAAAAAAATTTAAATAAGCTTTCGAAGAAGCGAAATACGCTGTTTAATATGTGGTCTCCAACTCATGGTACAGTCCATTAATACACCTAGATATTTTAAGGTGTTAGTGCGAACAAGGGGTTCACAGGGGTAACCAGTAGGGCAGTGTCATCCGCATATGAGGTTATTTTGCACTTAGGCAGAGAGAGATCGCACAAACCATTTACGTAAATTAAAAACAGGGTAGGTCCAAGGACACTACCCTGTAGTACGCCAAAACTAATGTACGCCTCCCTACTTAGGTTGTCGCCAATGACTACTTGTTGAGTACGATGACTAAGGTAATCTTTAAAAATACTCAAAGCAATACCACGTATACCATACTCTTCCATTTTCGTTAAAAGAATGTGGATAGCAACAGTGTCGAATACTTTCGAGAGATCCAAGAAAATACCTACCGTCTTATCGCCTCTATCCAGGCACTCAACAACATAATTCGTAACGGATAGAACCGCATCTTCCGTAGACTTACCACCGCGGAATCCAAATTGATTACAGGAGATTATACTATAAGTGTCTAAATAATTTACCAATCGCTTGTTTATCACCTTCTCCAATATTTTTGAGAGGGTGGTAAGTACTGAAATAGGTCTGTAATTGTTGACACTGTTTCTGTCCCTGCTCTTATATATAGGATGTACGAGAGCTCTTTAGAATGCGGATGGGAAGATGCCTGCAGAAAGACAAAGATTTAAGACGTGACAAAGAACCGGCACAATTACAGGACACGTAGTTTTAGGAATAGAGGTGGGAATATCATCCCAACCCACAGCACAGTTACTTCTAAGGGAAACTATAATATTCCCGATCTCTGCATAGTCTACTTCAAAGAAGGCCATAGAGATAGGATATTGGTAATAGCGATAGGCAAATTGATGCCTGTTTCTTATTGAAAAGTTCAAGTCCAATATCTTCTAATATCAAGGAAATATTTTTGAATGCTATTGACAGCAAGTATCATTTTAAGCTAATAAAGTTTTTAAAAAAATATCATAATCTGAAAGAGGTACTATTACTACTTATAATCTCGACTACTTTCTCCGAAGGGTAAGTCAGAGACTAGGCAATGAAGACTGCAAAAGCAGTCCTCTACCATAGTCCACTTTTCACCAAATAGCGACTGCACATGTGCTCAGCGTGACAGGTGGTGAGCCCATCGCCGCTCTATGTTGTTGGATGTATGTGGAGTCTTTAGTCAGTTAGTCGCCTTTTACGACACCCGAGGGAAGAAAGGGGGTAGTAATATTCCTCCACCTCCACGCGGGTTTAGTACCTAGTCGTTCAATATTTTTATGTAGACTACATTTAGCTGTTACGGTACTTACTTGTATTATGATGTTAATGGACAGCTTTATACTTATTAGAAATTCAAGTTTCGGTATAAAATAATCATTATGTTGCAATAATAACCCAACTTGAGTTTAAGCTAACTAAGCTTTCCTAGGCCGAGTTATTTATTCCAAACCAGCCATTAGTTCAGAAATGAACCTACACCAACATTTCTAACTTGCTTCACTTTAACAAGTTTGCCAGCAACTATGTAGTTTTACTACATTATTTATTTAGGGGCTTTTAATAGTGTAATGCCAGTTCGGCGAACATTTTTTGCAGCGAAACTTTCGCGCCACCTCACTAGATTCACAAAACTGATCTATCTGTACGCGGAACAGTGAAATTTGTAAGACGTCTTAGCTTTAGCTAGAAAGTTTTAGCTAAATTCATTCGAGTGACTTTAACCCACAAGTATCGTATAACCTGTCTTTTGTATAACCTTCCCTAGCGTATGTATGTGCTGAAGCCTTTTCGTTAACCGGCTTGTTCGATAGACTGGAATCGACACTGTTTTTTTTACTATGAGTGGGTTTGTTCTTGATCCCAATCAAGCCCAGGGGCTAAGACAGGATCCACTTATGCCCATTCACTTTTATTTGAAAATGGACAGGTTATAAGTGCTCGGAAACACAGTCTTGGATCTTAAAATTTGGTGTACAAATTTGTATAAAACATGTATTCCACTTTGATAAAAAAAATCAGAGATTGTAATGCACATTTTCATTATCTAAGGAGACTCTTAGTTTTCGAAAAAAGACCCATACGAAGAATTGTTAACAGCACGTTTATAAAGTGTAATTCTTGGTGTTGTAGCGTAACGATTGTCTTAAATTTTCGAGGTTATTTTTTTTATTAGAAAACAGAAAACCTTGCTACCCTACTCCTGCAGGTCACGTGATAGGTTAGACACTTAAGACAGTCGAAAAGCACAGCATAGCGATTGTCTTAAATTTCGAGGTTATTTTTTTTATTACACCCCTCCCCTCCACCTCCACCCCTCTAAACTAGTGCACGATGTTTTAAGATTTTTACCGAAACACAGACGCAGGGAGGGAATTCCACTCCTTTGCTGTGCCAATTATGATGTTGAGTAGTGCTTTGTGCGACATTTAGGAGTATTCACCAAGAAAAGGTGGTAGCCTCAGTACTTCTGGATGTCCGATGGAAGAATGATGATAGCGGTATAAGCTCATGCAGCTCTACAGCACACTCTCCGAAGTACAGTCTGTAAAAGACCGACAGACAGGCAACTTTGCGGCGGTGAGCTATAGTGTGAAACTTGCTCTTCACCAGTTCTTTGTCGCCAATTAGCCTCTCAGCTTTGCGTTGAATCATGTCCAGTGCAGCTAGTTGGTATTTCGCTGAGCCGTCCCATAGGTGACTGCAATATTCCATGGAAGATCGGACTTGAGCTTTATAGAGAGTTGAAAGCCGTCCCGGTGTGAAATATCGCACAGACCTTTAACAGAGTGGGCAACATTGATATAGGCCGGTAATTCTCTATGTTCCTTTTTGAAACTCTTTTGTGAATGGGAACTATCCTAGCTTTTGAAATATCTTTGCGATTTTTCTTGGAGAACAACACAACCACACTCTCACGTGATTAGATCCGAAAGCACCATCTGTGCTCCAAAAGACGCATTAGGATCTAGAAAGCTTAAAATTAAATCCGGTCGTCCACCCTGAACCCGTCCTTACGAAAATTGTTTAGCTGTTTTCACTTGTTTTGTTTGCTTGCTGGAACACGCCACGGCGACGTAGGTATTCACTAAAGTACCCAGTATAGTTTCAGTAAACTGCTCTTAATTAAATTTACCGAGTAGTCCCGTTTCCAAAAAAATCGACAGACAGTATGTACAGTACCTACAGATATAAATTAAACGGCATAGGCGACAGCAACTGAAGAATTATACCTGTAAAGTCGGTTACTGTTTGAAAACTTTAAACTGGTGCCTGTGAAGCTGACCTATAGAGACTAATAATTGGCCTTCAAATCGAAGCTTGATATTTTATTGCGTTTCAACTTTACTTCGCGGAGCAAACTGACTCGTATAAATATTTAACTTTAACAGCTTTGCTCCTGTAAAATGCTCTTGAACTCAGCTCTCAAGTCTTACACTCAAGTATCATTCATTCATTTAGAGACCGTTGTTAATATTTAAATTCTTCTTTAAATAAACGGATTGTCAAACGAATATATTTCTTAAAATACTTTTAGAAACTTACTTTTAAAACTTGATGTAAAAGAAATACGACAGTATTTTCTTATTTCATCAGAGCTCTTGGGTTTAATAATTCAAAGATCGGGCAAAGTGCGTTTCGGATTTATTAATGCATGGTCCTGGTTTGTGATTTGTTTGTTATTAATATCGCTCATTGAATTAACAAATTATGTCAGTTTTATTATTAGGGTTTTTATTTATTTAACTCAATAACTTAATTCGAAATTCAATAAGTATAATTTATTCAGTTTGACTATACTACATAGATACGAAAAACTTAATTCGATGCTCCCTTAGTAAAGTATCTTGACTGTGATTTTTGCGTAAAATGGCCAATTTCAAAGCTCATCGATTAAACTACTGTTCTAAACAAGTGAAATAAAAAAATTATAATGTTACCTCTAATATAGTCGAATAGTGCGTGGTGGCGGAATTTTTAGATATCATTGATTTTATTCCAAACTAAAAAACTTCGAAAATCGCTATAAGTTGTAACTGTGAATATCTCCTATCTACGATAATATTATTGAGCAAAATTTATACCAGAGTAATAGTTACTTCATGAGGAATAAAGATTTTATAATGAATTTATTATCCTATTTCGATAAAAAAAAAATTACCTAACCTCAACCAACTAAACAGGCATTTCACAAGTTCACCGGTTACTGTTGCGGACTTCATCAAGGCGGACACGATTTTCTTTCTTGAATCGCTTGCTCGTCCTGACTGTGAGCCCTTTTCAAGAATATCTTATCCATAACTTCCAAAGCCGTGGGTGAGGATGGCATTTGCCGTAATATGCTGATGCCTATCCAGGAAGATGCTGTGCCTATTATCACACATATCTTAAACCATTCCTTGGCAACTAACGTCTTCCCTTCCGATTGGAAGTTAGCCCACGTTATTCCCATTTCTAAGTTCGCTTCCCCCACTGATTTCTCACAATTCCGTCACATCTCTATTCTCCCATTCCTGTCCTAAGTCCTTGAAAGCGCTGTTCAAAAACAACTTTTTTCATATGTCTCACAGCATAAGGTAATAAGTCCGTATCAATCCGGTTTTCGTCCTGGCCATAGCACTGTAACTGCCCTGCTGAACGTCACAGACGATATCCGGCACGCCATGGACAACCGGTTGTTTACGGTTCTTATCCTGCTAGACTTTAGCAGCGCTTTCAACTCTGTTGACTATGATATCCTTCTTGCCATTCTCCTTTCTCTTAACCTTACCCCTGCGGTAATCGGTTGGTTTTCGGGCTACCTACGCAATTGCAGCCAGAGGATCAGGAGTGGGGACTCTCTTGTGCCACAGGGAGGGGTACTCTCGCCTCTACTATTTTCTTTATTTGTGAATGAGCTTGTTAAAGTCATATCCTGTCCGTACCACCTTTATGCGGATGATCTACAAAATTATAAGCACTTTGATGCATCCAATGCTGACAGTACAATAGATGCGATTAACAAAGATCTTCTTGCAGTAAAGTCTTGGGCGGACTCTTTTGGACTGCTGGTGAAACCAATTAAATCACAAGCCATAATCGTAGGTAGCAATAGGTTGTATAACAAATTAGATTTTGAAAAGTTCCCCAAGGTCACGTATGACGGAGTGAATCTTACATATGCGCACAAAACTAAAAACCTAGGCCTAATTATCGATCACACTTTGTCCTGGAGATCACAAGTAAATGAAGTAAGTCGGCGCATGCACTTATCTTACCATTCTCTCAAGCGACTCCAGTTTTTCTTACCATACAACACCAAAATTATGCTCGCTCTGTCTCTTTTACTCCCTCTTCTCGACTATGCTGATGTTTGTTATTAAGATGCTTCTGAGGAGCTGCTTAACAAGCTGGAGCGCCTGCAAAACTTTGCCATCCGTTTTATCTTCGGTCTACGAAAATATGACCATATTTCGGAGTACCGGTCGAGGTTAAAGTGGCTCCCAATCCGCCTTCGCCGAGATATGCACATCCTTTGCCTCCTTTATAAAATTCTTCACTACCCACTAGGTAATGACCTAAGATCCCGTTTTACGCAATTACCCGCCTCTTCCCGCCCCAAACGTTCCTGTGATACCAGAACCCTCTCCTATCCACAAGCGAACACCAAGTTTTTCCACAATTCTTTCACTGTGTATGCTGCTAGACTGTGGAATAAAATACCGGCTCGCATTCGTGAGAGTTCATCGGTTGAATCTTTCAAACACAAACTAAAAGAGCACTATCTATCGCACTTAATCATTATCAGTAACATATATATTATTATAATAATGTGTTATTTATCTATAGTAACTATGTATTATTTCTTTTATATATACCTATATATGTATCCATATGGAAGTATGTATTTTAAGTACGTATATAAGTATAGCACATTAGTCCCGCATACATCTTTTTCCCACCACAGCTAGGGTTGGCTGGAAGAGATCTCTTCTAGAGATAAGCTCACCTTTGTATATGTCCTGTGTAACCTGTGTCTAAATGTAATTTCTTGTGCAATAAAGTATTAAATAGGATAAATACAACTGCAAAATTACTACAAAATGCAATGCGCCGGCCGTCCGAATTCAACTTATGCTCACAGAATGGAGATTTGTAATATTATGCACAAATTTATTATACTATTTCGATAAAAACGATAAATACAACTGCAAAATTTCTACAAAATGCGAAAATGGGCATTTTACGCAAACATCACATTCGAGATGTAATAGGCCTCTTAATTCAAGCAATTACAATATTAAGCAGCAATGAATTTTCATAAACTGACGCCTGTTTCCCATAGGGGTAGGCAGAGACAGAAGAATTTCCGGAATTATGTTAATCGGTATTCCGTTTTTCGGACTAATAACTTATCGGTTTTCTGATTCTTCAAACTAATAAATGTCGGAAAACTGATAAATCATATATGTATGATATTCGGAATGCTCTAAATTTTAAATAACTGTGATTTAAATTTTTCGGAAATATGTAATTCGAAGTAAAGTTTTTCGGAGTATTTGGGCTTCTCATTTAGTTTAGACTACAAGTGGGCTACAATAATCGCGCACTTATAATAAATGTAACTACTTACTTAATACGTAGGAACTTCGTTCAACTTAACGAGCAACGAAAATTAAAGGAGAGAGAATTTACGAGATTTTCTAAGTAAAGTACAATGATTTAATTTTAAAGAGTAATTGTTAATAAAGAGAAGTTATAAAGAATGTGAATAATGTTATTACACTGGACTACGAGAACTCCAGGAGAATATTTGAGAGTAATGATGATGAAATTCGATTATCGGTTTGTGAAGGTGTGGTCCCACTGGTGAACAGTGGGACAAGGTGTTGGGACCGCGCTGACGCGGTTCTCTCTGATGAGGCGATCATAACTCTTTTCTGGGGAACAGAGCTCTGAGGGATAGACGGCAAAGCGTAGGGCATTAATGTGAAGTATTAAATCTTGTGACGGTCTACTGCCATTTCGTTTACACATTTTAGAATACAAAGTTAATAATGTATTTTCTCTTTGACCTGTTATGAATATTCCAAAGGAGTGTTCACGACGATTCTAAGTCTAACTGTGGGGAATCAGACCCCATACATTGTGACGGTCTACTGCGAATTAGTTTATACATTTTAGAATACCTACAAAGTTAACAATTTTATTACACTGGACTCCTTAACCAGCAACAAATTCCAGGAGTGTTCACGGCGGCGTCGAAAGTATAATTGCGGGAGATCAGACCGCCAAATCCCGCGTTCAATCCGATTATTTCTGTGTTCAGCGCGACGCGACGTTTGCATTATGACGGGCGGGCGCCGGCGGCATACCGCGTCGCCACAATTAGGAGCGCTTTGTGCGGCGGCAAAGGAATTTCTAGTTCACTACTCGTTTTACTAATTAAATGTGTCTCAAGTCTTTTAAGTAGTTAGTAACTTTGACCGATTGGTCTGGCTTTTGGCATTGCATTGCATCTCCCTTACTATTCATATTATATAAATACTAGCTTTTGCCCGCGACTTCGTCCTCGTGAAATAGTTACTGTGGGAAGCATTTTGATTTTTTTAATACTTATATTGCAAATAATACACATAAAAACTACTGTGGTTAACTGTAAACAGCTGTTTATTTGAATACATTTTTGTAAACCACGTGTTTTCTTTTACAATCTCTTGCTGAAACATAAAGGTTTTCCGGCTTTGATACTCGTGAGCACGCCACAGAGAGTTTCCCATACAGACGAACTCCTATACAGACCTACATTCTGTAAAACTTTATGATTTCCAGCAAGAACACTGGCAGTTTTCTATAATGCGTTTACTTTCTGGCAATATTTTAAATATTGTTCTTTTCAGATACTGTTACTCATTTTGTCCTGTCTACCGCTTGTTTACCCTGCTACGGCTAAGTCTTTTCCAAATATATTATTTATTTACCAAGTTAGTTAAGCCTAGCAGTCGCAGAAGTGTTCTCGTCAAAAGTTTCTCGCGAACCCCTGCGAAAAAGTGGTGCACTCACCAGCTGAAAGCCTGCCATCAGCACAGGCACCATGACTTCCAATCATCTCCAGCGGTGCACCGCCAATACCCAAATTGGACGGACGATCCAATTTCGCCACCTGGAGCTTCGGCATGAAAATGTTCCTGATTGATTGTGGATTGTGGAACTGCGTCGAGCGCCCAGACGAATTTGAACTCGATGAACAGTAGCGCCACAAATTTATTCCATAACTCTAAGAAGTCTGCCACGACGACGTGCCACAATACTTCGTAAAGAAAACTGAAAGTTTCCGGCGAAATAATAGCAATTGCTGTAAATTATTAAAATCTTTATAAGACACTTTGCAAAAAGCAAAAAAGGACATTGTTGAAGTTAGCCTAAGAACCAACACAAACATGACATACATGATAATTCTTAGCTTATTTTTTACGACAGATAACAGTATTTAGATTTTGGCGGACACTTTTAGACAAGTAACGAATAATAAAAAGAACGTTTTGGACAATTATATTGAGTATCATTTTTTTATTATGGGTTTGGTATTGAGAGCTCAGTGCATTCAGCCAGTGAATTAAAGGTTTGTGACCAAAATATTTATAATATCTACAAACAAACCTAATTATATTATGCATGCATGGCTGACTCGATGTACTTAGTGCCAAATACTCCAAGCATCATTAGAATACGATATATCGCTTTTTATTCCAAACTGAAAACGTTAGTCGACTTAGTATTCTTTTGCTGTTCCAATGAGGAGAATGTTACTAATCTGCGGTGCTGTGTCACTCGCTGACTGACGTTACTGTAGTCTGCTGTACACAGTGTTGCCATATATACGGATTTGTCCGTAAAATAATGTCAATGTTCAAACCGGACAATGAATGCACACGGATTTTTATACGGAATTTTCAGGCAAATGCTTTTAATGAGTAATAACTTTTAATAAGTAGTACAGACCTACTAATAGCTTTTATTATTCCTAAGTAATATGTTACATTTTATTTGATTCTGCGTAAACTAGCGAGTCTTATTTAATTTCATAGATTTTTACAGAACTGAACCAGCAAACTGCATAGTAAAAACTATGGCTTTGAAGATTCCCATTGAGATATATTCATAGTCGGCTAATATGAGAATAAGAGCCAGAGAGAGTTAAGGTGTTATTTAGTGTTAGTGCAAGCAAGACGTAAAACACTTTGTTATGAATGAATCATTATTGTGTCTGTCTGACATCCATACAGTTTTAGTGTGTTTTTGAAGTTATTAATTATCTTATTACTTTCATTGATATAGTTATATATAATTGTAAGTATGTATATACATACCTTAGAGTTTCAACCTCTAAGTTCTAACCTTAAGATAAAATATTTTTTGTTTTTATTTTACAGGTCTATAACCTGTTTGGTGCATTCAAATAAAATAAAACTTCCCATACGGATTTCATACGGAATTTGGCAGACATTACGGAACACTGGCTCTAAGATCTGGCAACACTGCTTGTGCAGTTGACGTTCTTTGGCAAATAAAACAAAACAGTGCAACATCAGTTTTCAAATTCACTCAAGAAGTCCATGCGAGACCTCAGAAAAGTCTCACATCTTTACTGGAACTCAGTGGTTTGGGGGGAATATGATTTAGCATTAAACCGAACGTTCATATTATCATCACTCATCATTATCATCAGTTTAAGCATAAACAATGAACTCTTATAATACTACTCAAGGACTTTCTTACTTACCTATCCTTGGTCAAGAAAAAAAAACTTGTCGTTCTGGACTTCTTGGCGGGAAAGTAAAGCGTCATGTCTGCAGTTTTGTTTTATTTTCTATAATTCTTGTTTTGTCGAATATAAATGTTAATTAATGATGGATTATTTAAGTGTTAGTGAACGTGCATGAGTGTTGGCAAATAAAACAAAACAGTGCAACATCACTTCTCAAGTTCTTTAATTAAACATAAGCTCAAAATAATTATAAGCTTTTCCTGATATTTAGGTTCTCAGGAGTGTCCGTCAAAAATCTTTGATTTTACTATCATTTACTTGCAGTTTGGAACCTAGAAAAGAATATTTAATAATTGTTGGTTCTTAGGCTAACAATGTATGGGCGCAGAACATTGTCCTTTGGTAAATAGTTGTTTACCAACAGCGTTGCTATGGTACCGACGTCTCAGACATCTCAATGTCAAGGCCATCAATGTCTTAAAAAATAGACAAGTAGGTGTAACTTTCTCTGACAGACTACCAGATACTTGTGTGCCATGCATACAGGGCAAATTAACAAAAAGGCCTTATACACCCTCTCAAAAGGAATTGAGTAGTAAATTAGAGCTCGTACATACTGATCTCTGCGGACCAATGAGTACGCAATCATTTGGCGGTGCTCTATACCTACTAACTTTTACCGACAACTTCCCCCCGGCCTCAAAACTAAAACCCTTCGCTCTGACGGCGGTGGTGAGTCTGTGAACCGACAAATGTCCAACTTTTTGAAGGAGAATGGAGTCATTCGCCAAACTTCCATCCCCTACAATCCGCAGCAAAATGGACTATCTGAACGTGTTAACCGTGCTGTTGTAGAGAAAGTACGGTCACTGCTGCAAGATGCTAATCTACCCAGAGCCTAATGGGGCAAAGCTGTCAGTACAGCGATTTATCTTAAAAATCACTAACTCACCACAGGTCTGAAGAACAAGATCCCAGATGATATCTGGAGCGGCACGAAGGTAAACCTGTCATAACAAAACAACACCTTTGAGTTTTTGGGTGCCATGCTCATGCATTGATCCTTAAGGAAAAGCGCAAAAAGCTTGACCTCAAAACTAAAGCGTGCATTTTCGTCGGCTACTCCAAGTAACACAAAGAATATCGCCTCATTAACTCATAAGTGATGTTGTTTTCCTAGAAAACGACCCCGCCACGATTAGCACCAGTCAACCTTCCCTCAGTCTAAATCAATCTAATCTTATTACGAAGCTACTACACACCCTAAAACACAAGACAATCTTAAATGACCCAGCGGGTCTATGATAATTTTAATTTAAACAAATTAGATTATAGTGTTCCTTCTACTACCTAACCAGCCAGCTAATATTTCAGCAGTAAGAGCTATGGTCATAGGTGGTTGGGGTAAAGCCAGTACCGTCTGGAGTATTAAGTTGAAAAGAAAATTAAAAAATCCAGTCTAAAAACAAAATTAAAAGTAAGCGTTTAACCACGCACCTCCGCCAAACGGAGTCCATTTAATCTTACTCCTACTTTTCTGAATGCACCGATACCGATAACTGACCATCTCGAGCTCCTAGGTATGGAACTCTCATCTAACCTCAACTTTGGTAGCTCCATTGAGTCGAAAGCAAAAACTGCTGCCAAAAAACTTGGTATCCTCTTTAAGGTTCGGCGATACTTCACACCGGAACAGCTGCTCCACTTGTATCAAGCACAAGTTCGGTCGTGTATGGAGTATTGCTGCCACCTGTGGGATGGCTCTGCCAAGTACCAGTTGGACGCAATGAACTCAGTGGACCGAAGGGCTAGGAGACTCATAGGCGACGATGCGCTCGTTGGAACCAAACTTCAGACTTTGGAGCATCGGCGTAAAGTCGCCTGTCTATCGGTCTTCTATAAGGTGTATTTTGGCGAGTGTGCGCAGGAACTACATAACCTGATACCACCCTCTACTTTCTACCACCGCACCACTAGACGCCGGGAGGGCTTCCACCCCCATGTCGTTGACTTTCCAACAATCCGTACGAAGCGGTTTGCTGCATCTTTTCTAGTACGCACCGCTAAGGAGTGGAACGCTCTCCCTGCGTCTGTGTTTCCGGATACTTACAACCTTAGTATCTTCAAGGCCAGAGTGAATAGGCATTTTCTGGGTAAGCGTGTACCACCGTCGGCCTCGTCATCGCTTACCACCAGGCGAGACTGAGGCCAAACGCAAACCCATTTTAAATTTTAAAAAAAAAAAAACCAGATTAACCGTATGAAAACCTTAAACCGTATGGTTATATCGAAATAAAATTAAGAATAATGGGCGCCAGGACCGTACATTCGATCCGGACCTGAAGACGACGTTAACTGATAACTTCACAACACTGGTCGAACTCGCAGATCCTCAAACCTTTAAAAGTTCACCAACGCTTGCTGTAGTTGGATTGTAAAAAAGATAAAGGTAATATTTAAGGTATGAATACCCTAATTAATAAAAAAAACGTTTTAAGAAGCAAAAATAAGTTGCTCGGCAATAAAACAAAAATTTCGGAACAAAAAATCGGGGAATTAAAAAAACGTGAATATTAAAAAACCGTCTACGCCTGCAAGTCCGCTAGGCAGTATCAGCTCGCCTTACAGCCGACGCTGAAGGTTGCGGCTGGAACCCACGAGGAAATGGCCTCACGTCTAGGCTTTAGGCGCAGATCTTAATCCTGGCGACGAGGCGGGCGTCTCGAAGCACCCGGAATTATTCGGATAATACGGAGTCTTAGCATTTACATACCCCACACTTAGGTCAGTATCGTTAAATTAATATGGTCCCGCAGTCTTTTATCTTAAACCTGAGCAGCAACCTATCAGATTCAGGGACTCGCTACTTAACTGGGGTCTCCCTAGCATCCCAACGTTGTGGTACCCCTATATACCAACACTATTCTAGTAATATTTAACACCATTGTGTAATTATTTGTTTTTTTTACATTTAATTAGAACACAAGGTTCTACAATGCTATTAGATTCGACTTAACAATTCGTTTGTTCTTTGTTGGGACTGGGACAGTATCCACTAAGATTAAGGGGTGACACCCGTCCACATGGCTAAGAGCTTTGCGTCGCCTAAGGACATAATTTGCCAAGAAGTGATTCGAAAACCTACAGAATCAAATGTCTGTATTCCCAGTAAAATAGGACAGTCTAGATATTAGCACGGAATTCTGTAATTAAACAACACACTGGTGACTATATTGTCCTAACACCCCCTCTGAAAAACCATTTTAATTCCCTGACACCATTTCACACCAAATTCCTACCTCAGTAAAATAATCCTTACATCACTTTCCGTGTCCACAATCAGATCAGAATGAATCCATTTCCTGCGACGTCACTTCTCCGGAAGTGTCAAAAATGGAATGCCATCCTAGAAGTTTTACCTTTTAAGTAGTAAAATTATGAGCCATAACTGATGTAAATAAAATCAAGAAAAACAACCAAAACGTCATATCAAGACTCAAAGCAGATACCATCAACTTATCAAGGGGAAAAAATATTCTACACCATTATATTTATATATGATTGCAAGGTAGATTTTCTCCAACTACTCGATAGCAGAAGTTTCTGGTCATCATCCCAAGTATCTAACATGAAACTCCACTTTGTATTCGCCAAACTTCTAAAGTTATTCTCTTGTCATCTGGAGGAGGGTTCCGAGTTCGAACATCTATAAGTACCTCGTGAAGACGATTGATTTCTATCGAGGGAGCCAAGGCTCGGTTCTCCAGGTCGCTGCGCCAAAACACCACAAACAAAAAGATGCCCACAGCCTTGTTTAGATGAGTCACCACACGCGGGACGAGATTTGGGGATGAAAATTGCCACGCTATGCGATAGTTCCAGTTTTTGACTGAAGGCATTCATAAATACCGCTTGCGAATCTGTTTGATTGAGGGTAACGTAATTCGGAACTACATGGGTTTCCCGAGAAACGAACAAAATCGATCTCTGGTGTTCCCCAAGCATGAAATATTTGACACGTAATTTGATTCAATAGATGCCATTCCGCTTGCATACGGGATCTCGACAAACGGTCCGCTACTGTGTTTAAGCGGCCCGGAAGTTAATTTACTACCATTTGAATCCGAAGTTTGTCTAACAACTTTAATAGTCGATAAGTTACTTTGAACATAGGTAGTGACCGCGTCCCCCCGCGTTGCGGAGATATGAAACAACTGTTCGATTGTCCGACAGAATCTGAATTGAGGTCCTGGTAATTTCGGCTTTCTGACAAAGTATTACTTTCTCTATCGCCATCATTTAAAACAGATGCAGTGCAGGCTCATTTCCTACTCTCGCCATAACCTTAGGGTTAAATGACCTCCATCTGTTAGCAGATGGAGGTCATTTAACTGCGCACCCCAGCCCTGGAAACGGCGTCGGATTTCAAAAATACCTGAGGAGCCGGTAAATGCAGGAGAGTACGTGTGTGAGCGTTTACTATCCATCATTTTAAGACCGGTACCAGATATTGCGGTAGAAACCTCTCTGACAAAGGACTGTCGTTCAGATCTGATTGTTATAAAGAAGGAGGGGTCTGGTGTTGAGTCGACCTCTTGGTACAACAAAACTCGCAAATTTGCACAGGCCCAGGTTGGATTGTACTTGCCTTAATGATGCTTTCTTTCGAGACATAAGCCTGAGACTTATTCGTCGAATCTTTTGTACTTTGTCGGAGGGAAAATACTTCTTGTTGTTCCAGGGATCTCACTGAATGCCCAGAAACTCTAATGAACGTTGCGGTACTAGAATAGATTTTTGAAAGTTTATGGCAAAACCCAATTTATGAAATACATCGACTGTAAAACCTACATGACAACGTAGAACTGCTCGGCTCTGATGCGCCAGGCAGAAATTGTCTAAATAAACCAGGACCCTGATGCCCTTTCTTCTCAGCACTTCCGCGACCCAGTTTGTTATAGAGGCAAAAACCTTTGGTGCTGTTAAAAACCCGAACGGTAGGCCGGTCATCTGCCATAGAGGATACCGCTCGCATGGAAGGTATACCCTGAGGAACCGGCGGTGTTCTAGTTTTACCGAAACAAGAAAGTACGCACCGGAGAGGTATAATTTCACTAGCCTGTCGTTTGGTTGGAGAAAATCAGGTACCTTGAACATGTTTGTCAGACGAAATTTGCTGGTGTGAATAAATCTGTTTAGTTGTCTTAAATTAAACACTGGGCACATTTCGCCATTTGCTTTCAGCACTAGGAAAATGTTGGACACAAAGCTGGGAGTTATAGAAGCCGGCTCTAATACACCCTGTTGGCGTAGTCTGCTGTTTTATCTGCGATATCAGGGATAAGCTTCTTCGTGTATGAAATTGTGTTAATATTCGAGAGGGGTGTACCAAAGGAGGTTTTTCACAAAAGTTATTATGTATCCGGATATAATTTTTAGAACGTGCTCTGGTGCTTTGAACTCTCTCCAACGATTTACGTAATGTAGTAATTGACCTGCACGAAATGTCGGATAGTCAGTCATAAGCCACGTCAGTCACGCACAGTTAACTGTATAGCCACCAATTTCTTAGGTTTATGTAAGAGTATATTATCATTAACCTTATTATATTTAATATGTTATTTATTATGTTTATTATGTCTACTTTTATATAGAAGTATGTATTAGGATATTCATATATTTAAATATATATAGGAAGAATTGTCGTACACAGGTCTGCGTTTTGTGTGTTTTCTCTGTCATACCATATTTAAAGCTATTTACAGGAACGTTTAAGTTATTGTATAGTGAAGTACAGCTACACGAGTAGGGTCTTCTTTTGGTTGTTTGTGCTTGCTTGATTGTTTGTAGTCAGTCTACTTAGCTGGGGAAATAAGCGTCGATTTTGGGCCAAACCTTGCACTTTTGTCTCGGAAGACGCCACTTGGTACGATTGATCTCTAGGTCACTCTGAGCTGATTTATCCCAGTAGCCACGGAGTTACCCCCCTCTGGTGGGCACCAGGAGGGGGGAATTATTCGTCTCCCGTGTTGCAGTCGGTGCATAGTTCCTCTCCACTTATAGCTACTAGGGCAAGTTTGGTATCGTTTTCGTATAATTTAAGTATGGAGAATCTATTTCTGGAACAAACTTTTTATACCATCAAAGAAAAAAAACGAAAAATTAACAAAAATGTAAAAAAGAAAAAAAATGTTTTTGAAAATGCTTTACTACAGCCATACTACGTGGATTTTCGTTAAATAAAAAATATGATGTTATAGCCTATTTAATTCTAAACCTAAAAAAAATACTCGAATGATTGCTTCTAAATAAAAAGTAATCAAAAAAAATATTTTAATTACTTACGCAACCTTGATTTCACCTGTTCGTTACGGGATTTGATATGGGATGATTGATTACACTTTCGCATTTAAATCTCACTATAAATCGTTAATATAAAATTAGCCTATAAACGTCCCACTGTTGGGCACAGGCCTCCCACGTGAACAATAGCACGTGGGGATAAAGGGCTATAAGCCACCATGCTGGCCCAATGCGGGTTGGTGGGTTTTATCGACTGCCATCTTGCGACAACAACCGGAACCAACGGCTTAACGTGCCTTCCGAAGCACGGAGAAGTTCGAGATATTTTTAATTGGTCACCCATCAGGCAACCCCGGCATTGCGAAAGTTGCTTTGCGGGCAAGATCGCAAGCCGAACGCGCCAGCCGCTGAGCCATCGAGCTCCTCGCCTAAATCTCACTATAAGTCGTCAATATGAAATTATAATTGTAAACAGAAGTAACAGCCTTGTTAGGAACGTATAGATATACCGAGAAGAACCGGCAATAACATGTTATAAGCTAAGGCTAGCTTAAGCTTTGACATGATAACTATTTGTACATAATTATTTTGTCATAGCTTATCTCTCAGTCATACAGTTAGCTCTTTCAGACATAGGTAAATTAATATTTTATTTGCAAAATTAATATTGCTCCTCATGTATTGTACTCATACCGGCATGAACCGCCGGACCCGCACAAATCTGTACACTTTAATTGTCTTTTGTTACAGTTACACCTGTTATTTCCGCAGGTCACCTTGGACTTGCATCTTAACAGTTCCAAACATGGTTTATAAGCGAGCGGTATGTAGTCCAAACAGGCTTCCAAGTTTGGTCTTCTTTGTACCATTGGTACCATCCCGACTTAGAAGGAAATGGCAGGTCTTGATGAGGTTGTAAGATTTGACCCCACACATGCCCTCCTTGGTAGACAGCTCGCAATAGATGCTAAGTTAAAGCGTCTCTATTGGGCGGGAAGTTTTGAATGTTCCTGTACCCTTTTGTAAATAGATGTTTGCGACAGCTATCCACATCGGTGCAGGAGTCAGATCTCAAACAAAAAGATGTTGAGCACACGGACATATTGGGTGGGAATTTACATTCACACAACATTTACTTAGAAATAATTGTAAGTGAATGTTGTGTTTTACTTATATATAAGACGTATACAATAAATACGAAGTCGTATACTAAATAAAGGTTGTTGTTATTATAACAAACGCCCCCCAACCTTTACGAATCCACAGTACCTACCAACGTCAGGTTATAGTACAAAATAAGAGTGATGTGTGGCTTCATTTTATAAAAAACCAAAACGGTGGACGATGCTTACATTGCCACTTAGATGTTAAAACCAGTGGTAACTCGTACTAGAATCGAGATCGAGATCGAATTTTGAGAGATCGATCTTATGTCATCGATTTTTTTCCCGAATCGATCTTAGAGGCTCCGATTCGAATCGATTCATAAGATCGTTTTTTTGCCATAGATCGGAAACTCAAATATACAGTCGTTGGACTTAACTGCACCTTAAATACGCACATTTTATTTCAGTTGTAAAAGGAAAATAAATGGGGTCTTATTGCACTTTGCAGACTAACGTAGGTAGGTACTTATCGCCCAGCTGACGCGAACGGGTCAACAGACAGAAATAATCGTTATATTTAATTGTTTTTAGAATTAAAATTAACAAAATGAATTATTTAATTAAAAAAGAAAATAACACGAATTCCTTTTTGTCATTTTGTCATGTTTAAAATAATTGACCTGACCAGCCCTTAAAGTTTCTTGCTTTTTTTTTGAGTGTGAGTGCTGTCGGTCGGAGATGACTTTTACAGCGTTACCGGGCTTGTTTGGGGGTGGCGAGAAACTTAAAGGTTCCTCAAGCCGTGATGGTCAAAATTCCCCAGAGGGTTTCCGGCGGGGGACTGCATCTCGCCGCAAGCGAGTCTCCGATCCCTCCCCCCCCCCCCAGAACCTCTGGGGGTTCGAGCCGGTAGAAAGCGGCAAACCCGAGGGCGCCTCTAAGAGGCACGGTACCTCGGCTCGGGTTTACCGTGTCGTGGGGGGTACGCGAGAATCAGGTACATGACGGTACATGACGAATGTAACCTGTTGTAGAGCGGATGTAAACCGGGTCTATGCACTCTTGTTCTACGAGTGCGGTGTCTTGGTCCTAAACTAGTGTGCAAGTTTAGTGTGTCTGGGTGAGTAGTGTCGGGCTTGGGCACGTTTGCAATCGTTATTGCATCATCGGGGTCGTCTAAAACGTGTCGCGGAAACGGGCGGCGCGGTCCTCTCGGGGGCGAAAGCTGCCAACATCGTAGTTGGCAGCTCGCGCCACCAGAGGATTCGGATGACAAAGCGCTTTGTCGAAGTATGCCCGAGAGGCGTCCTTCATAAAAGAAGAAACGGTCGGAAGATCGAGATCGCGATGGAGATCTACATTGCGTAGGTACCACGGGTTGGCCGTTGCGCCTCGCATGAAACGGTTTTGAACGGTCTGCAACCGCTGCAGATTAGAGTTCGCGGCGTGAGCGAATACTACACTAACATACGTCATGACGGGACGAATGCAGGCTTTGTAAATTGTCGTCTTATGTCTAAGAGACATTTTACTCCGCCTGCCTACGAGATGGTAGAGCCTACCTAGAATAAACGCTGCGCTATTTCGGATAGCTTTGATGTGTGGTGCAAACGTTAATCGACTGTCGAAGATGACACCGAGATATTTGACCTGTGACTTCCACGGTATAACGCGGTCAAAGAGTCGGATAGGAGATGGACGGAGATCTGATGGGCCCCGTTGAAAGTCGAACGCGGCACTTTTTTCTCGGGGTTCACTTCGATTCTCCAAAGTCGGAACCAATCGCCTAAGGTGGTAGCGGCGGATTGAAGTCTCTGAGAGAGTTTGGTTCTATCTCTATCAGTGGTATATAGCGCGGTGTCATCAGCAAAGAGAGCCAACTCAACGCGAGGCGTCCAGGATGTATCATTAACGTAGAGCGAAAACAACAATGGCGAAAGCACGGAGCCTTGCGGGACTCCGGCGCGAATAGGGCGGGGGGAGGAGCGCGTTCCTTCGACGCGGAAACGAAAGGTGCGATCTGACAAGTAGTCTCGAATGATGTGAACGAGTCTGTCTGGCACGCCGTCGTCGTCGTCGACGTCAGTTTGTAAGGCTAATAAAGTAAGCCATTGTGCCAGACTTTGTCAAACGCCTTTGCAACGTCGAAGAAAAGGGATCCCGTGCCCCACAGACGAATTGAGCCATTAAAGCCGCGTAATATGTGCTCCGTGAGGCGGTGCATATGATGCGTGCACGAGTGTTTAGGCCGGAAACCAAACTGCTCGTTTATTAAAATATTATTCGAGAACACAAAGTTCTTCACCGGGCTACAAGCACGCGTTCGTAAAGTTTTCCCAACGATTTGAGAAGACTGATCGGGCGATAACTAGACACGACAGACTTATCTTTACCGGGCTTATGAATGCCAATGACGTCGGCCTCCTTTCACGCGCTGGGAAAGATGTTGTTGGTCATGGCGCTATTGAAAATTGCTGCCAGGAGGTCCAGATTAACTGAGCGGGTAAGATCTTAAGGATCTTGTTCGAGATACCGTCAGAACCGGGGGCGCTGCGCGGTTTGAGTTGTCGGATTAGCGTTTGCACCTCATCCTCCGTGGCCGGGGAGAGAATCGCAGTGGGAGCGAGCGAAGAGAGCCTATCGACTACGTTATCGACCATGATGACATGATCTTGGTTGACCAGAAGTGTGCTAGGCGAGCACTGCAACTCTAAGCTGTCGGCCAGGCATTCGGCTTTCTCATCATCGTCGAAAGCGGTGGAGTTGTCGGGTTTCTTAAGCGGCGGCAGAACGGTCACCATGTCCGCCTTGAAGGCTCTCGCCAACTTCCAATTAACTTTGGTGAGAGGGCGAGATCTCTTCAAGGAGACCATCCCACCGCGTAGACCAGAGCTCCCGCATGCGCTGCTTGACAGCACGCTGTAAGGAGCGCATCCGGGCCCGTTTTCCGCGGTGGGATAAGAGTCAAGGGCGCGGCTGGCGGCGTTCTTCACTCTCAGTAGTTCCATCTCATCGTCCGGCAGCCTAAAACGATGATTCGGCATCACTGGAACCCACCGAGACGATTCACTAATAGCGTTAGTGAGGTGACTACTGACGGCGTCGACTGCGGCCACTGTCTCGTGAGGCGAGACAATGACATCTGGAATCGTACTAAGCGGCTGACTGTCGGTAGACTCGAGAAGTTTCTCGAACTTATCCCAATCAGTGACCAGCTTAGTGACGGGGGAAGACTCCGCGGCGGGCCGTAGTTGCAAAACGACCGGCCGGTGGTCAGACGAGAGCGCGTGGATCGTTTCTATAGAACGCATCCGTAAGGATACGTTCTTTAGTAACGCCAAATCTAAAGAGCTTGGCGCGTGCCCGGCTACGAGCGGGTAATGTGATCTTTAACGATTGGAAAAAGTCAACTATAGTATTGATACACAAGAAAGGAAGTAAAGGAGATATGAACAATTACAGACCAACAAGCCTAATTAATGTGAAACTTATACAACATATTCTCAAAGATAATACTATCACGAATTGCTGTAACGCTAGCATATGGAGAGCATTAAAATAGAATCGAAGAGTACGGCCCAAGTCACGCTGGAAAGAACAGGAGAAGAATTTCATATCGAAAGAGGTGTCAGAGCGCGCGATCCTATTTCACTGCGGTTTTAGAAATGGACTCAACATTAACGGGGACAAACTTAACCACCTACGTTTCGCAGAAGATATTGCCCTATTTTTTGTAGACCCAGACATCCTGGAAGACATGCTACAACAACTATCAGATGAAAGCACCAAGATAGGCCTAACAATGAACATAACAAAAACGAAGGTAATGACAAAGTCAAATAAAATTACATTAAGTTAAACGGTAGACAAATAGAGTATGTGTATGAATACATATATTTAGAATGAAACACTTTTTACGGATTAACTCGCGTTTAATTTGACAATATTACATAGTTTTTTAGTTTCCTGACGTTTGTTTGGGACAACTATTATCTACAGAAGACACAATGCAAAAGAAAATATATAGGAGGATATCAAACAGCTGGAAACGGTTTTGGTTCCTAAGTGATGTTATGAAGGTTATCCGCTCGAGCGGGCCAGCTATCGCATTTTTTTGTACTTGAGCGCACACATGTTATTGTCCTTATCGCGGCGCGCGGGTTTCAATATTTTAGCTTATCAAAGAAAAGAGAAAAAATTTTAATACGTGCATTTTCCCGTGTTTATCATATGAATGTCAAACATGATCGCTAACTGAGCACCAATACAAAAAAAATGCAAGTATGTCAAAATGGGATCGAAAGAAGCGTAATTGAAGTTAAACGAAGGGACAAGGTGAGATTACAAAATGTAAAGAATAAATCGAAGTTTTAAAATATACATACCGTCTACAAACGCCTGAAATGGAGATGGACAGAACACATGCTAAGGGAAGAAAAAGTGAAATGGACGAGAGTAGTAACGGAATGGTACCCGAGAGGCAGTAAAAGGAGCAATGGTAGACAGCCTAATCGATAGGAAGACTACATGAAAAAGATAGCTGGTTCAGAATGGACACGCACTGCAAGGGACAACAAAATGAAAAGCTTCAGAGGAGGCCTTTGTCGAAGGGCAAGCTATAAAAGAAAAACCGGTTACCGATATAATTAGTATAGTTTATTGTTTATTAACAACAATAAAGGTTTATTTTATTTTATAGACGTCTTCAGCGGCTCTATTTCCTCATTAGGTTGTTATGACCACATTCTTTTGTTAAGAGTTTTTAATGTTAATGTTTTGAACACCCAAAAAGTTCACAAGAAAAGGCTCTGGGACTATCTCTATTATACCTTACACAATATAACTTAAGCGGTCGTGCTGAGTTAATGTTGCTATATTCTTAATTTTTTTATTTTATGTTATTTTATTCTATAGTTTTTGTTTTTCTTTGTAGCTTATAAACAACTGTCACTATTTTAGTTATATATTTGTTATTGTTTTTCTTATTTTGATTTTGTAGACAAGAACTTAAATTTTAGTTGTTTGTGTCTGGAGCTATGCCTCTCTCTTACTGGATCCACAGAATACCAGCGCCATGGCATGTAAATGTCACGGCATAAGCTGAGTGGCGACCATTTCGGTTGCTTTTGCCTAGATGTTAAATGTAATATTATTATGTTCAAATTGTCGTATTTATATGCTCTAAATGAATAATTTAAATTTTTACCATAATAAAAAAATAATTATCTAGTAAAATATTGAAAAGTCTTGGCAACATTAACCATTACCTGCCTTATGTTTAAAGAATGCGTCGAAAATGTTGTGATGATTAACTCCGAAATTATTTAAATAGTAGTACTTAAATCTTTCTAAGTTTATCAGTATAATTATTTATAATATAATTTTTTTTTTACAAATTTATTGCCGAAATGTTTGTACGCGCATCACTTCAGAACGGTTGCACCTATTTGGGTAATTCTTTTTGTGTTGTGTTCGTAATAAACAGGACTAGGTTTGTGTGAAATATTTTTTTTGGAAATTTGTCATGGGATACAGGGTGTTTACACTGTTCACTCAGACGAAGTCGCGGGCGGCCACTATTAAATATTTTTTTAATACAAATAAAAAAAATACCAATTTTATTAATCAACATGATCTGTTGGGCAAAAGTAACGATTTAAAACCTAACTAATACTAAATTAAGCTACGGTGTTTATTATTAACGCTATTTATGAGGTATTTATTGAAACCGGCATTCTGGCACACTGCAGATACATTCTACACAGCTGGACCACTAGCGCCTTCTATGAAGTAACTCAGTAAACCAGATAAAAGCGCGCCGGCTTTCAGAAACTGTATCAAAACAACTCAAACAGGAACTCAAAGTAATCCATATAATGCTATTCTATATATAGGAGTATAATGACTACTACCATTTATATCATCGCAAAGAGAAAAAGAGCTTTGAATTAACAAAAATTTCGTTACACTACAGAGTAACATTTAGAGGACCGGCAATTTAGCCTATATGACCAATAACATTTAGCGATATGTCGTTAGAAAGGTTTTTTTAATTCTACAACTTGTACTATGGCGGCATCTCTCGAATCGCTGTGGGAAAAAGCTATGACTAAATAAAACAGCGCGAGTTGGAACACAACGACCTACGGTTTTCATGGATAAGCGACGGACTAAAGTCTTTCTTAGTCCGAAAGACTGAAAGACTGCATTTACAAATTCAAATTCCAATTACACAGAGCGGCGATGGGGTGAGCCCCTCACCGCCGCAGAGAGGTCTATCTCTCTGTTTAAGTATGCTATTCGCCTCGGTCCTGTGTTAGTCTTATTTTTTCAACTGCTAGAAATGCTTTAGGTTGCATACTCGTTGGTCTGCGGCAACCAGCGAGTTACGTGGGGCTCTCCCACTTACATCTCTCACAACTCTTATAAGTTCGACGGGATGCACGGGGGCATACCCATTAACTCAGTACAATCCCATTGCTTGCGGAGATGTAGTTTTAGCATTCCCCCTCACATGTCACGGTTATTAGTATTCAAGCTTTAGTTTGGTATCTCGGTATAGCAAGGCACAAACCATTCAATTCTCCAGCCGCAAAGTTAATGGATATCATTACTGATGAAGAAGCTTGAAAAATAGATAATTGTCTAGATATTTTGTATTATATGCGGTCTACGTATAGTAATTATAATTAAAGTCACTTGAAATCCATTGTAATATCTGATAATAACCATTAGAAAGCAATAAAACGTTAATATGAAGTTTAATTTTATTCAGCCATAACTTTTTTCCCCCAACGATTCGAGACTAGGTGCCATAGTAAAAGTTGTAGAATATAAAAAAAACCTTTCGAATGACATATCGCTCAACGTTATTGCATAATAGGCTGGGGTCCATACATTTTTTTTACACTTTTACCACGTGCTCTGAGTAAGTTAAACTGCGCATGCCTAAACACTATCTTTATACAATTACCAATAGATGGCGTTAGTGAGGAGGTTATTGATCCCGTTTTCTGGACCCCGGCGCGCAGCGTTAAACTTGTTTTGGCTCTACCCTTGACAACAAAGGAATTCACTTTCATCTAGGTCCCGTCTCGCCTTTCAACACGTGGTATTATTGCTGTCTCTGTCAAACTAACTACCCTCTCGTTCTTTAACTGACTGAACGAGACTAAACAAATCGATTCATTGATGTAGTACGCACGAGTGTTTATGTGTTTTACTATTTCTTTAAAATAAAGGTCAGTAATCAAATGATTGTGTAAAACATTAAAACCGCTTCTCTAAGTGGTAAATTTTGAGCGAAACTTTACTCATTCTGTGTTACTATACGCGTCACGTATTTTAAGGTTATGATTAAACCTTACTATTGCCGGTCTTTTAAAATACAAATATAACTAGAAAAATGGTGTCCGATTTATGAATACTGCTCGGTATCAATGATTAACAACTAGCAGACTATTTTTTAACGTACTCAATCACTCTTTGTTAACTTTTGGCAGCTAAAGTAAAAACAACTCTTACTAAATAAAAAACACTTTAAGAACACTAGTAATAGCTGGTACATTTAGAAACTTGACCCATTGCAACAAAAATCTATAAGATATACTCGTATTCACTTTTAAATAAAAAGTAAGTTAACTACTCTCAGTTGTTGGCAATTTGTAATTCAACCAGTGTTAGGTAGTATGAATCATTTATTATAGATACGTTGTGTCTCATGAAGATTGCTTGAGGTTGTATTTCTATTGTGACTAGTTTTACAGCAGCTGAGCTCATAGTAGATTACAACATTATCAAGAATTTTCGTCTACACTTCTTCAACATCTAGGTACTACGTGGGGTGCACTAAAAGTTACCGGAATGAATAAGAAAAAAATACTATTAAAAGTCAAAAATGAATTCATTGTTTCTCAAAATATTCTCCCTTTGCGTAAATGCATTTTTTCATTCGATTAACACAATTTTGAAAACTTTTGTGCCACTCCTCCGTGGTGACCTCAGAAACGTCTTTTTCATGCTCTTCGACAGCCTCTTCTGGTGATGAAAATCGTTGACCGCATAATTGGTTCTTAATTTATGGGAACAGAAAAAAGTCACAAGGTCAGGACTGTATGCAGGACGGCTCATAAGTTCTACGTTTTTCACCTTTAAGAATTCGTTTGTCTGTCTGGCCGTGTGGGAACTAGCATTGTCGTGGTGCAAGATGACACGGCGTTTACGGTTATTTTTACGGAGTTTGTCAATAATTTCCGGCAAAAAAATGGTCGTGTACCAGTCCCTATTCACGGTACGACGATTCTCTGAAGCAACAGTAGCCACGTGTCCAGTTTTATTAAAAAAAGAAGCAATCATCCGCTTAGAAGCACTTTTCACGCGCGCCGCTTTAGTTGGTTTCGGCTCATCTTGAAAGACCCACACGCTCGATTGCTGCTTTGTTTGGGGATGGTAGTAATAAATCCATTTTCGTCACCTGTTACTATGTCTCACATCAAATTTGACGCACCTTCGTTGAATCTGGTAAGCATGGCACTGCACCAAGTGACGCGGTCCGTTTTTTGAACCTAGGTCAAATTGTGTGGGATCCACCGCGAGCACAGCTTTCTCACACCTAAATGTTTGTGTAGGATTGATTGTACTTGACTCATGCCTATGTCTAAGGATGCGCGAATCTCATGGTAGGTCACATGCAAAGAGACAGCTTTCAATCATACGGCGCACAGCATCGATGTTTTTGTTGTTCACAGCGGTGGACGGGCGACCATCGCGAGATTCGTCACTGAGATTGACACGATCGCGCTTGAGTTCTGCAAACCAGCTATAAATAGACGTCTTGCATGGTGCTTCATCTCTAAAAGCAGATTGAAGCCGAGCGATGCTCTGTTGAGCTGTCAAATTAGACTTAAAATCGTAGAAAATCATACTACGAAAATTTTCCTAAATTAAATCCATGTTAATGTTACACGCAAGTTTTAAAATGGCGCCACAGTCTAAAAGCAATTGATAGTCAGATGAAACAAACTGCATTCTACAGCCAAAGAGTTCCATTCTAAAATGTTGTAATTACTTGTTAAATATTGTTTATGTAAGTGGCCAGTTCCGGAAACTTTTAGTGTGACCTATGTCGGCGTCGTCGGTTCGTTTAACGTTTTCCGCATTTCTTCTTAACTGCGTGCCGAAGCCGCAACGGCTTCGATCATTATAAACTATAGATACCTTCACGATTGCTGATTGAAAAACGGCACCAAAAAACAAGGCAAAAATCAGAAATTTGCTTTGTTTTTCTCTCATAACTTCGATTTTAGAAGTGTGTTCCAACTAGCTTGAATCTAGCGAGACTAGTTCTAAAATGATGTAACTTAAATAATATTTTTAAGAATTTGTATTTTAGTGCCTAAAGTTTAAGGTTTACTTTAGAATAACTGTTTATCTATATCTTCTTTCATTTCTGATGTTGATCTGTTTATAGTATGTATTTACGCAGGGACATTATTTGAGTTTGATTTTGTATGAGACCGTGCATCTATTGTTTATATTATCGAAGGTTTGGGGTCAAAATATCAGTGGAATGGATTTTTGATACTAAAATTCATTGCCATTATTTTGTAGCGTTTGACTTTTGGGAATATATTCCAACCTGGTTACTTTGTTTTTTAGAAGATTTTATTTTCCTTCAGCCCAGCTCAAACCACGGGACCTAGAATTATGGAAGGCTGCTGGTACTTTTTATTACGTAGGCATAATAAGATGGAACTTACTAACTGTTGTAAAAAAAGAAGAAAGTTTAGTATTTGATAAAGTAAATCTCAATTTAAATCCCATTTTGATCAAATAATTGTATATAACATAGATTAACAATAGTGTATATCATGGATATATACAATTACTACTTCCGTCCCATTCGAGCTTTCTTGAGACTGGTTGTTTTTTTATGGTAAACATTTTTCCTATTTCTATATAGCATTGTGAATGCAAAAATTTCAATAATGAAGATTATTACTACTTGTTCAATCATGTTCTAATTTTCCTCACCTAAAATATACACTGCAGTAGGTACTATCACTACTACCAATAATAAATCAGCAAAAAAAGATCCGACTGCACTGCAGTCACTGATTTTTTTTCAAGCTTTGATAACAACTAGTCTCACGAGCTTGCATGAATCAAAAAGATTTACTAAAATTTATAATAACTTCATTTTTATCGAAATTCTAGAGTAATTGGCAAAGACGATAAATAAATTAAGATAAATAGGATAATTTATTTGGCTAAAAGATGATAATAGTGTCCTAAAGGCAGAAACAGTAAAACTTGTATGTCATAAGCAGTCATCATTTTCACAGTAAGGCTATATCACACCCACGATTGGTGCAAAGAGTTAGAAGGGCAAGATTACAATAATAAAACCGTATATCATAATACAGCCTTCTTCTTCTGCTTTTATCTCCTTATCTGTAAACAGAGAATAGTATTTTCTGCCTATGGATGAGACAAACGCAGTGAAGGACGCTATGCAGCGCGGTTGACCAATGACTAAAAATAAAAATGTCAGACAGTTGATGGATGCAGACTACCCAAGACCGTTTGGGTTAGCGATAATTGGAAAAGTTTGAGTTCAGCAACAGAGGACGACAATAGACGAGATCGAAATAAAAAAACAACGTTTCAGTCCACATATTATATTTATGCTTATGCAATATTATGTCGAATATACTGACAAATACTGGAAAAATAAATAATATATTTATTGCTGGTTCAGATGACCACACAACGGAGGCGCGTCACGGTGCGATGCAACAGACGTTGCCTATATTACATTCGTACAACGTTGTCGCTAGCGTTAGCGATGTTGGAAAATACATTGTCGCGCGTCTGACGCGCGGTCATCTGTACGGGCACCGAGTTCTCCTATCATTCACAGCTCTTTTCAGCTTTGTTTACATACCTACTCCGAGTATGATGTCATTGTATATAGACAAAATATTTACTGTTGTATTTACATATTTGGGGTATTCTTGTACCATAATTATTAAAGTAGGTACTTAATAGTACTAGGCAATTTGCTCAAGTTTTAAAAGTAACATTTTTGCCTTTGATAGCAAAACAATACCGTTACATTTATTAAAGTGTTATGAAATGATTTTATTTAATAACTGACATTTGGTATCATGTGCATTGAAATGATCTTCATATTTGAAGTGTATAAACTAAATCTTTTGACATGAATTTGACCAAATTTTCTTTATTATTTACAAATTTCAACATAGCAGCTATTTTGTGTTCCAACCATGGTTTAGGTATTATTTTTCATAATAAAAACAGTTTAAAAGCAGAAACTGCTACCTACTCGCTGATTATCTACTCATTAATTACAACCCCAGTGCCTAGTATAAATTTCTGTACATCGAAATAGTTACATTGACATTAGAGTTTCATAATAAATTATTATAATACTTAGTAGTGGTGTGATTTTAGTCATAATAGCTAAGTAAAAGTAAAAATAACATTCATACCTACACCAGCCATTGTTTCATGATTTTATATTATCACAGTGATTAAGATTCAATTGATATAAGCCATCATTTCGCTGTCGCAGCGTTGATGACATGTATTGAAGCCTTACTCCATTCAATAAGACTTGAGTGTTTGTCACTTAGTGTTTGATTTTAAAAATAAAACACTTAGTGAACAAATAGCAGGAATCCAAATCTCACATTATCATCATGATATCCAATTTCATTTAGACAAACGAAAATTCACTATCTATTTTATTTTAGGCTTTTACGTGTAAAACTTGCTGTTAATCCGAAATATAATACTGATTCTGTTTTACATCATAAAAAAGTATAACAACAGTTTTATGGTCATGCATTCGATTTATCCGAGTATGTTAATATTCACAAAATTTTCAAACGTCAACAATGCTTTCTGATATTAGTTATACAAAATAATTCGTATTGAATATTACAGCATGAATCTGTATGACAATATAAATCTTTCTTGCAAATCTAGTTATCCGTTTCTAGATATTATTTTAAATCGAGACTCAAAAGACGTGTTGATATTCCGACTCGTAACGAGTGCACACATAATTTTTATTATCAATATTTTTAAAATTACGTTTAGCTCACCAGATTTAAAAAGGCGACGCAGCTAACAAGAGTTTAAAAAAGATTCAGTGAAATGTTGTTATAGTGTGCCACTACACACTTTGCCAATAATGCTACGATTCTTAAGTTCACATTAATCGTCTTTTTTTCTACCATAAAATATATTCAAAACAATATGCTACTTTTAGCTGTAATAAGTAAGCATTCCATTACCCATTGTTAATCAGCGCCGGTGTAGTGCCTGTTCGTATTATGCATTAGCTTAATATTTATAACTATATAATTCTTAGGTAATTCTATGGGTGTACGCTTCGTAGTTCTTTAACAAAAAAATAAACTATATCAATATACATGATAATTAGCTATCCGAGATTGAAGATATGAAATGTTAAGGCTTCTAAATCATTTAATAAGAAATGTGAAATATGATTATGTGTCTTAAGAGCAAGGAAACTACAGTGTGTCGTTTCTTACATTCGACATTATCATTTTTATCTACGTAAATAATGTCTGTCAAGAGATTTGATTAATTAAATCTACCGATGAGGCTAAACACCACTTTTGTAGTTTGACATAAAACTTAATAGCGACAGAAAATAACATTACCTGTTTACTCATTACTAATATCAAATAAGTAAAATCACAAAAATAAATAATTATGTTTCTACATTTGTTCAACTTATTTTAATTTCCAGTACACCATAACAATTCAACGAGGTCTCAAAACGTTTGAAGATGATCTTGACAGCCTATTCTATGTAAATGTCTTCGATTGGATACGCCGTCTCTATAAATTTCTGGTAAAACCTTTGGAACGCTCGTCTGAAACAAACAATTCATATTAGTTGTATAATAATAGTGTAAAAAATTAAGGAGACTGTGGAAGAGTCTCTCTGTGACCACGGACCCTGCAATACTCGTATATCTACCTACATGCTGACGTTCAGCATAAATAACCATATGAAGCAAACACGATCCGTTTATCATAATTACAAATACATTTATCACAATTTTATTATATCATTAGAATAGCAGAAGTTAAATTATCGCTCTATCACGAGTTTATCAATTTGATTTTTAAAAGAGTAAGTAACAATTATATTACCTAATGCTATGTTAATTATGATACAGTGTAAACAAATACGTTTAAAATTTAGTTTCTCTGTGTATCACATTCATCAGTGGGTTTATCGCATTTGCAGCAATTTGTGCAAAACTATGAAATATTAAACTGGATGACCCCTAGTCACAGTTTTACAAGCATACAGTTGGGCAACGAAGGTACTTTTGCAGAGCAAGGGAGGGGAAACCACGGAAAAGCGGGCAGTGCGGCGAGTGTCCCGCAAACACAGTTTTTATATTTGTGCCGCAAACAAGCGCAGTATAAGGGAGCTACCGTGAAGGACAGTCACGTGCGCGTACTGCGTGTTTTAAATGTTTTTGAATTTACGTTCAGTGATAACAATTTAATATAATGGTGCATACACATTGTTCTGTGTACGGTTGTAAGTCGTCGACTCCGGGGTATATTGGGCCAAGTGTCAGAATGTCCAAGGTGACATAAGGTACGAATAATATAAAGACTGTAAATCAATATGTACAAGAGTTAGAATGTCCAAGAAGTCATAACGTCCAGATGTTATAATGACCGTTGGTCAATATGCGCAAGTGTCAAAATGACCAAGAAGTCATAACGTCCAGATTTTATAAAGACCGTTAGTCAATATGTAGAAGTCTCTGAATGTCCAAGAAGTCATAACGTCCAGACCGGGTAGTACTATCACGTTTTTACTGACATAAAGCACACGTCCCTCTCGTACCGTACTCACATATTTGCCAGTACGGGCCGAATGCTTCATGTCGGCGAATATACGTAATCGTGCTAGCCAGGCAGCTGATGTTATAAAGACCATTATTACTATTGTATACCCCGGAGTCGTCCTTTTTAGGTACTCGTGTTAGGGTTCCCTAAATAAAATGGCAAAAACTGACAAACAATTTGTGGTTTTGGTAATTGGACATTAGGTATGTCTACTAGACGTTTTTGCAATTGGGTGTTTTGATATTGGACATTATAACAATCCGACTTTTAAACAATTAGTGGTTTTGGTAACTTGACATTATGGCCATTAGACGTTTTAGCAATTTGTTGTTTTGACACCTGGATATTATGACAACTGGACATTTTAACAATTGGGCATTATTGCGTTGTCATTTTAACACACTGGACATTCTGACACTTGGCCCAACATACCCCGGTGTCCTCGTTATAATCGTTAAACCCATCTAGCCCAAGCTAAGCTTCTATTAAAACTCGTTAATAATGGTTAAACTAGATAACGATAACGTTAAAACATTTTCTATGTTTAACGTTATCGTTACCTAGTCCCGAAATCAAACACCTAGACCCGAAATCAATTCAGAAAAACCAGTTTACTCTAAATTGACGCGACCGGGACTTGAACCCGAGACCTCAGAGATGGCGCGACCTCAAACTTTACTTTTTATTTTACATTTTTTACTTATTATTATTTAAAGGAAATGTTGTTATCCAGTCATTGCAATAAGGGAGTTATTAAGTACCTTGCGAAATTTAAGTGAGTACAGTCATAATTAACTTTAAATCGTTAATTATTAGGTAAGTACATCAACTTGGCTAGCACCACAAATCCGCTATTTTTATTTTTTAAAATTTGATATAGGTGCTTACTCGACACTCGCGCAATAAAGACGAATTTAACAGCTAATCAAAATTGATTCATCCATTTATTAGTTTATTAGTTTAAGTGAAAAATATGTAATAAAAATATCAATAAAAAATATAATTTTATAAAAATTAACGATTATTTGATTTTGAATGTTTTGACAACCTTTGCTTATCGGCGAACGACCGCGTGGATACCTATACGCGGGCGGCGGCATCGTCCCACATCAAAGGCGTTGCCCTACTGTATGAAATAGTAATACTGTGCCCAAGTCCTATCAGTTGTTGCAGTAATTGATAGATCATAGAACGTAGTACACACGATAATGATAGACTTTCAACGTTAACCGATTTATAGTAGGTACGAGCGTATCTACAGTGTCTAACAAAATCAATAAGCGAACGTATAAGGGCGGTATCTATCATTCTAAATACAATGACAAAAAATGGGCCCCAGTTTTATAGTGATTTATAAAAATTAAGTTTTCTAACAAACTAAATCAATTAAAATAATGCATATCATGAATCAAGCTGTATCTTTACTAACATGCACGCAAGCGTCAATAAAAAGATAGTGCACACGCACACAATTGAAAAACCATTGAATCACATCGGCTATCTTTGTGTACAGCTGTACGGGTTTGGAAAGAGTGTATTTATTGGTGAAATTATAATAATGTTTTGTTGATTATCTCGGCAATGAGACTGTAGTTTTGTACTAAATTTGGTGAGCATGCTCAGTTTGATGTATAGATGCTCCCCTTAAACATTCGCTTATTGATATTGTTGGACCCTATATGTAATGGATCTGTTTAAAGGACTACAAGTACTGAGTAAAGTAAGTATTTACGTTTTCTATTTTAAAAAAGAGAAGTTACTTATTAACGTTTTATAACTAATTCTATGAATCTTTTTTAGCATTTCAACAAATCTTGTGGAATCCACCCGAGAAAGTTGCTACTTGGGTCAACTTCATCATACATAGTCACAGTAATTTTTTATACTAGGTGAAACTCACTCCCGAGTACCGACCATCCAGGGAGACGCGGATGGATGTGGGGCTCTCTCCTCAGCTTCTGAATACCCTACTGGGTACCTGTCTGATAAGTATAATCAGGGCCAGCTTATTATTTCTAGTTTTTGATTTTCAGTTGTAAATATACAGGTAAGTAATTATTTACTTTATATTCTGAATAAAAATAATGTAACAGTTTTGAATTTTTGAATTTTATGGATGGAAATGAGAAAATACTTTATTTAGTAGTGGCATAATGAAAAAGTGGGTCAGATAACTTATTTTGCTACATTATGTTTATTTTACTTCATAATTTTTGACCTAATATTTTTGGTCATAAATTACGCTAAAATAACACTACTTGACTTACCCGACGGCTTCAGCAACAGGTCGCGTTGATTCTTGCCCTCTGAATACGTGGCATGCGAATCTCTGCAATGTTGGGTGTTTCGTGATAAAACCTAGGTAACGGTGGTCTCGCGGGTGAAAGGCGCAAAAAGATACATTCTTCAAAGAGTAGAAGTAGTCGATGCATGGCCCACTTCTAGTTCGCTGAAAAGATAAATTAAGGATTACAAATTTTTATGCTGTTCCAAACAAAAGATGCCAATGGGTCGACGTGCTACTGCAAAAGTGAGACCTCTGCAGGCCCCACTAAAATAATATGTAGACTAATCCAGAAATGAAACAGTCGTAAACCTAATATTTTAAAACATTCAATCGATTATACTATGATACAATGTTTTCGTTTTGGTATGTTGTTATTCTTCTATTGCTACTTTGTTAAAAGCTTAATCGGTGGTGGTACTTACGTCTGGTTTGGACCTGTCTACCATACGCAGGCCCTGGTCAGACACTTCCAGTATGCATGGTTGCACTGTTGGGTCTCCGCTACATTCACCGACAATCTTCTTTACAGCTTGGCATACCACGCCCGTCCCTTTATGAGCCAACGTCTCTACTGAGCCCATATATCTGAAATTTGAATCATAATAAAAAAGTTACTTTTCTCAAACACTTTTTAAAAGAACGTCTATAAAATTAAATTTCATGTTTTATTACCCTAGTAAATATCTCTCCCGCTTGACTTTGGCATTCGTTGGATCGAAGTCACTGTAATCCATATCAACGGCATATGCTGATGGAAAAATCCCTTGCTGGCCTGTTCGTAGATTAACACCTGCAATAAGATTTTAAATTGCTTATCTACTTCTTTGTCATGAAATAGAAAGAGACAACAAAGTACTTTTATTTTAGAGCAAGATCATAATTATACTCTTTGCTTACTTTGATTTACTCAATAAAATTGTTGTATTACCTACCTTCACACCATAGGTCATCGGCCTCCTTTTGTACATAAATGGGATCTCCTATTTCAACTTCTATCTCATCATGGTGTCTGGGATTAAATTTGTGTAGGCCTCTATGAGTCGCTTCTAGCATTTCTAGTTGATTGTGCGGAACTGTCGTCATGTTGCCAGCAAAATTGATACCACTGATACTGCAACTCGATGACGGAGACACTGCAAATTCAAATATACTACTTAATACTAACTACTTGTGGTCACAGAAGTAAAATAATGATAACTTAAATAATAGTGTCATTCACACATCTACATACATCACGAAAGAAAAGCTAAGATTAAGATAAGTGTTTGCCTCCACCAAATAATAGTGTCAATTTATTTTCTTAAAAAGAAATCCTAAAGTTACGCATAGATTTGTAAGCCGCTCGGCTGAATTTACAACCAATAGCCGTGTGAAGACCGGCCGAGCACGGCTCGTGAGGCAGCCTCGCAAGCCAATGTCACGGCCGGTGTGGACGTCACTCGGGCTGCCTCGGGCACACGTTGTCTCGGCCGCGAGCCATACAAACCAAACGAGCCAAACTTTCTCACCTTGGCTCGCGAGGCCCGCTCGCAAACTTTCAAATTTGCTTCGGGTGCCACGGCTCGCAAGCATGAAGTCCGAGCGTGGCTCGCGAGCCGTGTTCGGCCGGTTTGGACGCGGCTAATGGCACACAGAATGATGCGCACACAATACAGGATGATCAATCCAAATGGGTCTGTAGGGAGAAATCAAAAACTATAAGCGATAGGGAAATCTGTTCTAAGGAACCATGGCGTCGATTTTAAATTTAATGAAAATGGCATTCAAACATTTAAATAAAATTAAAATTCTGCAAGTATATTTGTTGTTATTGTCCATTGTGTGAATAATAAGTAGCATGGAACACATTTTTTTATTGAATCTTGTTTAAATAATTTAAAAATGGTAGCCATTTTCCTGGATGCAAAGATTAATTCTCTTGGATAACGAATGCAATATTGCGTTTCGATTTTTTGTGTTAAGATATTTATAAGGCTGTTGTTAAATCTTCTACAGTGGCGTAATTTCATTAAAAAATCATATTTAACGTAACCCCATGTAAAATAATCGAGTCACGTATCAATAATCAGGCGATCTCGCAGGCCATTTATTTATTTATTTAGATACATTGATGGGGCTATCTGTACTAATCCAGTTATCTGGAAAATAATTGTCATTGAGAAAGCTTTTGACAATTGACTTTATGTGCCCACACAAAGATTTCTTACCAAAATTTGGTCCTTATACTCACAGGATCAACGAAAATGATATGCGATTATTTACAGATTTTTACCAGGTTCGATTATACATGAGTAAAAAAATTTAATGTCATTTTCATTTAATCTTAAATCGACGCCATGGTTCCTAAGAACAGATTTCCCTACCTCTTATAGTTATTGACTACTCCATACAAACCCATTTGGATTGATCATCCTGTATTGTGTGCGCATCATTCTATGCGCCATGAGCCGCGTCCAAACCAGCCGAGCACGGCTCGCGAGCCACGCTCGTACTTCCTGCTTGCGAGCCGTGGCACCCGAAGCAAATTTGAAAGGTTGCGAGCGGGCCTCGCGAGCCAAGGTGAGAAGGTTTGGCTCGTTTGGTTTGTATGGCTCGCGGCCGAGGCAACGTGTGCCCGAGGCAGCCTGAGTGACGTCCACACCGGCCGAGACATTGGCTTGCAAGGCTGCCTTGCGAGCCGTGCTCAGCCGGTCTTTACGCGGCTATTGGTTGTAAATTCAGCCGAGCGGCTTACAAATCTATGCGTAACTTTAGGTTTTCTATTTAGGAAAATTAATTGTGCACTTCCTTTTTTTTGCTTGTTTTACTGTAACAACTCCTAGCTGTTCCTTATCTAGAATTGGTACTAGGCATATAACAAGACATAGGTACTACAATTAAATAAAGTAAGTACATAGCCTAAATTTTAATACTGTCTCAATGCTTGCGAAGGTCTCCTTCACTGTAGTCAAGTCATCGCTTCAATTAAGGGGTATTATATATTGGTTAAGGGGTATTATTGGTCTCAGGGCTGATCATCTAAATTTGAAACACATTATATTTATATAGTATTTGTATATTATACACTTACTAGGAATAGAACTCAGGACCTCCAAATATCCGTTTATTAACTCAGCAGGTTCCTAATCTCCAAGTCAATTAAATCTTCGATCATCTAAACAACTGATCACAATAACAAAAACACTTCTCAAAGTGGTCATCAATTGACATGATATTGATGATGAATACAAGCTCTTACCATTCTGTTGCAACGGCGTTGGAGATAAACTCTTCGGCCCCGTGTCGATAGGGGAATGCGCCGTACTGTGCCCGCTGTCGACGTCGCCCAAGCTCTGTAGCCTCTCCGAGTCTGGGCTCGAGTCTTCGTCGAGCAGGTACCCGCATTTGAGCACCAGCAGCGGCCGACCGTGGCAGTTCGGTCTGATGAGCACCCCGGCGAGGGCGCCCAACTCGTCAGCAAGCGACGCGGGCTGGCTGCATGCTAGTATTGTGGCTGGAATTCGTGAAGAATTACTTCTAGAAATATTTACACAACTGTACTATGGAGGAACTTCCCGGTCAACCACTTTTATGCGATATTCGCTTGCACACGATCTACGTGCACGCTACTGTACGTACGCACGGTCGGAATGGAGCGCAAGCGGATATCGCCCGCACGCTACTGTACGAACGCACGGTCGGAATGGAGCGCAAATGGATATCGCCCGCTCGCTACTGTACGTACGCGCGGTCGGAATCGAGCGCAAGCGGATATCGCCCGCACGCTACTGTACGTATGCACGGTCGGAATGGAGCGCAAGCGGATATCACCCGCTCGCTACTGTACGTACGCGCGGTCGGAAAGGAGCGCAAGCGGATATCGCCCGCTCGCTACTGTACGTACGCACGGTCGGAATGGAGCGCAAGCGGATATCGCCCGCTCGCTACTGTACGTACGCGCGGTCGGAATGGAGCGCAAGCGGATATCTCCCGCTCGCTACTGTACCTACGTACGCGCGGTCGGAATGGAGCGCAAGCGAATATCGCCGAAAAGTGGTCGACCAGGAAATTCCTCCATCAAAGTGTTCCTCTATCGAAGTTAAAAATAAAACTTTGATTCACATTTAAAACGATATTTTAATATTTTACTATTGAAAATAGGATAGGTATACATAATTCATAGAATAATAAATAGTAAATAATTTCTTCTAAATAGTTTTGAAACTTAGAACCATCTATAATAGTGTATGTGTGGTCACTTTTAGGTAGGTATCTAATAATTGTACACAGACTGTGTGAAAAAGATAAAGATTCCATAGTTATATAAATTGCTTGTTTTCATTCACAACAAGAAAGTAAGCTTGCACGTCTTATAACAAACAAAACCTTCTCAGTACAAAAAATAGTATTCTCACTCAGCCGTAATACGTCTTGTCTGCCACTATTTCTGTATGGAATCAATAATTTCTAGAAATTTTGATGAGGCAGTCGATAGAAGTGAAATTTGAATAGGTCTCTCAACTATAGGTACCACTGCAACTCAATCAAGTTCTTTAAAAACTTTGTTCTGGTGACTATGCTATGTACCAACCCATAATGTTACCTACTCTGTCAAGAAAGTACCGGGAAAAGTTCAATAATTCACAAAATGTTAGTTATTCATCCAAATTTATTTTATCGTCTTCAAAGTATGCTCCTTCAGAAACGGTACACTTACGCCAGCGAATAATCCAATCATCAAAACATTTTTAACGCTTTTTCCGGAATTGAGTTCAGTTCTCGCCGCGAATTCTCCTTTATGTCTTCTACCGAATGAAAACGGGTGCCACGAAGTGTTAATTTAAGTTTAGGAAAAGAAAGAAGTCGGTTGGATCCGTATCTGGTGAATAAGGTGGTTGCTCGATAGTATTTGTTGAGTTTTTTGGTCAAACATTCGTTCACAACGATGGCCTTGTGCGAAGGCGCATAATCGTGGTGCAAAATCCAAGAATTTTCTATCCACAAATTTGGCCTTCTTCGTCGAATTTGCTTTCTTAAACGCCGCACAACGCTCAAATAATGTTCTTAATTTACCGTTTGACCTTCCGGCAAGAATTCCGAGTGCACAACACCGCGATAGTTGAAGAAAACAGTCAACATGACTTTGACTTTTGATCGACTTTGGCATGTTTTTTTCGGTTTCGGTTCAGTCGGAAGGCGCCACTCCGAAGCTTGTTGACTAGTTTGCATGTCAAACTCGTAAACCCACGTCTCGTCACCAGTAACAATGTGTTGCATGAATGTTGGGTCGGAATTGACTCGTTCTAGCATTTCTTAGCGACTCTTATGCGATTGAGTTTTTGGAGAAAATTCAGGTCTTTTGGGACTAGCCGAGCGGCAATATTTTTCATACCCAAGTGATTATTTAAAGTGGTACGGATCGACTCGTGAGACACATAAAGTTCAGCGGCTATCTCTCTCAAATTAGAATGAGGATTTTCAGTCACCATTTCCTTCACTTTTGCGATGTTAACAGTTGAAGACGTTGATGGCCTATCATAGCGAAGCAAATTTTCCGTCACATCTCGACCGCTTTTGAATGCTCTTACCACGAAACCTCTCTCGTCTGCTCTGTGCTCATCGCCCTTCCGACGCTCCATTAGTACAGTAATAAATAATACAACTTCTTTTGCCACTGGAGATTGCAGTCAACAAACAAATAAAAACATGAAAAACTTGAATAAGCATGTGGTATTTAAAGAGAGAAATACTAATTATGGTATTTTAGTAAAAAAAAAGAATACAAATGATTACCGTGTTGCTTAAGTATGCTTGATGCATGTTTAAACTTTATTATTATTTATTTATTTAATTATTACGTACATATAATAACAAAAATAAAAACAATATGTCCTGTAAAACCGCCTAGGTGGTTTGACTGCCGGATCAAGATTATTTATTTAATGTATGTCAATAATTTTTCAAAACAACTGATTTTAATTACAAGTTATAAAGAATACTGTTATGCGTGCTGTCTCAACAATCTATATAGATATAAACAATTAAATGGCAAGCTGAATTATTTACATTGTGTCACTGTTTATAATTATGTACCAAACACACAAAAATGTCATAGCTAAATAAACATAATAAAACTTTAACTATATTATTTAAGTTGCTTTTTCATTGTAAGTGGACAAAATAAATACTTCATCAAGGGTTGGTACAGATTTTAAGGATAAAAATAGTAGTCTGGAAGTTAACGTAATATTTCAGTACAATGTTGCAAACGAAAATACACCTAACTTTTGATGACGTGCACTTGTATGACAATTACAATGGCATCGACGACGACGTCTTCTTTGACATCTAGTTTTGTTACGAAATGTTAAGCCAAACACATTATAACGGCAAGTGGAAAAGTTTCGCAAAGCGTAGGTATTCCGTACACATGGTTTTATCGACAGTCGCTAAAGCGCAGTTGCAGTTTATAAATAGTTCTCTAAATGTAGGCGCCCGCCGCCGTCGTGGATCTATTAACGGCGGCGTCCAACCTTTACCTTTGATATTGAACCTTAAAATAAACAGCGAAATAGACGACAGAAAAAGAGTTCATACTTACATTTTTTATCCTTAGGAATTTCTGGCAGCCTTCTTCGTCTACGCTGACCATTTGTTAACGTTTGGTGGCTAGGGCTGCGTTGTGAATCATTTATGTCGAGCTGTGGTGGTGGTGTCATTTCTTCCTCTGGCACTGTAGCTGTTGCTTCGATTTCTTCACAGTCTTCTTCAGGCGAGCCTTCACTTTTTGACGACGGTGAATCATCGTCAAATCCCACATTTGGCACAAGCCTGTAAATAAGACACTACCCTTAAACGACTGCATAGGTACTAAAACTACAAATCAGAGGGACGAAACGTTTAGTAAATTTTTCTTTTCGGATACGTATTGCGCTCACGTGACAAAAGGGTACCCGAATCTTTTGTTTGTTCTCACACCGCGGGGAGAGTCATATTTCGGAATGTATGTAAACAAATAATTAATTGTACTTACGAATAGAAAGGCGTCGGGGCTTTTATGTGCTGCGGCAATCTGTCGAACGCTCGACGAAATTCTTCAAATTCGCTATCGGCCATGTCGTTTACACCTGATCGTTGGCCGCCGAGGTAGCCGCATGCGCGATACTACTCACCCCGCAATTATATCGACCGCGGCCTACCCAGATGTGAGGCGGCGTAGTGCGCATGTACAACCCTCAGTGCGGCCAGCGCGCAGGCGTGCGGCACCCCCCTCACTCATTCGCAATGCATTGAACTTGATGCATCAGCGGGAAAACCCCCTTTAATTTTAATTAGGGTTGTCGAACGCTGAAACGTATAGATAGGTAACCTAGTGGCCGATATTTTAGTCTATACCGGCAATCTGATATGTAGGTTACTCAATGTTTTGATAGTGTTGTTACTACACTGTTATCGTTTTATGAGTAGATAGTGTTTTAATTAAATTTGTAATTAAATTTTTGCTCTAATTTATTATTATATATTATTATTTTAAAATTGAATAGAATTTAGTTACGAAATTAGTTAAGTCTACTCACTTTGAAATTTTAGACATAACTTCTTTAAATATTATGAGACTCACAAGTTGTTCCCATTAGAACACACTAGACCATACAGATACAAATATGCAACTAAATGGTGACATGCAACATTTTTTAGTAATATCTTAACATAATTACTGTTTATTGGAATCAAAGTTTAAATGGAATAAAATAAATATGTCGACTAGTTAGATAACCCAGCAGTTCGAGTTATCCAGATCGGAAAGTTCGAATTCGAATGCCATCTGTGCAACAACAATTGAAGCGTCGTCGTTATTGTGTTTTAAAGTGGTAAAACACTCGGCAAGCATGGTGGTTAAGCTAATACTCATCAATTGTAGCGATTACTTAATTTCAATGATAGATGATTGTGCCTAGCAGTAGGACAGTTAGTTTAACGTTGAAGGTACTATAAGCATACCTCTTAAGTTTGTACTTTTCGTGATCAAGGGGCGACTCTTAAATGAAATCTTTTTGGTGTAAGGTATCTTAATAAAGAATTTGCATTAAACTTTTGTAAAAAATGTACAGTAAATTACAGCCTCTATGACGCCGTAACGCAGACTAAGCATATCCCCATGCGTCGAGAAGTGAGACAGGGAGACTTCATTCTCCAAAACTATTTTCAAACGCTTTGGAGGATTTGTTTAAGACACTAACTGGAAAGGACGTGGCATCAACATAAACGGCGAGTATGTCTCACACTTGAGATTTGCGGGTGACATCGTCATTAGGGCTGAAACGCTGCAGGACTTACAGCAAATTCCGATTCCTCTCAACGCATGTTCAATAAAAATACAGATCCGGGACCGATTACTGCTAACGGTGTAGATCTTGAAGTTGTTTCAGAGTATGTTTACCTAAGACAAACGCTACAACTAGGTAAAAACAATTAAAATTATTTTAACAGGACCTAACACGATTTATTTTGTAAGTAAGCAGTACTGACAAAATAAATCGTGTTAGGTGCCGTTCAAATAGTTTTAATGCAATGCAACGCGTTTTCAAAGTCTTAAATTAGGTAAAAACAACTTTGAGAAGGAAACCAACAGAAGAATACGGCTGGGCTGGGCAGCCTTTCGTAAACTTCATCGGGTCTTTTCGTCGCAGATACCAAAGAGCCTGAAGACTACAATCAGTGTGTCTTACCTGTATTAACACACGGAGCCGAGACGTGGACACTGACAGTGCGACTGGTCTACAAATTAAAAGTCACTCAGCAAGCTACGGAGAGAGCTATGCTCAGTGTTACTCAAAGGGATCGAATCCGGAACGAAATTATTCGCCAAAGAACCAAAGTGACCGACATAGCTCAAAGAATTAGCAAGCTGAAGTGGCAGTGGGCTGGTCATATTAGCCGCAGGATCGACCTTCACTGGGGAAGACGTGTTCTAGAGTGGAGACCGCGACTCGGCAAACGTAGTGTGGGCCGCCCTGCGGCAAGGTTGTGCGACGACATATCTAGCTGGCAGCAGTTGGATCAAAAGAGCCGAAGATCGAGCTAAATGACATGCATTGGGAGAGGCCTATGTCCAGCAGTTGACTAACACGGGCTGATTATGATGGTGACAGCCTATATATACTGTCCTACTGCAGGGCAAAGGCCTCCATCAATTAAATCAAGTTATCGCAACATATGATGGGTATTGGCTTAAGCACCACGCTTGCCAATTGTGGGTTGGTGTTCAAACCCGGGCTATGCAACGAAAAATCCGAAAACACTTTGCTCGACCTGGGCATTGAACCCGGGACCTCGCGATATCTAGCCGAGCGCTTGACCACTTGGCCACAGAGGCGTCCCTAGCCCTAGTAAAGCATTTTATTTATACCGGTACGAGGAATTGTAACATTTATATTTCAGTGTGAGCTTTTACAATTCGGAAATAGATTTTATTCTGAACTTTCTCGATTTGGAAGTAGAATTCCGGCATACAAATATCGTATTTTCTAATAAAAGCTCAGCACTTTCACTGAACGACTCGAAAACGGACGGCAATCAAATGCGGCTGTCCTATTTCACTACACTTGACCGTACAGTTACAAGCTGGAAAATTAAATTACTATTTGATTGTTAAATTTTATTTAATACTTTGCACAACAAATTACATTCAGACACAGGTTACACAGGACATAATAATATGCAAAGGTGAGCTTATTTCTAAAAGAGATCTCTTGCAGCCAATCCTAGCTGTAGTGGTAAATGATATATACGGGACTAATTGTGCTATACTTATATATGTAGGTACCTACTTAAAATACATACTCCAATAAAAATACATTATACACAACACACAAATATAAAATACATATATACAAACTTGTAATTCCGAAATTTCGACTTCAGAAAGTTTATGGATTATTCATGGGACAAGGTGTCCATATTACAATAAGATCCCGAACGATGTTATAATTTTACCCTTTGACAAATTTAAGACAGACTAGGGACAGACTTTTAGAAAAGGGCTATTACACTGTAAGCACAACATCAATGACAAAAATGCATGGATTAACATTCCTCTAATTTCGCACACATATTTGTTCTAATGCGTTCATAATGCCCTAGTAAAACTTTTAGATTCACTTTTGTTTTTATATTTTCTTGTATTAAATATTTTTTTTTATGATTTTTGATTGTATATTTTCGTAACGACATATTGTTTTGTAAATGTCGTTACTTCTATATTTATTATAAAGCTGTGGAGTTTCTTGCGCCCGATCTTCTCCACAGCTAAAAGACGTCCTGAATGGGTGATGTGGGTTGGCGGGTGCCTATATCTACCCATCCATAGTAGTAAAATTAAGTTTAGATAATTCAATATGCTTATTACGTTGGGCTACTCACAACATTTTGTTAGGTGTGAATATTTTGAAGTTTTTGATTTTTTTTTAATATTGTGAATATTTTGAATGATGCAAATATTCAATGATGTCTCTGTGATAAACGCGTTCAAAACTGGTATTATTCACCGGTTGGTAAGAGGCATATTGAACATCTATATCAAGCAGGAAAGACGTTGATTGATGAAATCTACGCTCTATCCTGCACCCATCTAAATACAAACCATAGACGTGGATGATTACAACAACAGTTTGTAAAAACTGTCCATGCGGTTGGGTCTAAATTCTTCAAAACCCACCCTACTAAAGAACCCAAAAGGCTCTCGGACCATACTCTCAAACTGATGGAAGAGCGGCGCGTGATGGTTCTGTGTTCTTCAAATGATTCGTCTCAGCTTCGGCGGCTCAATAGGCAGATCTCGAAGTCTTTGACGCGGGTCCATATTAGCTCACATAAAACTTTTAATCCTATTTCTTGTTTTAATACCGATTGGTGTTCTTAATAATCACTCTTCCTAATTTTTATCCTCATACTTTTTTGTTCATAAATTTTTATTACCTACTACTATCGGAACTCATAACAGACAGTTATTATATCTTTTTTATTAATACTAGCATTACTAAGAACAAGTTTGAACTCATAATCTTTTTAATAACGTCATCATTAAAAAAATATTTGAACAAATTATCACGTTTCATAACACGTTTTTCATACGTTATATACGGCTGATATCTGTCTGTCATTTGCGCAGACCCGCAGCTGTACCTGGAATTGACAAACAAGTGTTTGGAACATGGTTCCTTCCCGGCGGTGTTGAAGCAGGCTACAGTAGTCATTTTGAAGAAGCCTGGAAAAGATAGCTACAAAGAGCCAAAGTCCTACCGACCTATAGGCCTTATCCCGGTTCTCGGAAAGGTGTAAGAAAAATTTCTGGTTGGGATGCTGAAACATCACCTACTACCGGAGATGAGCCCTAACCAGTACGGATTCATGCCGCAAAGAAGCATCGAAGACTCCCTCTATGCCCTTATTAACAACATTAGATTACAACTTAAACGTAAGAAAATCTTAACGCTTATATCACTGGACATAGAGAGAGCCTTCAACATCGCATGGTGGCCTGCCATAAAGGTCTGCTTGGCTGAGGAAGGATGTTCGTTAAACGTGCGAAGAGTCTTCGATGACTATATGTGATAGATTACGGTAGCTGTGCGGTATGCTGGTGAGGAATTAGTTAGGCAGATCAATAAAGGATGCGTCCAAGGGTCCATTGCAGGGCCCATTTGATGGAACCTGCTGCTGGACTCTCTGTTTAAGGACTTGGAGAAGCGACAAGTCACAGCCCAAGACTTTGCAGACGACTTCATCCTGGTCTTCGTAGGAAAGACCGGGAAGGAGATACAAGACCGTGCAAATCCTATTCTTGCGCGTGTTGAGGAATGGGGAGTCAAAAACAAGCTTAAATTTGCTCCACACAAAACAAATTGCTTAACAATTACCAACAAACTTAAATTTGACTCCCAGCGTCTCAACATGGGCGGAATAGCGATCCAGGAGCAGAAAAAGATCAAACTTCTCGGCCTCACAATCGACGCCAAACTCACGTTTAATGACCACCATCTATCTAGGGCCGCGAAGGTGAACTGGGGACTCAACCCGGAGGTGACTAGGTCAATTTACATTATTGCACTGGAACCCGTTGTTACGTATGCGGCTGGGGCCTGATCCACGGCCGCGGATAAGGTCTTGACGCGCAAACAGCTAAATGAGTTGCAACGGGGCTTCGCTCAGAAAATGTGCAGAGCGTATAGAACTGTCTCGCTCAACTCTGCGCTGGTACTGACCGGGACGCTTCCTCTTGACCTCCGGATTAAAGAGGCAGCAGCCCTTTAAGAAGTGAGGAGGGGGATGCCCCGGTCAGAACTACGCGGCAGAGACATTGAGACACAACACTCTGCACTATACCTACCACACCCGGCTGAACAGACAACGCTGGAGCTCACGTCTATCACACAAGACACTCATATCTACGATTAGCAACCAAAAAATGTAAATGTGTCCATTTGTATTGGATTAAGGCGCATGCTGGGCTTGTAGGGCAATGAGAGGGCCGACCAACTTGCCAAGGAGGCCGCTATGAATTCCAAGAAAAAGCCGGACTACGACATGTGCCCGGTTTCATTTCTCAAGAGAATCATCCCTGATGAGTGAATGGAACGAAAGGTACAAGTCTAGTGACACTGCCGTGGTAACCAAGATCTTCTTCCCAAACGCCATAAAAGCTTACCATACCACCAGGAAGCTAACGCATACACACCTCACCACACAGGCTCTCACAGGACATGGCGGGTTTTCCGCATACTTGAACAAGTTCAAGTGTAAGGATAGCCTGCCGTACGTCTGTGATCCTGACACACAAGAGACCCTCCTACACATCCTCTCCGAGTGTCCTATACACGCTCTGGAGAGACTCAACACGGAAATTCAAACAGGTGTCAAATTGGTTCCAAGTAATTTCGCCGATATCATCCAAGGCAAATATAGGGAATTATTCTCTAGTTACGATTGTCAAAAACCGAAATAAGATTTAAAAAATTAAATAATAGATGATAATGGGAATGACACATATACTTGTATATGTGTTAATTCTAACAAAAATATAATAAGTACTAAATGTAAACATTTGTTAGTAACAAAGCTGTTAGAAATTTGAAATTAGGATTAAGAGAGAAAAAAAATAGCATAAGAATACCCCAATTGGGAAAATGTAATTAATAAGAAACAACAAAACATGTAATAGAAATAAGAAATAGTTAGAAAACAGTATTAATAAAAAGGCTTCAACAGAAAACTCATTTACCCGAGTAAATAGACAATAAAAATTAAATAAAGAAAGGATTAGATAGACAGCAGCATAGGGTCCATAAATGCGGAACTCCCACCGCCTAAGGAATTAATGGTGATGGATGAATGTGAAGTATAAAGAATAAAAGTGCGAGAGGAATAAAAGCGAGAATGGTATGATAAAGAGAATTAGCTAATAAGGGCTTCAGCGACCATAGTCGGAGGAAGTAGTAATTTAAAAAAAAATCTTATTACCCCCTAAATTCAGTTCAATAACAATAAATTATAAATATAAATTCTAATTCATTACTACTATCTAGTTAAGGGGTTAACAATTTTTCGTAAATGTTAAGTTAGGTGGTTACCATTGACATTCTTTATGTTAATTTATTTGCCCGAAAATACAAAAAAAAACTATCGGTCAACCATTTTAATAGATTTTATAATAATTTTGTCACCTTTAATTTACTGTCTAAATCAACCAAAACCTTATTACGAAGCTATTACACACTCTAAAACACAAGAAAATCCTATGGGTCGGAAATGAGCCAGCGGATCAATAATAATTCAAAATTTTATTACGGTGTTCCTTATACATGGGGCAAACTAAAAGTTTTACACTTCTAGCTAATCGGAACTATTTGAATTTCGAATGTTATATTTTTTAAACGTTGCAACCTTATTAGTAATAAAAAAAAACAATTGGCGGGAAATCATTTGTCAATTGTTTTTTATCACACATCAAAGTTCTACGTATGCCAAGTAATTCATTTAAGTTTTCTCGTAAATAAAATTGCCGGAATGAAGTGAATTTGTTGAGATTTAGGATTGCATTACGATCATAATATTAAAAAGCAAATTAAACTGTTTCTGTGACTGTACCAAAAGTTATGTCTTAGTATTCGTTGGGAATAGATTAAGTACTTCATTGACATATTTAAAATTTGGTATTCGTTCGGAATATAAAATTAATAAGGATTACAAACAAATACCACTGGTATTAGTTTGGGTATTAGAAAGGAATAGATCGCAACGACAATGGAATTAAGTCGAAAATATTTTAGAGCGATGATTTTTTATGATTTTAAAAGTTCTCTCTCTCCGCAAGTCTGTACCGCTCGTCTTCAAAATGGATTTGGGAGAGAAGCACCTTGTTTGAGCACCGTGAGGCGATGGTTTGCTGAATTTGAGAGAGGTCGAGTTTCTTTACATGACGAATTTTGTGAAGGGCGGCCTTCAACTGCCGTCCACGAAAATAATGTGGCTACTGTTAAGCGGCTAATTGAAGAAAACCCTATTTGTATTTTCCCCAAAATCAAATCTTTGATGAGAGGTTTTACTTTTACCAACTCCGAAGAGGCAGTGATAGCGTTTAATCAGCACGTAAAAATATGCCTTCATATCTGTGGTCCTCCTGTTTTAAAAAAAAGTTCGATCGCATGATAAAATGTTTAAAATGTAAAGGAGAGTATTTTAAAAAGCAATAACCATAATATTTTGGTTTTAACATGTTGTTTTTTTAATATACGTACTACCTAACCAGCAAGCTAATATTTCAGCGGTAAGAGCTACCATCGTATGTAGTTGGAATAAAGACAGTACCGTCCGGAGTATTATGTTGAAAAGAAAGTTAAAATACCCGGTCCATTAAAAAAATAAAAGTAAACGTTTAACCAGATTAACCAAAAACCGTAGAGTTATACCGAAATATAATTAGTAAGTAATATGGGCGTTAGTAGATTCGAACCGAATCTGAAGACGACGTTAATAGATATTTTCAGAACAATGGTCGAACTCGCAGATCCTTAAAGTTATACAAGTTTACCAACGCTTGCTGTAGTTGCATTGTAAAAAAATAAAAGTAATAGTTTAGGTATTAAAAATCCTAATTAATATAAAAACGTTTTAAGTAGTTAAAATAAGTTGTTTCGGAATAACATAAAAAAGTTCAGGTAAAAAAACCTCCTTGTCTACGCCTGCTTGTCTGCTAGGCGGTGTCAGCTCGCCTTACAGCCGACACACTAAGTTGCGGCTGAAACCCACGAGGAAACGGGCCTCGCGTCCAGGCTTTAGGCACAGCTCTAAATCCTGGTGACGAGGCGAGCTTCTCGAAGCACCTGGAATTATATGGATAATACGGAGCCATAGCACTACATACCCCCACACTTAGGTCAGTATCGTTAAAGAAATGTGGTCCCGCAGTCTTCAACTGAGCCGCAACCTATCAGATTCAGGTACTCGCTACTTAACTTGGGTCTCCAAAGCACCTCAGCATTGTGGTACACCTATAAACCAACACTAGTCTAATAATATTAACCACCATTGTTTAATTTATTGTTTACCACATTTAACTAGAACACAATGCTCTACAATACCCTGAGATCCGACTAAACAATGATTTTGTTCTTTGTTGGGACATGAACAGTATTAACTGGCTTAATATTAAGTGGTTATATGAATTCCACGTGGCTTACCTTGGCTAAGAGCTTTGCGTCGCCTGGCGACACAATTTGCCAAGGAGTGATTGTAAAACCTACAGAATCGAATGTCTGGATTCCCAGTAAAAGATGACAGTTCATCAGTTAACATAGCTTGAGGGAAACACTTATGAAGTATGATGAAGCAATACTCACGCGCTGTGGCAAGGTTGGCGTCTCACAAAAATAAGTACCTACCGAGAAGAAAGCTTTGCAAGCTTACCATGGTTACGTTTGCTCATTGCTTAGGTATGCGATAGTTCTATGGGAAAACTCTTATCACAATAATAAAGCATTAGTAGCACATAAGTCATGCATAAGAGCAATTTGCAATGTGCACATAATGACATCATGTAGGCCCTTGTTCAAGAAAAAAAAATTTTAAACCTTATGAAATATGTGTTTTTGTTCGTTCTTGTCCGAACTTATTTAAAAAAAATAGAAACCAAAATAAAAAGTTTTAGTACAAGATACCCCAATAAATATCACCAGCTATTACAACCATATCGTTTATCAGGAATAGCTACGTAATGGCAATTAAGATTTTTAATCATTTAAGCGAGGATATAATATGGATGTGATATCAAATTTTCCACAAGTCAGACTATAAACTTTTTTTTGAAAATCGCCGTCGCAGCAGGCTCAGTCAGATGAGCTGACTGTGCCTGCAGCGGCGAGTGCCAACCCCGTACGAGAGTAGCCGATCGTGCATACGACAGCGAGTGACATCATAGAACAACACATCTCAGCTGTTTGCGCCGGATCAAAACAAAAGTCGCAGTAAGGCGCAGTGCGTAAGCGACGAAAGAGCTTGGAAAAAGAAATAATGTTTCAGGAATGGCAAGTTATACAAAGAAAAAGATTAAGAAACTAATTAATTAATTATTAATAAATTGGATCATCCCCGCTGCCGGTGGCAACTTAGGTTAAGTTTTTTATAATATTTTATATTGTAAATATGTTTTTTTTTATATAAAATGTTGTAAAAAATTTTACTTAAGATAATATTTTAAATAAAGAGCACAATAATAATAATATTAAAGTTTTAATATGAATAAGTCCACTAGATTTGTATCTTTTAACTGTAGATCAATCATACGATCTGTTGACTGTGTACGAAGTTTATGTCGAACAGCTGAAATCACAGTACTGCAGGAGATGTGGTTACTGCCGCAAGACATTCCATTCTTAGGCAGCATTGATGCGGAGTTCCAGTATACGAGGAAGTCTGCGGTAGATACGGGCGCCGGGATATTTCGCGGAATACCGTATGGCGGTGTCGCGCTGTTATGGCGTAAAAATCTCTTTAACAACGTGAGAGTAGTGCAGTGTGCTAGTGTGCGGTTAACGGCTATAAAATAGTGTTAGCGAAGAGTGCGCTTTTAGTATTCAGTGTATACATGCCTACAATTCGGAAGATAATCTTGCAGAGTATACCGAGTGTCTCTCAGAGATGGCGGCGATCGTACAAGAATGTAACATTGACACGGTGTTCATGTTGGGTGATTATAATGCGCACCCGGGGGTGCCCGTTTTGGTGACGAGCTAATGGATTTCTGTGAGGAACAAGGATGGAGGTGTGCGGATATTGACTTCTTGGGACTGGGATCAGACTCATTTACTTACGTAAGCGATGTTCATTAGACTAAAAGTTGGTTAGATCATTGTGTTGTAGCAAAGGCGGGATGGAAAGCGGTTATAAACATTGAGATACATCACAATGTTAACTGGTCAGACCACTTTTTATAATCGACAGAATGTAACTTAGATTTAATTAAACATAAATATATTTGTGATAGGAGTTGTAGTGATAATGTCGTGTAGGGAGAAAGAAACTTTCATGAGACGAATTTATATAATGAACTTTGTAATAAGGCACTAAGAGAAATAGATTTTCCGGAGGAGTTAAGAAATTGTTATGATAAACTTTGTAATAACTTAGACCATAGAACAGTATTAAATAAAATGTACGCTAAACACAATTATAAAAAAAATCTTTTAAGCGAATGAAACATGTAATCGGTTGGAATAGGTACGTAAAGAAAGCTCACGGGCAGGCTCGGCTGGCTCCTCAGAATTGGATTCTCTATGGGAAACTTAGGACAGGCCGGATGCTTGATAGTATGATGAGAACTAGGCAAGAGTTTAAGAAAAGGTTAAAGTGGTGCCAGAATCATGCTGAACAGATAAAGCTAGAGATTATAGCTACTCATAATTCTGGCAAGCAGTTTGGCAGGTTTTGGAAACGAACTGGTAAACTTAGCTCTAAGTCGGGTTTGCCAGTGAGCGTTGAGGGTGTTAGTGACCCTGGAGATATTACTGAGCTTTTTAGAAGTCACTTTAAGGTTGAGTCGTCTCTAGAGACGAAGGAGGGATAACTGAAGCCGGGTTAGTTGCCTCAGAATAGGAATGACAACAATGTATGTAAAGGTTACAAAGTTTTATTCCCAATCTTTAGAAAAGAATTTACGAAACTCAGCGAGTGGTTCACGGATCGCTCACTCTGTTCGCTTGCTAGGACTTAAAAGGGACTTTGCTTTAGGCTAATCTTCCTCGTAGACTGCAGCTACCGGGAACCTGGAGCCGGCAGGGTCAGTCTGCGCGCAGGGACGAAAGCGGAGTCGTGTACGCTAGGCAACTGGCCGCGCACGGGTTCTAGCAGGCGGGCAGGCAGCAGGCAGCAGACAAACAGCGCACAGGCCCAGTGGGTTTAATCCTGGCACAGGAACCCTGGAATACACCAAGAAAAGGAATGAACTTATGTTCACTAAGTCCCGGCTTTTGTGACTGTTTTAGTACAGCTACAATTGAACCAGGCTCTCTTTACCAAGTAAAATTATGATTGCAAAACCGTTAGACAATTTTAACAAGAGACTACAACAAAAGCGGGTAGATACAAACATTGTAGTTAAATGTTGTCTGAAACGGTAAAAATGACAATAAATTAACTGGGAATGGTATTTCGTCCACGGGATCACAGGGAACCTCGCGTCCTGCGATACCATTTACTCTTGCTTGGCAGTAATTGTTACAAGACAGGAATACCAATTATTCCCTTTGAGGGTAACATGACTTTAAACGAATTATATTAATTTAGGCTTTACGTTAAATACTAACAATCTATGCAATTACCAAACACTGCAAAACACTAGTAATATCTGTAAAACTAACACACAGCAATACAACAAAATAATTCAAGTTGGAAATATTATAGACAACTCACCGAGATCTCGGGTTAACTTATTTAACGGATTATTTGAACAGCGTAAAGACGATTACTGTAAGGCAGAACTGGAGCAGCAAAAAGAGACTATTCTCAGCGTGTGTCTGCTTTTTATACCAGAGTAATTGCATAAAAAAACGATCAGCGGGCCGATCGCCGTAATGTTATGCAGCGCGTCTTGACTGCGTGATGCATGCATGAACCATTTGCGTTGGCAAAATGTTGGATTTGGCTAATCAAGAAGATTTGAGATTGTAGCATAATTTTGTTTCTCCCACAGTAACCACTCGATGGATCGAGAAGTAGCTTATTTGTTGATCAAGCGCGTGCTCCATCTTACATAAATAAATTTACATACTATGCTTCATCCAAATCTGTTTAGCTGTGAATGTTAATCTTATTTTTTAGATGTTTGTTGTCTGCGAGGATGCTTCACTACGATCCAGTATTTGCTGGGCAAATCGTGAATGCATGTGCTGTGCTGCAATGGCTCTACGTGCTCAAATTCCTGCTCCTCAACTTAATTTACAAGAACGCAAGCGTGAGGCTTTAAATCAAGTCCGCAGGGTGGCTGCTGAGGCAGAGTTAAGAAGAGTATGATAGGCGTGTAAATATCGAGTTAATGTAGGGGAGGACAGTCCAACAGGCTTCTATTCAAAGGCTTTGGAACGAGAGAAACCTTATGTAATAAAAACAAATATAAAATTTAAAAAAAAATGTTTATTATTGTCACAATATCACAAATCCTTAAATTCTACACATAGGTACCTACTTATATTAGGGGAAGTCCTTAGCTCATCATCAGAACAACGATAGCAGCAACGTTTATTCTGTAAGCAAAATATACATTTTTAGCAGTATTCTATCTTCACTCGTTAGTTGAGTTCGTTGGCGCAGCGGCTAGCGCGTTCGGCTTGCGATCTTGCCCGCTAAGCAACTTTGGCAATGCCGGGTCGCTGGATGGATGACCAAATTAAAAACATCTCGTGCTTCGGAAGGCACGATAAGCCGTTGGTCCCGGGTTGTTGTCGTAAGATGACAGTCGTTAATACCCACCAACCCGCATTGGGCCAGCGTGGTGGGTTATGGCCCAATATCCCCACGTACCATTGACCACGTGGGAGGCATGTGCCCAGCAGTGGGACGTTTATAGGCTGATGATGATGATGATGATACAATCTTCACATCTCAAAAGCTCTTTTTCTTTTCTCATCCCTGACTTAAAATAAGGATAGTTCACCTTTTGTAACCGCATGGATTGTGGAAGCTCCTTAGTGGCCTCTGCATTTTAGTTAATAGAAAGCAAATTAACACACAAATATTATCACTACCAAAATGCTCAGTAAGTAAATACCTCTTCAATTATAAGCTAGCGAACACAGATTGACCATGAAATGAACAAAAATACACAAAAAATTTATAAGGAAACATGGAAAGCAAAAAGTATCACATTGGTTAATGAGTTGTGTATTAGTAAAGCCAACCCAACACAGAAAAAGCAAACTGCGAGAAACGCCAATGGCGAGTTCCCGGTGGTTCTCGAGGAACTCCACCAATACCTCAATTTGTCTCAGAGACGATTTCTTTTCTGGGTGTCGCCATCAAAAATTGAACCGTAAATCTACAAAGTAAAAACTTGTCATAATCTCATATTATCTTTGTAACTACTGCCGGCAAACCAATTAAACGCCAACTTACTTTTACAATAGTTACACAATACCTTACCTTATCAAGTAAAATAACTCCAAGCGAAATACAAATAAATTCAATAATTTAATAGTTTACTATTGTTTAACAAAAAACGTATGACAAAAGATAATTTTACAAACAACGTTTGAAAAACTAATCATTTGACAAACTTTTTTTACGCAAACATATTACTTTAAAAAGAATCATTTGACATACTTAATACAGGTTTCGCAAATGTTTTACTTAAGAAATATTTCTACTGTTATTAAATAAAAATATTATTTTAATAATATTCACTTGACTAAATAATTCGTTTGCCAAATTGGTGATTTTACAAAAATTATGATTTATTAGGTATGATATATTATATACTCAAGGATGTAAGCAATTTCAATTTTTCAATACCTACAGGAGTAGGGCAGCTAGTATTTATGTTGTCTAATAAAATAAATAACCTTGAAATTTAAGACAATCGCTACGCTGCGCTTCGCGATTGGTTAAATATCTAACCTATCACGTGACCTACAGGAGTAGGGCAGCTAGTATTTGTTAAATGTTTTTTAAGCTTTACATTGTTTTGCCAACTAACATGTTTAAAAATTATTAATTTGTGAAATAATGTTTTAGCATGAATTTTTTGTTTGTAAATATATTGTCTAATGAGTAGTTTATTAAACAATAGTTTGTAAAATGATACATTTATCAAGTATAATTTTGTCAAATGTTATTTTTTAAATGAAAATTTGGTATTTGTTTTTTGTCAAATGATTGGACACCTATTTTAATATTTAAACCTAATGTCAACCCAACTGTCAATCAGAACCAACCAACAGTGCTTTTTTCTTCATGGGAGGGTATGTATGCAAAGGGATACATCCATACATCCATATTTTGTGTTCAATATCTCCGTTTTAATACCATTTTTACTATGCTTAGAACAAAATAAAGTGTTATGTTTGTGTATAAACTTAGATCCTAGGTTATTAGGCGTGATGTAGCCCTGTAACAACAACTTTATTCGTGGACATAATCGATTACATAACGAATAATCGATATAGAATTATCAAAACTTGCGTACGGCAACACACACTGGTTTCACGCGTAGGTGCAGTTGACGTGCAGTGCAGGTGACGATGACGCGTAGTTTTATTTTAAGGCAATACCAATTGTTGTTTGCGTTTAACGTGTACTTCACGTATGCGTGAACTGCACGTACACTCGACTAATGCGTCATAAAATTACGGCGATCGGCCCGCTGGCTGTTAATTTAAACTCCCCAAATGATATTGTACTACTCATGACGCTCGAGCAGAGACAAAAACAGAGCGACCAGACCATAGAGAAGACAGAATCAATAATGGCTCGCTTACACAATCGCAAAAGTTTAAGCGATACATTATTTTCTTCCTCTATACGATTTTCCCTTTAATCAACATTATTTAATTAAAGGAAAAATACCTTTAGCACCTCCAGATTAAATTGTAAGAGACCACCTCAATCCGGCTGGAACACGCTTTCAACGTCCCGACACAAGTAGCTAACGACAGGATATTTAGAGTAAGTGAAACAAGCTCTGTTATTTGCGTCCTTGTCAGCTGTTAGATGTGTACAATTCGCTAAAATAATTTTATTTGCCCAGCAGTAGGACGTTTATAGTGAGATCATAGTGAGATCATTTGATTTGATATTATATTATTTAGCTAAATCCTATTTGTGATTAGACTGAAGTGTTACATATCCCCCCTTTTAGAGTAGGATTTTGCTTACGAAAAATCCAATTATGTAAGAAAAACAATCCTCAAGATTAATACGGAAGACCAAATTCATCTGCATACATCGTCGTATATACCCTCAATTCCATTCATTAGTTGCTACATTCTTCATAATGCAGTCATAAATTAACATATGACTACAACTTACATCCCATAGCAGCCTATCTTTAGTTAAACACCCAATATGACTGTAGTAGTAAGAGTGTTGAATAACTTTGAAGAACTAACAATCACCCAAGACATTAACAACTGTAACCAAAGATAAAAACAATCCCGAAAATTGACAGAAACCCTGCCACTCACAAGACAGTAAGAGTCAAGTTAAAAACATGAGACAATAAGATTCAATAGCAGTTATTGAAACGGTTACAGTTGAGAAGCGAACCCCCTTCTATAAAAAAAAATATATATATATTGATTTCTTTTTGTATTCTTTTTTTTTTGTATTCATTTTCTTTCTTTTTTTTATAGGTATTCTTTTTATATTCTTTATTCTTTTCCTTTCTTTTTTTTATATCTGGGAATTCAACTTGGGATAGAACCAACAACGACCTCATCATATGTAGACCCGAAAAGCGTGTGTAATTGCACACATTTCGCCTGACAACAAAACAATATCTGCCCGAAGACCTAAGTGGATTTCCCGTTTTATTTTATTTTATTATTTTTTTTCTTCTTTATTTAGTAAGTATTTCTATTCTGTTAGAATAACGTATTTAAAAAACTAAAAATGTATTTAAGTAGTTATAGGATAACCATCGGCTGATGAGTACTTTAAGTTTTTAGACATTGCACCGGTTAAATTTAGTTATGATTTTTCGGTATATTTGTTTAGCTTATGTTCACGCTGCTGTGCATCTGTGTATAAGTTATAGTTTCTATAAGTAAAACTTTATTCAGTATAAACTTGTCTTCTTCTCACCGTACTGTTACATATAGCCACTCCCCGCATTTCACGCAGCCGTCGCTGGAGACCTACACCAGAAAGATGACGATTCCTTAAAGACGATGTTACAATTAAGCGGTCATCTCTTTGAGTGGTGACCCTTTCTCTTCCAGATCCTGTTCTTCTACGGTACTGCCCAGTCTCTTGAAACCTCTGGTAAACTCTCCGAACCACAGATCGACAGAGATGTAATCTTCGAGTGACAACACGTTGACTAAAACCCTCTCGCAGCAAAGCCACAACATGGGCAAATCAGCTTCAGTAGTATTCATATTCCAGGCTAATTTAATCAGATTTATAGTGATAATCAATAAAGTAAGAAATGTCAATGTTGGAATATACGAAAATACTCTATTCAATTGTATCTATTGATTATACTATACGATTACTTTATGTAACATCCCTACTTTTATATTAGTCTCTCAAACGACTTTTCATTATAAAACCGTTGTGCCAACGGAGCGACATTTACTTTAATAAAAGCATTCGTTCAGACAACTACGAAGTTTTACTTTGCCGTCACTGCGTCCCTGCCAACAGGTCATGGGCCCAGGGACCATAATATTCAAAAGTAATTTTTATAAGTCAATTTTAATAGAAAATTCATATTTAAATAACCAGTGCTGTACGTGAGTGATGAAGAAATACCAAACAGCCTCGATTAAAATTGGCTGAAACGGAACCTGATTACTAAAGGTACGAGTGTTGAGTTTTTAGGCTATGCCTTTTTGAATTTTGCAAAAGGGTCAGCCACGGCTAAATCAATCTTGACAAAATTATTGTAAGAAGAAGCTTGGCGACTCAGTGAGCATTACGTAAGCAATTAATTCACCTAAAATTGCAACCGATGTCAGTTATTCCAACATTTCACGAGTTTTGATAACAGAATTACTCACCCTACCCTCATAATATGGCGGTATGATCACGGCGCTGTAAACGCTAGGAGAGGATCACCATAGCCTAGCATTCGTAAAACTCGTCTGCTAGATCATGAAGTTAAGTTGAAGACCGAAATATCTACCAAATTTAAAGTTTCGCATACCTATACAGAAGTTTTCTATGCGTAATAATTATAGACCGGACAAGATGAATAAAAATGTGCACCCTCAATCATCAAAAAGAAATCAATATTGTGGCAATTCAACGCATAAAATTACGAAACTTTACTGCGAGTGAAAAAGGAAAAGGAATCACATGAAAAAGGACTGCCGTTTTTTTTTTCAAGAAGTTGTCGTAACGCGAGGGCAGCACCAGTAATTTTAACTATACAGCAAACGCTGTTCATCACGTGGAAACCGAGGGCAGTATTGCTTTTATGATTTCAAATTATTATGAGTTATGAAACGAAACAAGTAATTCTACTAATCATGTTTCTTTTCTTTTAGATTCTGGAGCTACCGATTACATGTTAATTCACGAGATTATTTTTCTTCACATACCAAACTACCCTGTCCTATGAAGATTGGCGTAGCTAAAAATGGAATTTTAATTTTGGCTTATGGAACAGGACAAACCTGGAGTTCAAGGTACAATCGACGATTCGAGGATCGTTTTATTTTTCCCCCAAAGTTTCTCATAATTGACTGTCCGTAAGTCGAATGCAGCAAGCAAGCAAGTCCAATTATTGCTATTTATTTGATTCAAATGGTGTTCATATCTATGAAAATAACAAATTGCATTATGCAATACTGTAGCAACTACCTTTGTAAAATTTAATTTTTACTTTCAACTTATTTAAATTCGCTATTTGGTGAAAAGTGGACTATGGCAGATGACTGCAGTCTTGCTATCCTCATTGCCTAGTCTCTGACTAACTCTTCGGGGATGATAGTCGTGATGTGTATGTAATTTAATTACACATCATCTCATGCTTCGAAATCTTTTCAATTATGGCATAAACGCTTAGAACATGTAAAGGAGCAAAGAATTATAATTCTTAAAAATTTAGTTGATGATAAATTAATGATTCGTTACATTAATCTACTGACGGCATATTATTATCTAAGCCATGCATAATAGGTAATCAGTCGATATCGCGACTTCTTTTTGTAAAAAAAAAGGAAAGTCTGTTCATAATAGACCATTTTTATCATTTATTCGGATTCATGCAGTCCGATCAGCCCGACTACCGGCGACGACAAACATTATTTTGTTACTTTTATTGAGCATTTTGACCACTATACTTTCACATATTTAATGAATTTTAAAGTGGAAGTCTTAAAATGTTTTATTGGTTTTGTTAATAAAAAGTGACAACTTATTTAATGCGAAGTTCGTTAATTTACACTTATTGAGAAAATGGTTGCGAATATATATAATGAATTTAAGCAGTTTTGTGTTTCTAAGGGAATAAGTTGCCATTTGACAATTCCGTACACTCCACAACAAAATGGTTTCTCAGTGCGCATGAATCGTACAATGACCGAAATGGCACGAACCATGGTCGCAAGTGCGAAGTTAGATAAAATATTTTGGGGTGAAGCCGCTTTAACGGCTACATATCTAACAAAATAACTACCCACTAAAGCGCTGCTAAACAAAAACCATACGAATGTGGCACGGTACGAACCCTAAAATTAATCACTTAAAAATATTTGGCTCTGCTTAAGTAACTATGTACATGATAAAAAATAAAAAATAAAAATAACAACTAGTCGATATTGTCGGTTATAGCAAAAATGGATACAAATTGTTTAATGTCGAAAATAAGCAATTTTTTCCTTGCAAGAGATGTAATATTTGACAATGGTAATTTTTGAAAATTCTTGGCCAATATTTAAAAGTGATGAGCAATATCAAGTATAAATTCCCGCCAAAATTAGTCAGTCCGTTGAGGTCTCTGAACAACTAATAGGCAAGAAACACAAAATTCCAACCGACGAGACAATAGTAATTGACGATACTAGTCAATCAAAATTGTCAGACAGATTAGCAATCTAACCCCGAAAATTTATAAGAAAATGACTGACCCCGATTTGTATTTCTCTTTTGAATACTTCTCATTCCTTACCACTGTGTTACAGTGGTGTTTTTAATAGTGTGATACTGATAAATGGTTTTCCGCCATACATTGAAATCAAATCTCGGAACAATAATCAGACATGGACATTTGTTAATAGACCTAAAAATATGAATATTGTCAGTAGTAAATGGGTTTTTAAAGTAAACAATAACGGAAACGGGGAACTGGTGCGATAAAAGGCCCGTCTAGTGTCCGTTTTTTTTTTACCCAAACATACTTACAAGATTACGACGAAACGTTTGCACCTGTTGCGCGAATTATTATTACTAGTATCATTACTTTTAGATTTATTCTAACTTTTGCTATTCAGTTTGACCTCTAAGTCCACCACATGGACGTAAAAAAGGCCTTTTTTTAAATGGCGTAGTTAAAGAGGATATTTGTTTGAAAATACCTGGAGGTATTACCTATTGTTGGTATACCAAACCAAGTTTGTTAATTAAGTAAAACATTATATTGACTGAAGCAATCCTCGCGATGTTGTTTGTTTTCGATCGTAACCTTAAAGGTATGAGTTTTCATAATTCTGAGATCCATGTCTTTATTGACTAGATAAAAATTCTATACATAACAACGTACATAGTGTAGTACCTAGTGCTATATGTTGATGGATTAGTGATTTGACAAACCTTACAATATTATTAAAATTGTGAATGAGTTAATAAAACTGACATGATTCTGACATGACTGATTTATTTAAATAAAGTAAAATGGTTTTTAGATATTAAAATTGAAAGACAAAGAACACAATAACTTTAGATCAATTTATTTATTTACCAAATGTTTTACAAAAACAAAATATCCATGAAAGATTGCAATTCTTTAAAATCATCATTTCCTTCTACATTAAATTACTTAGATTTGAACTCCGACGAATATTGTGATGCACCTTGTCATATTGTAATAGATTGTTTAATGTACGCTATGCTTTGTACACGACTGAAATAGACGAGTCATCGGTGCAGCTATCAGTATTTGAAATCGTTTTTTTTTAAGTAAAATTAATGAGGAGGAAATGTTTAAAGCATTAAAGGAACTATACATTTAAAATAGTATTATGATTCTAATAACAAAACCGATATTTATATTTCAATATAATAACGGTTGTATCAGCATTTCTAACAATCCCACAGATCATAAACAGTCTAAACAGATAGAAATTAGAGGTACCACTCAAGAGAGCAAATTACTAATAAAGTAATAAAGCTTGAATATTATCTCCACAGGAGACCAACAAGCTGAAATTTTCTCGAAAGTGATGCCCTCTCCAAAGTTCTAGGAATTGAGAAATAAACTAATATTCTTTGATTCCTAATTGGTGCAAAAATCTTAAACTTTAAACAATAAGATGTTAATATAACAAAGAATATATTAAATTACTTATTAAGTTGAACATACATAATTTAATATGTTAATAACATGTAATAACATGTGATGTACCCACGTAACTTAAGATGTTAATAATCCAAGAATGAATTAAATTACTTATTTAGTTGAACATATATAACATAGATGTTAATAGCAAACATGTAATAACATGTGATGTACCTACTTAACATAAGATCTTAATTTATCAAAGAATGTATTAAATTACTTATTAAATTGGACATACAGAACTTATGTTGTTAATAACATGTAATAACTTATGATGTACCTACATAACATAAGATGTTAATTTATCAAAGAATGCATTAACTTACTTATTAAGTTGAATATTATTTTATGTTACATTGTAATTAGTATGGAAAGAGTACCTCAGTCTATTTTTAACAGCTATTTGCTATTTTTGTTAAAGTAAGTATATCCTATTTTCGAGTTGGAATATACGAAAATACTCTATTCAATTGTATCTATTGATTATACTATACGATTACTTTGTGTAACATCCCTACTTTTATATTAGTCTCTCAAACGACTTTTCATTATAAAACCGTTGTGCCAACGGAGCGACATTTACTTTAATAAAAGCATTCGTTCAGACAACTACGAAGTTTTACTTTGCCGTCACTGCGTCCCTGCCAACAGTCAATAACAATTATACTGTTGCAAACACCTGGTTGTGAATTAAACAGGGCTAAAGTGAATTCTGACGCATTTATCAAACCGGCACAGAGCAGCGTTTACTTTAAAAGTTTGTTAGTAACCACCCTCATGTGCGTTAAGATTTATGGGAATATAATGTCATACATCTTACCCGACCCTAGATATCAACAAAACATACTTCTAAACGCTTATTCTTTAAAATTATAAAGAGCAATAGTGCAAAAACAGGGAGGATCGGTTTTTGTGATGACCATGTATATATACCTACGCACAAACCGCTTTGGCTTGACCTTTCTAATGCGTACAGCTATGGATGAAACGCTTTGCCTGCTAGTATGTTCCCCTAACAGTAGGTACAACCTGGACTCCTTCAAGTCCATATTGAATAGGCTGTTTCACCTTCGACCGTATCGTCACTTCCCATCAGGTCAGGTGGCGGTCAAGTGCATACAGCCTAGTAGGTATATTGTAAAAAAAAAGCATTTTCATCCAGCATTTATTCATCTTCGAATCTTTATTCATCGCACGGAGTGCGCCTTGCCAACTTCTAGTAAACCGAGCAAACTGTTTGCAATGTTTTCACGAACCATTTCAACTGTATTGACTAATGTTTACATGAAGTTTGGTTACCGAATGAAAAGCATTAAGTATGAAACATTTCGCAGTTCTGAGAGAATAGTTTTCAAGATAGGAGTTTCATCAAAATACGATAAGCTATGAAAGCTTAGATCTCTGAAAACTTGCTATGTTGAATCTGTGAATTTGTCAGTTAGCTCAGTCTAATTTGTACAGTTATCTGCAGAGTGAAAGAGCGCTTACCATACATTTAATATAATGCTATGAGGATTCGTTCCCTTTGCATTGACTGTACTTGGCTGAGGTTCATAATTCTCAGATTTCATTATTTTTTTAAAGATCACTGAAGAAGTATCATGAGAACCTGGCCTGCTTTTTACTTTTATTTTTTGACTAATAACTTTCCGAGGCAGTTCATTCTTATATGGTTGACTGTATGAACGAGAGAATCGCTAAAAGTGATGTGTTCTTGTCTGACACACTGTCATTATGTGACTATGCAGCCCGCCGCACAACCCCCGACAACGCACGCACGCACGCTTGGACTTGTCGTGATAGTGCTCCTCGCTCCAGATTATTGGACACAGCCACAGCACAGCCAACGTTTGAAGTCGTATTTTGATAAACTTTATATTTGTGGATAGCTCATGGAATTCTGCATGTTTGGATAATAATATTATTTAGAAAAAAATTACTGGTTTTCGAGAAAAATGAAGAAACAGTTTATGGTAGGTAACAAAAATTCAATTAATTCAAAATATTTTTGTAAATACCATGTTTTTGTTTAGGATATTTACAAAGGATTAAAGTACATTTAATAAGCTTTCAAATTACACCTTGCACAAGCAAATTGACCGCATATGTGCGCCACAATTGAAGAAATACAAAACCTTCGGCGGCCATCTTTATGACGTCACTACTGCCCTTTCCACCACTTTAGAATTATACAACAAGCAGTTTCGATATCTAGAAGACACCCCGAACACATCCATACCTGTTGTAGGTTTTTACAAAACTGACGTACGAGATTTGGTTTAGAGACGACTTTTTGGCCCTTGGCCGGCCTACTACTGAAGCGCTTTGGGTTACATACTAGTTAATACTAGTACTAGTTAGAATGTCTATGGAACATTATGCAATATGATTCAATGCTGGGCAGCACTCTTGGTCCAACATCCATACAAAATTGGTCAATCTCCTTTCAGTAAAGAATTAATGTACCGTTTTAAATCATGTAAGTACCTACAATATAAATATCTAGGACATTTTGTAGTTTCGATAAGCTAACTTTGACTTCAATTGCAAAAACACAATGGACAAATATATTGTCAACGCAAGTGATCGGTACACCAGTGAATAAATAAAAACTTATCAATATTTTTTCTCCCGGAACAATAACCGCAAGTCTTACTGCTGCGATGCTTGGACACCACTGACGACGAACCAAATCGATCTCTGTGACTGGTTGCTACTATTTTATTCAACAGCAAAGCCGTTATTACTAGGCAAATTAAAAGTACCTATCTAAAATCGTGTGACCGATGTACGAGTATATTGTCTTTTTATTTCAAAACAATAAGAAATACATTTTTCTTAGACTATTATGTGTAAAGTCTTTCATTGCGATAGCTTTAGTATTTAAGTAACATACCAATGTTACATCATTCACTTTGGGCTTAGCTTTGAACAGCGTTTTGGTAGAAAACGAATTTATTAAATATTGTTACTAAATAATATATATCTTTATTGTTGAAATTTTGCATTCACAATGCTACGAGTATATAAATATAGAATAAACTGAGACCGGGACCTGGGATTCCTGAGACTGGTTGATTTTTTTTTCTAGTAAACATTTTATTCTTAATATTAATTAACTCCACGCGTTGTACTTTTTTTTCAAAATAGCTAAATAAAGATAAATGGGGCATCGTATTGTTAAAATATGTTTTTATTTTACGATACGCGGGACGGTAGTTTTTATACTTTTTGATAATCCAATCAAATCAAAATCTCTTTATTCAGTAAACTTAAAATAAGAATTTTGAATCGTCAAAAGTTAATGGATGGATGGGCACCCGAATTCGGGAAATCTTTTAGCTGTGGAGAAGAGCGGGCGCAAAAAACTCCAGAGGTTTATAATAATACATAAGTAACGGCATTTACATAACATTATGTCGTTACCAAATCATACAACATACAAATAAACAAAAAAAATTTAAAAAAAAACTTACTCCAAAAAACAGAGAAACTAAAAAGAACAAAATAATTGTGTTGTCTTAAATAACTAAATTTAATCCTAACTGTTGAAATGATACTTACATACTTTTGATGTCGATGCCAAGGCCTAAAATATTTCCTGCTTTTGCCTACATACAATTTAATTAGGCAACTTAGCATTATGGAAAACACGTAGACTTACAGGTAGATTTAAAGATGTGTTGGAAATTGTCTAGAAGAACACACTGAGGTACGTATTATTTTTGTTTTTGGAATATTTTCATATTTATTTAAATTGGCTTGCCACCGTCTTCAAAAGTATGTAAGTATAATTTCAACTGTGAGGATTAAATTTAGTTATAGACAAAACAATTATTTTGTTCTTTTTAGTTTCTCTGTTTTTTTAAAGTTGGTTTTTTTTTTTTTTGAAAATTTTTATTATTTTATATTTTTAGTGTAAACATACCTACTTACGTTTACACAGAAAATAAAAAAAAAATGAAGAAGTACTGAGTAAGTACAAAATTATTTATTTGTCACTTTTATTGGCTTGATTAGTATTTTTTTTCAATTTAGAACATCTTAATGTCAACTGCTTATCATTTTGTACAAAATATTGTTTTCTCCGATGCAGGGACGTTAATTCTTGAGGAGTTCTCTTGGTGGTTTACCATTAGCTCCACATGACCATGATGCATTGTGGCGAGCATAAATTGCTTAGCTACCATACTAAAGTTTGTAATCGCATAGCAAACACCAAAAATATTTAGTATTGAGTAGTTCCGGTGGCCGTCTGTGGTCTTCATCAACAGTTCCACTTCACCAAATGGTGCTTTCCGAGGACAAGTGCCCAGGTTATTGCAAATAATACCTAAATCGCTATATAAGAGTTCCCTCGATTTCTCCAAGAACCCATCATCAGATATTGACCTAATGACTATGGGACCACCTCGAAGGTATACCCTTTCAGACAACAAAAAATTATCCAAATCGGTCAAAGCGTCTTTAAGTAATCGGGGAACATACATGAAACATATTTATTTCGACGAATTGAGAACCTCCTCCTTTTTTTGAAGTCAGTTAATTATGAGCGTCAATACAAATTGGAACAAGCCCTCCTTGTCATAGAACGACATTTTCCATTACAACAAAAAAAAACATTTAATACAAATACAAGACATACAAAAGAATATTCAAAAAAAAACAGGTATTGCTTGATTTTAAATGAAACGAACAACGTCTTACAGTATCTTTGAAACCAAAAGAAAGACTATTAAATACTACCAATAAAGAATAAGATGCAAGAGCAGACCAGCCTCCACAGGCGGCACCCGTTCACGAGTATGACATGTGAATCAGCCATCGCTTCGCTCAACCATGTTTTAGGGAATGTAACGACCCGACGCACATGCCACCACCGCAGGGACACTTTAAGAAAAAGAGCATGACACACTCGAGCAACTCCAACGAAAGCAAGAGAACATCAAGACGATTTTAAACGCAACATAAATTTTAAGTGGGTACCTTTGTCTGTAAGACACTGCTGTTAAAGGCTATACCAGCGTTAAATTAAAAATTAAAAAAAAATTAAATTAAAAAAAAATAATTGCCAAGAAAATATAATTTGAAAATATTATTATAACCAGGCTGTTTTGTCTTCTAAATATTCTTTGACTGTATAATAACCTTTTTTATGTAAACAAGATTTTACATGATTCTTAAACTTATCTAAAGGTACATCTTGTACAGTACTTGGTATTTTATTATGACACTGTGTGTGTTTATTACGACATGACACTGTGAAAATAACTAAAGTAAACAGTCCTAGCAGTTTCAACATTTGTTAATTGTCTAATTTTTCTAATGGCGTAAGCTGCTGAACTGAGTTTGCCAGCCAAATTCGATATAATATGCGGATTCCATTGGAGTTTTGAGTCCAGGGTTATCCCTAGGAAAACTGTCAAATCTACCAAATCTAATTTATCACCATTTATTCTAACATCGGTTTGTTCGGTCTTGACATTTGGTAGTGTAAATTAAATACATTTCGTTTTTTAGCGTTTAGCTGTAAATTATTAGCAGTAAAACTACTAAGTACCTCTGAGAGAGCATTGTTTACATCGTCAAAATTATTCTTATTCTTAGTCACATTAAAAATAAGTGAAGTATCATCTGCAAACAATACAATATCACAGAAGTTTTCTACAAATAATGGCAAGTCATTGATATATATCAAAAATAAGAAAGGGCCAAGAATTGACCTTTGTGGAACTCCCATTTTTACATGAGAATCGGATGACTCAGTTTCATTAACATCGACAGTTTGTGTTCTAGAACTAAGATACGACTGTGTCAAATTAAGCGCAAAACCTTTGAGCCCATAATAATTTAACTTCATCGCCAGTGTTCGGTGCTCAACGCAATCAAAGCCTTGGACAGGTCGCAGAAAACTCCAAGAGCGTTCTGAGACCCCTCCCAGACATCTTATATATGTTTTATTAGAGCAACACCCTGCATCAGTAGTGGAACGACCCTTAGTAAAACCAAATTGCTTACTATGTAAAAGATTATTTAAGTTAAAGTATTCTACTAACTGTTCGTGAATAATTTGTTCATAATTCTTACTAATTGCTGGTAGCATTGAAACTGGTCGAAAGTTGGGGTCTTATTTATTTCCCGATTTAAATAAAGGTATTAATTACTTACTAAACTTCATAAGATCAGAAAAGATTCCCTTATCAACACAGTTATTAAATATGTCAGCAAGATAGGGAGCAATAGAATATATAATATTCTTAATTATCTTTATAGACATGCCCCACAAATCACCTGTGTTTTTCATTTTTAGTGATTTGAAACTTTTAATAATATTATTAGAGTTAATATATTGAAAATTAAAAGAAAAATTACATTTAGGTACATGTTCTTCGAGAAAAGATAGTGCCGCCACTGGCGATGAATTCAAATTTGAGGTTGCTGCTACAGGTATATTTATGAAGAAATCATCAAAAATATTAGCAATTTGTGCATCCGAATTAACAAGGTTGTCATTAACTTTTAGAGTGAAAGTGTTGTCCCGTGGTTTTAATTTACCAATTTCACGGTTGATGATAACCCAAGTGGCTTTTATTTTATTATTAGACTTTTTAATTTTATCTTTAATGAAATTAGATTTTGCTAGTATGCACACTTTCTTAAACAATTTAGAGTATTTTTTTACATATTCTGTAAAATTTAAATTATGGTTATATTGCCTTAGATTATATAGCTCAAACAGTTTATTTCTACTTTTATAAATACCAGTCGTGGCCCAGTCACAGAACTTAAGTTTTTGTAAAAACTTTATTGTTTTAGATGTAAACACTTGATTGTATTCTGTCTTTATTAAATCAAAGAGATTACTATATAGTACATCCGGATCATCATGTAGAAAGGGCAAAGTATAGATTTTACAAGCTACATTGGTTTAAAACACTCCATTCGCTTTTTTGTAACTGGTTAACATGTAACAGTTTTAGGCTCCTTCTTAACATCAATATCATAGCTCACCTTCACTGCAATGGTCAGATGTAAGACTACTAATAATTAACTTAGATACAGGGTCATAGTCTGTAAAAACATTATCGAGACAAGTGGCCGAATGTGAAGTTACTCTAGTGGGTTCAAGAAATATTTTTTTTAGATTAAAGCATTTAAATAAAGCTAGAAGACTAACACTCACTGAAGTGTTTTCTAAAATATTTACATTAAAATCCCCACATACTAAAACAAATTTATTTTTTAATTTTATTTTATTAAGTACATCTTCTATTACTGATTCAAAAACATCGAAATTGCCCGAGGGGGGTCGGTATACACACACTATTATAAACCTATTTAACTCTACACATGATAGCTCAATATTACGCTCCTTTGAAAGGCATACAATATCAATGCGCTCTTTGTATTTAATATTATTACTAACAAGTATTAAAGAACCGCCGTAAATAGCTGTGCGCACTTACTAGTTGGAAATTATTTACATGGAAAGACGTGTCATGTGTTTTTAGCCAATGCTCAGTTATACAAAATATATGAATAGCCTGACTTTTTGCAATTAATTCTAATTCTAAGTCCTTGCCAGCCAAACCCTGGCTGTTTTGATTTATAATATGAATAGATGTGGACTTGGCTTTTGTCTTAGACCTCAGTTTAAACTAGAGGTAGTCACCTTACTACTAGTTATAAAAGATGCATTAGTAGAACTACTAATGATGACATTATTATAAATAGACTTTGTTATACCAGGTAAAACTGGGTCATGTATATTAGAAGATTATAAAAACTATAATATATTATTATATTATAAAAACTTACTCCAAAATTATTCATCACTATAAACTTTTCTTTTTATGAGAATAATATTTCGATGCTAAATTATTCCATCATACGAAAAAATATTATTTTATTAATTATATTTCTTAATCATTTCAACTTTAGCCATATTTATACGCCTCTTTTGCATGATGTGATGAATAATAAAGTTTAGTAAGGAATGAAGGACAGGCGTATAGTTTAGCGACGTTTAAAAAGCAAGAAATATTTTTGAATAGGTAAATAAAAATCCTTGGTATAGGATAAATGGTCGTTTAAACATGCGCGTGTGTTGTCCGACAGTAATGTAGTAATGAAGGTACTATTTTATTATAAGCCCACTATACGTCTCTAATGCCTGACATATTCATTAGTGATATAATGAGCTTGGGAACAGTATTTTTATTTATTTATTTTTAAAATATTTACATTTTAACTTAAAATATGACAAACTTTTCTGTTGCCCTTCAAAATACTTCACAATAATTTTTTTAAAGATTCATAAAAATGACCACGCGCTATTGTTTTTGTGACAATCAAAATACGCGTGAAACCCGCGGCGTGACGTCATCGGATATGTAATCGGACGCCCGCCGGGTGCGGGCGGTGGCGGCGGCGGCGGCGGGGACTATCGGATACGATGACGTCACGTCACACCAGTCAAGTGCCAGCGAACTAAGCGAGGTAGTAGTGTTTTAACGAATTATTTATGTGCAATTACTTCGTAAATACTTCTCGTATCAAAGTGAAATAAAAACTATTGGTTTTAGAATAACGACTTCTATAATGGTATAAAGTAAAAATGAACTTTTTTTTTTCCCCAAGTCCATTGTAGGTCTTTTCAAATTTATTATTTAAACTAAAAAATATTATATTTAATAATATGACGAATTAAGGGTTTGTGGGTACCTGGAAAACGAACCGAATAGTAAAATAAAAAAAGAAGACTTTTGCGTACACGCCTCTATTGCATGAGACCCGCGGTTTTATCCCTAAAATGTTGTTTTATGTAAAAACATAACTTTATGATATAAGTTAAAAAACTTATATCGTTTACGAAATATAACTGTGTGACCATTAAGTTTGAGCTTCTATGAGAAGTACCCAATAATAAAATCAAAACTGTAAACAGAACGCCTTAACCGCTGCGCTATTAAACTCCTCTAAACGAACGAACTGGAGTTAATTAGTAGATCAATTATTAAAAACTAGCGGCCCGCCCGCAATTTGTCCGAGTAGAACCCGTACTCCGTGATGAATTTCCAAAAAAAATTATCATACAAACCTTGTCCTGTCATAAATACAAACACAACAAAGAAAGAATAAACCAAATAAGTTCTGAAATGATAGATTAAGTGTGTAATAAATTATTGTCACTATATAATAAATATATAAAACTCCTGCCTAAACCCTGCCTAATAATATAGAATTTCGGTGCTGCTCAGCTCAAATTATTTTTATTCCTCCTTAGTGGTATTGCGTCAGCTCGATTGGTCCACAGCTTAGTGTGTTGACTTAGCTCTCTAGACGTGACTTGACCGGCCCCACGGAGATGAGTGGCTGCGTCTCTGCAAACTAGTGCTCTTCACAATAAAATTCATTTCACTGTTTAAGCTTTTTGAAAGTCTCTTTCTCTCTTCCCTTGGGTGTCGTAAAAAGCGAGTAGCTGACTAAAGACTGCACATACATCCAACAGCATAAAGCGGCAATGGGCTCACCACTTATCACACTAAGCATATGTGCAGTTGTAACTTGGTGAAACTTGGACTATGGTAGTAAACTGCTTCTGTGATCCTCATTGCTTAGTCTCTCACTAGCCCTTTGGGGATAATAGTCATTAATATATTATCTATGTGTGTATGTAATTCTCTGGCAACCCTATTCTTGGCTCTAAATACTGTCAGGTACATTTTGTTATCCTCTGCTGTTTCTACCTCTCTGCTAATTTAAATATATTTGTCATATTTTTTAAGATTCAATGTAAACAATAAATTTTAATTTAGATTTAATAATTTAATAAAGTCCTTGGTTTGGTTGGTGGTAGGGCTGTTAAGTCCGCCTGGCTAGCTACCACAATATTATCGAAGTCTGTCGTCATAACAAATATTTTTATAGCATTGTTGTGTTCCGACAGTTTGTGATAAGATAGCCAGTTCCTCAGTGGTTATGGATTCCGGGTGAAGCGCTCTTCTACCTTCGGCCTATATACTATCAGGTGAGATGAAGACCAGGCGCTTACCCGTTGCAGAATAAAAATAAACTATTTGAAAAAAAGCTTACTGCCACAAAGCCTTAACTTTTTCATTTTGATCGGTACTTACGCTAGAATGGTTAAGTTCTTCTTTGCGCTACTATTAGACCATGTCACGAGAAAGTCAAGCTATAAATAAAAGTAATTTATTTCCACTAAAAGGTATCTCAATTTAGTAGTCAGTGTAGCGTCTGCTGGCAGTTGTCCAAATGACTACGAAGCATGTTTTCTATAATACTAATCTTAGTTTTGTGAGGCTGAAAGGAAGATGGGGACGTCTTCGTAGATCATTACGTTGATTACGAAAAGTCCTTATCCCATACAAAACAGAATTATTTCATCAATGAAAGAGTTTTGTGGGTTTACCATGAATCGTTGTTCCAAAAGATGGACTTCCCGAAAACGCTGGTTTAGAATGTTTTATTTCGACGACGGAATATGACGTTTTGACTATCGTGAACTTCACAGACATTCGAAGAAACTTGGTTGCAGCTTATATTTTGTGATTTAATTCCGTTTCTAAGAATTTGTCGAGATTAACGCAACCCCGTTAACTTTAAAAAGCATCATTCGTTTGTTAGTTGTCGACATGAATTGTTTAGCTTCAATGAAAGACTTTTCTGTCGTCAGCTTATATTCACACTGCAGGGTGCAGACTTCTTATGGCTTTAGCTGGCCCAATGCTGATTGGTTGGTTAATACCTTTTGGTTTTGGTCGAGTAACTTCATCTTGTGACAGAAATCAGCACCAAAAGCTTTTTGAAGTAACCGTCTGTTATTTAATTAAAATATTTATTAATTACCTAGCTACTTTAATAATATTCTAAATTTATTTAATGTTATCTGATCCGATAGACGCTGTCCAGCCCTTTTGAAATGTATTAGGTATCCTTATCGTTGACCTAATCGATAGTTACTTACACCTATCGATAAAACAATAATAATGTGAAAGTTTTGGATTATAATATATTAGTTTGAGTCTTGGCTCAGGTGTACTCGAAAATATTTGTATATAATTTTACTGTAAGAACGTACCCTCGAGAAATCTTTTGAGGTAGTTTAGCTAATAAAACCTAAATGTTGAAAGACAGATTACAGATTAAACGAAATTAAATTAAAAAGACGTATAATCATTATTCAATTCTTGATACTCGTTATAATTTTGCATCAAGCAGTTGAATTTAAATCAACAATTACACACAAAATCATGTTACTTTACGTTTAATCCCTCGAGCCATTAAAACTGAAAGTAAATCAGACATTAAGTTAAATATCGCAGTTGAAAGCGTTGATTGTACTCTAAAAGGAGTGTTGTTGGCAAATAATAATAAACTTGAATCGCTGTTAATCAGAGAGGAAGGAAGAGCGTCTCGGAGGAAATCGAATTAAAAGCGCTCGCTGAAGCCTCAGCTCGGTACGCTACTTGTGTAAGTAAATCAGGGACCGGTTGCAATTGTGAAATATTGGAAGCAAAAGGCGAATTTGGATGTAGACTATGTTTGTTGTTCATTAAAAACCTTACAATGGTTTCTAAATTTCCTTTTTTAAAATGTACATACATACATTCCCTCTGATACAGTCATGGTATGAATTAAGAGGCCTATTACATCTCGACTGTTATTATTGCGTAAAATGGCCAATTTTGGCGTTATGGATCTCAGAAACAAAAATATATTAACAATTATGACTTATTGAATAGTGTAGAATAGCTATTGGAATAGTGCGTAGCGGCTGCACTTTTTGTAAATTTTGATTAACTTATTAATTAAGCCCAAAATTGGAGAAAAAGATTTGTATAAAGTGGGCGAAGGCACTTTTTTGAGCTGATCGATTGAACTACTTGTTCTAAACAAGTGAAATAAAAAAATGATAATATTATCTCTTATATAGTCGAATAGTGCGTAGCAGCCTCGGATTTTTAGATATCATTGATTTCATATAGGAAAAAATCTTATTTAATCCAAAAAACTTCGAAAATTGCTTTAAGTTAACTGTGAATTTCTCCTATCTACGATAATATTATTAAGCAAAGTTTATACCAAAGTAATTGTTACTTCATGATGAATAAAAATTTTATAATGTTATTATTATCCTATTTCGATAAAAACGATAAATACAACTGCAATATTACTACAAAATGCGATGCACCGGCCGTCCGAATTCAACTTATGCTCACAGAGACAGAATGGAGATTTGTAATATTATGCACAAATTTATTATCCGATTTAGATAAAAACGATAAATACAACTGCAAAATTACTACAAAATGAGAAAATGGGCATTTTACGCAAAAATCACATTCGAGATGTAATAGGCCTCTTAAATTAAATTTAAAAGTTGTAATATTTTAACTCGTCGTCAGTGATATTTATCAAGAATAATTTTACTTCTTCATACACTATGGTATCAGCTATCATAGACATTAATATCTAATTGTCAGTACACAACAATGCTACTAACATTCATTGTGTTATGGCGACAGACAAATAGACTGCAAGTCCCTGTATTTTTTATTAAATTTTTTTAGATCTGTGACTCTTCCATTGACTGCGGCAGATCTCCCTAGAGCATCAATCTTTTAGAGGGGATCTTTTACTTGCTGTATAATCAGTAGTACCATTGTCTATTGAAGTGCTGTAAGCGACTACTATTTCATTAATTTTACAGAAAAGCTGGTCTGAAAATAGATCATTAAAGTAATGTAATTACTATAACCATGTTGCGTAGCGGTGAAATAATACTACCACCCCCTCTCTTTCCGTCGTAAAAAGCGACCAACGAACTAAAGACTGCACGTACATCCAATCCATAGAGCGGTGACAGGCTCACCACCTGTCACGCTGAGCACATGTAATGCAATCGCTATTTGGTGAAAACTGGGCTGTGGCAGAAGCCTGCTTTTGCGGTCCTCATTGCGTAGTCTCTGACTAAACCTTCGGGGATAATAGTTGTGATTATATGTATGAATTTACTATAAACTATAAATATTGTAATACCGTAAGTTGTAAGTTTTAATACTGTAAATTAAAGTAATAAGAATAAATGTAAAGAAAACGATTTAGAACTTTTAAGATATTGTCCACCTCCAGTGGTAAAAATGGCATAAATCAAAACGTCGATTTTATGATAATTGAAAAGTAAGGTTCAAGTTACATAAATAAACTTTTTTTTTATACTTTCTTGTTAAAATTGACGATTTTATGGAAGAAAGACTGTTTTATGAATTTTAATTACTTACATGAGATTTTTTCTTAGGGAAAAGTAGAATATGCGTTATTACGCTAACAATACATTGAGGAATAAAGCGTACTAGGCGTTTACCCCGAATCGATAGTTATTGTATACATGCCAAAGGGTCAACCTACCTAAATTAGTCGAAATTTGTCCATAATTTGGTCATAGTGTTAAAACATAGTTACTGATTTGTGTAGCTCGATCGGTTGTGTTTACGTCTATTTTTAAGAGAGTTCCTACTTTACTAATTTATAGATATTTTTTTTATACTTTTGCTTAGAATGATTATTAATAATAAAGATGTCATTAAGCAATTGAAATCGTTAATCGTTTATTGCTACATAACTATTACTTAAGTGTTACATAATAAATAACTTTATTACATATTATTTTTAACCTTATTTATGTAAAATTTATTGTTAAATAATACTAGGTATTTTCAAATAATTTTAATGTTTATTTTGCTGTAGAAAAAGCTTTTCTAAATTTGTAGCTGATTACCTAACTAATTTATAATAAAGCAATGTCAAATAAAACACATCTACTGGGTTACTGTTAGCTTTTCTGCATTTGATTTTTTTAACAATGAGATGGCTTTTACATAAAATGTTAACGATCAGTGGCGGGATGGTTTTTAAGTACATTTACTAAGGACAGTACCCAGTTAGAACTACCTACATGCATGATTATGCAAATTATAAACAAGTTGTCACAAAACTTGTTTTATAATTGTACAATGAATGTGATTATCAATGTCTTAATAAAAAATATTTATAATAATTAATTGTTTGTTTTATTAAATAAGAAAGCCATAAACCTATACAATCAAAAAATAAGGTTCCTTAAAGAACTGTTTAAATGATTTTAGGATGAATTCTGACAATCAACAAGTACTTACTGAACCCAAATAAAAGGAAAAATACTAAAGTACTGGTAACTTAAATAATTATGACATTTTTATTAGGCGAAATTACAGCTTAAAGGACAAATTAAAGTGCATTTCAAATAAAGATGTCACGTTGCGGCAGGAAAGGCGGAGTGTGCCACGATGAGGAGAGGAGATGAAGATACCAGCACGATGAGTTCAGACGTATATTATTTTAAATAAATGGTTAGTTGTTATATAAAGCACAATTTAAGCGTTATTACACACACGACTAGGTAAAGGCTTAGGTTATAACTTTATATTATTATCAGGACGTATGCCTGGAACTGCCTAGTTATAATAATGCACTGTTCGCAATAAAAATAATTCGGAAGGAAAACAATAATTAGAAGGAGCTCATTCTAGCTCCGCGGATGAATCTGAACTGAACTTACATCAAAGAGTAGAGCTATAATGAAAACAGAGGCTAGACAGAGAATGCAAGTAAATATTTGAATTTAAAATTTAAAACTAGAATGTCATTCACAAAGAAGGTCACAAAAACTAACAAGGCTTTAGTTGCCTTGTTACAAAGAAGTCCTTTACGACCTATGAACTTGTTTAATTCAGTCTTTGACGGCATAGACAATTATTTAATAAAACCTTTGGGTCACAGTACAAGTATTGGAAATGAGATTCTTAAAGGACATGTATATCAAAAACTATGCTATTTAGGTCAAGTTAAACAGTCTGTATCGATTCAACTCGAAAAATTACAAAGAATGACCTTTACCCCGAATCGATAGTTTTAAAAATCGAAAAGTTATGTTAATTTTTCTGTATATTTCGTTTTCTGGCTCTCCTGAAAAGTCACGATTTGTCCTTTAAGACATTTGACATTTTAGGTATCGAATGGTCTTGGTTTTACTTCTTGGCGGGAAAGTGAAGCGTCATGTATGCAGTTTTGTTTTATTTTCTTTAATTTGTGTTTTGTCGGATATTAATATGAAATAACGCTGGATTTTTTTACTGTTAAGTGCTCGTCAACGTGCATGAGTGTTGGCAATTAAAACAAAACTGTGCAACCTCAATTTTCAAATTCTCTTAAGAAATCCGTGTGAGCTCTCATTAAAGTTTGGGGGTTTTATCATCTACTTTATGGAAAGAAAATATTCACTCTAATATCTTACTTGACACTGGCTAAATGTCGCACGAAGCCATTATTTAAGAGAAAAAAAATAAAAACATCGTCATTACCTCAAACCTCAGAACAATAACTAAAGCATAGAAGTAGCGCTATATGGCATAAACAAGCTGAATATAGTTACTCTTTGTACTCTTATAGGAAATTTGTTAATATTAGCACAAGATAGATATACTTTGGACAGGACGGCGAAATACAAGGTAGTACCAGTTTGCTGATCTCCTAGGGATGGAGGAGATATAATATCTATCGATATCGATTATAACAAACGAGTCGGATTGGGCCAGACCTTGGATTTTTTCTTGTTTTTGTTACTATTCCCTTATTAGAATAATGTTTATAAAATTTTCACTGATAGACTGAAGTACTGAACTCTATAAATGATCGACATTCGGTGAAAAAATCAGGATAAGTCGATGTGATGATGTCTGTACAGTCAAAAGCACGTGAGACTATACAGTTTGGACTTTGTACCGCCCTTATGACGGAAGTCAAGTGCTATTATCGAACTCCAAGTGTTTACCGTGTTGTACTGTTCAACGTACAATGGTAGTGCAAATTTTAATTTAATCAAGGATAGAGCTACCGGTACTTCGTAGCTATTAGTGTGGCAGTGCTAGCATCTGAGCGTAGTTCAGCGAAAGCACTGCCAATGGGTTAGGTTCAAATAAATTCCAATTCAATAAACAACCATTACTACATTAATTTATATTAATTGTGTTAAATTTAAACAAAAATGCTTTACTTACTGAAGAATTGAATTGAATTACTTTAAAAAAATGTATTTTTTAACCGACTCATTATAAGTAGGTACTTACTTAACATAAAGGTGCGAAATAAAAAAAAAATTAAAGAAAACAAAAAACCCGACTGCGTTTAAAATATTAACTGAAAAGAAAAACATCATGCTTTAAGGCAAGACTACAAGAACCAAGTGCTGCCACCAATTGTTTAAATGGTTGGGCCAATGTCTTTGGCCTATAAATTTCCTCTTGTAATTTAGCGATGGTGCTGTCATGATCAAGAGCAACAGAGTTTGTTAATTGTGGTAAAAGCGAAGTTGCTGAAGTCGTAGTGCTTGAGAGCTCAGTTGTGTGTGTGTCCTGGAAAGTAAAGAATATCTTTGAGTTTACAATGCTTTAGTTTTCTGCCTGCCTAGAAACGGTGTAATGGTAGGTATGTATGTGGGATGTGGGTTTGCAAATAAAATCGGTATTCCAGTTCAGTCTTTTATTTTAAATATTCACCAGTAAAAACACAGCGCGCAGACAGACAGACATAGCAAAAATCCTAGCGACCGACCGACGCCATAGCAATCGCCCGCGGCCCCTCCCTCGTCTTCTTACTCCTTCACGCAATCATCCCATCCCTTTCTTTCTGCTTCGTTCAACAACACCTTGCATCAATCGTCATTCAGTTACACAACTCGTTCAGAAATCCTACAACTCGGCCATCCTAAAAGAGTCTGTCCTCAGACTCAATCTTTCATACTACAATTCATTTCTAACACTCTCCAATTAAACAATTCACAATTTCACACAAACTATAACACACCTTTCATGCTGACTCTACATAATAGTAAAACTTAGTACAAAAGAGCAGTTCGACACTACTTCAACTTCAAAATTACTTCTTTAAACTTTACAAATAACTTTAAAAAAATACAATTGCTAGGTAGGTAACAATTAAAATTTAGCATCTAAGTATTATATTCAATGCTATGTAACAGCATTATTTCTAAGCAGCATAGGATATCAAAGTTCATTATAAAAACATAACAAAAAGTCTTTCTTGTAATTGTAAGTATTGTAAACTCTTACTTATATGGTTAAACACAAAATCTTATTAGTAGTAACGGTATTACTTCTAAGCAACATAGCATATCAAAATTCACTATAAAACATTACCAAAAATCTTTCTTGTATGGTAAACTTTCACTTATATGGTAAAATATGAAATCTTATTATTAAATTTAGTACATGGCATATAAATATTACTTTAATTCTTCTTCTTACTAATTAATTTATCCAATATATTACTAAAATCAATTAAAACTAATAATAAATACAATATAAATAACAACTTAAAAATGTGTTAGTAAAATACAATAATAATAAAAAAAAAACTTAATCTAACAGACCACCGCGAGTCACCCCCGGCTCAAAGGTTCCCATGATACCGGCAACGTTGCCGCGCTGTATCGCCAGGGAGATCCTTTGAACCAGGTATGACTTGCAGCGGCAATCGTAGCCGCGATCCACCAAACGGTTTCCTACTTTAGCAATGAAAGCGTTCGCTTCCGAGCCCCACAGCCCAGTTGTCTGTACCGCGAAGGGTACAAAAAGGTACTGAGCCTTTAACGCCTCATACTTACTGTGTTACTGTCTCGCGGCAGCCTCGGCAGCAGACCCAGCGGTCCGCATTGTGCCGGGAATATGAGACGCCGCGAAGGTGCTAACACACGTCGCATCCCACAACAAGCAACGGCCCTTTTCCCAGGGAACCAAAGTCAAGCCATCGGGTCTCTTGGTACAAAAATGAGTTAATGCATTGCCCCACAATACTGTAACTATTCTGAAAATAAGGTAAGTTATTAGGTAAGTAAACATAATTTCAGGAACTAACCTCTGGCCATCTTTTCATGTAGTCTGCTGATGTGGATGTCCTCACCGGCCCTTCAGAAGCAGCATCAGCCTTCATGACATCATACCGATCTATTCCTTTAACCTTAACAATTTTGTAGGGGCCTAAATACTTCAAATACAAATACAAATACAAATCATTTATTTTGCTTGAAAAGTGGTACATAAAGTTGTTACAAAAATTCGATTCATACTAGTCACCAGGCTCTGGCATGCAAAATTTATTACTATTTATTAATTATTTAAATAAAAAAACTGATTAATTAAATAAGTCAAATAAATTAAAATTATAAATATATATTAATTCATTAAGTCATGTAGGTATGTCTTATTAGTTAATAAAATTGTCAAATAAGAGAGCAATAATATTTGGGTTGGCTAAATCTGAGGTCTTAAGCTATTGAAATATTCATCAACACAATAAAAACTGTTATTTATCAACCAATTCTTCAATCTACTTCTAAAACTAACTATTGGCAGATTTTTCATTTCGTCATGTAAATGTTGTAAATCTTAACTGACATACAGTACGCATTTCGGCTATAAAGAGAAGTTGTCCTAGCAGGCTGAACAAGTCTATTGGGATACCTAGTATTGAAGTTGCAAAATGTTTCTTTACGCTCAAATAACTGTTTATTAGTTTTAACAAATATGCAAGCTTCGAAAATATACATCCCTGGGACAGTAAGGATTTTGAGTTCCCTGAAAAGAGGCCGGCAAGATGTTAAGGAATCCACACCATAAATAGCTCTTATGCATTGTTTCTGTGAAAGTAATGCCTGACCAACATGACACGAGTTACCCCAAAGAAAAATTGCGTACCTTAGAAGAGAGGCCACATAGCCATGATATGCTTGAATGGCTACCCTTTTATCACTAACTTTCGTAAGTTTCCATAGAGCATATGCAAAAGAATTTATTTTGCTACATATTTTGTCAATATGTTTGGCCCAAGAACACCTATCGTCTATGACTATTCCCAGGAACAAAGTGTGATGAGATTCCTCGATAGCAGAACCTTCAAAACCTAAATTTAAACTATGTTTTTTACCATTTTTATTTATAAATTGAATAAATGTCGTCTTTTTTAAATTTACATTAAGATTATTCTTTCATCATTCATCCATGTTATAATTTTATTAATAGTATTATTGATTTCATTATTGTATGTTTTAGTATTGTTGCATGGTATAACAACAGATACATCGTCAGCAAATAGAGTACAAGTATATTCTGTAGTATCCGGGAGGTCATTTATATATAGAAGGAACAATAAAGGGCCCAAAACACTTCCTTGAGGGACTCCGACTGTGTTAAGCTTCGTTGAGGACCTGTGATTTTCTATTTTCATTTCACTGTTGATTTTAGCAATCTCTACATACTGCACTCTATCACTTAGATAACTACTCAACCATGAATTTGCTAGGCCTCTGATACCCATTTGCTCACATCAAGTAATATTTTATGTGAGACAAAATCAAAGGCTTTACTCATATCAAAGAAAACTGCAGTGACAGGGATTCTTTTATCCATGTAGGTAAGTACCTTATTTATTAGGGAGAATGCAGCTGACGTGGTCGATTTACCACTTTGGAAACCATATTGCTGGGATTTAATTACATCAAATTTTTCCAAGAAACTCACTAAACGTAAGTACATAGCCTTTTCAAATATCTTTGACTATATAGACAAAAGAGATATAGGTCTATAGTTATCTACACTATCTCTAGATCTTTTTTTAAAGAGAGGTTTTATTACTGATAGTTTTAAGGCTTCAGGAAAAATACCTGTAGAAAACGAGAGATTTAATAAAAACTTTACACAGATGCAACTTCCCTTTTGCATGATTTTACAATTTTTGTTTCTATTTCGTCATGCCCAGTAGCGCTTGTCTGGTTGAGCGAAGTAATTATTTTCATAACCTCATATTCATCAGTTGGAGCCAAGAATAAATTAGAATGTCTAGATTGTACAAGTGATAAGACACTTTTGCACTGCGTAGGGGAAGTATTTGTCATATCTATGTAATAGTTATTAAAAACTTCTGCAAAGTCTTTAGGATTGTTATAGATTTTATTATTTACTGCTATTCGATCAATACTTTTGTCAATAAGAATATTTTGTGTCTTGTTTCTTATCACGTCCCAAGTAGCCTTACAGATATTTTTAGATTTACTTATGTATATATTATTTGTCAATTTTTGAGCCTGGTTTATACAATGTGTCAAAAGTTTTGAGTATTTTTGGTACTTTAATTTGGAAACAGCATTCGGTTTCCTGTAGTAAGCAAAACATAACTGCCTCTTGATAATAATAGATTTTCTCAAACCCTTTGTGAACCAGTTCGTAGATTTATTTTTAGGCTGAACTTTAATTCTTACGAATGGGAAACATAAATTATAAAATAGTTAGAAATTATCAAGAAAATTAGCAAATGCAATATTAACATCTTTTTCTTCATACACGTCAGCCCACTGAAAACTGCTTAAACACTCACGAAATTTAGTAGTATTATCTAGACGAAAGTCCCTTTTACTACAATACCAGCGTTTCAGAGGATTAGTCCTATTCAAAACCGGAAAAGAAACAGATTGTACAGTATCATGGTCAGACAAATATAAACTATGAGTTTCACCTTTGGCTCCAGACACATTACTAATAATCTGATCAAGACATGCTTTCTTACGCGTGGGACATTGAATATGTAGTTGAAAATTGTTATTTGCAACAATTCGCCTTCGTTCATTTGACTCACTAGTAATTTTTAGGATGTCTATATTGATATCTCCAGCAATGACAATTTTATATTCAGTTTTATATTTTAACTTCCCTAAAAGCAGTTCGAATTTTTTGAGAAACAGTTTTACACTAGATGTTGGCGTTCTGTATATACATATAACAATACACTTAATTCCTATAATTTCGATACCACAACATTCGAAAACATAACTCGTTGGCAAACCCGTCAAAAAAGTTACGTTTCTAGTTTAAATTTCGTAAGAGATCATTATACAGACTCCGCCCCTTCTCTTATGCGATATTGAATATGTTGTTGCCAGTTTATATCCTTTCAAATTTAAGTTTCCCTCAGTTCCTGCTTTTATGAATGTTCGCTAAAACATAGAACATCGAAATGCGTACTATTGCGTTTTAGTTCGTCTAACGTTAATTCTATTATATTTATTTTACCAAGTATACCTGCTATGTTTTGATGGAAAATATTAAAGTTTAAAGTTTCACTTGTTACGAAAAAGATTATTAGAAGATGCTTGAACAGGTTCTTGTGCAGTTTTAATTTTATATGTGTAATAATTTGTGATTACTTTCTGTTTGAGAATTTTGTTTTTCCCAAAAACAACAGCTTTATTCGGTTATGTATTAATTGGTTTGAAGTAACGCAAAATAGTCTCCTGCTTTAACTGAGCCTTTTTTGAGACTAGATCGGTTGTTGATTTCCTACAATTAGTCACCTTCCAATTTTTTGCAACCCAAATACTTTTTGTCATAGTACATTGAATCAATTGTCATGTTAATTCTATAGCATACTCTAGTCATAAAGTTTTTATCATAGTAATCAATATCATCTAAATTTAAAAATATACAGTTGTCAAAGTTCTAACAATACATTTTCAAAGTCTCATTCAATCTCTTTTCCTTCAAGTATACACTGCATTTTATACCTAATACAATTAAAGTTGCTTTGTTGTGCAGTTTTAAAAAGTAACTTAACTCGGCACAAATTTTGAATGGATTGTAGTCAAATTCACGGATGCTTCTAATAATTTTATCATTTTTATTAGTCTTACTTGTTTCAGATTATTTAAGTATATCTTCACTGCGTGCATTTGGCTTGATAGTAGAAGTTATTGTATATTTTTCATACTGTGTCTTTTCCCTAAGTCGAGATAATGTCGAAGCCATTCCAATACATTGTTGACCACCGAGAATGTATATTTTGTTGGCTTCTTCATTGCAGTTTTCTAAGGTTTCATCTTTGGGTTCCTCTTTAAAATTGAGTCTTTTCTTACTTAATTGTTCTTGATCATTCTTTTCATTAAGTACCTTGCTATTAAGAATCGGCGTCGAGTTTAAGATGTGTTTTTTGCAGCTGTAGTTTAATTTTGAATATATCTTGGTTTTTGCCTTTTTTAGTTACTTTTGGAGTAGACTTGCAGATATCTTGTAATTGTTTGATTTGTAAAGTACATTCTTTTAATTGACCCTTTAATGCACCGTTTTCCAGTAAAAGATTTTCAATTTCGTGATCAGCGCTATCAAGTTTTTCCTGTAGGTATGTAATTTTGTTTTTCATTTCGTCCAAATCATATCTATTATTCTCATTAAAATCAGGACAGCTTCTATTAAGGGTGTTGTTACGAAGGTTTGAGCAATGTGATTCATCTTCGTTTGTTAAGGAAACAAATGAATTATGTATCGGGATATTGTATTTCCTAGAAGTAATATATTCTTGAATAGATGTGTCTTGTGTTTCATTTTCCATATTCGGTGCTGATATTTTTTGAGTTGGAGTACTGGTTATTTTGGGAGAAGTTTTACGAGCACATGTAATACAAGTCCATTTATCTCTTCGATCTGTCCATAAGATAAAATAGTTTTTCTTTTTGCGTGCACACAAGATCATATGGTTGATTGCATCTCGAGCACTTGAGGTAATGTTTTTCTCAAATAGGTTTATAACATTTGGCGCAGACTAATTTTGGAGACATATTAAAAGTATTTAACGTTGTCGTATACTTTTTCGTAATTATTTCTCTTCACTGGGGACTCCCAGACTGCCTTTACTTTCCCCGAAATGGTAGAAATATTTTTCCTATGGTAACACAGGGAAACTGTCAAAATTAAATTTGTAGTTGTCTATTGAAATTGACAATTATGATAATGAGTATTTGTGGGTACTCTTAGCTTGTTTAGTGACAGTCTTATAATATTTTCAAATGTGGGTATAAAATTCAGACTTACAAAGTTTTGTATTTTCGTGTTTGTAGCCGGCGATAAGTCTGGATAACAATTTCACAGTGTATTTCGATGATGTACTTCACTATCACGTTATATTTTCTTCGTTTTAGCGTATATTTCCATTAAAATAAAAAAATATGTTTGGAGCTAAATGTTTGCAGCAAGGGTTGCCAGCGTGATGTTTCTTCTGTTTTAACTTCATGCTAGTATCAAATTGGGTTCTCTTAATAGCCACATAGTCACCAACACTGTACTTAATACTTTCTTTACGCTTCTTGTTAAAATTTCGCCTATTTTCATCTTGTACTTTTAATATGATTTCTCCTTTGATTCGCCTGAGCTGCTCTCCTTGATTGACATTAATACCAGGCATAGGTCGCGTTGTCCGGATACGTTCTTGATTCAGGCTTATAAAAACAATACATCCTTTTATAATCCTATTGCCAGAATGTGCCGGACCTATAACGAATTACATCGTGTTTATAAGGATATAGACGTCTTTAACAGCAGCTTTTCGAGGTTTAAGCAGGTGATCTCGGACATAACATTATGTGATGAAACGCCCTCAACCCCACTTATTGTATAAATTTTGTAATTTAGGATAACAGTAATAAATTAAATTAGTAGATATATTTTAAGTTAAGTTAATAACAAAAAAAATGTAGAAATAATTGGCATGCTGTGTACGCTAATTTTGGGTTATTGTTCAGTTTTATCTTGTGGAATATTTTTGTATGATCTTGTAACGACAGTAACCTGTCAGTGTACCTTTTAGAAATAAATAAATATCTGTATTTTAGCCTGTTCTCTTATTTCATCTCGGTATGTCATAAACTCATTTCTGCTTTCTTCTTGTAATAAATGCAAAATTACTAAATCTTCTTTTTGTTTCATTTTTATCCCCATCATTAACTCGTAGGGACTGATTCCAATACTTCTTTGATAGGTGCTGTTTAAAGCTCTTTGAACTTTACTGACATGTTTATACCAATGGCTTTCTTCCTCTAGGCAAAGTTTTGTTAGGACAGATATCAGAACTCGATGGATCCTTTCTACCTGGCCATTCCCTTGCGGAACTCCAGTGGGAATAAGAACATGTTGTATATTCTCCTGCTTGCAGTAATCTTCAAACTCTTTACTTGTAAATGCTGTCCCTCTATACGATATAATGCGATCCGGATTGCCAAAGGTCTGCTGATGGATAAGTAATTTTTGTCCTTAGCCGTAGTACTTTTTACTGGGACAAACAAATTTTTAAAATGCATCTACAACCATTAAAATGTAATTATATAATTTTGTTGTTTCAGAGAGTGGGCCTATATGATCAATATGCAATGTACTTAGTGGCACATTTCCCTTATCTATAGCATTAAATCCCACTTTGCCGCATGTCAAACGAAAGATGGGCGAAAAGAACAACCGAATGGGTCCCATTTAATGCCAGACGACATCGCGGCAGACCAAGGCGAAGATGGCGTGACGAGCTTGACTACTACAAAAAAGATTGGCCCGTAGTACCAGAAGACAGAGTTGTGTGGAAGAAGGAGAGGGAGGCCTTTGCCCTGCAGTGGGACAGATTGGGCTAAATAATAATAATAATAGCATTCAAAAAACCTTCCTGTTTGCCTTCTTTTTTCATCACTAACAAGCATGGTATGCATGTAACAAGAAAATTGTCTATTTTTGTAGATACATTTTTTATGTAATAATCTCTACTTAAAATTTCTAATTTTTTCTTTTTTTCAAAATGTCCATTTGAATGTACTCGTTTAATTATTTTTGTTTCTAAACCTTTAGGTATCAATAATTGACCTTGATCTCCTTTACATATATGCCTTTCTTTAATTATATCTGAAATTGCCCTTATGCCTTCATCTACTTCTTATGCTCTTTCGATCATGTCATGGAGTCCTCTAGTAACGACTGTAACATAAGGATTGCGACTGAGAGCGTCTACGTGTCTCATTTGAGTACTTTTCCTGTGCTCTACGCGATAGTCATACTCTTGCAATAATAAAATCTATTTTGCAACCCTCGTAGCCAAGTCTTTCTTTTTTAAAGTCATTTAAAATGCTTAACAATAATAAACAAAAATAAACTGTAACAATTTTAAAGTGTATTTCAAGCAAGTATTTTCTGAATTTTTTCACTCATTCTATTATTGCCAACGCGTCCAATTCATAACTGGTAAACTTTTTCTGAGCGTCTGTAGTCTTTCTACTCATGAAGTAGATTGGATGCATATACTCGTCGTTAGGATCTCTTTGCATTAGTACCACTGAAATGGCTTGCTGGGAAGCATCAGTATGTAGCTCTGTTTCAAATGCCGGATTGAATATCTTTAACACCGGTCCTCGTGTTAGCTTACTCTTCAATGTATGAAATGCAGTCATCTCTTCTTCGCCCATCCAAAAGTCATTATCTTTTCTTAACAAATCTGTAAAGGGTCTGGCAATGTCTGCGTATCCTTCTATGAACTTCCTAAAATAGGATGTAAATCCTATAAAACTTTGGAGCTGTTTTATATTCTTAGACTGCGGGAACTTCATCACAGCATCAGTTTTATCAGCAGACGGCTTGATAGTTCCATTTTCTATTATGTATCCTAAATGATCGCGCTGATGATGTCGCTTTGTAATGAGAACTCCGTAATTGATATAATACGTATACTTGGCAATATTTGGTACATAGGTTTTAGAACAATTTATTTTAAATGTAAAAAATGATGTTGCGTGTGTCGGAGCTGTCAGCGCAATGGCGCGACTTGTGCGACCCCTTTCGGCGGCGATCATTTCGTGACGTCATTAGACAGTGGGCCCGAACATCTTCCCCCTCGCTCGGAAACTGCAGGGTTACGAGAAACTGCTGACAACGTCGTATCAGGCAAAGGGCAGAGATTGTGGATGGCTCTGCGTAGTATGCCTTTGGAAGTGCGTACATCTGCAACTCGTGGGACTCCATCCGATCCTGGATATAAGGTTTCAATCCGTGCCATACGCCATTTCAAAGGTGGTAGATTGGCATCCCTGACGATTACCAATTCTCCTTCTTGAAGTCCCTTTTCCTTTACTCGCCACTTCGACCTTTGCTGGAGCTCGCTCAGGTATTCGTTTCTCCAGCGCTCCCAGAAATGTTGCCGCATGCACTCCAACTGCTGATAACGGTTCAGTCTGTTTGGGTTGACCTCAATCAGGTTTTCTGAAGGCAGCGCCGTTAACGATCTGCCGATCAGGAAGTGTGCGGGAGTCAACGGATTTAGGTCACTAGGGTCTGATGAAAGGGGAGTGAGAGGACGGGAATTGAGGATCGCTTCAATTTGTGAAAACAAAGACGATAGCTCCTCGAACGTTAGGTGCCTGTCCCCTAATATTCTTTTCGTATGATACTTAGCGGCTTTGACGCCTGCCTCCCACAAACCGCCAAAATGGGGAGAGCAAGCAGGAGAAAACTTGAAATGTATGCCTTCGTCGGCCGCAAAACCCTCAACGTTTTTAGAATTAGTTTTTAAGAAATTAGCAATATCATTGTTTGCGCCGACAAAATTGGTTCCATTGTCGCAATGCAATATCGAAGGCCTACCTCTGCGAGCTATAAAACGTCTTAAACATAAAATAAACACCTTAGTGGTAAGATCACTTGCGACTTCTAAGTGTACTGCTTTGGTTGCGAAACAGATAAATAGGCACATGTAGCATTTAGAAATTTTGCAACCGCGACCCTTGCGGTCGGTGATGTAAAAAGGCCCAGCGAAGTCAACACCGCTAATTTGGAACGGGATATTCGGAGTAATACGACTGGAAGGTAAGTCTCCCATTATGGGATTAAAACATTTTGCCTTTATGATCCTACATAGCTTACAATTATTAACTGTAGTTCGTGCTAAAATTCTGCCTCGTAAAGGCCAATCTTTGTTTCTAAGGTCACTCAGTAAAAGCTGAGGACCACAATGCAAAAGCTTTTTATGATGATGTACAAATAATAATTTTGTTAAATAGTTGTTTAATCTAATAATATTGGATGCTTTCTTTCATAGGTTTCAGCAGACTTCTGGAGACGACCGCCTACACACAGAATTCCAGAATCATCTACAAATGGACTCAACGAGAGGATACGAGATTTAGCAGGTAATGTATTATTTTTTTTTAATTTTTTTATATTTCATCTGCAAAACATTCTTGTTGGTGTTGTTTAATTAATAGATTTAATGCTTTACTTTGTTCAGCAGTGCTAAACAAACCTGTGACTTTATCATTCTTATTACGAAGGTTGTTGATAAACCGCAAAACATAACACATAGCCCTGAGTAATATATAAAATCTAGAAAATCTTTCAAAGTCAATAATATGGGATGCTACTTCGATATTACAATGTAGTGTAGCTATTTGATGAGGTTTCGTCTCAGGTAAATCAGATTTTTTTTTTAAATCAATCATTTTAGGCCAATCACATTGCTCTTTGTATAGAAAAGTAGGACCTTCCCACCACAATTTAGCTGAATGGATAGACGCAGGATTCAGACCACGAGACGCTATATCAGCTGGATTGTCGGGACCTGAAACATGCTTCCATGTATAAGATGCAGTTAGTTGCTGAATTTCACTGATTCTATTGGCGACAAACACTTTCAAATTAGACGGTTGAGATGCTAACCAACTTAACACTACAGTTGAGTCAGTCCAGTAAAAAACTGAATCAATTTTACACCGAAGGGCCGTAAGGACCTTCGCGCTTAATCTTGCTGAAAGCAATGCGCCGAGTAACTCGAGTCTCGGAATGGTCGTTGACTTGACTGGAGCAACTTTAGTTTTTGAACAAAGCAACTTGACCGAAATGTTTCCCTCACTATTTATTGATCTGAGATATATCGCCGAAGCGTATGCTGCTTGAGACGCATCAGAAAACGCGTGTAACTCAATTAATACTGCTTTATGTATTAAAGCAAATCTTGGTATTTCAAGATTAGACAAAGATTTTAAATTTGTTATAAACTTTAACCACTGTTTTTCCAATGAAATATCGATTGGGTCGTCCCACTCGAGCTTTGAAAGCCATAGCCTTTGTAAGATAATTTTTGGTATAATGGTACATGGGCTTAATAATCCCAGAGGATCAAAAAGCTTAGCTGAACTTGATAATATTGCTCGTTTAGTTGCACTTGGACTGTGCTCGATGTCTACTGGAAATACAAATACGTCTTTAGAAGGATTCCATTTTAAGCCTAGCACACTAGACTGACTTGATAAATCTAAATTTTTAGGTTGTGATATACTTGAGTCATTCTCAAAAATAGCAGGTGCATTGGTTCGCCATTTTCGCAATAATAAACATGCACAGTTTAGAGCAGCAGTAACAGACTGCTTTATATTTAGTAAATCAGTTTCGCTTTCCGCCCCCGAAAGGTAGTCATCAACATAGAACCCATCTTTTATCTGTTGGGACACTGTACTATCCTTACATTCTTTTGATAACTGTACTAGGCATCTGGTACTCAAAAAGGCTGCAGACGCTGTGCCATAGGTTACTGTATTTAACTGAAATACCCTTATTGGCTCTAATAAATTATCACGCCACAAAATGAGTTGCAAATTACGCTGAGTATCTTTGACTAGAAATTGTCGATACATTTTTTCAACATCTGCTGACACTACAAATCGATGCTGTCGGTACCGTAGAAGAATCGAGAACAAATCATCTTGTACAACCGGCCCTACGTGTTGCAAGTCGTTAAATGACACGCCAGACGTAGTTTTAGACGATGCGTCAAAGACAACACGAAGCTTAGTGGTTTGACTTGCCTCTTTAATAACAGCATGATGTGGGAGGTAATTGCCAAAAGTAGGCTTAGGTATTTCAGTCATGTGTCCTAAAGATTCGTATTCATTAATAAATTTAGTGTATTCCTCTTTGAGCTGAGGTTTATTATTAAATTTTCTTTCTAGTTGAGTAAATCTTTTTTCAGCAATACTGTAAGATTCACCTAAAGTTTCTACGGAACCCTTGAGCGGTATTTGAACTATAAACCTACCGTCGTCATTTCGACGAGTAGTCTCAGTGAACAGTTTTTCACAATAGTTATCGTAATTGTAGTCGATTGTGTCAGGGATCTCTTCTAGTTCCCAAAATTTTGCTAACTGGTTTCGAATTTCTTGTGAAAAATTACATTGAACGGTGTTTTTATTGTTATAATGTTCTGCCGGTACTGATCCAGCAACTATCCAACCTAATTCTGTATCCAGTAGGATAGGTTTATGTAATCCTAAAGATAGCCTGTCCGACCGGATAATGTCCCAGAATATGTCAGCTCCAAGTAATAGATCTATTTCTGAAGGTTGATAAAACTGAGGATCAGCAAGCTGAATATTCTCGGGAATACCCAAACTCTGTACACACACTTCAGACTGAGGCAACTTATCTGCGATTTTGGGTAGAACAAAACACTTGACAGACGCATTGAAAGAATTATGCAATGATTTAAATATAATAGTGCAATGTTCCGTAACATTTAGAACACTATTAGCGATACCAGTTACACTGTGATAATAATCTTTCTTTTTACAGATTCCGAGTTCCCTTTGAGCCCTGTCAGTGATAAAAGAAGTTTGGCTTCCGCAATCAAGTAACGCCCGTAGAATAAAGATTTTATCATTGTGTGTTACCTTGACCAACGCCGTAGACAAAAGGGCTTGATTGGTGGTTACTGCGGACATCGAAACAGAAGCAGAGGGACTTGACGGTTTGGACTCACCAACAGCAACAAGACCAGGTAAGTTGACTTCATTAGTAGTAGTAGATTCATTATTTTGTGTAGATTGTAAAGAGGCTTGTTTGTGTAATAAAGTGTTGTGTTTTTTGTTGCAGATTCTACAACCGCTCATTCTGCATTGAAAAGGCAGATGACCCTTACGCAGACAATTATGACATAATTTCAACGCAGAAATTTTAGATATTCTTTGTTGAATTGGCAACGATTTTAAAACATAGCAATTATATATTTTATGTTCTTGTTTACAGATGGGGCAGCAAAGTTTGACGATGTCATCCGAAGAAAAACAAACAAACGATTTCATATTGGGCAAACTGTGACGTTTTTCGGTTTTATTTGATTTGTTATTATTATGTATGGTTTCTAACACAGCAGCGCGTTGACGAAGATAAGAATAAAACTGTTCTAATGACGGCGAGTCTAACTTACTCCTAAATTCTTCCCAATTCCTCGAAGTAGCACTATCTAACTTCGCCGCGGCCAAATAAATAATAATCGTGTCCCATTTATCGGTTGGTTCACCCAAAGAGTTTAAAGCACTTAAATTTTTAGATAAATCATCAATTAATCGACGAATGCCATCTTCAGACTCTTTTTGTAATGGTTCAATCGAAAATAAACACTTGAGATGTTCATTTATCAAAAGGCGCTTGTCATCATATCTTTCACAAAGTAAATTCCAAGCGATTGCATAATTATTCGCTGAAACTCTAACGGAACTTATGACAGAACTAGCCGAACCTTCTAGATATGATTTTAGATAATGAAACTTATTGACATCTTCAATACACTCAGTTTGATGGATTAATGACAAGTACGTATCTCTAAATGAAAGCCACTTATTAGGGTCCCCATTAAAAGAAGGGATCTTTAAAGGTGGTAATTTTAAGTTACCATGACATTTACCACTGTTGTTGGACGAAGATTCGACTTTATTTTTATTTTCAAAAAAATCTAATAACGATTGACCTTTAGCAATTAAATTATAAAACAAATTTTCAGTACCTTCACGTTCCTGCATTTGCTTTGTAGTATCTTCGTCCAGCATTTCAATTTGCGATTGAATTTCCTCATAAGTGCACGACACTTCACGCATTTTACTTAAACGGACACGTAACTCATTAATTTGTAACGCACTAATATCATTTAAATCCAACAAAGGCTTTAAGTATTTTTCAAACAAAGTAAATCGGGCCTTAATGTTGCCCCTTTGCTTTACTAAATCTTTTAACTCACTCATTTTGTAGGCACAAACAAAGTATCACTATAGAAAACACTAAAGATTATAAGATCGTAATAAGATAAAAACAATGCGTTACGAGTATTCCTTCGCTGCGTCGAGTTAGATAGACAACAACAACCGGTTTTGCTACGGCCGACTCGAGCGAATGCAATTGGAAGACAATAGAATGTGCACTGTGTGACACTGTGTCGTTGTTGGAATACTCGCTTGACACAATATACTTTAATCGATTGATTTCGTAAACAAATGACCTTGGAATTGACAGAAATAGTAAATTTAAATCTGGATTGTTAATATTTTCTTTATTGTATGAAATTAAAACTGATATTTAATGTAAATATCGAAACACCTTTTTTATATTTTAGCTGGGGGTATACTCGCGTTGGTTGGAGTATCGAATCAATTAACACAAATTAAAGCAGAAAGGATAGATGATTGAAAAGGATATTTTGCACACTTCCTTCGGAAATATGGCTGCAGCTATCGGCTGGCGGTTCCTGAAGGATTTTGATGATTTTGTGGATCGAAATCTCGCTCGTCACTGCGGTCTCGATATCACGTCGGGGTCACCAAATTGATCGCGCTGATGATGTCGCTTTGTAATGAGAACTCCGTAATTGATATAATACGTATACTTGGCAATATTTGGTACATAGGTTTTAGAACAATTTATTTTAAATGTAAAAAATGATGTTGCGTGTGTCGGAGCTGTCAGCGCAATGGCGCGACTTGTGCGACCCCTTTCGGCGGCGATCATTTCGTGACGTCATTAGACAGTGGGCCCGAACACTAAATATTCAACTTTGGTAGTTATTACTGCACTATTTTTCCAATTAATCTGTAAACCATAGTCTGCTGCTACTTTTAAAACTCTCCTAAGTCTCTCAATGGCTTGGTTATAATTCTCAGCCGTTAGAAGCGCATCGCCGATAAAAAAATTGATTATTCATTCTTCAATCAGTTCCCTGAAAATAAAAGTGATGTAACGATAGAAATAATTAAGACATATTGAGAGTCCAAACGGAGCTCTCATAAACTCGTACTGTCCAGACTGTGTTAAAAAGGACTATTTTATTTTGAGATGGAAAAATTCGTCTTTTAAGTCAAGCTTTGTAAAAACTTTTGAAAATAATGGTTTGTCTAAATGGTCTTCTATAATAGGCAAAGGGAACCCGTCTTTCATTATCTTCTCATTTATTTTTTATAATCAACACAAATGATCGTAGTTCCGTCTTTCTTCTTAACTAACACAATAGCACTAGTATACTCCGAAAAACTAGGTCTAATAATACCATTTTGTAACCACTCACCTATTTGTTTATCAACTACTTCTTGCTCCTTGTAAGCTAAACGTCTTGGTCGCGATACGACTCGGATGTCATCTTTAAGAACAATTTGCATCTCAAATAGCGCTTCCTTAGTTTGTAAAGGTTTATACTCATCCACCAATGTTTGAGCAGTCTCCATAACCTGACTGTCTGACACGTAACTTACCGGCTTATCATCTGTGAATAAACAAGACACATTCCTCGAAACTACATTTACTACACCTTTATCAAACATGACAATAGCACTTTCCAGAAATGGTTGACCTAATACCAGCTTATAAGGCATTGAATTTCCCGGTACAATATAAAACAACAGCTCACAATAATGTTCATCGATCTTCAATACCGTTTTGAACTTTCCTAGCGAGTAAACCGTCGACGAACCAAGTCCATTCAGTATGATTTTCTTTTTAATATACGTTTTCACATTTAGTTCGAAGAATAGATCTGCCGACACCAGATTTACATCACTGCCTGAATCTATTAAACTACTAACATAAACGTCGCCTATTTCCAACATTTTCACCGAATTGTTCAGTTTGACATCATTTTTTACATTCCGCACCGTTTGACAGTGACAACTGTCACTTAAACAAAGATGGTCGCCGCCGCCGCCATTGCTGCCAACCTTCGCACACATCGATTGTCTTCCGTACTCGGTAGGGCGCGCCACCGTTGCTTTTGAACCATCATAGTTGCCAGTGCCGCCAACTTTCACATATGAACTTCGTGCTTGTACGTCTGCTCTGCACTCTGATGAAATATGGCCGTACAAGTTGCATTTAAAGCACTTTACGCCTTTAGAGCATGATGTTGCAACATGAACACTTTCACCACACTTATAGCATCTCCTGCTGTCATAGTTATAATCCTTCCTCATAATATAAGGTTTTCTTTCTTTTGTACTTGCAGCGACCGACTTGTGATAGTCAATATTCAATAGTCAAAATATTTATTCAATAAACACAATTAATAAGTACTTTGAATCGTCCAAATCTTTTTTAACCTACTACCCATTCAGGACATACTTTTTAACTGTGGCAAAGAATGGGCGCAAGAAACCACAGCGCATAAAAGCAACGACATTTACAAACAAAAAAAAAAGAATATGTCGTTACCAGGTCAATACAAAATATGAATTTAAAAAATAATAAATGATGCAATACAAAACTACAATACAATGTAGTATCAATAAAATAAAGACAATTAGAAATAGCTGTTGGAATGCTTGGAGCATTTCAGATCCAAGCTGTGTTATCTTCTGTGTAATCTGACACTTTATAATAAGCTTTTTATAAAGCTTTTCTTTGATTTTGATTTTAAATTTATTAGGATCTAATTTCTGAATATCATTAAGTACTTTGTTGTAAAATCACAAACAAGGTAAAGGGGTACACACAGACCTTTAAAATAATTATTTATTTTATGGAGCCTAGTATAAGGTACCTACTGCTAATTTGTTCTTACATCTAGTGTTTACATTGTGAATATCACTGTTTTTTGAAAATATTTTAGTATTTTTATGATCATAAATTAAATTTTCATAAATGTATTGTGATGCAACTATCATTATATTTATAATCTTAAATCTCTCTCTGAGAGAGTCGCCAGCCTTTAAGTTATAGATTGCTCGAATAGCCCTCTTCTGAAGCACAAAGATAGTTTGAATGTCGGCAGCATTTCCCCACAGTAAAATACCGTACGACATTACACTATGAAAGTAACTGGAATAAACTAATCTAGATGTATCAACGTCAGTTAACTGACGGATCTTCATTACTGCATAAGCCGCAGAGCTAAGTCTATTCGACAGTTTAGCTATATGTGAGCCCCACTGAAGCTTGGCATCTAACGTGATGCCTAGAAACACAGTGGTGTCCACAGGATTATACATTTTCTTATTTAACTACTCGCAATTTTTCTTTCAGAGACGAATAGTTTGTAATTCCATACAATATAACCTTGTTTAGGTGGTTATCCACAATTCCATCAATGATGTATTGTATTACTACGTAGTCTGGTAATTTGCCGCGTTTTCCGAGCTCCTTCATGACTAACATATACTGATAGCACGACTCGTCTTTAGCTTTCTTCCTAGATTGTAATGTTTCGTGCAATTCTTTCACGTTAATACTCTTCGGGAACTCCTTCAACAAAGCAACCTTAAGATCCTCAAATGATTTATAGGTCTTTTCAGACTTAAGCCAATGCAAAGCGTTACCGGCTAGCGATCTTCGAGCCATAATTAGCTGTTGCGTAGCACTCCACCCAAATATCTCTGTGTTTTCTTCTATTTCTTGTGCCCATCTAGACGCAGTAAAAGTTTTATCGGAACCATTGAAAGTCGGTAGCGAAACGGAGTCAACCGGTGGTTGCCACGCCGCCGCCGCCAGCTCGCTCGCGAGGCGCCCGCTCCCTTTTTTCGCTATTTCCACTTGCCATCTAGTCTTTTATTATTTTTCTTTTTGTAAATACGTCTTGCACCTTTGTAAATATACGTTTTTCACCTTTGTAAGTATCCGTCTTCGTCGTGTTCTTCGTTAGGTACTTCTTGACTTCTTTAGGTTATGAAATACCACACCACAGCAATTCTGATAATCCGTCTTCATCCTAGTTATTCGCTAACCTTTATCCCGGACCAGCCCCAAAATAGTGGGATGTGGGTTCGCAAATTAAATCGATATTCCAGTTCAGTCTTTTATTTTAAATATTCACCAGTAAAAACACAGCGCGCAGACAGACATAGCAAAAGTTCTGCCGACCGACCGACGCCATAGCAATCGCCCGCGCCCCCTCCCTCGTTTTCTTACTTCCTCACGCAATCATCCCATCCCTTTCTTTCTGCTTCGTTCAACAACACCATGCATCAATCGTCATTCAGTTACACAACTCGTTCAGAAAATCTACATGTATGTTCAGTGGAGAACGGCCATGGCTAACCAGTTGGGGAAAATATTACTTGCAGTATACGCCGATGGTTTAGGGGGTGGAGATTATCCCATCATTTTGAACACAATATGTTATGACGTCTTTAAGAAATTCCAAAAAATATACCTTTTTATACAAAGTAGCTCAGTTGATTAATTTTTAAACGAATAATCGAATAAAAATATATTATTGATTAGAAGCTAGAGGCAACTTGGGAACCTTCAAGCAGAGCGTGAAGCAAGTGAAGGTAAATATTATACGACTTTGTTTAACCGTCACTCATCATCTCTCAGTCTACGCCATTTGTCGTCTCTGGTAAAACACCCGACAGTAAAATGTTTTGTACAAACTCGATGGCGTTTTTTTGGTGTCCAACCATCTACAGGAGACACTGTAGCAGTCCACTGTGCACGTCGAATTTCATCCAGAGGAAATCTAAAACATTTAAGTAAACATTACGATAACTTTATAATTTATCGATACTTTTAACATTTTTCACAACACTTTCATAACCTCTCAGACGAAATTGGAAAATGGGTTTTGAACACTAAGGGCAAATTTTTCAATCCCTAGATAAAACTTATCCATCTGATAAAGTATGACGCGATCAAAATAAAATGTCTCTTGTCACAAAAGAAAAGACGTGATTTGAGAATACATTTTAAAATAGTTGTGTAATACTTTAACAAACGAATAACTTTTATTTGACAATTAAAAAATCGGCCCTTAGTGTAGTAATTTAACTATTTATTTAAAAATTTGTATAATAAATGGTAACTGGTAATACTTACTCGAACGAAGATAGACATAAAAACAAAACAACGGTAAATAAACATAGAAATATCACTTACCAGTGGAAGCTGACTATTTCACTGTTATTTTCTTTATTTCCTATGCGAGATTAACACTTCCAAACAACGCACGCCATACTTCATTGCTTTATCACTCACATATAACAGTATTTTGCTACGAAATTCCAGTATTCACACAATTATCACTTTTCCAATATAAACAGAAACGCACTCCAATGGATTCACGTAATATACTACAAATTTATATAGGTGATTGTTGGCTGACAAAGGCGATAATTAGGGTGAGTATCTTAATTTGGTGGCATTAAAAGGCTCCAATGGCTACAGTTTTGACAGATCGCCTGGTACGCTTTTTTTCTACTCAGACGGTTTCTATGATTTAGTTATTGATCTGAGCCTTAAACAGAACAGCATTATCTAGTAATTTACGTGTCTTTTAAACTTGTTTTTATTTTTATTTACAATTTTTTCCTATGGTTTCAAAAATCTTACGAGTTTATTTCATCCGTTTTTGTAATAGTGAAATTTATAGACGCTAAAGTATTTATTCAGCAATGATTTCGCCATTATTCTTCCTTTCTAACCATCCTTTAAAACCAACACGCAATGTCAATTATGTTCCATTTTTTTTGATGTTTCTTCAAATCTTCTACTATTAAAAATAAAGCAAGTAAATATTGCCAAATATATTTTTTTTGCTATAAGTACTGAACAATCAACATTTTCGACTTATGCCTTTATCCACTGAGAGTGCATTGTAATGTTATGAGTATATTTCGTAAAATCGAATTCTCAATTTGAACCAGGCCCAGTAACCTCAGAAATATCTCTTACTATAGTAAATATATTCTGCCAAACGCTATAAATGTGTATGGAACTAGATTTAGCAATTATCTTTTACCCGTATATTTAAATGAACTTCCAATCAATGTATTTAAGCAATATAAATTTTTTTAGACACCCAGATAAATCCTATATGAGGTTTTCGTGGTGCGGTTTCTATCCAGGTACATTGTATTCTTTTATGTTTAAAAAAAATGAAAAGGAGGAAGGAATAAAATCATTAAAAATGTTTAGTACTTTTTGAGCTAATGATAAAAGATGATAATAATTAGTTTCATGAAATATTTGTTGTTGCCTTGGCCATAAAATCAAAACGCGTAATATGGTCGCGTGAGACGTGTAAAAGGTTCATTTTATTTAACAATTTAATATATCTGTAACAAACTGTAAATATAACATGTCTGTGTTGTCTTTGTTCTAGGTAAATCTGCTTATGACCAATAAAATCACTAAGAAAGAACACAAAATTATATAAAATTAAACAACTCTTGCCCTGTATTTAATTGGCCAACTTCATGAAATTGGCGGAATTGCGTTCAGCATTCAATGCGAAGCATGCTACAAACGAAGAAGAATAAGACATTAAGACGGTAATAAATAAATCTAAGCGCATTAAATAAATTTACTTTTAGAGTAACAGAATAAATCACACTACATTGCCACAAAGGCTATGTGAGCTTTTAAATAAGGGTACCTAACATATTTAAGAGATTTAGTTTCATAGGTTTAGACATGATTTATTATTCATAATTATCTCAGGGACATGTTAAACTAGGCAGTGTAACGAGCCGTGAAACGGGCAAGTTTGTGACGTCATGTCACCCAGAATGTCCTTTTGTGATAATACTGGAACAGTGAAAGCACTGAATAGGGGCCATATCATGTTCACTCAGTACAAATGTTATTCTCACGTACATTGTTATAATATTACTGCTATTACCTACAATAGCATTTTGTAAAAAAAACAATCTAAAATAAAAGTGCTACAATATGGAAGTAAAAACGTAGTAAGAATAATTCTTATAAACATAAAGATTTAATAGGCATTACTTTCTTAGTAACATCTTTGAAAAGGAAAATGTTATAATTATAATATTTGAGGCGTCGTCGCGCGTATGTTCGGGTTGAACGCGAGAAATCGTGGTACAATCCACACACCTCCGTTAGACTACTGACTTGAACCAACTTCGACACAGTCATTTAGATTTACAGGATAGGTTAACAGGACTATTACTAATGTGTTAAAACGAATATTAATAATATTTTTTTTTATAATAAACTAATAAATAAACTCTTTGCCATTTTTCTTACTTGATGTTAAGTCGGTATTAAGACCGATTCACCTAAACTACTTAACCATTAAGGAAATATCCTTCGCTGTTGGAACACAACAATACTAAAAGACTGGTGATCTTACCAATAGATGCGGTTAAAAACTACATGGGTACGTTTGTCAAATCCCTTTGATTATTCGTAGATTCTAGAAAAGCTGTCACGGAGCGGATGAACAGAGGAGTGACACGATGAGGAGGAGTTGGAAGATAATAAATGCGCGATTAGTTCAGAAATATATTATTTATTCAAATGGTTGGTTATTAAAAGGTTATTAGTAGTTATAAAAGGTTAATGCACTATTCTTGTGACTAAGTGTAGGTTTATGTTATAATTATTATTACCAGGACGTGTGCCTGGAACTGCCTAGTTATAATAACGCACTTTACTAATAACAATATTCTTGAATGATAACAATAATTAGAAGGAGCTCTTTCTAGCTCCGTGGATGAATCTGAACTACCTTTTTCATGAAAACAGAGGCTAGACAGAGAAGACAAGTAATATTTGAATTTGAAATTTAAAACTAGATACAAAAGAACGTTATTCTGAAAACAGGTCAGAAAACCATAGTACATAATAACTCAATGCAGAAAACCAACAAGGCTTTAGCTGCCTCGTTACAACGCCAAGTTACTCTATCAATAGATAAGAAAAATAAAGAGAAATAAGTTTTATGAATATATTATTTTACCCGTATAAAGATAGGTCCAACTTCATTCTTTAAAAGACATCAGTTTATCCTTACTAATACAAAAAAATAAATTAAAAGGCCAAAATGCATAGTATGTTTTTTTACTCTTTCCTATCTGAACAGCTAAACCGATTTAGTGGAAAATTAATCGCTAGAAAAGCCGCAGGCGAAACCAAGTATTTTATAAATAAACCTGACAATTCATGTTCCGAGCATGCATTTTATGCGCGCACAAATTTACGTCACAACATAGCAATGCATTAAACGTTATGATTAACTTGTGAATTCCACGAAATGTACTCTCCTATCGGGATATTTTTAGACGGTGCCAAGGCTGAATAAATGGCCGTTCCCTTCTATATAATGAATGATACGGGACGCTCTTTCTGCTAAACAATGGTAATAAATACAGTGACTATCGTTTAACAGCAAGGAGCGGAGAGGTGGTGGCTCGCAGTCCGCACACTAAGCCTTCTAGTGTGTGAGTGTTAGACTGCGGCTAGATTGCATACGATATTTGTTAGAAGCAACACCTATTTAGGAAATAAACGTATCTTTTTATAACACTTTCAGTAGAAGATTCGTTGTATTTTGTGATTTTTTTTCCAAATTGTGTCCCACTGATAGGCAAAGGTGCATGCACAAACTAAAAAAAAAAAAAAAATTATGTATTGGCCAGGTATTATGGCCCCAAGGCCCAAATATTATGTATAAAAACTTCCTTCTGCTACCTCGCAACATTAGGTACTAAATTAAAGTGCACTAATTTTGCTCTGAACTACCTACTTGATACTCGAAATACATCCTTTTACTGATTTCATATAATTCTCATAGTAAGTATATCGATATTATATTGTTAAAAAGTAAATATCGGCACGTATAGCCTATCAAATAAATCTTAAAACATTTTTACTTTGATAATCTACTGCAAAGAAAAAGATCAAGGTTGAAAAAGTTTACCTAACCTTTGCGTTGGCATCATTAACTTCCAAGTAAAAAACTTCTCTAACAAATAATAGAGAGATAAAATCTTTGCAAGATAAAATAAAATGAAAAGCAAAAGGCAAAGTGTGTCCGTGTCTTAACGGTGTGCAAAGCGAACGTTTTCCAAGTTACACCGAACACTTGATTCAGCCAATCAAATAACCCACCCTCCGGCGTATCTCCCGCGCCTCTTCTCTTTATAAGGCGAGCACAGCTCCGAGAAACTCACAGTATCCCCTAACTATTGCATCGAAGTAGCAGAATCTCTAGTCTGCTCCTGACTATAGGAGGGTTTTGTTATTAGTTTTGTGTGCCATCAAATAATGAGTGGGTCTGGTAAAGGCTTGCTCGGTCTTTGGCTTTATAGAAACGGCGCGGATTGGCAGGTGAAGAATGAGTCGCCTCATCACCCCAAGCTGGGCGAATTGCAAATGGCGGCACAGCAGCCACAAAATGTGGAGGGGGAAAAGATATCGGTGATGTTTACGCTGAGGAACCAAGTCGGCGGCCTAGTTAAGGCTTTGTCCGTCTTCCAGGACTTGGGAATCAATGTTCTCCACATCGAGTCTAGGAAATCCGTGACAGCATTGGCTTCAGTAAGTTTTTAACGATTACTTTTCTAATTTTGAGAGCTACGGAAATGTTTTGGGTTTAACTTCTGATTTGTATTTGCACTTGCTTGTTTCTATATATTTGGTTATCAAGCAGTCATGTTGGGGATGATCTAGGGCAACTCTTCAATTTATAGTTTATTTAGTTTAGTTTTACCCTAAACTGACGAGCATTTGTGAAGATCGTTATGAAATTAAGTGAATAATGTGTGTCAGAATCGCCTCTAACGGAAAGCCGTTGTTCTCTGCCTACCCCTGGATACAGGAACCCTCCGGGAAAAAAGTGTTAAAATAATTACTTATTAAATAAAAATATGAACTAAATAAGTATAACAAAATTAAAACCCCGAAGTGCCCAAATGTAATAATTTTTTACTCCTGTGGCACAACAACCCAAGTGAGTTCCAACACAAGAGATCGCCACTTTCTTCTGTCCTGTGCTGTCTCGCAAATGTAATAATTATGTGAGTTTATTTATGCAAGCGAATGAGCTGTGCTATTTGATGAATGTATTAGATTTTTTAAAGTACAGACTAGATTTGTACAAAAAGATAAATAATATTACTTACTTACTAACTTTTACTAACAGTCAACTCTGCTTTGTCCTTGTTAAAAATAATGTAATACAATATTTTGTGTTTAATAATCATTAATTCATGTTACACATTATATTTCAACTATATGTATTATTATAACACTAACTATTGGGTATTTGATAGTATGTAAGGTGTAACATGACAACGTATTAAATGCGCGAGATATCTCTATCTATTTTCTGTACAAATAAAAATCAATTACAAATGTATATATTCGCATCACTTCTGAACGGCAGAGCCTATTTGGCAAATTCTTTCTTTATGTGTTTGTAATTACCAGGACAAGGTTTGTATAAAGAAATATTAGGAAACACGTCATGGTGTACGGGGGTACACACAGACGAATTTGCGGGCGGGCCGCTAGTGTGAGATAATTTTTAAGATATAAAAAGTTGTTGGCATTTACCGTCTCAGTGGAGGGCAGGCCTCGTCGGTCCACCATGTGACGATCTTGTAAAGATCGTGGATAGCCGTTGGATGCGAGTAGCATAAAAGCGGACGTGGCCTTTGTCCAATAGTTTACGTGATTATAATTTAACGCCTCTTCAGTCTAAGTCAGCGATTGCTAAATAGTATTTTGTGGAACCGTTTGGGAATCAACAAGATTCGGCGGATATTTTTTTTTGAAACTTTCATTTATATATTTTTTATTTTCACTCCACAGTCGGACATCCTTGTGGACGTTGAGTGTGACCCTCTAAGAATGGAACAGCTGAAAAGGATGCTTAAGCGTGAGGTTCAAGACTTTGAGGTGGTGCCGCAGTCGGGAGACATGGAATTTCCACCACCCACACCTTTGTCCGCTGCCACCAGTTTCGGTAAAGTACTTCATATTTTATGTATTTATGTTCCTGATGAAAAGCAAGAAGAGAGCTAGCCCCTTTCTGCCATTTATTAACTTATTTATTAATTTAATTTAGGTTATACAAGTTTCCACAGTTAATCCACGAAAGAAAAAAAATCGAGAAAGAATAGTCCGAGATGTCCGAAACGCAAATGGTTGGACGATATCAAACTTTGACTGACTTGACCATCGTCAGTTAAAAGCTATATCATAGAACCACAAGAAATTTTGTCAACTGACCACCGAGCTTCAGTATGAAGGTAGCACCTAATTGTAATGAAAGTTACCTATGTTATAGGGGACTCTTCTCCCCCTCGCTCCTGCCAGCTTTGTATACCTCGCCTCGCCTGTAATGAACCATCATGACCACGAACAGCAATCAACGAGTACTTATCCCGCAATCCAAGATCCACCAAAACCATGAGAAGTAATAACTCACGCGTTTCTATGACTTCATCATCAATATACCGTCTACCGCCTCTGTGGTCTAGCGGCTTAGCCACCGGTCTTAGACACAGAGGTCCCAGTTCAATTCCATCTTCGTGTACTTGGTTTGGTTGGTTGTAGGTTTTGTTAAGTGCGCCTGGCTAACTACCACCATCTTATCTAAATTTTGACGCTACAACTGTGTTTATTAACTTGTTGTGTTCCGACGGCTGAGGATTTCGGGTGAAGCGCGCTACTACCTTCGGGCCTTATCGTCACTTACCATCAGGTGTGAGGAAGGCCAAGTGCTTACCCGTAGTGGTAAAAAAAAACTGCTTTTCGCTGAGGACTTTCAACATGGACATCACAATTTATGAAGATTGGACTCCCACCACGCTGCTGGTAGAATGCGGGTCAGTGGGTTTTAGCGACTGCTATCTTACGACAAAAAAGGGATCAACCGGATTTTTATGGTTTCCGAAGCAGAGGAGCTTGAGTTTTTTTTAGCTACTGCCGATTTCTCTCAGAGCAGTATTTATTACTTTAATATTAGTATGCAATTCCGCATACAAATTTCACATAGTAAGATTAAAGTAATACTGTTTAAGAGGTTACAGTAGACCCTCAGGATGATAATAAATAACACACTTAGTTTACTTGCAATATATATTTATACAAGAAACCCACAGGTACTTAAAGGCTATGTAGGTAAAGGTATACTTGGATATACGAGTACATTCTTTATTCTAATTTCAAGCGTAAGATTAAGTAAAAAGAATCGTCATCCCTTTTTCCAATTACCAAAAGAATATAAAGTTGATGTTTGACTTTAAAATTGAGATCTTTGACATTCTACCGACTCTTGGATTCTATTCTAGGATAATAAAATATTGAGGTAATTTAAACATAATAGGTACCTACTTGTTATTTCGCTTTAGATTATAAAAAACCAGGGTTATTAATCGAAGCAGAGAAGTTTTTACACAGCAATTTGTATTAGCATATTTCCGTTTATTCCGTAAGCTAATTGCATAAAGCCGCGATTGTGAAAAATTAGAATTGTGCAGAAATGCGCATTGCAAAAACTGAGATTGTGATCAATGTCGCCTGATTCACCGTGATTACATTAAACATTTTTTAATTAAAATAAAATTAAAGTCGTTTACGCAGGATACCTGAAAGCAGTCATTTAAGGTAGGTACATAGTTAATTAATATTTTTTAAATTTTATTATTTACAATTTTAAACATTAGACCACTAAGGTTTATATTTAGTGCTACTAAGTATTGACATTAAGATAATTTAATATTTAATTATAAATCTGGTTGACGAAACTTTCGAATGAAATCACATTTTTAACTAAAACAAGTTACTAAGGCATAAGATTAATGATCTCTTATATTTTGTATGACTGTGTTTCGGAGGAAGCCTTAGGGTGTTACCAGACCAATCGATCGATCGTCGATCGACGGCATAGATCAACGTCGATCGAAGTTGATCGATTGGTCTGGTAGCTTTAATCGATCGACGGATACCGTTTGACTAACCAATCGATCGACGACGGTCGGTCGACGTTGATCGATTAACCCTGTCTAAATTCCATCAGTTTCTTTCGAAATGTATTCAGAAAAGGACTCGTCGTTCTTGGCCAGTACGATGTTGCTCGTACTATTATTACGGAGACGCAAACGCAGAAGAATCTTGATGCAGCCGTTTTTTAAAGCCAACGATCGCTTATTTTATCCAAATGACATTTTAATCATTGTCAAGAATTTCGAGGTTATTTTTTTATTAAACAACAAAAACTAGCTTCATTGAAAAATATCTTGGGGAGAGGGGGGTGGAGGGGGTACGGTAATGGTAACTTAGTATTTTTTTTTTTCCTAAAAATAACCTAAAATAACCTCATAATAAAAATATCTTGAAAACTATGCATTTTCGCACTTTGGCTCCGCTTCCCCCCTTTTTCGGTGTTGCTTAATCTAAAGTGCTTCCCAAGGTGTTTGGGGGGAATATCATTTAGTATTTAAACGTACATATTATCATCAACTTTAAGCATAATCAATGAACTCTATTATTACGACTAGTATCCATGGGCACGAAATAAATTTATAAAAAAAGTGAAGCGGCCGGCGCGTCTAATCAAACAGCTCGATCTAACACCCAATCTATTCTACCGGTCGATTGTCGATCGACAACGATCGATTGGTCTGGTAGAAACTATCGATCGACGTCGACTAATCCATTTTACATTGTAACACCCTTAGGCTAAAGGCCGCACCTTCTATAAATTATTTTAGAATACCTATACGAGTGGTTTACTGTTTATAGATTAGTTTCTTTGTTAGGTTGTAATAAACGGTTTTAGATTATATAATTTTAAAAATATTACACATACTTATATTATTATAACAATCTCGTTATGCTGTAAAACGGTCTAAAAGTAATAATTTGTTATCAATACTTTTTGTATGTTATGTGTAAAATAAGAATATAATTATTGGAATGACTGTTGTCGTTATCGTTTAATCTAAAATAAAATAAAGCCAATAAAGTAATGTGCTGTGTGGTGGCGGGTCATAACCTATTAAAAGAGTACCTCCAACCAATTCATCTCTTCTCGTGTCGTAAAAGGCGACTAACGAACTGAAGACTGTTCATACATCTAAACAGCGTAAAGCGGCTATGGGCTCACCACATACCACGCTGAGAACATGACCTGCACTTGTTATTTGAAGAAACGTGGACATTGCCTAGTCTCTGATTATCCCTTAGAGCAGCAGTTTTTTTCCTTTTAGTCATGAGACATTTTACCTTTTTACCATTTGACAAAATTTGTGTGCTGCCATGGACCACCCTTGGCATAATATACAATACCTAAATACCTAAACATTAGGTATTTATTCACATTTAGATCCTAAAGAGTTCTATCTATCTATAAAAAAACATGCATACAATTTATTCAAAGCCAAAATTTTTTTATGATAAATTCACATTTAATTCCAGATTTTAATGAGATTCTTATGAGTGCATACTCTTTACTAACTTCTGAATCCTTGTTTCTAAATCCTTTTGAATGCTTCTGAGTCCTTATCCTATTTATTAGGATTGCTCCGCGGACCACTTGGGATGCTTTCAGGGACCACCAGTGGTACTTGGACCACCGGTTAAGAACCACAGTCTTAGAGGATGATAGTCGTAAGTGTACTCGTATGTATGTAGGTACTTATATTGTACCAAAAAAGCGTAGATAAAGTTTGAAAAAGTTGAAACCCTGGTGGACCCTTTTTTATTTAAGAACTCTGTTAGTAAACAACAAGACCTTAAAGCCGGCGTCAGTCGCCGATAGTCTTAGCTCTTCATTCATCATCATCATTATAAGCCTATATTTTCCCACTACTGGACAAATTAAGGCCACCCTCCCCTCTTTCCACTTAGCTCTTGTAATAGAGAAATAAACGAAGATAAAACTCAAGAGATGCATTAATACCCGTCAGTCGGCCGAGCATCGCGCGTCGCTAGACGCATTTTTTTTACTCTCATTGGCGGTTGAATGTACTTTGTCGTCATAAAATAAACATGTCTGTATTATTTTTATTCATTGTCTTTATAATGTAGTGTAAGATAAAGTGGAAATAACGCAACCAACATTATTAATTTTATTATCAACGTTATGAGAGTCAAAGGAAGTGTGTCAGAATCGTAGCAAATGGAAAGTTTGTGGTATCTGCCTACCCTTCCGGGAAACGGGCTTATTGTATGATCAATCATTATTACTATCAATAGATGACTTCGCGATATACTTGTATTATGTTTGTATTGAGTTTATTATGTATGTGGACAGGGGTGCTCTGTTGGCGAAGATAAAAGAGAAAATTCCTCTGTTTTTTTAAAATTTTTGTGGCAATGTTGCGGTGAACCAACAAAATTGATTCACCGTAACAACTTTCTACATTCAGCCGTAGGTTGCCAACAGGGCGACCCCCTGAGACCGGCTAAATTCTAAATTCAACGTTTGGTATCTCGATGATGTAACTCTAGGAGGAAACTCGAGTTTATTTCTCGAGGACCTACAGAGTTTGATAACTCAGTTCGGCACTATAGGTTTGGAACTAAAGGAGATCATTTGGGATCCATACATTTATGGGCCATAACTGAAAGTGCCGGCCAACAAAAAAAAAAGTACGTATTGTTAGAACTAGCCATTTGGAGTAATAGTTAATATGGCACAAAAGTTGTAGGATTGCTCTGAGCCAAGTTATACAAGTTCGATGATTCAACATTTTTCAAAACAAACAAAACAAAATGTGCTATTATTATTGTATAAACCGTTATATAATAATCCAACCAAATTTCACATATGCCGCTGTGTAGAACAAAACAAATCTAATCGGTTCCAAAGAATTTCCAAAGAAAAATAAAAATTCAAATAAAAATGTAAACATGAAACTATGAAACATTCATCATCAATCATTTACGTTTGGTAAAAAATGTTACAAATAATTGGAACTCAAATTAGTTTCCCGAAGAAAACTACAATAAACAAAATGTTATTTAATTATACATAGGCCAAATTTACTATGTAAATAAACAATTTATAATTTAACATATCTGCAATATAACGTAACTGCAATATTGTGAATCAAATGCCTACAATATTTAAATATGTTTTCAAAATGAAAACAACAAACCAAATCAAAAGTAGCACAATTTTCAATGCTTTAACTTTAAATTCTAAATTAAGTTTTCAAACAATCAAGAAACATTCATCGTCAATCATTTACCAAACAAATGTTACAAATAATTGGAACTCAAATTAGTTTCCCGAAGAAAACTACAATAAACAAAATGTTATTTAATTATACATAGGCCAAATTTACTATGTAAATAAACAATTTATAATTTAACATATCTGCAATATAACATAACTGCAATATTGTGAATCAAATGCCTACAATATTTAAATATGTTTTCAAAATGAAAACAAACAAACCAAATCAAAAGTAGCACAATTTTCAATGCTATAACTTTAAATTCTAAATTAAGTTTTCAAACAATCAAGAAACAAACAAAATGTTTAATTATTTGCAAACCGCTAGAATCTTAAAATTCAGTTTGCACAACAAATACAACAAACATAATCAAAACATTTATTTGTTGTCACAAATTTGCACTACCCTAGCGAGACTAATTCTAAATTAAAGTTTTAAAAAACAATTACACCGCCCCGGTGAGTTGATACGACTCAAATAAATTCAAAACCTGTATAGCCTAAATACAACACAAGTACAATGTGTAATACAACCAACAGTTATATCCTAACTCAAATAAACACATTCTTGTTAATAATGTATAACCAAAAAACAAATGTTTACAGTGCACTATTAAGCAAGTAATTATAGCAAGTTAGGTCATGACAATTGCATTCTTGCAATGACTTTCTGCAATGAAATAATCAACGCATTCTAAATGCGAGTCGAAACCCAAATTAATTATGATAACATTGACCGCAGTGAGACAATCTTACGCTACCTACTTGCTACAATCAACACAACAAAACCTACATATTACAACATTGCATTCTGAACACAATTTAATATGCGGTTGCAAACAATCTTAACAGTAAAACTAATAACTAATTACTTGAGGTCCGTAGACAAAACCACGCTCCTGTTTACCAAAAAATTGTTTAATGTAGAGAGTCTACATCAATTCTGCTACCAGAGAAGGCACGGTTCAGAGGTCCTGTTCCGGTGAACCTGTAGACCGCACCCTCTCGACTTGCCACACCCTTACGGTCTCGTTCGTCTTCAGCTCGGCTGCAGTCCGCCGCGCCGGCTGTCTTCGGGCTGCTGTGGTGGTGGTGGTAGCTCGCCTCCCCGGCGACTGTCTCTGGCTGCTGCTGTGGTATGGAAAGGCCCTAGGCGTCCCGTCTACCCCTCAGCGATGAACCCAGACAAATACATACCACTTGCACCGTTCAATTGTACGCCACGTCTGCGTGTCGACCAAACAATCACTGATTTTAACCAGCCCGCCCTGGTACTAATTTATGAACACTGTTTCACTGGTTGTTACGGGCCCCCCGGAATCAAAACAATGTGCCCCACATACCAAATTACACCAAAAAGGTCAATAATCTCCACGCGACCCCGCGAATAAAACTTAACCTAACTACAATGTGAGTCTGTGTCACACTGACACTGACAGTCGTCTGTCCAATACAAATTAAAACTACAAAAAAGGTTGCCGTAAGTGGCCATTTTGTTCCGAACAGTTGGTATAAAAGAAAATTATAGGAAGTCTGTCACGGGATACGGGTCGTTCACGCGAATTAAGTCACGTGCAAGCTGCTATTACTTAATATTCTAACGTTAAGTGCCTCAGTAGTTGAGAATTCTTGGTAAACTTATAATAGACTTTAATATCAGGTAAGATGACGGTAAAGTACTTAGCCGTAAATAAAAAAACTGAATTAAAATTTAGTCTCACAACTCGGGTGAAGCTCCATAATATTGTATTACCAATTGATAATAGTTGTTTCTAAACATTACCAACATTACCATCACCTCAGTCTTCTTCAGAACGAAGACTCGGCAAAGAACAGATTCTTTAACTAAACTCGTTTACTATAACGTAAAAGAAAATTTTGTTACAAAAATTAATAATCAGGAGAATGGGCAAAAATGTATGGACCGTGGTACCCGCTCCAATAGTTATAACCAATATACATTTGAAAAGATATTTACATGTAGGAAAACGTATGCCGAGGCGCCAGTTCTAATTCACGTTTTGAAAGCAGTAATCCCACTAACTATACTACCAGTAGAACCATGTCGCGTAGCGATGAAAAAATACTACCACCCCCTCCCTTACCCTGTTTGTCGTAAAAGGCGACTAACAGACTAAAGACTGCACATACATTATAAAAATGTAATTTAACATTTGTATGGACTTTGTCAAGTTTCTAACTTAGGCAAAACAGCCGATAGATTGATTATTAATTTCGCTTTGCCAAAAAACAGCCTGGGTTGATATAGATGGTTTAGATTCCGCAAAAAAAAGACTGGTTTACTCTAGTATTGTCAGGAAACAGACGTTTGAATATAAACCAGGACTTCCTAATATCTGAACGTGTTCTTCGGCACTGAATCGTTTTTAGAAGTTAGAGAGTCTCAGTGGACAAACCTAAAACGAATTATGCTACAGCAAACTCAAACTAACTTGAAACTTCCAATTGAATTCATGCCTGAAAGCGGGTGGTCAATATAATCCAGCTTATAGCCTGTTGGTTACTCTGTCTACATCACTCACGATGAAGCCAATGGGGGCGGTAACACAATTAAGTTCAAAATTGAATTTGTGAGCTTTATATACGAAAAGTTAACAGCCATATACGCTGTGGTACAGTCAGCAATATATTTCGTTTAGCATTTTAGTGCGTTGTCATAGCAAATCTACAAATAGTCTAATCGTTGCTGTGGTAACATTGACTCCTTTCTTTGCTATAATTTTCTTTAAAATTCGTTCATTTATCTCGTACCGTTGACGTTGACGCAAGGTAATTGCAACTACAAAATTGTTTTGCATAAACTGCCCTTGTCGGAAAAATTTATCCATTGTAATAAATATAGGTGAAAACAAAAAATTTGATAAAGGTTTGTTTTTTTAGAGAATACCTTCTACATACAATCTTCGAACAGTCTATTCATATTTTCTACGGTCTTCCTTTTCCCCTTTAACTACCTACTTTCATTACCATCGAATATTTATTTGTTCTTAATAATAATAAAAATAAATTTATTTTTCGTTTATAACTTATCTAAGACTATAAACTAAAATACACTAAACTTATACATCAGCATAATGATACTTTGATCACACACACAACTAACACAGATACTACCGCACGCAAAGGATAATACGCTTCTATGGTCCAAGATTTGCACTAGACGTTGCTATTGAGTGACTTTGAAACGTATCTTAGTCGTGGATCAATTGGTTCTCAAAATGGTTGATGTTAGACATTGTTCCAATTTCTCTGAGAGAATTCAGTATCGGCAGTATCAAATATCTCTGTTACTTTGACCTATGAGCAAACCCAAAGAGTCACTTTAGGGTCAGTTGTGTGTGTACGAAACTATAAAAAATTGGTATTTATTCCATGGAATCATGTTGGCTTATGTGAAAGATAAAAAACTGTTAAAATGTACTGATGATTGCAAAAAATGAAGCGAACTCATTCAAACACTTAATAAAATATTGCACTATATACACTATATAAATTATTTATATATATACTTGAAACAGTTAATAGTCAGGCAACGGTTAGTCACATTTTCATTCATCACACGGGGTTTCATTTAAAAATGTATTTTTTTACAACTATTCTTCAACTTTGTAATGAAACATTTAAAAATAACAAGGTCTGATAACCAGTTGTGTTGTATGAGAGCTTGAATGCTATTTTGTTTTAATTCTGTTTTTTAATTCCAAATTTCTTACGGTTTTAAACTTTCCCACACGGAATCATTTGATTACCTACAATTATTATTATTATAACCGTGTCTTTCGGTGAAAGAATACTACCACCCCCCCCCCCCCCCCCCGCTTTCCTTGGGTGTCGTAAAAGGCGACTAACGGACTAAAGACTGCACATACATCCAACAGCATAGAGCGGCGATGGGCTCACCACCTGTCACGTTGAGCATATGTGCAGTCGTTATTTGGTGAAAAGATTATTTCTACAGCGTGTTAGTTAACACGAGGGACATATTTAATCCTATGGTAGTTTATGCCTGGATAAATATAAACAAATAAAAAATACTACTCGAAGCATATAAAATAATTCAGAAAATCGGTGTAAGAATTTCATATAATTTTCCGTAATGTTAGGGCACCCTAGTGCTTTCGACTCCTTTACGCGTATGGTATTGCATAAAAAGCTGTCGTGGTTGGTGTGACCCGTTTTACCTTCATACTTGATATTTGATTTTTATAGATTCTTGATATATGATCTTTTCCCGCTCTTTACGCTAACCTTATATAAAATATAATAATTATGCAATTTTTTTTTAATGATTCGGATTGCGAATAGACTTTCTAATGTCCTCCATTCTGGGTCCCCATCTCTGCAGATTGTATGGCCTGCATTGCATTTGGATATATACCGAGAACATGGAGACGTGTTAAGGTAATATACATACTAAAACCGGGTAAACCAGACTATGAAGAACCCAAAGCTTTTAGGCCAATAAGTCTCCAATCTTTTCTTCTTAAGACCTTGGAAAAGATGGTAGACAAATTTATCAGAGCGGGACCATTAAAAAATTCCTACTTCACGGACTTCAATGCGCGTACCAGCCATGGAAGTCTATAGAAACCGCTCTTCACCATGTGAACAAAGAGATCAGCGTCTGCACATTCGTAGACATTGAAGGTGTATTTGATCGCACAACCTTTGACTCCATCAATATGGCAGCCAGTGTCATGGCGTGCCACAACCAATCTGCAAATGGATTGAATGCATGTTAAAGGGTAGAATAATCTACTCAAAACTACTTGGGGACAGTTTACTCGCTCAAACAACTAGAGGGTGCCCGCAAGGGGGAGTCCTTCTCCTCTGCTATGGAGCCTTGTAGTTGATTCAATCATAGCAAAACTAAAGCAAGGACCATTTTATACGGTTAGTTTAGTACGGTACATTTAGTACGGTAGTTAGTGGTCATCACAGTCAGTGGAAAGTTTCCCTCCACGATATCAGAGCTAATGCAACGTGCCCTATGTTTGCTGGAGGATTGGTGTAATACCAATCATCTAACCGTAAACCTGGGGAAAACAACCGCTATCTCCTTCACGAAGATGAAAAACCTTACGAAACTGGGAAGCCAAAAACTTTACGGCACTTAACTTCCCTGGTCCAGAGAAGTGAAATATCTAGGCATAACACTGAATAAGGTACTTACCTGGAAACAGCACATAGACACGACCGTCACCAGGGCCTATAGGGTCTTTGATATGTGTCGGTCCACTTATGGCAAAACATGGGGGCTTAACCCCAAAATCATAAGGTTGATCTAAATGATGATGGTGCGGCCGATCCTCACATATGGCAGCATCGTCTGGTGGCCCAGAACCAGGCTTAAAATCTGTAAGAATGCTTTAAGCAATCTTCAGAGGACAGCATGCATGGCGATTACTGGGGCATTCAGCACCACACCGACGGCGGCTCTGGAGGTCCTTACGGACCTTCCACCCCTGCACAGTGTCATAGAAACAGAGGCAAAGAAAGTGCTACATAGACTAAAGGTGGCCGGGCTGTAGGACGCAGCTAAGCCTCTGACCAGACATACAAAATGGGAACCTAATGATTCGCTTAACAGGATCATGGAAATGGGGTGTGACAAAATTTCCCCCCAGTACATGTTCGAAAAGAAATTCAGTATATATGTCCCAACTAGTCATGAATGGAAACAAGGACCACCGTCTCCAGAGAAGAACAGCCTAATCTGGTACTCCGATGGATCCAAAATGGAGTCAGGAACTGGAGCTGGAATCTTTAGCAATGACTTTGAACATAGTCAACTCATGGGAAAATTCGCAACTGTATACCAGGCCGAAACTTTTGCATGTCTCCTATGCGCAAAAAAGAATTTAGAACTCGCTCCCAGAAAGCGAAACATGAATATCCTGAGTGACAGCCAAGTAGCACTCAAGTCAGTTATATCGGCTCGGATCGACTCCAACCTTGTTCTTGAAACCTCAAAAGCTTTAAACAAGCTAGGTGGACACAACAGGGTGAGATTGATCTGAGTACCAGGCCACATGGGAATACATGGCAATGAGATGGCCGATGCACTTGCCAGGGAGGGCTCAGACACCCTATTTATTGGTCCTGAGCCGTTTGTTGCACTGGCACCGAACACCATCAACAAGGCCTTTAAGGACCAAATCCAAAATAGGCATAAAACCAAATGAGAAAAGCTACCCGGCATGAAACACTTAAAATCCTTCATAGGTGAAGACGCCCTAAGACGGAGTAAAATCTCATGCAAAGGTAGCAAAAGGCAGGCACGAACAATCATCGGAGCCCTGACCGGGCACTATGCCACAAAACAAATGCTCCATAGAATGCAACTAGCAACAGACAGCTTGTGCAGGGCATGTGGGAAGAAAACGGAGTCACACTTACTGTGTGACTGTAACTACCTTGCTAGGAAAAGAATGAGTCTCCTGGGATTGGCCTACCCGAAACCAAAAGATTTTAGGCTCTTCGCCCTCAGAGACATTGCCAAACTTATGGTAGTCGTTTTCACTGAGGAAACAGAGTGATAGGACGGAGTTGCACAAAATATTCCAATGAGTCGACGTGCTGCTGTGAGAGGGAGACCTCTGCAGGCTCCACTTAGATAAGATAAGATAAGATCTAATGTCCTCCAAGGTTCCTTGATTTAACTAACGCGCTGTATATTATGTCTTCGCCGCTGCCGAATGAGAATTCTGTTGACTATTTTTTATCTATGGCTTATTTGTTTCTTTTATTTATCATTTAAGAAAAAACAATAATAATAAGTGTCTTACAAAGCTATTAAAAATAAATTCAAATATTAACATTTTTAATTTATTTATAGATTTCGGTGAGATGCCTTGGTTCCCCCGCAAGATCTCGGACTTGGATCGAGCGCAGAATGTGCTCATGTACGGATCTGAGCTCGACGCCGACCATCCAGGGTTCAAAGATCCCGTGTACCGAAAGAGGCGAGAACACTTCGCTGCCATTGCCAATAATTACAAATAGTAAGTATGTTTTTAGCTTGCACTAAAATTGATTTGAACAATAATAAACTACATAAAAATTACAATTAAAAATCAAAGTTTTTGGAATTACTTTTTCATGCAAATTAATGAAAACAATTACTTTTCTAAAAAAATAATCTTTAATGTATAATTTTTCTAATAAGAAAAAAAAAGTTTTCTTAATCGAACCCATTCAAAACAGCAAACAATTACATCAGTATTCACACAAAACAAAGACATAGTAAACATTTAACCAAATGGACAAAGATCTTAAAAGATAAAAAGGAACAAAATGTCTACCTATTATTTTATTCCGAGACCATTACTTGGAGTGTTTGAAGTTAAAAGCCAACGTACTTTACACGTTTGAACAAAGTTTAGTACAATATGTTTAAATTGTAAATGCAGCTGTAACTATCAAAGTACCAAGTAACACAAACAAACAAAATAATTTTATCGGTTCGAGGTCGTCAATCAATAAATTATAATTTTACTATTATAATCTCAATCACCGTCTATTTGTAAAAAGTAAAAATGTTATTTATTTAGGTACTTAAGTATTAACTTAAGTGTAACAAAGTGATTTTACTAATGATTGTCAAGAATGTATGTTTAATAAAAGCTTCATGTTGTAGCGGTCAGCCCATACCCAAAGTTCAATACACAGACACTGAAATCAAGACGTGGTAAGTTTAGCAACGTTGCGTGTGCTAGCTTCTTCATATATATTTTTATTTGCCACCTGCTGTTCTTGGTATTAAGTACTCCTTTGCGTAACGTGTTGATGTGGTTATTATATTTCATCTAATAATAGTTTCTGTTGCGCTCATGCGATATCCATATTTCCACAGCGAAATCATTTGTTTATCCTTTCCTTTCATGTATGGTGTTCTCTTACAAAACGAGCTGATGTTATTATGGCTTTTTTGTATTTGATCCTATATTTAGCATCGTATTTTAATGAACAGTCAATAACTGTTGCGATATTCCGTGACGCAAATACAAACGATAAATTATTTTGACCTAAATAGCGGCTAACTTCCATCATTCACGCTGGACCGTCTTGACATCGGTCCGTACAGTCACGATGAATATTATTACTATGAATGCAATAAAGAACTTTGACCTTGGATTAGTTCCAAGGTCAAAGTTCTTTATTGCATTTAATATTGTTTTACATAATTATATTAAGCTAAGAAAGGTAAAAAGAAACAAACATGACCCTAACAGGACAGAGATAATATATGGCAATATAAATATACGACAATGACATGCTAATGTGATTTAGACATACATAGGTACTTCACGTCCGTTTCTTGCTGTGGTAGGCACGGACCACTGCATCTGTCCATTTGCTAAGAACCTGACACACAGAGGTGCTAAGGATTTAATAATATGTGACTCCATGTCCGCAGAAAAATAATATATTAGTTTCAAAGCAGCTTAATTATTAGCTTATTGTCTAAGGTTTACGCAAACACTACACATTTAAATAAAACACTTTTTGCGGATATAACTCCCGTTTACAATTTACTAAATTAAGTACAAAGTTTTTACATAAAAATTAAATGCGAGTTGGATCCGTAAAAAGTGTTTCATTTCAGTATTAGTATAGTGTTATAATTGCAGAATTATTCACATTCATATTAATTTTACATTTATTTAATTGGTCAACATAACAGATAACATTTACTGAAATTAAATATACTATTTAGTTCGATGCTAGATTGTGATCGTTCGATAATACCAATGTACTAATGAATGTATAATACCAATAAAATAACGTCACTACAACAGATTTACAAAATTAAAAGGGTGTGTAATGTTTGATATAAATACTTATGGTGTATAATATAATTTCATTTGATATAACAACTGACTAAATATAATAAACATTTAATATAATATTAGATTCTATAATTTCATTTGATGTAATGTATTTTTGATATAATATACATTTGATATAATAATCTTTCATATGATAAGATTAACATTATTCATGTAATAAGCAAGCATCATGCAAGCAAGCAGCAGCATTCAATTAAGCAAGCAGCATGCAAGCAAGCAAGCAGCATGCAAGCAAGCATGCAGCATTTAAGCAAGAATGCAATATGCAAGCATGCATGCAGCATGCAGGCAAGCATGCAACATGCAAGCAGGCATGCAGCACGCAGCAGGCATGGTTTCTGTCAAGGCTCCAGCGCTGCGCGGGCTTAAATTACACTAGCGTAGGGCAGACTCCACGTACGAGTAGACTTGTCTACTCGTACGTGGAGTCGGTTTTGCCGCAATTCGTTTCTGTCACTGAATTTTTAGCACAACCTCAACGAAAACCCAACGTATTAACTTTTTAAGACAATATTAGAATTCGATTTAGGGTTTAATGCTATTTTTTATTTATAAAAAATTATATCTACTATACTTATATTATATAATATAGCTTTATAGAAAAAAGTTGTTAGAGAATATGAGTATTATATCAAATGAATAATATACGTAATGTTGTTATAGGAAATGTATTTAGAACAAGTAAAAATTATATCCAATGAACGTTATGTCCTTTGAAATTAGTTCATTTGTCAGTATATGAAATGATACGCACCCAAATTAAAAACCGAGATGCTGTAGTCATAAGCTAAACCATTCAATAGCGGTTTTTTTTTCAAAAGCATCTGCTTTCTGTTTATAAATATCATAGCTGATTACCAGTGCTCGTGACTGTACAATTCGCCACCTATTACGATACTAATCCCGTCTGCAACACTGTGGCACGTGTACGCCACTTCTCGGATTCATCACATCGCTTAAATATTGAAGTTATATTGACATTTACAGGGGTATCGTGTTCCGTGAACTCCAGAAACTTTACCAGAAGCACGCCTGCGAGGAGTATCTCGAAAATTGGCCCCAGTTAGTGAAGTACTGCGGCTACAGGGAGGACAACCTTCCCCAGGTATTTACTCTACAACACAACTAGTTGCCGATTAGTTAGTGTAAAGTCAGTGCTTCCGAACTGAATTGTGTCGTGTCTTGCTCGACTGCTACTAACACTTTGTTGCAGAAGTGTTTTATGAAATGTACGAGTAAGTTTGTAACGGACTGTGAATTGATTTGTATTATGTTGTTTATTTGGTGTATTTGATTTAAAGTTTATATATTTGTTTTTTTGAACATATTAGGTTTATATGTAGCATATTTATACCATGACTTTTAACCATGCATAGTTAAATTGTTTTTAATTATTTTATTAACTTGTTTGAAGACTTTAATCAGATTACAAAGTATTAATGCGAGGATTGTATAGAATCATGATGGGACTGACATAACATAGTGTTAAGTCCATAAAAAACAAAAGAATTTAAAAAAAGGCAAATACTTTTTAACCACTCGTTTGTCGCGCGGCCGGCGCTCAATTTACCTTGTTTGTCACGCAGTTTTGCGTTACCGTAGTGCACTTGAACAGCTGCGTTAAAACAGTTTTTATGACCCGATCCTGTTTGTTTACGAACAAATGATGTTTTATTTCGTATAGCTTATTGATGAAGCTATGAATATTAAAAAAAAAGAGTACCTGTAATGGTAAAATAATTTATAAGAAATTCGGGCATTTTGCTAAAGAGAAAATTCACTACTTGTAATAGGAATTGATTTATAGTATTAAATCTAAATCGATAAATAGTTTTTTTACATTATTTTAAACTAAAATAATATTCCTTTCCGTACATGCCATTTTTTTTAATGAATTAGATGCAATTCAGTCTTAATATGAAAGCAAACCACACACAAAAAAAGTAAGGCGTTAATTGACATAAATATTTTAAACTTTATACTTCAACCAATCACAGGCCTCTTCAACTTTTTTTTGAGATATCATTGTTGCCAAATTCATAATCTAAATTACCCAAGAGGTTTTGGTGTGGCCGTATATAAAAAAAAACTACCGAATGGGTAGAAATCTGACAAACGACTGTCTTTTGTTCGCGGTGCTAAGTACCGCGAAACAATCAAGGGTATTAAGTAGTAGTTAGTAGATAGTACATCTGTCAAGTGATATCTACCAATCATTGACGACTATCTCATTTGACTGCATAATTGTGTGAGTCGCTTAACATATTAATATCATATTAACTATTCACGTTCGTAATATTTGATTACATACATACATAAATAATGACGACTATTTTTCCCGAAGGGTTAGTCAGCGACTAGGCAATGAGGACAGCAAAAACAGTCTCTACCATTGTCCACTTTTATTTGATTATTTACGTTAATAACGCTTAAATGAAATGAAATATGACGAAACGTTGATAAAATTATGTATCTCAGGTGGGAACTATCACATTTTTATTAGATTTGAGTTCTAAACTAAGTTGGTTTTAATATGATTATTATTTTTATTCTGACTTTTGGACACACAAAATACTGCTTCATTTGAACATGCATAACATGTTTAAGATTGTAATATGTAGGTTTAAGGCAAATTTCAGACCTAAACTGAAGACACAACTGAAAGCGAAAAAAATGTGTATATTTTTGTCTACAGCTTGAAGATGTGAGCGTTTTCCTGAAACGCAAAACCGGATTCCAAATTCGTCCGGTGGCTGGCTATCTGTCCCCCAGAGATTTTCTCTCCGGCTTGGCCTTCCGAGTGTTCCACTGCACACAGTACATCCGCCACTCATCCGACCCTTTCTACACACCGGAGCCGTAAGTATAGCAAGCAGATTACGAGTATTTATAGTGTATTGTGAATAATTTTTTTAACAGGCCGCACACTGATCAGTGTTCCATGTAAAGAATTTCTTTTGTGTCTTGTGGCGCTGTGTTCTAAGTGTTAATTGTGAACGCCGCGGTGGCCGAGTGGTCAAGCGGTCGGATCGATATCCGGAGGCCCGGGGTTCAATTCCCAGGTCGGGCAATTAGTGTGTTTCGGATTTTTCGATGCATATCACGGGTTTGTAATCACCATCCCGCATTTGGCAAGCGTGGTGATTAAGCCAATACCAATCCATTGTAGCGATGACTTGATTTTAATGATGGAGGTCTTAGAAGACAGTATAGAGGCTGTACTTTACCTTTTATTCATTGTCAATCGCCTGTTTTTTGTAATTAATTATGAATCGCTTCGGTGACCAAGCGTCAAGCGCTTGGCTTGATTCCCGGCTCGGTCCAAGTGTGTTTCGAAAATGTTGCCTAATTTGTAATCACTAACCCGCGTCTGGCAGCCTAGTAATTAAACCTCATCAATTGTAGAGATGACTTGATTTCAATTATGGAGGCCTCTGCCTAGTAGTGGGACGGCGTATAAGGCTTTACTTTGCTTAGTAATTGTTTAGTCAATCCCACTGGTTACACGTATAGGAAGAAGTGCAACTATGTACTACAAATACTTTTTAAATATTTGTAGTAGTTCAAGATAAGTGTCTTTTAAAACTTGTTAACATGTTAAACTAGATACACAAACAAAGAAAAACACCCAGACACGAAATCCATTTAGTGTTTGATTTAGGGAGGTCAATCAACTCACCGTGCTCTGGGTCACCCTAAAATGTGGTCCAGAGAGGTCATCGACTGACTTCCCTAATAGCGAGTCTGCTACCAAGGAACTTACTTGGTTCCTACTTATATACGATGCTTAAAACTATAATCGATATCAAATAACTTACATACTATGAAGACGGTGACTGCGCGTCCCCGACGCCGCTTCGCCTCGTCCTCAGCTCGGCCGCAGTCCGCCGCGCCGGCTGGCTTCGGGCTGCTGTGGTGGTGGAAAGGCCCTAGGCGTCCCGTCTACCCCTTAGTACTGAACCCAGACAAATACATACCACTTGGTACAAATCACTCCACGTGTCGCACTCTGACCAAATCACTGAAGTTAATCAGGCCGCCCTGGTTTTAAACTAAACTTATGTTCTACACTGTTTCATAATTCCTACGGGCCCCCCCGAATCAACCTATGTGCTCCACATATCAAATTACACCAAAAAACTTTATACGACCGCGCGGTATTAAAACTTAACCTAACCATCAGTTCAACGTGAGTGTCTCACTGACATTGACAGTCGCCTGTCAATTACAAATTACAGTGTTGCCGGTCGGAAACGGTCGTTTAATTCCATACAGACCCCTGCCCCGATCGGAAGACTCCGATCGTTAGCTCAATCAATCGGGCAAGGAGAGACAGTTGCTGTGGCTCATCGCGGAATCGAACCGCAGGCCCATACTCGCCAACAAACAACTTTACAATGCTGCCCTAGCTACAAGCAGGAGGGCAAGTTATTCTCCTTTAACAACATACTAAATCTAATTAGCCAAATTAAAATAATATTAAATTATCTTATTCACCAAAGCTTATTTTCTAAAAATTTACAAACATCATTTAGTTACACCCGTGCCCTCGCCATTTTGTGCCATTGTCGGAGCGAATAAGTGAAGGTAGACCCTTACGCGACACGAAACGATCCAACGCGACGACGTAGGCCTCCGTGGACAACGAAGAAACTCCCAAGAGGACGGCCTTAGTAGCCAGGCACAAAAAAAACACAAAATATTTACCTACAACTCGGGCGTTGCGAAGGTTGGTCGGTTTTACCGAGAAAAGTCCAGCAAAACCCGTTGCGTGCGACCCCCAAGAACGGACGAGACTGAGTGACTCGGTCCGAAGGCAGACCCCCCGTCTGCGGCTGCACGGGTGAAGATGTCCACTGTGATAAAATAAACACCGAAAGAGCACTACACAAAAAAAGCTCTTTGAACAAACAATATTCAAAATTACAAATTAAGTTACCCAGTAACACATCCAATAGACGTCAACCGTGACGTACTGGCCTATTGAAAGGCTCATGGGAAGTTTCGCAATTTCCCAAACTCTTGCATAGTTATGGAAATGGTACACAAACACAATGACTCTAGACTATGCGGAGTCGAGTCGTCAAACTGTGTACATAATAGAAACAAAAAACAAAATAGTTGGCACTGCCAGCAGTGTAAAGCGACCCAGAGCTGTCTGGGTGCCTAGTAGGACCCGTCCTAGTACACCCGAGCCCAAGAGTATGTCAATTGGGCCAGGTGACAAAGTGTGGGTCTGTCCGATCTAGACCAATGTATGTGCCGTTATCCCTGCGGGCGAATCGGTAGAAGGCTATTAACCTACAATGATAACTTTATTACCGTAACCGAAATTGACATTCTCAACATAGATGCGTGTACCGAGGAGAGGGTGACTTGTGTTAGCCCCGTCAAACTCCCAGTAAACATGCCACCAAACAATGTTGCACAAAATTAAAATTTGAAATTTAAGATTTCTTTAAAATCTTTCGAACGCGGCCGCCGTAGTAGTTAGCAAAACCGTCCGTGGTTTTGCTCTCGCAAAGAGGGGGGCAGGCTAGCTATGGCCTGCCCGGGTCCCCCATCCCCAAAGAAGGCCCCCGCCTGTGTGATACCGCGGGTGGTACTATAACCGCTGCGGCATAGCTCGTAGAGCGGCGACGAGAACCGCTGTGGCGGCGAGAACCGCTGTGGCTGCTCGATCGCGCTGCTGCACGCAAGCGCGCACAGAGCGCCGAGCAGAAAGGGGTCCTTCCTTCGTGACACCGTCGGGGCCCCCGCCCGTGTGATCCCCAAATCGCACACGGACCGGCGGTATGGTTTGGGGGCACCTTCCGGTGTGGGGGCGCACCTCGCGCATGACTGGGCCTCCAGTCCACTAGTAGGTGTGTGCTCCGCGCTGGAGCACCCCTGCCCGTGTAACGCTGCCACCGCTGTTATGTGGTCGGTGAAGCCGCTCCCGATCTGTTGACACACAACAAGAATAAATGGAGTGGTCCACCAAATGCAATGCGGCGTTGAGGCCTATAGCCAAAGCAAAGGCCGCTGCGCCTTGCTATACGCCGCCTCGTAATTACAGGCAGCGCTTGTTGGTCCTGGCACCGCGTCGTAGTGTGGCCCGTTTGACCACAGTGTGTACAAGCCGGGTCCATGCCGGCTGCTGCAGTCAGCGCCGCCAGCCGCGCTGTAGTGTGTCCTGGCTGCGTCTGTGCCGTGGGATTCGCCTGGCGTCCCATTGAAGCCTGCGCCTCTGATGGCGGCAGGTCAGGCTGGGAGGTCGCTACGACCCCCGTCTCATCGCCGAGGAACCTTAAAAGTTCCTCCAATCCCGGCAGAGTAGCCCCACCTTTCTCTGCCGTTTCCCGCTCAAACCGGGAACGAACGTCCGTTGGCAGCTTGTCCAACACAATGTGTACCAGTAGCAAGGAACACTCGGCTACTGGCAACCCTAAATTTCGTAACGCGGTACACGCAACTGTGACTGGCGTCAACAGCTGCGTCTTTAAGTCCGCCCGATTGGCTACCTTAGGTAGCGACAACAATTGGCGCGCGTGTGCGTCTACCAATGACCCCTCTTCCACAGCGCCACGCAAACTTCCTACCTGATGTGTAGGAAGCCTATCAGGTATCCTGGGCCCTCCCATTGGTGGCGGTGTGGATGGCTGGACATCCCCTATCCGTCGCCTTTTAATGTCGCAGGCCGCCTGGACAACATTATCATTGAATTCCATTATTTGGGCAAAATTATTTTCATATGCCGACCATACCTCTTTGTTGGACGGTGGAGTTGCCTCCGACAAAACCACCATGGCGGTCTCAACGACACCCGCTGCTTCAGTTGCTCCGCCCCCTCGAGGATGGCGTCGTCTCGGTCACTCCGGGACAGCAGCCCCTGCACGGACACGAACCATCGCAGCTCCTTGGCCAGGACTGCCTCCACCATCGCGTTGTCAACAAAAAACAAATAAAAGAGGGATTAGTTTTATGTCCAACAATAGCACAAAAGGCAGAACAATGTCTCCTACACACATACCCTTTTAATTACAATGTAGCAACAACCAAAATTAATAAGTACAAAAAAACTTATACGGGTTTGCAACGAGAAGCGCACTAACAAATAAAATGTACAAGTATTATTATTACATAGTCCCTATGCATAAATCAATCAATTCAAACCAATATAATGACTAAATAAATCCAAAATTGGTTTCCAAAAATGAAGGCACCAACAAAACAAGACGTGCCATTACCATTGTATAATCCGTTACATAACAATCCAACCAAGTTTCAAACAAGGTAGGTAACACCTAACATGCAAATAAAAAACTCTGGTTGTTTCCAAAAGGCACAAAATAAAAATAAAAAGTTTTCACCGATATAACATATGCCGCGATGTAAAACAAAACAAATCTAATCGGTCCAAATAACTAGAGTAAATAAAATGAATATTTAACTAAAATTACACAATGATGAACCAGTAACTCCAAAGAAAATAAAATAAAATAAAAATGTTCCTTAATACTACATACGCCACTATGTAAACAAATCATTTACCAAACAAATGTTACAAATGAATGGAACTCAAATTAGTTTCCCAAAGAAAACTACAATAAACTAAATGTTATTTAATTATACATAGGCCAAATTTACTATGTGAACCAACAATTTATAATGTAACATAACTGCAATATTGTGAATCAAATGCCTACAATATTTAAATATGTTTTCAAACATTAAAACAATAGACCAAATAAAAATACCACAATTTTCAATGCTTTGACTTTAAGTTCCTAACCTAACCATCAGTTCAACGTGAGTGTCTCACTGACATTGACAGTCGTCTGTCAATTACAAATTACAGTGTTGCCGTTCGGAAACGGTCGTTTAATTCCATACATTTAGAAAAAAAGTTTTTTTCTAAATTGACCCGACCGGGAATTGAAACCGGGACCTCAGAGATGGCGCGACGCCAGAATCGGCGTGCTAACCATTCGACCACGGAGGTCGTCGTCGTATTGAGTATTTTTTAGTATTATTAACAAAGAACTTCGTAAGAAATACTAAAGTGTTCTTCTTCTTCTTCTTCTTCTTCTTAGTCGTACACTCTTGGCGGAATGGTCGTGGTCATGGGTTGTCTTGAATATTCGTTGCGGCTTTTGCGATACCTCTCCATCTCTCTCTATTTGTGGCACTGCGGGAACATTCAGTAAGGAAGCACTTTGTAGATGATTTAATGCTGTCTGTCCATCTTGTGGGTGATCGACCACGAGAACGTTGACCTTCTCCTTTCCCTTGCACCACCAAACGTTCCAAGGAGCTTTCGTTGCGGATGATATGTCCAAACATCTTTAAGATTCGTACTTGCACAATCGACCAAATTCTTTGTTTGATACAGAGCTCTTTCAAGATGGAAACGTTTGTCCGGTGAGCGGTCCATTTTATCCTCAGTAAGCGCCTCAAACACCACATTTTAAGGGCGTCAATCTTTCTACGATGTTATTGGTGGACGTCCATGTTTCAGCTCCTTATAAGAAGATAGGAAATATTAAGCATCTCATTAATCGTACTTTCTGATTGTGGATTAGGATCTACAACCACAAACACTGGAAGTTGCAACTGGTAGATGCAACTCTGGACAACTTCACAATTCGCTATTTCACGTAAGTCTTGTTGGTTGTTATTCCTACGATCCATCACCATCATTTTGGTTTTATAGCGGTTTATAGTGAGACCAAAAACAGCACTGTTATACTCCAGAAGCATAAGAAATTTTATTTCTGCTTTTCCGTTCTATGTCTGCTAAGAAGAGTAGTATCATCTGCATACCTCAGGTTTGATATCAACCGACCGCCAACTGATATACCCTTTTTCCAGTTTTCAAAAACAATCCGCATTATGTATTCGGTATGCTCGTAGATATTAAATAATAGAGAGGAGAGAATACATTTCTGCCGAACACCTGCCTAAGTATTGAAATTCCCAGAATCAACTCCGTCCACGCGAACAGCAGCTGCAACAGCAGCTACAACAGCAGCTTCGTAAAGTCTCTTTATGAGGAACACTAAATGACGAGTGAATTATGCCTCAAACCAAATGCAAATTCGGCTGCCGTGAATGGCAGACATCATCGACGATTTTTTTAAGCTGTCAATCTTGTAAGCTTGAGTACCACCTAAGCTGTATCAACATACAGAAGCAATTGAAGGATTTAACGGAAAATTCAAATCAAATTTTACGTGTCCAAGTTGTCGCAGTAAGTTACTAAAATCAGATATTACCCGCTCCCACTAACCAACCGGCAAACGATTACCATCAGGGTGAGTCGTCAGCAGATTACGTAAACTGCAAAAGAGGCAGCCAACCCCTGCAGAAGCCTGAATCCAGTGTAACAACTGAAAATATTAGGCAGATCATTAAAGAAGAACTCGAAAACGTACTACATGGTTTTAGAATTAGTATTCTAAAAGAGTTCGAGCAAAAAACCGAGAAAGTCGATCAGATATCGGATACACTAAAGGCAATTGAGAACCAGCAGGAGGGCTTAAGGACCGACATCCAGTCCAACGGAAAATACATCACTTAAGGATACAGTGGCCAACCTCCACTCTAGAATAACTCGAATGGAACAATACTCCCAAGCCAGCAATTTGGAATTACAAAACGTGCCTAAACATAAATCTGAAAACCTTAGTTTATTGTGAGAAAAATCGCAACAGTCACCGACTGTAAATTTGAAAGATCTGACATGCAGCTGTGTACAAGGATAGCCAAAGTTAACAACGAGAGCCGACGTCCAAGATCAATAGTTATAAAATTTAACACCCAAAGAATAAGAAATCATTTTTTGGCCGCAACTTTGAAATTTAATAGAAGAAACAGAAATCCGACGGATAAGTTAAATACCAGCAGCCACCTAGGAATTGGCGGCGACAAGCAACCGGTTTTTGTGGCAGAGCATCTATCACCAGTTCAAAAATCACTTCACGCAGCAGCTCGGACAAAGGCAAGGGAGTTAAGCTACAAATTTGTTTGGGTAAGGGGAGGTAAAATATTTATGAGAAAGACTGACACTTCTGAATACAAAATTATTAAAAATACACAGGATTTGTATAATTATGTTTGGTAATTTATAATTATAAGTTATTGTTTTGATACTCGTATTTAGTGCGATTTTCATTGCTGTTTCTGTTTTTTATATCTTTTTACTTTCATTTAGAGTTTTTTGTTTTGTTACATTGTGAGTATTTAGTGAACTTTTTTTTAAACACATTTATTTATACATATACAAAGTATTTAAATAACCACCTTCACACTAATATTCAAGATAATACATTATGGAATATAAAAATATAAGAACAATTAACCTAAAACTAAAAACCTTAAAAATATAATATAAAAACTAAAATATATTATTAAAAGGAGTCCCTTTAGGCAAGGTTCCGAAGATACTGGCAGCGTTCCCCCTTTGAATAGCAAGACTTATTCTTTGTCCGAGGTAGCTGCCAGTTCTTCGGTCTCCTGTGATGTCGCCTAACCTTTTTGCCATTTCCTTAAAAAGTCTTATAGCGCTAGGACCCCACGGACCAAGGGTCTCGACACCGAATGGGACAAATCATAGTGAACTGTATGTCAATTGATAGTTTAAAAATATATAACCAAAATGTTAGAGGGCTAAATACATACAAGTGCGTCTGAGGTGCGTCATCAAATAACAAATAATATTTATGATATATACTTAATTACAAATACTTTGCTCAATAGTGGGTGTTTTGACTGTGAATTTTTTGAGAGTGGTTATAATGTGTACAGACGAGACCGAAAAACATCTGCTTCAACTAGAAAAAGGAGAGGTGGTGTTCTCTCTCATAGCAGTTTCTAATCGGCTGAACTCAACACGCAATGCTGAGCATGAGACTGATTGTGAGGACCTATGAGTTTCAGTTACCTCAAAATCAGGGCAAAGAACAACAACTCTTAATCTGTGTGCCGTCTATTTACCACCACCAGTGACAAATAATAATTTGAAAATATTTACTGATAAGGTTAACTTGATTTTACAATCGTGTCCTGATCATGAATGCACATTGATTGCAGGAGATTTTAACATGAGTGGTATATGCTGGCCAAGCAATCATAACAGTGATACTTTGAGCTTAACGCCTATAAACTACGATAATTGTGAAATGCTGTGAAAACTTGTAGACTTTCTAATACTTAACGACTAAAAACAATTTAATTATGTAACTAACTAAAGCAATTAAATCTTGGATCTAATTTTATACAAAAAGGAGTTCTCGAACGTCAGTAATGTATACTTATAAGAAATATAGATAAATTTTATCCCGCACTCGAAATTCAACTGAAATTGAAAACGGAAACAATAAAAAGATCGGTTCCATTAATACGCAATAATTTTTTAAAGGATTTTTACTACTTGGCAATAAACGATTATCTTGAATCAGTTACGTATATGTGAATGAGATGGTGACTCAGTTCTATAAGATAATAAATGAGACCATTGCTAACCATGTACCCATGACCAAACCTCGCCAAGGATCTTATCCTAACTGTTATTCACCACAGTTGATACGTCTATTAAAATATAAGTATAAATGCCATAAAAATCCGAAATACTTCTGGACTCATGTTAAAAATTTAAGAAGCAGTTGTTCTTCATATCCAAATACTATGGTCTTAAACAGCAATGTGACTTCTGACACGCATCGAATCTCTGACATGTTTGCGACCCATTTTGCTTCAGTTTATGAGCTTGACGACAATGATATCTACAACTATGTTCATCCTCCAGAGTCGAGTACAGATGTTCTCAATACACTTTGTTCTATTAAATTGGATCCAGATGAAATTAAAACAACTTGATATAACAAAAGGAGTCGGTCTAGATAATATTCACCCAATTTTTCTAGTAAACTGTGCAAGCACACTAGCCTACCGTTATCTATACTTTTCAAACAATCTTTACAAACGGGCACATTCCCAGATGCATGGAAACTAGCAAGGGAGTACCTGTACACAAAAGTGGCAAAAGACTGTATAATTAATTATCGACCTATATCCATCCTCTCAATTGTGTCAAAGGTCTTTGAATCAATTGTTTATTCGATAATCTACGGATATGTACAAAGGCACATCATCGTCGAACAGTACGGTTTTATGGCAAAGCGGTCTACAAACACGAACTTGGTGCTTTTTACATCTGAATTGATGGAGGCAGTTGATCAGGGGTCACAAGTAGATGCGATCTACACGGATTTTTTGAAGGCGTTCGACAAGGTGAGTCCGTTGAAAGTATCCGTGAATGGTGAACAATCTGAACCCTTCATAGCGCTATCCGGTGTTCCCCAGGGCTCGTTCTGGTGCCCCTCTTCTTCAACATATTTATTAACGATATAGCAAGAATTATTAAATACTGCAAAATTTATCTTTTCGCTGATGATTTAAAGCTGACCAGGACCGTCTCGTGTGTGGAAGACTCTACTTGCTTGCAGGAAGATATTAACAACCTTCAAGAATGATGCAGCAAAATAAAATGTTCCTGAATGCTTCTAAATGTCACCATATCAAGTTTACCAAAAAACGCAATAAGCTTCTCAACGAGTATTCGATTGCTGGTAGAAACTAAAAGAAGTAACTGCTATCAGAGATCTCGGAGTGATAATTGATACTCAATTGCGTTTTTCAGAGCACATTGACAATGTCATTAGAGAAGCAAATAAATCACTAGGATTTATTCTTAGAAGTACGAGAGACTTTAATAAACCCTCTTCAGTCATTCTGCTTTATAACAGTTACGTAAGAAGTAAGCTTGAATACTGCAGCACAGTTTGGTGTCCGGCCTACAAGGTACACATAAACAGAATAGAGAAGGTACAGAAAAAATTAATTCGCAGCCTATCATACCGTTTTAAGACTCCCAGAACCTTAAGAGCCTATACTGACAACATTTTCGTTTGGACACACTTGCTGTGCGTCGTAGCTATCTGGATATGTCTTACTTACATAAATAAATTAACAACTGCATTGATAGTCCTGTATTGCTCAATCATTTAGCTTACGACGTTCGGTCTAGAGTACCAAGATAAAACCACCCACAAGGGTGTGAGTTGTTTAAAAACAAGTTCTGCAGAACAAAGATGGGTCGCAGTTCACCGGTTGTACGTTTGACTCGTCTGTACAATGATCTGACTAAAGAGTTACCAAAGCTTGACATCCATTTTCAGAGCCTTTCTACGTTTACTCCTTAAAAGTAGTGATGCACTTCAGATTGCATGTAGTTAGGATATCTGTTTCGTTTTTTTTTATTTAGTTTTTATAGTTTAATTAACTGTACTTATGTTATTCTTGTTGATTTTACTTTAGATGCATGCTGTGGTTACCCCTAATTGTACGAACAGTTAGCTAAAAGCAACCTTAATTTTAAGAATGTATAATTTAAATGCTGTTACTTATGTCGGTGATCCAAAATATATAAATAAAATAAATAGATGTCGTGGTACACTCATTGTTAAAAGTACTTCCAACAGCTTCCACCATTTAACGGTGTCAAAGGCTTTACGGAAGTCTACAAAGCCAATAAATAGGGGGTTGTTGAACTCACGCGCTTTTTCTATATTTTAATATTAACTTTTGTATAGTAGTTACACTTTAACTAGGTATTATTCCTATGTGATGATTTGGAGAAATCCCTATTTCTATTTCCAAGACCTTTATAGTTTTATAATTAATGTGCATATATTTATTACCAATATTTCTAACAAAGACATTATAACTGATAAAACCCAAGCAATATTTTGTAATCTTTATGATACCCATATATCTGTGAACTCAATTTAGAAGTTGGCAAAGGATTGCCGTGAGAATACATTAATTATGAAGAAAAAGTACCTATAACCGAATGTTAAGAAAAGAAAAATACTTTTAATATTTATAAATTTTTACTTCAGAAGTGTGGCCGTGACCACGTTTAGATCTAACCGGGAACGTTTGTGTAGAAGCCAAGTTTCATTCACGTTACAAACCGAAATCTGCCTGCTGCCATGCTGCGGATAATCAAAATATTATACGTAATCTGCTGTCTAAATAGTTTGTTGAAGATACATATTTAATGATACAGATTTATCTCAGATAACTAAAAAACTCGAGAGACGTGGAGATATTTTTAAAATTATAGATTGCTAATACCAAGAAAATGTTTATATCTTTTCCCCATTAAGACTAAAGTACACGTATGATCATCAGTGGTTTGAATAGGAGGGAATAAACACTTACCTAAAAGGTGGGAAAGGTTACTTGCAGTTGTTGAAACATGATAAAAAGGATTATGGGTTTAGCTACTCCATGTCATACTTTTCCATCGATCATAAGCATTAGTACTCTACTTATTCCGATCACTGATTGCTCTTGTGCCTCATCTATGCATAGGATAAGATGTTAAACCGTTGATCTTGTTTTTGTTGTTAGATAGCAGTTGGTAATACCTGTCCACCCAAAACTAAGAAAAGGTTGATGGGTTAGACCCTGACTTTAAGCATGTCTAGCTAAAAAATTTTAAAGGCAAAGCAAATTACATAAAATGCTATTGAATACTCAACCAACTCTCTCACGGGTGCTATTATTTTTGTTTATTTATGTATTTGTTGTTAGGCAACGCACGCATAAATATAAGACTAATATTAATGGTCATTATAACGGTCTAATATTATACACATAAAACAATATTTAAAATAAAAATACTTACCTATTTTGGTTAAATTGTAATAATATGGGTGCTAATTAAACAGACATCTTTTTATTCGCCACTAAAAATCTACATTGCTTTATAAATTACTAAGTCAGCCACAGTTAACGAGCCCGATACAATCTTTGCCACTAGTTATCTTCTGTGTAAGCTACTCTAAATACAACTCAGCATGGTGGTTATTTTTTGGCATCTAAATTTGTAACGTGCAAAGCAGTAAACTTCTAAAATATTATTATATGACATCAAAAAGATATTCTATAAGCTTCTAATTATTTAAGTCAGTGCAATTAAAATGTAACTCATCCCACATTAATTAATAGTCAAAAATTGACATCAAATAGTAAATTACGGCCAAAAATATTACCTAGAAACTATTGAGGGGAGACAAAATATAAGACTTTATTTTTGAAAAATCTAATTGTGTATTGAAAACTACTCGTGATGATGACTCTCGATGAGCCGAGCCATGTTGCGTAGCGGCTCATTAAAATAATACTACTACCACTCCTGCCTTGGGTGTCGTAAAAAGCGACTAACGGACTAAAGACTGCACATACATCCAATAGCATAGAGCGGCGATGGGCTCACTACCGGTTACGCTGAGCACAAGTGCATTTGCAACTTGGTGAAACGTGGACTATGGTAGTGGACTGCTTCTGCGGTCTCCATTACCTATGACTTACCCTTTGGGGATATAGTCGTGAATCTATGTATGTATGTATAGAAATACTATCATTTTACATAAGAGGGTTAACGCATTTCGGTTTTCCATACAAACTTCCAAGTCGAAATTTTTAAAAACCAATAAGCCAATTTTGATGAAACTTTGCATGCTAAATTAAAACACAGGGATCTAAGTAGTTTGTTTTAAAACAATTTAAAAAAAGTTTTTGTAGCTGAGTTATTGCGATTTAAACTCCACTATAGAAAGTTAAAAATCGCAATGACTTAGTTAAATAAACATTTTTTTAAATGTTTTTAACAAACTATTTAGATCCCTGTGCTTTACTTCTGCATGCAAAGTTTCATCAAAATTGGCTTATTGGTTTTTAAAAATTTCGACTTGGAATTTGTATGGGAAACCGAAATGCGTAAACCCTCTTAAAGTGATTAATAGAAATATATTGTAGGTATCTAATAAAAAAACCGATATTGGATTATTAAAACAGCTCGCGCTTTAGTTGGTCTTCCACGCTTTCTTTTTAATCCAAGCGGTTGTGCCTTTCAAGGGTCGGATACCGGTATATTTTTCGAAACGTTACCGTCTTAAATGCCTAAAGAACAATTTGTTTTGTTTATGTTCGAACGGAACGTTATAAATAACGTTTTTAACGTTAAAAAAAATATCGATTTCGTTTAATAAAACCTTTTTGAACCGTTTTTATTTTATGTTTTGTGTTGCTCGATGTTTCATAACGGCAGCATAAACAAGTCCATACTTGTCGCCGCACGAGCACGACCCGCGCAGCACCGTCCTGCGGATTAAAACGGTCTTTGAAAACTTTCCTATTTCGTTTTCGTTCCGAACGCAATGCAAAAAACACAATACGAAGAACTGTTAGAAACGTTTAAAAAACGTTATTTTAAATAACGTTTCCGACACTTGGTGCCTTCACTAAAAACTTATTAAAACTCATCGAAAACTTTAATTTAATTACAGATGAAACATTTGCAATACGAACGCTTGAACAACAATAAACAAATACACGTGACTAACTCAACGGTACATGAATCGAATGGCGCTCTCTGATTGGTGCAAATGGCTGGTAGCTGACGTCTCGCGCACTTGCACCACAATACAATAAAATTGTGCTTGCGCTGAGTCGTTCTAAAATCTTACAGTGGCTATTTTCACGATAAAAGAACATGATGTATTATTATTTTAAATGCTTAGTTAAAATAAATGATGTTATCTATAGAAGCTTGAATAATGTTTTTTTGAGGACCTTGTGCTGAACTGCTATGCGATTCTCTAAGCGACACATAGACGCTGCGCGCATGGCTATGATCTGCTGTCTCTTTCCAATTCTATGAATATGATAGAGCCAGAGTCATTTGTCAGCGCTGCGGCAGCCGCAGCTTTCTAGGCTTTAGCTTAGAGAATCGCACGGCTGAAGCTGTAATACGTAAAATGGTGATGAGATGTAAAATCCGTGGCAGAGTTAGTAAGTTAGGTGGCAATGTAAAAATAAGAAAGACAAGTTAGGATAGTTGTTGATCTTTACTTGACGCTGTCTACAGAATATTAAGTTGGCGTTGTAAAGAGACGAATTAGTTTATTAGATTAGTTTGCTTAGTTATAAATTAAGAAGTTTGATCACGTGGCCAATAAAGAAATCTGTGGCTTGACTCATAATTTCTCAAATAATGTTATACACGTGTTGCACTTGCCGGCGCCGGCGGTATGTGAAGCAATATGGTGTCTGTAAGCAGCTGACCTCCGAATTGCACGATCGAGATATGTCAAAGCGGGCGAAAACACAATGCTTCTTAATTCATCGACATGATCGGTCGGCACTTTCAATATTAAAATTCACGTTGGGGCGGGATGTCAGGTTCGCTCCGTTCACAATCCGTGTGTATTTCGCTTTAATTACGATAAACTTTACAAACTACTGTTATTTCTGGAATAGTGCAGTCAAAAGATTGACATGTATTAGCAGAGTTGTGCTCTTTGACTTGTTGAAAATTATTGGTCCTACTTTTACTAACGTTAAGTACAATAATTGTTGTTTAGCCTAACCGATGTTTTTGAAAAATTTGATACCTGGGCTTAAAAATTAAAAGCTCTAATTTTGCTAGTGACTTATTTTACGTTTTTAATACAAAAAATAATTAAGTAAAAATATTAACAAACTAAAATATTTTTGCTAGACGGAATTACTAAGTTATATAATAAAACCGTCGAGATTAAAAATAAGCCGTGCCAAGAAGTGCCTCTACGTACCTATTATTCGCAACAGTTATTTTAATTTTAATGTAACTTACAAATAAAAAACATTTTAGTAGTGATTATGAGAATCCGATTTAATACTTTGTTGTATGAACTTGTTAAAAGTGACTGCTGCCACGAGCTTCTGGGTCACATGCCTCTGCTGGCCAATCCGAGCTTCGCCCAATTCTCCCAAGAAATTGGCCTAGCATCTCTTGGTGCTTCCGATGAAGACATCGATAAACTTGCAACGGTGAGTAAAATACATTTGTTTTAAGTCTATTGCCGGCCACTGTTTAACAATAGCCTCATGAGTGCCAACCATTCTTTCATTCATTCATTTTTAGGCAGTCCGCATCCATCCATTGAACGCCATCTTCCTTATGTCGTCGGTCCATCACGGTGCAAAAGCGCCCTATTCTGCGTTTGCCTAGATGTGATCTTCACCCTAGGACATGCCTGCTCAAACGGACGTCTATCCTAATTCAGATATGGCCTCACCACTCTTTTTGTTATCCACACTATTACACAGCCTTAACGTTATTATAACCTGAACGCAGACTTCAACTTAGGAGCGCTATGGAAGTTTAATGAGATCTCTTCTAAAGATAAGCCGAGCGTTATACCCAGTTACGAGTATTAATGTTATTTATGTGTGCAAAAACTTCAAAATAAATGCAAACTTTTGTTAATAATATTACCTATGTTTGTTAAATAACGCTCAAATATAATTTCTTATCTTAGAAGGGCTTGCCGAGGTCTACTTCTCGCAGTAGTACGTCGACCCATTGTTATATTTTGTGCAAAAAATATTATAAAGCTAATAAAACGTTGAAAAAACGATTGCGTAGTGGTCAACGAATTTAGGTATGATACTTATAGTCATAAGTATTACCTTAATGGGTCAACGCAGCCGCCCTGTATGCGGAAGACGTGGACTCATTTCCCACCAGAGGTGCATAATCCTGAAGTAATCGTTTTTAACGTTTTATTACGTTGTGCACAAAAATATTTCTAATATCTTCCAGCTCTACTTCTTCACGGTTGAGTTTGGACTCTGCCGGCAGTCGGATGGCACTTTCCGCGTTTATGGCGCTGGTCTCCTCTCCTCCGTAGCTGAACTGAAACATGCTCTGGTCACAGCATCTAAAATCAAGCGGTTCGATCCTGAAGTGACAGTGCATGAGGAGTGCATCATCACCTCCTATCAAAATGCCTACTACTATACTGACTCCTTCGAAGAGGCTAAGGAGAAAATGAGGTAAGATTAGTTTTTTTGACGTCATCATTTGTACAAAACCCTTATTATGGCTACAGCGTAATAATGAACTCTAATGGTCTGCTGGAATTTGCATACTAAGAATTTTATCTAATGAGCAATGTTTAATAATAATTAGGTTATTACAAAAGTTTGTGTTTAAACATTAGTTCATCCAGATCTTTGATAAAAACCGGATGGAATAATTACAGCTAAATGTTACGAAAAAATAATGAATTGCCTAATTAAAATATAAATTTTAAGTTATTTCAACTATTAGCACTATGTCATCAGGTCATACTTGTATTAGTATTGTTAGAGCACTTGACCAAAGAGTATGCAGTACCTACCTCTTTTTGCTAGTATAATAATTTTAGTAAACATAACTTGAATTTTAGTCATCTGCACAGCACAGGTTTCATGTGTTCTGTAGTCGTCTGTGACATAAGTGTGCATGTTAATTCAATGAATTTGTGTCTGCCACTTTTATAGGTACACTTTTGAAGTGATCTCTGGTGGTCCTTCGTGTAAAACTTGAAACCAAAGGCAAGGAATTGATAGTGTTTTTACGGCAATGGTAGCTTTACTATGTACCTGCCCAGTGAATTTTACGACACTGCCTCTAGTTTCTGTGCACAATCGTAAAATTACCTTAACGGCGGTGTGCAATTTAGCTTTAAAGGCAACACAATAAATAATCATACTGTTACTGCAAACAAGACTGTAATAAGACTGCTTACATAATTTGAATCAATTCAATCAATTCAAAAAACAACTATGAAGTGTGTCTCTTGAATGACTTTTTTAGAGGACATGAACATTGATATGAAAATTTGTATGAACAAAGATTGATAGAAAATGTAATAACGTAATAAAAGCAGAGCACAATTTAATTATTGCCATAATTTCGCCAATAATCCATTACGTTTTCCTGCAGTATCATGTAGACACTCCTATTAGATATTCAATTGCATTAAGAGGGTTAACGCATTTCGGTTTTCCATACAAACTTCCAAGTCGAAATTTTTAAAAACCAATAAGACGATTTTGATCAAACTTTGCATGCTGAAGTAAAACACAGGGATCTAAATAGTTTGTTGAAAACATTTTTAAAAAACGTTTTTTTAGGTGAGTTATTGCGATTTAAAGTCCACTATAGAAAGTTAAAAATCGCAATAACTCAGTTAAATAAACATTTTTTTCAATGTTTTCAACAAACAATTTAGATCCCTGTGCTTTACTTCAGCATGCAAAGTTCCATTAAAATTGGCTCATTGGTTTTTAAAAATTTCGACTAGGAAGTTGGTATGGGAAACCGAATGGCGTAAACCCTCTTAAACTAAAGCGTTGCGCATACGTAATTAATTTCTGTTGCCGACACGGAACACCAACTTCAACGCGGTTCAGTGTATTCAGTTGCTGATACCAGAGGCTGTTATCCACATTTTCTTTGAAAGTGTGTACACGGTTTTAGTGCGCTATTAGTCACTGCAGACCGCGTTTTCGTATGGTGGGGTCTTATGTCGGCAACAGAAAGTGTCTACGTTGACGCAGTCACTTAGTTAAATGTGATTTTAGTAGGAGTGACTTCTAAGACGCTGCGCAAACGAGTTGCCGACACGGGACACCGTTTCGTATGGTAGAGACCCGTGTCAGCAACAGTAAATATCTAAGTTTGCGCAAGGCTTAAAAAATTGTAATTTACAGGGCTTTTGCGGAAAGTATACAGCGTCCATTTGGTGTGCGGTACAATCCGTACACTCAAAGCGTTGAGGTGTTGAGCAATGCTCAGAAGATAACAGCTCTGGTCAGAGAGTTGAGGGGAGACATCTGCATCGTGTCTTCTGCCATCAAGAAGATATCAGCCCAAGACTCCACTATTGATGTAGAAACTATCGCGAACATGCTTCATACTGGACTCCAGGTAAATGTATGAAAATCGGTAGAGGTGTGGTTGTACGGGTTCCTTCGGGTCATCTCCGAAAACCCTTCGTTGTTCGTCTTCGAAGTTCAATGATGTCTTTAGGAATAATACTTTAAAAAATTGTTGTAGGGATTAAGCTTCGATCACATATAAAAACGGACTAAGTGATTAATATGCAGCATTTTAGTTTTTATGGAAAATATTGTCAGATTAGTTTTGTGATAATATGTCTAAGTTTGGAATTATAAATATGAAGGATTTTAAAAGCTCCGTTGTAAACAAACTTGTCCATTGATCACAATATGAAACGTCGTTTACTTGCGCTAATTATAAGAGAGAAGTAAATATTAATAAGAAATAAAGTGTACCTTCAGAATGGAACATAATTTAATTTACTTTACTGCTATTATGTAAATAAATAAGAGCATACTTAGCTGTAGCTTCATGCAATTCAACCTCCAAAAGTTTTTCCAATAAATAATTATTTATACTCTTAACTAAAAAAACATCGGCTATAAATTGTTTATTAATTTGTAATGAGCAAAGAATCTTCATTAAATGTAAAAGGTTTGTGTACAGTTGAAAGCAGCTCCCTTCTACGTCACAATAACGGTTCATATTAACAGGAAATCTCTTCGCTTTGATCCCGTTTTGTAAGGTCCGCATTGCGGGCTTTGCTCCAATTTACCGTTAGTCCGTAAATGATTGATACATAGTCCAAAATTGGCACATGTATTTAAGTAGTATTTTCAACACGATATTGTCTGGAACATTATTATTTCTTTTCAATTTCGTAGGCAATGTGTAGTGCCAGCTGTCAATGTTTCTATCTATTTCGAAGTGTATGTATGAATATATAACAATGTCCGTATTGTCGTATATATAAATTTGTACTACATCTTTCATGAAACAGAAACTTATTATTTTAGCTTTAAAAGGATAGTAGTATTTTTAAATAGGTTTTATTAGAATACATAAAATTATTTTATTTAAGGTTCAGAACAAATTAAAAGTTAAGTCCATCTATGACAAGTAGTAATACTTAACTTATCAAATTTTAATTTATTTATTACATCTTTGTTATAGGTAAACGACAGAAGTCCCCAAAGTACATCTGGAGGAAGCAGCCCAAACTCGGAAAGAGGACTATCCCCAAGACTCGAAGCAAGAAAATAATTAAACGATTCATAATATTTATAATGATATAAATCTATATACCCAATAAATTGCCATTTCATTATCATAGTAACGCCAGTTCGTAGCCCCCTGGTGAATAAATATTTATCTTTTAACGAGTGTCTGTTAAATGTAACCATAATAATACATAACATATTTAAATAACCAACCTTTAATAAAATCCAAAATTATAATCTAGAATAATTCAAGAAGAAACTTAGTAGTATTTATCTTAATAAAATCATTTAGCAAATTAAGACGTGACCTTTATTTATCTCTAAAACCTTTACCTATTGTAATGTAGGTAATTATTATGAAGGAACTTTATTTGATAGTACAGTAATTATGTAATAATTACACATGTACTGTTATTCCTACAAATGTTATGAATGCGAAAGTAACTCTGTCTGTATGTCTGTTTCTTATAGTTCCTAGACTATTTGTATAAGAATATAAATTATGTTATAAATCACAATTCCAGTGTTGATAATTTCTGAAATGACTCAAACGAACAATCTTAACGTGAACGTAATAAAAGGGATTCGTTTGCCAGCCGACGCTGATCCCAGATCAAAGAGACGTCATCTCGAAATACATCGATGCAGAACAGAGCTTTCAGTCAAACTCGACTACCAACTGACGTGGTATAAACCACACCACTGGCGTCAGCGTGCTCGCACACGATCGATTATCATTAAATTTACCAAACATACATACATACATACATACATAAATCTATGTATGTCTATGTATAACAGCTCTGGTCAGAGAGTTGAGGGGAGACATCGTGTCTTCTGCTATCAAGAAGATATCAGCCCAAGACTCCACTATTGATGTAGAAACTATCTCGAACATGCTTCATACTGGACTCCAGGTAAATGTATGAAAATCGGTTGAGGTGTGGTTGTACGGGTTCCTTCGGGTCATCTCCGAGAACACTTCGTTGTTTGTAAATCTACAACTACTATCCCCAAAAGGTTTGTCAGAGACTATAGGCAGTGAGGATCGCAGAAGCAGTGTTCTTCTATAGTCCACTACGTTTCACCAATTAACAACTGCACATGTGCTCAGCGTGATAGATGGTGAGCCCATCGTCGCTCTATGCAGTTGAATGTATGTGCAATATTTAGTCCGTTAGTCGCTTTTTATGACACCCATGAAAAGATATGGGGTTGGTAGTATTCTTTTAAGGAGCCGATGTACCACACGAATAATTTTCATTTGCTATCTTTTTTTTAAACTGCAACGGGTAAGCGCTTGGTCTTCATCTCACCTGATGGTAGGTGACGATAAGGCCGAAGGTGGAAGCGCGCTTCACCCGGAATCCTCAACCACTGAGGAACTGGCTATCTTATCTCAAACTGCTGGAACACAACAATGCTATAAACATCGTTGTTATGGCGACAGACTTAGATAAGATGGTGGAGGCTGACTTAACGCCAGGTGGACTTAACAGCCCTACCACCACCCAAACCGAGCACACAAAAATGTACCCTATTAGTCGGTTCTACTAAAAATCAGTCTCAGACTCCGATCAGATTCTCACGAAAAAATTTAACAGTGCTGTGGTAGTAGGGTATGTATTACGTCGAGTCAGTCGAAAATTCCATAAAAAAATCGGTCGTGCGCGGTTACCGCTTAACCGTATACAATCATTAACTGTTTGAAATAGAAATGATTTAACGATAAAGTTTATTATCGTTGCAAATGTGGAATCGAGCAATAATTATGTTTATACAACAAAAAGCTTACGTAGACGTTTCGGCATTAGTGATCGGAATTTACTTCTTTCTTCTGTTCTATGAATATTCCCTAATATTAAAAAGAAATATTAAAGATGCGTTTTAGAAGACTCACGTCATCTCGTCGTAGAGACCAGTGTATTAGCTTGTACCTCTTTAGGTCGTTTTCATATTTGAATATCAGTATTATTTATTCTCATAACTATAACTAACGGCCAATAACGATAACTTAGTGCAAATTACAATATAATATAAACTAGCGGCCCGGCCCGCCCACTACTTCGTCCATGTGAGCACCCCGTATCAAATGACGATTTTTAAAAATATTATTTCATACAAAACCTTGTCTTAAAAGACGTTTCTTAGATGTTCAAACCATTTACAGGGCCCTTGACTCATAACCCCTGTGACAACGCGATGGACGCCAACAATAGATTGAAAAGTTAAGATAACTAATAAGTTAGTGTAGTGTTCGTGTATACAAATTCTCTAAGAGTCTGTAATATTTTAGAATTAAACGTTTGACGTGAATTCTTAATGCTATCGAAAATCATTACTAAACTAAACACCATCTGACGCCGTCGACTCCGAAATCAGTTTAGGCACGCTGCCAAAGTATTACGCCGTTATTTTTTTTTTTATATAGAAATGTTGCAACGGCCCAAAATTAGGTCGTGTCCGGCCGGGGCGAGTTTTGACGGGACAGAAACTCCTTTTTATTCCATCATGATGTTTGGGTATGGCAATAAAAGTGATTTAGTTAATACAATATCGACGTTATGGCGTATTCAACACGGAAGACGATTCCTAGTGCAGGTACATTCAGATAAAATCCTTGGCAATGGTTCTTGAATTTAATTATAACCACTTGCGTATCTGTCAAAAACGTATGAAAGTTGGCAGTGAGCGACAAGTTTCGCGTTAAAATTAGCTTTTAACATTGAAAAATTTCTATGTCACCTTTTTAGTGTGAAAGTTTTTTTTAACTGGTTATGGAATTTCGCGATATTTCAATAAATATAATATTTAACCTAAGCTCAATATTTATTTATCTAGTTAATTAAGTACATATTTTACAAACTTAAACATTGTATATAATACTTTATCTAATTAAAAAAGTTATGTTAATTAAGTATTATGAAAAATATATCCTTATCATTAGGGTCCTCAAAGTTCGTCTCCAAATTATGAGGTACTACCGAAAATAGGTCAGTGGAGCATTGCGGGTGTAGCGGTGGACCTTAATCGCAAACGAAAACGTCGTCAAGTCGGCGGCGGCGGTCGCGGGACGCGGCTCAGGAGAGGTGTAAACTATTTAGTGATAATTCAAGGTTATGAGTGACAAGAGATGGAGTCGGAGCTACGCGGCGTGGCCATTTTCCAGCCGCCGAGGGCACAGAGCTGACTAGCTGTGGCAGTCGCGTCGGGCGCCCGCCGAGTCACCACGCCGCCGCCGCTCGCTTGCTGCTCACGCAAATCGATATCATTGTTCCGCACATGCACGCTTAATAGCCACACGTTAATGTTTTACGGCTGTTTAAAAAGTTTTTTCGCGTTGTTCCTCAATACAAACTTTGTGATCCAGCTTGCCCGCCCTACGAACACAAACGCAACCCGTGACAAAGCCGCGTCCCGCGATGTAAACAATATGCATGAAAATAAACTAGCGTGTAACAACAGCTGATCTGTCTGAACAGCTGATCGTTTCCGCGCAACACATGAGCTTCCAATAAAGGTATTTAAAGTAGACAAAGCGAAAGTATATATTAATATTAATTTTGTTCGTATTCGAACAGCGTGTTTGAAATGGCTAAGAATACAAGCGTCAATAAAAGTATTTATGAAAAGTTTTTTTTTATCGATGCGGTCGCATTGCCCGCGCGCATGGACCGAATGTCGCCAATAGATTGTGTGAATTATGTTCGCTAATTGAGAGTATAAACGTGCGGGTTTCGCGAAGGCCGCGGTCGGCGTTGACGCAGCGTCTGTAGGGAAGTTGGCACGCGGTGCGCGCGCGTCGGTTGTTACGCCCGTCGTCGGCGGGCGAGCCGCGGGCGTGCGCGGCCGCCGGCTCCTTCAGTAGAACCTTGTGCGCCCTGAGGACATGTCCGTGCTATGGATTACCAATGCGTCGTCGTGTATACCGTCATCAACATCGCGCCGCCCCGGCTCACGGCGCAAGCATCGGAACTTTCGAACGGCTGTATCACATGGTTCAAAAACAAAATCAAGAGGTAACATCAGCTCTTACCATTTTTTTTACATCTTGCGAATTTTATTTTTATGCTGGTTTGTTTATTAATAATTAGTTTTAAAATTATTTATTTGATTTATACAGTTTTCTAACTAAAGGAACAATTTGTAGACAAAAAATACAATTTGTTAAGACAAATATTTTATAATTACTTACATATGTAAGTAATTGTAAAATATTTGTTAAGTATAGACTTAAGACAGTAACAATAGTTTTTTTTTCTTATTCGGTTTCTTTATCGGTGACATTCTACTGGTATTTGACTATTGAATTGAGGCCAAATTTTTTCCTGATTTCATAAGCAGCTGGACGTGCTATAACAACAATAAATTATAATGGTAGCATGTGTAATGATTTGAATACCTTCTAAATCAGCAAAGTTACTACAATTTTTATTTCTTTTATTTCAAAGCTTTTAAATATAATTATTTATTATAAGTATTTATTATAGTTTTAGATACAAATATGCAGAATAAATTAGCTAAAAGAAAAACATGTACAAGTGTTCAATTTAAATGTACGACGCGCTAACTCCCCTGTTCCTAGTTAGTTGTTAGTGTAAGGCTACTTCACGTAATTAGTAGTTGTTATTAGTCTTAATGAACTAACACCCACTAATGTATGTTTGGTATGCATACCCCGTTCTGAAGGTCACGTTCGTCCCTACCTATTCAGTGAAATATTAAACATCAAATTGAAATTATATGCATTAGGGATGACTTACACATTCTGAATGTGTATTGTAATGTAGATTTGAGAATAAACAAAATTGAATGCCATGTGGAGGGCAGCTGGTACAATTTTCAGAAAGGAAATTGCAGAAGAAAAATATTTTTAATTATTTTATTCCTGTTTTTGCTGTATTATTGAACATAAAAATTTTCAACGCCTTGGTGGCAGAGTGTGACAGCTCTTGGCTTGATATCCGGAGGTGCCTTGGTGGCAGAGTGTTGTCTAGTCTTGGCTCGATATCCGGAGGTACCGGGTTCAATTCCCAGGTCGGGCGAAGCGTGTTTTCGGTTTTTTTTACATTTGACAAGCGTAATTTTTAAGCCAATACCCATCAAATGTAGTATCTTGAATAATATTTGTATTTGTTTTAAATTTAAAGTGCTCTTTTGAACTCAGTAATCGGCTTCACTACACTAACATTAAGTCTTTATTTTAATATCATGCATTTTATTATTAATTATTAAGGATAATGTATTCATTGACAAAGGAGAGAGAGAGAGAGAGTTTTAACCACCTAAGGTTGTATACTTTTTTAATTTTTTTATCTGTAATTTAATAACTGGCAATATCTAATGACAGTTGTACAGCCGCTAGCTGTCAAATCAAACATGACGTGACGGCATTGTTGACATTTTACTTTTTTTAAAGAAAAAGAATTATGGTTAAATTATGATATTTAGCCACGCACGTTAGACATTTTTAAGTAACATGTCTGCCTTTTGAAGACTCAGTGTTTCCATATAAAAAATATTAATAATTAAATAACTCTTATTTGCGTTTCGTCAAAACTAAGACAAAACTTGATTTGGGTAGCAAATAATATTAGCTTTATTTTATGACCAAATTCTATTGTTAACATGTATAGCATTTATTTTTATGGAAAGTGCCGGTTCTCCTTTGTAAGGTAACGATACCATTGCACTAATTGATACTTGAGTTGAACATTGAATAAATTTACATGACAGATTGTAATTATTTTATAATGAGTAAGTACCTATAGTTTTAATTATACCAATATAAGCAATTTTTGAATGCAGGTGTGCCAAATATAAATATAAATGTATGGTACAATGTGCTTTACGATTACTTTTAATTGTCACTATCATTGTGTTGTCATCTTTTATTATTATCCTAATTTAAAAAATAACTTAAACTGGTGCTCTTTGGTAAAAGTGGCTTCTTTCACAACTGACTTGACTACGGGAACTATGTTTAACATTTAATACGCATCTGAGGAGAATTGATATTAAGACATCCAGACTACTTAATGACGGATTGTACAAGAGCTGCTGTTTATGTTTTACTTTATTTTCGTCAACATTTATAGAAACAACCCACTAACGCGCATTGGGTTAGAATGGTGAGTTATGGCTCAATTTCCCCATTCGCTGTTGTCCATATGGGAAGGCCCAGCAATGCGACAAACATATTTCATAAGAAAGACACTTTCAGATTATAAACTGCCAAAGTATTGCCGTTTGTAAGAAAATGTAGTAGGATGGGCACCCAAGAGAAAAGTAATCGAAAGAAGAATGATATAAGATAACGATGTGAACGAAGCGAGTCATGTTCAATGGATCTTAGCAATCTAACCGTCACTTAACACGAAGTGGGATGAACGCCAAGCGCTTCACCGTTGTGTAATGGAAAAAATATACATGTAAAACTGTCGTTTTTCGTTTGGAGAAAAGGCTTGAACTGCAACAATTAAAGACTTACAACAACAATATTGAACCTTTCAGCGATAGCGTCTATTTATCATTATTATTAAATAATAATAAATAGACGCTATCTATTATAATTATATTTAAATAGCGTCTATTTATTATTATTAAATAACAATAAATAGACGCTGTCGGTGAAAGGTCCAAGGGTCAGAAGTACTCCTTGACGCGGCACGTATTGTCAGAAATTGTCCTAACCATCGGCCTATGTTAACTTTTTTTATAATATTTTATATTGTAAATATGTTTTGTTTTAAAATATTATAATTTTTTTTCTATAATTATGTATACAGTTAATAAAGTAGATAATATTATACTCAATTTTATTGTGTTTGATAAGGATTATCATTTCTTTTAACTTTATATTTTGTCTAATTTTGTACCTATTTCCACATAAAAACTTTATCTTCAAACAAGTAGGTATACTCGTACATTGTATCAATAAGGTGTCCAACGGAGAGGTTTTCATAAAAAACAGCATTATTAAAATCAGCTTTCTTCCATGGTTTCTTTAAGACATCAGAAATACTGATTTTAAAAAATACATTATTCTAGATTGGCAAAGCTAGGACGGCTTATGCGGTACACTGCTTTACCAGCGGTCTTCGTTTTCACTAATCATTAATCAGGCTGAGCGCTTTTACTTGTTTAGACTAACATAAAAAAACCACATTGAATGTCACGTAACTTTACTTAAAATATTAAGGGCTTTACTTATAAACACTATTTAAGCTATTTTACTAGTAAAACATTATGTGCGTCACACAAACGTCATTAATAATGCTTAAATAGTTTTTATGAATAAGGCCTTAAATATTTATCAAGCTCAAGTTTTATTTATTTGATTACGTTCAATAATTTTAAGTATATATGTATACATTTCAACAATAAATGAGCTAATGCGAATTCTCTATATTTCCAGGGCGGTAGCAGTGTATCTTGAGTCTCTCAAGTTGACACCTGCCAGTGGTTTAATACAGGGAACTCTAGCTTGCGCATACTATAAACAAGGCTTCATAGACCTAGCTATAGAGACATATCGACGCGCTATAGAACTCCAGCCTAATTTTCCAGACGCCTACTGCAATCTCGCTAATGCACTCAAAGAAAAAGGTCTTGTCTCCGAAGCTGAGGAGTGTTACATTATGGCGCTACGTTTGTGCCCCTCGCATGTTGATACACTCAACAATCTGGGTAATGTGAAAAGAGAACAAGGAAAAATTGAAGAGGCAACTAAATTATACAGGAGAGCTTTGGAAGTGCTCCCTAATTTCGCTGCGACGCATAGCAACTTAGCATCACTCCTGCAACAGCAAGGTAAACTATTTCTTTGAATAAAATATTAAAATGTTTACTTCAATCATTTTAAGGTTTTCACAGTTAAATTTTATTTTTATTTTATTTACATACAAGACAGATTACAATTGTTACTTTAGAAAAACATTAAATTATATACTGTCTACTAAAAGACTGGATTGCAATCCAAAATATGTGTGCCCTATAAAAACAAAATGGTGTAACCCTTAAAAAAATCTTGTAAATAACAACTAAGTATACAATATTAATTTTATTAGTTTATAATTTAATATACAAGTAGTGTCACAAAAAAACAAATAATTAAAAAAAAATGTCGAATAAAACATAACATTACTTAAAAAAGATCGAAATAAGACTTCTTTTCCTTGTAATAAGAGAATAATGTAATCATAAGATTGTTTTGTAAAGTCAACTTTGTATTGTGTTATGTTTCCAAGGCCGTCTTAAAAGTGTAACCTAAATTTTAACAGTCTTTACAATATCATTATTACAGGCAAACTTCACCAAGCGTTGATACATTACAGCCAAGCTATAAATATTCAGCCAAAGTTTGCCGATGCATATAGTAATATGGGAAATACGCTAAGAGAGTTACAAGACGCGACAGGAGCAATGTTGTGTTTTAAAAAAGCTATAGTAATAAATCCATGTTTTGCAGATGCTCATTGTAATCTAGCTAGCATTTATAAAGATTTGGGAAAAATAAATGAGGCAATAGAATCATACAAAATTGCTTTAGAACTGAAAGCAGACTTTCCTGACGCTTATTGCAATTTAGCGCATTGTTTACAAATAATTTGCGACTGGAACAATTATGACGAAAGAATGAAAAACATAGTTGCTATTGTTGAAGATCAATTAAAGAGTGACAAATTGCCATCAGTACATCCCCATCATTCCATTTTATATCCGATATCAAATGCAGCAAGGAAGCAAATCGCTATACGACACGCTAATTCGTACATAGAAAAGATTAATATGTTAGGTAAAATTACTTTTAAACATTCGAAATGCCATACTGAAAGGTTACGTATTGGCTATGTTAGTAGTGACTTTGGTAATCACCCAACGTCGCATTTGATGCAGTCTATTCCAGGTTTGCACAATAAGTCCAAAGTAGAAATTTTTTGCTACGCTCTTAATTCAAATGATGGTACCACATTCCGTAATAAGATAGTAAATGAAGCAGAACATTTTATTGACTTATCTAAAATTACTAATAGCATTGATGCTGCTAAAATAATTAATAATGATGGAATACAAATATTAGTGAATATGAATGGATACACGAAAGGAGCAAAAAATGAAATATTTGCTTTGAGACCTGCACCAATCCAAGCTATGTGGCTTGGCTATCCTGGCACCAGTGGAGCATATTATATGGATTATTTAATAACAGATGAGACATCGTCACCGTTAACCGTAAAATCTGATTTTACGGAAAAATTTGCATACATGAGTCAGACTTATTTTATTGGAGACCATAAACAAATGTTTCCCCAGTTAAAAAATCAATATCAAGTTTATGCAGAAAATGAAAGCATGAAAAATTCATATGTTGGTTGTATAAATGCTTCCGAATCCATTGATATTGAAAATGTACTGTGTGTGAGTGAGAGCAAAGAAATAGTGATGTATGGACAATATCCACCTATAGAAGTTATCGAAAGAAAAATAAACATTCCAAGCTACTTAATCGATGCGATGTGGAATCCCAAATGTATCGAGGTAATTCTAACTACTTACGAGTAATATGTTTTTTTAGTTTAATTATTTGTTTAATACTGTCACTTATAATATTTTAATCATATTTATTTTAGGTGGTCGTACAAGGTACGACGATATACAATGGTGTATCAATATGTGATGTAAACAAGAAAGTTGCATCAGGAGAAGAAAACTTAGACAGTATAATATTTACTTCACGAAAGCATTACGGGCTTCCAGAGGACGCAGTTGTTTACTGCAACTTTAATCAGTTATATAAAATCGATCCATCCGTCATGGAAATATGGCTAAACATTTTGAAATTAGTACCGAACAGTATACTATGGTTGTTGAGTTTTCCTGCTGCAGGACAGCCATTAATACACCAGTATGCTCAGAATGCAGGTAATAATAGTGAATTCTATAGTTGCTAATAATGTAAATAAAAAAAATTAAATCCTTATACAGATTTTAATCTTATTTTATTTTCCAGGCATGCCAACCAGTCGCATATTGTTTTCGAAAATTGCTTGCAAAGAGGAACATGTTCGCCGAGGTCAATTAGCAGATATTTGCCTAGATACTCCTTTATGCAATGGTCATACAACGGCAATGGATGTATTGTGGGCCGGAACACCGGTTGTTACCCTACCCGGAGAAACGCTCGCATCAAGGTAATGTAATTGTGTCATCTAATTACTGTCAAGATATATGAGGGGTATAAAAGCAAAAATAAGTACTAGGTACTTACCAATTTCCGACACTACTGAGTGCATGTTTAAATGGTCACATGTGGCTAATATTGTGGTATGCGTTAGGCATATTTTTCTAAATAAAAACATTGAAATAGTTATAATAAAACAGTAATGGCATATTATGTGCTGACTGAGTTTTTTATATGTAAGATATAAATTAATTAGTTTGGATTTTCTGGATTAAGTTCTTTTAAGTTACCTTAGCAGATCTCACCGGCACGGAAAGTTGACCACCCTTGATATCTGCAGTAATTCATATTGAAGTATGTTTTTTGTTGATTTTTTGAATGAAGATGAAATCCGTTTTGGTTTTTAAATGTTTTAAACACCTGTTCTCTCATTTAATAGAGTTGTTGAAGTTACACTTCCTTCTCCCCCTAGCCCTGAAGACTACTTGCGATAGGTTATTTCAGATGTTTAATGTTGCGTTTCAGAGCGCCACCAGCTCTTGTAGGGGGGTTAGAGGAAGACCTTTTTCTTCTTTTGACCTTGTCCCAGAATTATGCTCTATTGGACTTAAGTCGTAACTACGTGCAGGCCATTGCAATTTTTCAATACCATCTCCTTGAAGGTATTCATTTACACAATTTGCTATGTGCGGTCGTGCATTAGCAGGAACTTATGATGAAACATGTTCCTGAAGGATTTCCTCGATGAACCGCCTCGCATTAATGGGTTGTCCACAATCAACTCTGTACGAATCTCCGAACTTGTTCCTTCCAATACCATTATAGAGCCTCCGTGAAAACTGACTGTCGCTGTAGTGCTAATGAGTAGAAACCGCTCTTCTCTTCCTCTCCACACACGTTTTTGACCGTCTAGTGCACGCAAGACAATTGGGACCTCTTCAGTAAACAAAATTCTTGCCCACTACTCGTGAGTTTAGATTTACATGTTCTCTAGCAAATTGTAGTCGGGCTACTCAATGTTATCTGAGCAGTTGTGGACCGCGTGCTGGCCTGCGAGCTTTTAAATTAACTTCCTCCATTTGTTTTCTTATCGACGTACGCTTTTGTTGACCCATCTGGAGAGTTAGAGGCGCTAGCGGGTCGTAACGACAAGGAGAAAACGAATAATATTCTAAAACAGTAAAACGATCATCATGACCCAAGGTGCATCTTACACCCGCCTTCCTGGTCTTGGGTTGAAGCTGCCTATACGAGGGCGGCACTAAAAATTTCGGGAATCAAGGGAGTGATACAACAGTGTTAGTGGAAAAGATATTTATTGTTTATAGAAGTATACTCATTGAAACTTGACACAATTTTCCATTCGATGGAACTAATTATTAAAGCATTCATTCCATTCTGAAGTTGGGGTATTGAAAATGGTCGTTTTGTAGGCGTCTACAGCTTTTTCAGGTGACGAAAATCGTTGACCACGCAATTTGTTCTTAATTTTGGGGAAAGTATAACAATTATTTGGGCTTAGGTCAGGGCTGTACGGCGGATGGTCTAATAATTCAATGTTTTCTTGCTCCAAAAACCCTTTTGTTCTGTGGGCGGTATGAGAGCTCGCATTGTCGTGAAGGACGATGAAGCGGCGGTTGCAGTTCTCTTTACGGAGTTCAGAGACGACCTGCGGCAAACAAATGCTAGTATACCATTCTGCATTTACCGATCTTTGACTTTCAAGAGGCATAGTCGCAACATGGCCGGTTTGGAGACAACGTGGGCACCATTTTTTTGCAACGCTCCGTGAACGAATAACTTTTGTTGGCTTCAACTCAATTTCGAACACCCAAACTCGTGACTGATTTTTTGTTTCGGGTTCGTATGCGTATATACAGGATTCGCCACCTGATACGACGCTGTGTACTGCATTTAAAGATCCTCCGTGGAATCTCTCGAAAGTTCTAACGCACCAAGTTAAATAAAGTAACGTTAAAGTTTACATAATTTCAAATTTTAACATCAATTTTATTGCACAATTCTCCATTTTGGCTAATTTCTAAGGGCACACAGGGCATTCAATAGTATATTGTTACCCTGTAAAGTGGTGAAAGTAGCTTATTTACTTTTAGACGGGGTTTGGCGCCCGAGCGCAGCGAGGGCGCCAATAGTTCGAGGGAGTAAATAAGTCTTTCACCCGAGGTAAACACTGTATTTTCATTACGAATATAAGGAAAGTAAAAACAAAAACATTAATTTCTTTAGTCCGTTAGTTGCCTTTTACGACACCTAAGGGAAGAGAGGGGTTTGTAGCATTATTTTGACGAGCCCATCGCCGCTTGGATGTATGTGCAGTCTTTAGTTCGTTAGTCGCCTTTTACAACACCAAAGTGAAGAGAAGGGTTTGTAGTATTATTTTGATTAGCCCATCGCTACTCTATGCTATTGGATGTATGTGCAGTCTTTAGTTTGTTAGTCGCCTTTTACGACACCGAAGGGAAGAGAGGGATTGGTAGTAATATTTTGATGAGCCCATCGCCGCTCTTTGCTGTTGGATGTATGTGCAGTCTTTAATCCGTTGGTCGCCTTTTACAACACTCAAGGGAAGAAAGTGGTTGGTAGTATTATTTTGATGAGCCCATCGCCGCTCTATGCTGTAGGATGTATGTGCAATCTTTGATCCGTTAGTCGCCTTTTATGACACCCAAGGGAAAAGATGTGTTGTAAGTATTATTTTAATAATTCGTCACAATTTCACATGTTAGAAAAACGATTCTCCCTAGGTCAGAAAAAACTTTCCACCCGCTCCTCATGCAACTTCAGACCTACTTTTCGAGTATGAGGAATGAAATAGTATATTTCATTACGAGTGCGGAAAGCCGTCATTGCAAAGAGTTCCGACAAATGTCTACCCGAGGGTTGACAGTCGGAACAAGTTGCAATGACGGTTCCGCACGTATACTGAACAACTATTTTTACTAAAGTAATAATAAATGAAGCAATTTAATAAAGAATATTTTTGAAAATGGCGCCAACCGTAAAAGAATATGAGCAGATATTTTTTTTGTTTTCTTCACCCATTCTGGGTAGGCAAATGGAACTATGCCCACATAGCCAAGTCTTCAGTAGATTTTATTTATTGATATGAAATGAAAATGAAATTTAATGAGATGAAATGAAATGAAACCTAACCTAACTCATTGAATTAAATCTGATATTGAAACAAATTAGTAGCTTCTTTTTAGAAATATTTGCATGAACCATAAAAACTTCTATGATATTTTTTAGTAAAAACTTCGTGATTGGTTTTTTCTTTTTAATAGACATTATTTTGACAATTGGGAAATAGAACGCACGAGCTCGGAAAAGTAAAGAAAAAGCTCGAGTATGTAAAAGCCCACATCCCGAACGCTATACGTCCCTGTAATACGCCACTTTTTGAGTAGTAGTAGTAGATTATGCACCAAAGGGATAAATTAGTGTCTTATGTAGTGGGCGTCCCGTATTGAATCCCGAGCATAACGATGGATTCTAGCGTTACCTCCCGAGCGCAGCGAGGGTGTTTAGAGTTAACTCCCGAGCAAAGCGAGAGAGATAAGACAAGAATCCTGAGTGCGGACTAAATAAATACTGCACATACATCCAACGTCATAGAGCGGCGATGGACTCATCAAAATAATACTACTAACCTCTCCCTTCCCTTGGGTGTCGTAAAAGGCGACTAACGGACTAAAGACTGCACATACATCTAACAGCATAGAGCGGCGATGGGCTCATCAAAATAATAGTATTAACCCCTCTCTTCCCTTGGGTGTCGTAAAAACGACTGACGGGCTAAAGACTGCACATATATCCAACAGTATAAGTGGTGATGGGCTCATCTAAATAATACTACCAACCATTCTCTTCCCGTGGGTGTCGTTAAAGCAACTAACGGGTTAATTTTTAATAAAATAAACCAATTCATATTATTGTATTGGATTGTTTTATTTTCTCGCATTCGTAGTGAAAAACATAGTGTAACACACGGCGCTAAAAGTAGGTATGTGCAGTTTTTCCATCACTTCCCTTGAGTGTCCTAAAAGGCGACTAACGGACTAAAGACTGCACATACATCTTACAGCATAGAGCGGCGATGGACTCATCAAAATAATATTACCAACCCCTCCCTTTCTTTAGGTGTCGTAAAAGGCGACTAATGGACTAAAGACTGCACATACATCCAACAGCAAAGAGCGGCGATGGCCTCATCAAAAAATAATACTATCATCCCCCTCTTCTCTTCGGTGTCGCAAAAGGCGACTAATGGACTAAAGACTGCACATACATCCAACAGCAAACAGCGGCGATGGTCTCATTAAAATAATACTACCAACCCCTCCCTTTCTTTAGGTGTCGTAAAAGGCGACTAATGGACTAAAGACTGCACATACATCCAACAGCAAAGAGCGGCGATGGCCTCATCAAAATAATACTACCAACCCCTCTCAAGGGAATAGAGATTCCCTTGGGTGTTGTAAAAGCGACTAACGGGCTAAAGCTCACCACCTAAGCGCATGTACAGACTGTGCAGTTGTTTCTTGCTGAAGCGTGGACTGTGTGGGCGTAGTCTATGTTGTCCATAGATTCAAATGATTACTAATTTTACCATAAACTTTAATAATAACTATCTCAAAAAAGTTGTTAATCTATGTAAACAGTAATAAGTCGAGTCTTTATTCATGATTATTCTACTTATGACTAAATACTTTTTCGTTTTTGTAGGCTCATTGTCATGTGACTGACAAAAATTTAAAAAAAAATACTTCATCCCCTAGGGCAAGAAAAGCTATTTTAGCCCCGCTCTAGAACGCTACAATGACGTTCTCTTTGAGCAAGAGGAGTGAAAAAAACATTATTATCACACTACCTGCTCGACAATGTCAAATTATATGTCATGCAACCTTACCTAAAGTAAGTCAGAGGTCTAGCAGGGCATTATTATTGTACTGAATTTCATTATTATGATCCGCTGGTCATTAATGTGATTTGAATTGGAACATAAATAGAAATCGCATACGAACATTGACTCTAAAGGTAGGTAGTAGGTAGGTGTGCAGTCTTTAGTCCGTATACGCCTTTAACGACACCCAAGGGACGAAAAGGGGTTGATATTGGTAGTATTATTTTGATGAGCCCGTCGCCGCTCTATGCTGTTGGATGTATGTGCAGTATTTAGCCCGGTAGTCGCTTTTACGACACCCAAGGGAAGAGAGGGGTTGGTAGTGTTATTTTGATGAGCCCATCGCCACTCTATGCTGTTGGATGTATGTGCAGTCTTTAGTATGTTAGTCGCCTTTTACGACACCCAAGGAAAGGGAGGGGTTCGTAGTATTATTTTAATGAGCCTATCGCCGCTCTATGCTATTGGATGTATGTTAAGTATTTATTTAGTCCGTCAGTCGCCTTTTACGAAATTGAAGAAAAGATAGGGGTTGGTAGAATTATATTGATTAGCCCATCGCCGCTCTATGCGGTTGGATGTATGTGCAGTATTTAGTCCGTTAGTCGCCTTTTACGACACCCAAGGGACGAAAAAGAGTTGGTAGTATTATTTTGATAAGCCCATCGCTACTTTATGCTGTTGGATGTATGTGCAGTATTTAGGCCGTTAGTTGCTTTTACGACACCCAAGGGAAGGGAGGGATTGGTAGTATTATTTTGATGAGCCCATCGTCGCTCTATGCTATTGGATGTGCATGTGCAGTATTTATTTGGTCCGTTAGTCACCTTTAACAACACCGAAGAGAAGAGAGGGGTTGGTAGTATTATTTTGATGAGCACATCGCCACTCTATGCTGTTAGATGTATGTGCTGTCTTTAGTCCGTTAGTCGCCTTTTACGACACCGAAGGGAAGGGAGGGGTTGGTAGTATTATTTTGATGAGCCCATCGCTGCTCTATGCTGTTGGATGTATGTGCAGTCTTTAGTCCGTTAGTCGCCTTTTACTACACCCAAGGGAAGAAAGGGGTTTGTAGTATTATTTTGATGAGCCCATCGCCGCTCTATGCTGTAGGATGTATGTGCTGTCTTTAGTCCCTTTGGGTCATTTTAGCTCCTTGTATAACAATCTACTAATGTTTTACTATTGCTTTTTATTGTCTCGTAGATTGTGTGAAAAGTAGAGTATTCTCCTCGGGTATAAAGGTGCCTTCGTCTTGGGCGACCTTGAATCCCACTTCTGCACTCAGGAATCTTGTCTTAACTCCCTCGCTTTGCTCGGAAGTTAACGCTAGAATCCCTTGTTTCGCTCGGGATTCAATACGGGGCGCCCGCTACATAAGACACTACTTTATCCCCTTGGTGCATAATCTACTATTATAACCTACTCAAAATAAAGCTATACGTAATTTTAACTTACCCTAACTAGCGATAATTATAATAATCTTATCACTTACAACTTGTGATATCGCAAGATCAGAGCTTGGCCAAAATTCCGTGCCGCTGAGTGTAGATCTTCATGTTCAAATGAAATTTTTGTTTTATGCAAATATTGTATTTTTTACAATGTGACTGCGCCATAATATAATAGGAAAGCGCAATCGCTGATAATAAATAATACACTAAAGCTGCTCGTATTTATTTTTATTACAGAGTTGCTGCATCGCAACTTAAAACATTAAAGTGTACCGAGCTCATTGCTAAAAATAAACAGGAGTATCAGGATATTGCTGTAAATCTGGGAACAAATGTGGCATAGTAAGTTTCATTTGGTTAGCTGACGGTTTTTAAAAAAAACATTATTTATGTTAATTTACAAGGTAGTTTACGAGATTGCTGCTATAATCTGAACGACCTGTCTTAAATGAGATACCAACACTGGTTTTTCATCGGAAATTCTCATGGAATAGGTTTTTGCTTGTTGTTTTGGACACTCATGGTTTACTCAAAACTTTCGAGGTGGTGGTGTGAACTGTGTAAATGGTCTGAGAACTGACTCCCTTCTCGTTTCACAATTTGTTGGCAATTCATGAGTCCTGTAAACCAGACTGGGCTAGTCTAGGAATAGTTATTTATATTACTGTCTGGTAATTCAGTGCAATGTCTAACGGAACTACAGGACAAAGTAATAAACATATAAAAAAACCGGCCAAATGCGAGCCGGACTCGCGCACGAAGTGTTTCGTGCCATTACCTATACAACATTAGACACTATAATAATATTATGTGAATATTTCAAACGTCTACCTGTTGCCGGTTTTAATACCAAGCAAAAAACGGCAATAAATCACGTTTACAACAAACGTGATTTTTTGCCGTTTTTTGGGAGCCCCTCTTAAATATTTATTTTATTCGGTTCTTAGTACTTATTTGTTGCTATAGCGGCCGCAGAAATACATCATGTGTGAAAATTTCAACTGTCTAGCTATCACAGTTCATGAGATACAGCCTGGTGACCGACGGACGGACAGTGGAGTCTTAGTAATAGGGTCTCGTTTGGACCCTTTGGCTACCCTAAAAATATTACTATTATTAGACTAACGCCTTCATGGGTTAGTTTAATTGTCGTGTCATGTGCATCCGTTACTTAAAAGTTACAAGAGATTTCCGGTTCACGAGTTTTACTGAACTCATCCCTCCTGCTAATGTTCACAAAGCAAACGTCCAAACTGAAGTTCGGGACTTTTAGAGGTGCTCGTGATAGAGATGTGTGTTGTGTTCTACCTAGGTGAAGTAGATAAGTCAGGAATATGAATACTACATGGAGGAAAAGTTAGAATCAGATATACTTTTTAATTATGAAATAGAGTATCGTCGTAACAATCATATTTAATTTACAAAGGCTGGGGCCAGCCTCGATAACCGCCACGGTGGCCGAGGGGTTCAACTCTGAAGTCAGGCAAGGTGTGTTTCGGATGTTTTAAAACGTAGCCCGAGTTTATTCTGGCTGGTATTTTCTGTATTGTAGCGATGACTTAATTTTATAATGGAGGCCTTTGCCTTATATGACAGGTTATATAGGCTCTTGATTACCTTCTTTACTTTAGCTGGGCCCAGAACTACTCCTTTACCAAACAAAGTTCTACACAAATTCCGACAAAGTGGTGTTAAAATTGTAATATGAGTAAACAAGTAAATTATTTTTTTTCAGTCGAAGATACGTAAAAGCAAAAGTCTCAAGTGCACGTTTGGAAAGCACATTATTTGATTGTGAAAACTATACTTGTGACTTAGAAAATCTATACTCTCAAATGTGGCAACGATATGTAGAGGGTAAAAAAAATGATTACATAAAGGTGTTGTAAAGTTTACGTACTTAATCAGAGGTAAGAAAAATGTACCTATAAATAGTATTTCATATAGAGAGGATAGATAAAAATAGAATTACGAAAAGGGTGCTTAAGGCGAGTGTGAATGGGTTAGTTTGAAGGGGAAGATTTCGGCGAACGTAATTCGACCTGCCTCTTACTCTTGAAACCGATAACTATTGGATCGGATTGATATTGTGAATTTTCGTACTCTTAATTTACGACACCAGAGCTTATATGGATTCAAATTGCGTGGACATTAAGTGAAAAATATACAAAACTCAATGCCATTTAGTTCACCCAATATGAATCCAAATTAGCGCTGGTGTCGTAACTTAAAAATACGTAAATTCACAATACCAATTCGATCCAATAGCGATCGGTTTCAAGAGTAAGGGGGCAGATCAAAGACATTTTCGTTAAATGTCAGCTCAAGAATACCCTAAACCAAAGAGCTTGCATGAAGAATACGAAAATAAATAAAGCTAAGGACGTGTGACAGGATGGTAGCAAATGGAAAACTGTAGTCTCTGCCTACCGTTCCGGGAAGCGGGCTTAACAATATGTCTAAGCATGTAGTAAGTTTATCGACATGTACAAAGGACATAATTTTTTTGGGCATTTTCTGAAAGTGCCGGCCAACAAAAAAAATGGTACCAATAGTTAGAACTAGCGATTTGGAGAAATAGTTAATATGACACAAAACTTGTACGATTGCTCCTAGCCAAGTTATACAAGTTCGATAATTCATCATTTTCATACATTTATTGACTTCTACATTTTTTTCGCATAAACAGAATAGATGATGACCCCACAGCTTTTGCGCTGCAATGACAATTGCTTAAGATAATTAGCTTTAGCAATATCGTCATTTTTTATGTTTCCCAGTCCCAGCACTTTCAGAAATCAATAATTGTATGAAAATGATGAATCATCGAACTTGTATAACTTGGCTCAGAGCAATTCCACAACTTTTGTGCCAAATCAACTATTACCCCTAATGGCTAGTTCTAACAATACGTACTATTTTTTTTTGTTGGCCGGCACTTTCAGAAAAGGCCCAAAACTGAATGGAGCCTGAATGATCTTCTTTAGGGGGATTAAATTTGCACATGTTGGTATTGTAAATATTCATGTTGCCAATATACCACTCTGTAAAACGGCGCCAAAGGCGAGATATAACTATGTTTTTTATTACAGTAGGTCACCAATCAATGTGTAAGAGCGTTATTTACAGGAGTTTTTTAATATCTGTAGCTGTTTTATATTTCTTTTCATGTACGATATAATGTTCAGCCATTATTATTGTAATATGTTTTATGAATAATACTCGTACAAATTGTAATTGCAATACCTCGATCATAAAAACTATAGAGCACTATAGATTGCTGCTTGAAAAACGGCACCACGAAACAAGGCACGAATCCAAAACGTGTCTTGTTGCTATCAAAATTTCGAATTTAGAACTTTGTTCTTACCAGTATGAATCTAGCAAGCCTCTAGCCTTCATTAATACTTTTAAGAATTTGTACTTCAGTTTCTAAAGTTTAAGGTTTACTTTACAATAAATGTTTATCTATATACATCTCGTGATCTCAGAGCTGAGAACTTCTAAGATTTGATGAAGCAATGTTGACTAAAAAACATAAGCATTAAGCACTGACAAATTTCAACGGGTGAAAACCAGACCTCGGTAGCCAAGTAGTTAAGGCAGCCGCCCAGAATGCGGAAGGTGCGTGGTTCGATTCCCCCTGAAGAGGTCATCTTTTTTTAGAGTTTAAATTTTTTTTTAAATTTACTATACATCTCGTTTCATTTCTGTTGTTGATCTATAGATATGCATGTATTTACGCGGGAACATTATTTGAGTTTGATTTTGTATGCGACTCTGCATCTATAGTTTTTATAATCGAAGTTGCAATTAATGATAATTATTTTGTCAAACGTTCGCTACTCAAATTTGACTTGCCTTATTTATCTTTTACAGGTTGCAAAATTGTGCCATCTATGGAGTAAAAATAATATACGAGTATCAATGAATATTGGCTCTCCGTCCAGAGGCTGTACACACTAACATAATAAAGTATACATTATAGCGATTGTTACATTTAATACTTAAAGCAACAAAACTTGTACCGTGTTTTGAATGGTCACGTTTTAAAATTAATGGTTGACTATTATCCACATCATTTACATTTTATCATTGAATGAACTTAAATGTTTCATAATATGGTCCTTTTTAGTATTGTTAAGAAATTATTCAATAATGTTATTTCATGTTTCGTGCTAGCTTAGCTTAGCTGTATAATTATTGTGCTATTAACCTTTCGTATTCATGTCGTATTGGTAATAAAAAAGTCTAATTGTTACAATGTTTGTTTTAAACGGTTAGCTAAAGTGACTGAATGGTCAATTCAATTTAAATTCTACATGAATATTGGCGATTTGCACCAAAACCAGGCGTCGCGACGTAGTTACTGAAATCTGACAGTTACCTACATATATGTAGAATTCATAAAAAAATACATTTTATAGATCAATTTAGCAAAACACCATTTAAAATTTTGATGCAAGAAGCCTAAATATGCATATTGTATAACCTTTTATAAATTTGTATACAGAACGAAGTTTAAAAATGATTTAAATGCCATAATTTAAACATAATTATGAAAAAGGTTTTTACGATTATCGTGCTTACAAAATTTAACAAGTATGTTCAATAATGAAATATTTTTAAAGTTTTTGTATCTGCTAATCCGCATTCAGTTCTCACAGTTGTCTTACACTCACAAAGCATCAAGTGTGTAACTTGCTTATGGACGCTGTAATCAACTCCATACATCAGAGTTTATTAGGACTCTGCTTCACGTTTATTATCACGTGTTTTAATGTTAATGAAAAACTATAAGGACACTTTTGTTGTAGGCATGTATGTTGTAATTACGCGAATTGATTTCAACATTATTTATCATTTTAAATATCAAGATTATCGTGGAAATTTTACAAAATCATTGCAAGATTGCGTTTACGTTCGTCGTATTAGGTGTTAATTCTTAACTTACTAAATAAGTTGCGTACCTGGGTCAATCCAGAGTGAAGCGTTCTTCGCATCAGAGCCGTGGCATTTATTTTTTCTCTTGACTGGTGAAAACAAAAATTACATGGCAAATGAAAGTTTAAAGACGAGTCAGTCTATCAATAAGGCAAGGTTATTATGCTCAAAAGTTTATTGTCATAGAATATGTGGTTAGATCCACGGCCGATAAAACAGATCCACGGATTTTACAGCCATGGATCTGACAACAATTTAAAAATAAAGCTATTTATATGTAATTATAAATACAATCGTATTCATTTTGATTTATTTATTTATTTATTTATTTAAGGACAGTTTACAAGTCACACACCAAAAATATCAAATTAACATGATTAAGCATTACAATGTTGTAGTGTAGCCTTAGTTACAAACTGCCACGACAAGCACAGATCACTTGGAAGCATAAGTAAACTACTTAAATTTAAAATATTGAACTACTCAAATTTAAAATAATGAACTACTTAAACTTGTAATAATGAACTACTTAAATTTAAATTTACTAAAGTTAAATTTAATTAAGTAGGTACTAAGTACATACCTACTGTAGAAATTTTAGAAGTATAGTGGTATACATAGAGAAGTGCCGTGCGGCTTACAGGCTACTTATTGCAACAAAGTTTTTAAAAATGTTCTCCTGAACTCAGTAAACCCAGAGTTAATATCCAATTCTGAATTAATTTTAGAATATGTTCCGAATTGACTTTGCATTCTATCTAAAGGTGAATAATGTCCCAGATTGCTCTTAAAGGATTTAGGTGAAAACCATTTATAACGTGATAATCTGGCGGTTTTACGAGGAATAGAAAAATTAATTGTTTCTAAAAGATGAGGGGATGTAAGGGAGCTACACAAGACCTCTAGCTCCAACTGTCAACCTCACCTGCACGCGGTACATCCTGCAGTAACCGACGAGGCTCTGGCGACCGGTCGACGGCGGTATAACCCTTCTCATCCAGACACAGTCAAATCCCTGACCGCTGAGGGGCAGCAGCCTCAGCGGTGCGACAGACTGTGTCCCTGCGATCGCCAACCCGCATGCCCAGCGTGGCGATTAGGGCAAAACCTCCCATATGATTGGCACACAAAAAGGACGGCCCCCAGTTCCCGGCAGCTCCGCTAGTCCTGGCCAAGGCGGCGGTCATGGAAATGGCGGAACAGGGGGTGCGAAGAATCTCCGGGCTACGGAAGGCTGCCCATCCCAACTGACCCTGGCTACGTACAACGGACGCACTCTACGGCTAGACGAACACCTGGCGCAACTCGAGGTAGAACTTGAAAAGGTTAAATGGCATATTCTGGGGTTATGTGAAGTCCGAAGAGAGGGAGAGGACACCATAACCCTAGAATCCGGACATGTCATGTACTACCGCGAGGGCGACCATATCTCCCAAGGTGGCATTGGGTTCCTGATCCACAAGTCCCTCGCCGACAACGTCACTGAAGTATCCAGTGTGTCGAACAGGGTAGCATACCTGGTACTTAAACTCACCGAGAGGTATTCCCTCAAGGTGGTTCAAGTGTATGCACCGACCTCGTCACACTCGGATGATGAAGTGGAGTTTGTCCTGGATGACATTGCTAAAGCCTTACACACCACCACTAAGGCACACTTTAACATTGTCATGGGGGACTTCAACGCCAAAGTAGGATTACAGACTTGCAGCGAATCATCGGTAGGGCCACACGGATTTGGTAGTAGAAATCACAGGGGGCAAATGCTGGTCAACTTCCTAGAGCGGGAAGGACTCTTTTTGATGAATTCTTTCTTCAAAAAGAGTCCACAGCGAAAGTGGACTTGGCGAAGCCCGACGCTGTGACGAAAAACGAGATAGACTTCATTATAGCGGATAAGAAGCATATATTCAGAGATGTTTCAGTGATCAATAGGTTTAATACCGGCAGCGATCACCGAATGGTATGAGGCACTCTGAATATCAATTTTAAGCTTGAACGCGTCCGCTTGATGAAGTCTAAGCTACGACCAAACTTACTCCAAACCGCTGTGAACTCAGAGAAGTTCCAACTTCAGCTCGAAAATCGATTCGCTGCCTTGGAAACTACCGATGACGTAGATCAGGACCTACACAATGTGGTAAACATCCTCAGGGAAGAGGGCACGAAATTTTGCTCGGTAAGGCGTACGGGCAAAAAGTCTAAGTACTCGGACGAGACTCTCCGGCTAATGGAAAAGCGACGCCAGACACCACTCACCCCTACTACGCTGTCAGAACACACGGCTCTTAACAAGTGCATTGCTAAGCGCATACGCTACGACCTCCGTCGCTCCAATACGCTTCGTATTGAACGAGCAATTGAGCAAAATCGGGGGTCCAAAGTGTTTGTGCAGCAACTTGGTAGGAGCCATCTGACGCAGCTCACGACATCTAGGGGTGATACCGTCGTTTCCAAGCCGGAAGTTCTGGCTGAGATCGAAGACTTTTATGGCCGATTGTACGCCTCGCAAGTTTCGTGTCCGGGATCCAGTAATGAGGATGTTAGAGCCACATTAACCCGCCACTACACCGAAGATCTCCCAGAGATCAGCCTAGACGAAATCGAAGTGGCTCTGAGACAGTTAAAAAATGGAAAAGCCCCAGGGGAAGACGGAATCACGTCGGAACTCCTAAAGGTAGGTAGTTCACCAGTCCTAAGGGAGGTCCAACGTGTTTTTCAATCCGTCCTGGACCATGGGAGAACTCCAAAGGCATGGAGCAAGAGTGTGGTTATCATGTTTTTCAAGAAGGGCAATAAAGCTTTATTGAAAAACTACAGGCCGATTTCACTCTTGAGCCATGTCTACAAACTGTTTTCCAGAGTTATTTCGAACCGTCTTGCGCGAAGACTTGATGAGTTCCAAACCCCAGAGCAGGCTGGGTTTCGCAGAGGATTTGGCACCATAGACCACATTCACACAATGCGACAGATTATACAGAAGTCCGAAGAGTATAATCAGCCATTGTGCCTAGCGTTTGTGGACTATGAGAAAGCCTTTGACTCTGTTGAAACCTGGGCTGTTCTGCAATCTCTGCAGCGATGCCAGGTTGATTGGCGATACATCGAAGTGTTGAGATGCCTATACGATGATGCCACTATGTCTGTCCAAGTCCAGAACCAGCAGTCTAAACCTATCCAGCTGCGCCGCGGAGTAAGACAAGGAGATGTCATATCTCCAAAATTGTTTACGAGCGCGCTGGAAGATCTGTTTAAGACGCTGAGTTGGAAGGGAATGGGCATTAACATCAATGGCGAGTATATCTCACACTTGCGATTTGCTGACGATATCGTCATATTGGCAGAATCGTTGCAGGATTTACAGCAGATGCTGAACAGTCTTGCTGATTCCTCACGACGGATTGGCCTGGGCATGAACTTAGATAAAACAAAGATCATGATTAATGATCGTATTACCCCAGAGCCAATCACCGTTGCCGGAATGCCTCTCGAAGTTGTGCAGGAGTATGTCTACCTCGGGCAGACGCTGCGGTTAGGTAGACACAACTTCGAGAGAGAGCTAAACCGGAGAATACAGCTGGGCTGGGCTGCGTTTGGGAAACTTCGTCAAGTCTTCTCGTCCTCCATCCCTCAATGTCTGAAAACGAAAGTTTTCAACCAGTGTGTCCTACCTGTTATGACCTATGCTGCTGAAACGTGGACGCTGACAGTGGGGCTGGTCCACACGCTGAAAGTCGCTCAGCGCGCTATGGAGAGAGCTATGCTCGGAATTTCCTTGAGAGATCGAATCCGGAATGATGTTATTCGTCAGAAAACTAAGGTGTTCGACATAGCTCAAAGGATTAGCAAACTGAAGTGGCAGTGGGCCGGCCATGTTTGCCGAAGAACCGACAACCGTTGGAGCAAACGGATACTGGAGTGGAGACCGCGTTTAGGCAAGCGTAGTGTAGGACGCCCTCCGGCGAGATGGAGCGACGATCTACGGAGTGTAGCTGGCAAAAACTGGATGAGAAGAGCCGAAGACCGGGCTCAGTGGCGCGTCTTGGGAGAGACCTACGTCCAGCAGTGGACTGATATAGGTTGATGATGATGATGATGATGATGAAAAGATGATTACAATCTACAACGCCATTAACAAGTTTATGCAAAAACAATTGATCCAACAACTGCCGCCTTTTTTGTAGACTTAGGATTTTAAAATGTGTTAAGCGTTTATTATAGGAAAGCAGTTGCTTTACCAAATTGTGTTGAAATGCCAAGTGCCACAGGAATCGCTTTTGTACAGATTCAATGCGTTTAATATGTACTTCATAACGGGGAGACCATATCACACTGCAATATTCCAAGGAGGAGCGTATCAAGGCGTTATAAATAAGAATTTTGGATTTAGGAAGCTTAAAGTTTTTAATGTTTCTAATTATAAAACCCAGAACTTTGAAGCATTTATTAACGGTTTTATCTATGTGAATGTTAAAATTTAATTTTTTATCAAAATGTATGCCTAAATCACGAATTTCCAAAACTTCTAGCACATCATGTTCAGCAATTTTGTATTTATAAGAAAAACAGTTAACTTTTTTAGTGAAACGGATGAAATTACATTTTTTAATATTTAAGTTCATATGGTTGACATGACACCATGATACGAATCTGTCAATATCCTCCTGTAGAAGCAAGCAATCGGATATGTCTCTCACATGCTTGACGATTTTTAAGTCGTCGGCAAATAAGTAAAAGGCACTGTGTCTAAAACACTGCGCCACGTCATTAATAAACAGGTTGAAAAATAATGGTCCTAAGTGGGACCCTTGTGGGACACCAGAGGATACATTAAATGACCCAGAAGAATTACCATTTACTACAACTCTCAACTTTCTGTTAGCAAGATACGAAGCACACCACTTAAGCAGGCTACCATGGAAGCCAAATTGAGATGAAATCTTCGAGATAAGGATGCGGTGGTCAACCCTGTCGAAGGCCTTGCTGAAGTCAGTATAAATGACGTCAGCAGAGGCTCGTGAATCCACAGCAGTCACCAAATCAGTAACGTAACTAGCGAGGTTGGTGTTTGTGGATCGAGAGTTAACAAATCCGTGTTGCTGTGGTATTAGATGTTGTCTTACATGCTAATAGATTATAGGGTATAAGAGAGATTCCAGGACTTTGCCGAAGACGGAGAGTATGGAAATTGGTCTGTAATTTTTTACGTCAGACTTCGATCCATCCTTAAATAAAGGTATAACCATTGCCTCCTTCCAGATTGATGGGAATTGACCAGACGATAAGCTCAAATTGTATATCAAGGAAAGAGGCAAGGCCAACGCATCAGCACATTTTAACACGAAGACAGCTGGAATCCCATCCGATCCCGCACCCTTTCTCCAGTTAAGTTTTTTCAAAGCATTTTTGACTTTATTAACAGTTAAAGATATATAACTCAATGAAGAAGTTACGTTTTGCTCGTCAAAAGAGTCTTGAATAACATTATTGGTATTTTGGCCATTGTCAAATGCGGCGGAAAAGTAGTCGGCAAATAGCTCACATGCATCAGCACTGCCGGTTGCGGTTGGTTTTGATTTCAATACCTACTCAGGGATGAATGCAACCATGTTCTCGGGACAGTTAAGTGTAACTATTCTTAATTTAGTAACAAAACAAGACACGAGCTTTACCTACCTACCGAAACAAAGCTTTAAAAATTTGTAAGAACTTAATAATAAAGTATTTGCGTGATAGCTAGCCCACATCCTTCCTGACGAAGTGCTGCAACAGAACTGGCTTTGGTTTGGACCAATTACGAGACTCTTACCACGTATTCAATGAAGTAGGTAAACATAATTTCGTCGCGCGATTCAACATTTGCCCACCGCGTGACATTTTATTGAACCACTACAGACACAAGAGTTTTGATTATAATAAAACAATGAATACCTACATGATTTTATAGAGGCACTTTTTTTGTATTCAACAAAGTATTAATTAACGCATCTTATAAATGTAAAAAATATAATACACAATAACACACCGAGCGCCGCGCGTGTGACACGTAAAAATCTTTTCAAATCACCTCATTTTTCAGATTTAAATGAATGTTTATTCAATTCATTCTGTAAAATATTGGTTTCAATTGATATGCTTCAAAACTACATAAGTTAAGTAAACTTATAAGTGTTAATTTAATTTAGTGTGTAGTATATTATAATTTATATTATGCTGTGACCCTCAAAATCAAGTGTCTTAGGATTCACCCACCTACAAGTAAGCGTAACCACAGAAGTAACCATAGAACTTCTGTGCTGAACCACATAAGAGAAGATTCTTTTTCTCTCCTGTGGTAAGACTTGATTCTAAGGTCTCTCCTCCTTCTCCGTTCTACGATGTACGGTCGGCTTCATAAGCAATTTCTACCAGGCTGGATTATCGGAGGGTTAGTTGTGTTGTGATGAGACGCATACAAATAAAACCCACTGATTAATTGAGGTTGTCATCCCTCCAGGATGGGATTAGGAAAGGTAAAAAAATAGTAAGGGGGTAAGTTGCTGTGGAGGTGATCACAGGATTCTATCGTGCGGGATATTACTGGCGGGTTAGACCCTCACACTTAGCTGCTGACGTCGTCGCTAGGTAACTTTTCCACACTGACACCAATTATCTAGTCCAAGTTATTTTTTTTAAACTTGTTATTATTGGTTAGTTAAAGGATGAACATACTTATACAAAGAAAACACCCAGACCCGAAATCAATTTAGAAAGACAGTAATTCTTATTTGATCCGACCGGGAATTGAACCCGGGACCTCAGACATGGCGTTACAAACGACCAACGTGCTAACCAGTCGACCACAGGGGTCGGTGGTGGGTGGTGAACTAGAGCCAGATACCTGAACACAGGAGTGAGATGCTTATAAGCCAATAATAAACATGATAATATATGAAAGCTAGGCCCAAAAAAAATATTATATTAATATTAAATTTAACGAAATTGTTACAAAATTATGCGAGATTTTTACATTTATCGTTGAAAGTATTCGAAACAAAACATAAAAGTAACTATAAACTAAAAAAGAAAACAATGGTTATTTGTAAATTGATTTATTTTTTCTTTTATTTTTAACTTAAATAAATCATTCATAAATACACAAATAACTATAATATAGCTAATAATAGTATAAAACTGATTTCACGAAATATACTCTTGATAAGTTTTATGTACTTAATTTCATAAGATTTAGGCATCTAATTGTTTGGAAATACAATAATTGGTATGAAATTAATTAGGAGTTAAAACACATTGAATATAATTTGAATAATAATCTACTTTAATATAAAGCGTTTAACAGTTCATAGGCTTTCACAAATAACAAATAGGTGCTACTGAGTATTTCACATTTGTTTTGTATTATTTACGTGTACGGAACATTTTAATTAATATCACTGTTAATAAATATGTATTACAAAAACTTTACATGTTTAATAATGGTTATTGACTTAATGGTGTTATTGTTATTGTTCTCAGCCAGAACTATTTACGAATAATAAAATTTACGCGAATTCAATAATTATTTACATAGAAATATTTCTATAAAATTTATTTTTATCGCTGGTGTTACTTTAAGTTTGAGGTATTTAAATGTATTTTAGCATTGAACCGTTCAATGAAAGACACAATAATTATTGGTATTGACAATTTGAGCGATTATTAGGTAGGATTCGTTATAATCTTATAAATCTACCGTCTATAGAAGATAATGTGCATACTTAGTATATAATATGAGTGGTATCGAGATGTTAAGTTAAATAGTATTGAATGTTACAAAGTGAGCCATAATCGACAAATCTAAAACTACTGTTTTACTGTAGGATAGTAATGAAATATACTTTGAAACTGGTGAAGATTATTTAGGTATGTCTGTTCCTTTAAGGGTTGCGATAGATATACATAGGTGTGGGAGTAAACGAGAGAAAGAACTAGAATCTATGAATTACGATTGCTATTGCTACCTTTGATATAGTTATCTATATTCGTAAGGCGGTTTTGTGAATATGATAACTTTAATATTTTTCGATTTTACTTCCTATTAATTACTAATCCAGTCACACGATCTGCCGAGTTTACCTTTTACTTGCTTAACATTAAAACCTCTCGAACTGAACAAACTAAAGATTCAATCTTTGTGATTACATTGTTATACGGTCACTAGCCACAGTCTTAACCATTTGCATTTGACACCGAGTGCCGCGTTATAAGTTAGACGATAGACACTACAGGGTTGAGGCCGTAAAAAACATATTCATTGTATTAAAATAAATGGCTTTAATATAATTTAAAAATAACAAACTTCTACTGATCGTAGTGGAAAAAATGAATATTATTACTCTCAAAAAAAAGTACTTCCTAATATCTTACAAACGTATTATAAACTTAAAGTTTAAAAGTAATAATTACTTATATAAATGCTTGCATTACAATCAGTATGTATATGCTAATTATAAACACCGAATTTTACTTTTTATAATGTTGAGCAATAAAGTAAATTAAATACTAATTGGAATGTAAGCAGTGGGCCCACTCTCATTCTCCGAACGAAATTTCGGCCGACTTTCGTATGCTATTTATAGTGCTTTCCAATATTTTTGAAATTTCAAACAATTCAATAAAAACAAGTAATCTAAATTAATATTTTTAAATTATTTTAGCGTTTTATTAACGCTTAAATATACTTAAGTAAAATTTAAACACAGAAAAAAGACGACAACCTCAGGCAGGAATTGAACCACGCATCTTCCGCATTCCGGGCGGCTGCCTTAAACACTTAACTGTAATGTTGACTCAAAAACATAAGCACCAAGCACTGACAAATTTCGACGGGTTAAAACCAGACCTCTGTAGTAGTCAAGTGGTTAAGGCAGCCGCCCGGAATGCGGAAGGTGCGTGGTTCTATTCGAGGTGGTCGTCTTTTTTCAGTGTTTAAAATTTTAGTAATCTAAATGCCAAACCTATTTTGTATGAACGAAATTTTGAAAGGAATGGAAACCACTGTGAGTAGCAAACGAAAATCGGCCGAAATTTCGTTTCGGAGCAAGAGAGTAGGTTCTCTGGTTTTAATATTTCATCCTTGTATCGTGTATTGACATTTAAGCCTAATTAAAATAAGACTTATGTACCTTAACACGCTTAACGTTACTTATCGGAGTGTGTGACGTTTCATTATAAGTTATACAAATTATTACATAAAGACATTGGAACATTGAACTAGCGTGTTCTCTTTAATTACTGTATTTCTGACAGTTATTCTGCTCAACATACGTTTAACAATCTATTAATTATATTTTTAATATTGTATTGCAACTAGCTTCATGTGTCTTGTTTGGGATCCATTCAATTCAATAATAATAATACTAATATGTCAATTTTTATAATAATATGTCCATTAATATTCTAAAATTCATATTTGACTTTCTTAATAAAGAGAAGGTAAACAGGCAGTGACATTTAAAAAATATTAACAAATTTTTAGAACTTGATACTAAATAACTTTGCTCAAGAAAAATACGAGTATAACACGCATCAATCATATTTCAGTCCCAGTCCTACACACAAACCGTGAACTGTCGCTCTTTGTTTTGTGTATAATTAATTATCTACTCATACTTTAGCTCTATATTTATTTTGTCACAAATGATTTTAGTTACTTGACAGTAGTACCACGGTCTAAATTTAACCAACAGAGGTATGAGTTTTTTAAATCACCATGCATAGAAATATCTAATTAATTATAAATATCTAATTTGTATTTAAACTGCATAATAAAGAGACCACCCCTGAAGATTATTGTTTCTTCTAAGGCGGTATTGTTAACTAATTTAAAATGAATCACTCAAATTAGTAATTTCATTCAACTTTATAGCTTTTTAAGGCATTTCGGTTATTATGTTTTATATATTTCAGTTTCTGAGCCCTTTACCTAGTCTAAATTTACTTCCACGTTCAATGCTTGTCTCGGACAGAACCACATGAGTAGTACCAAACCAGTAAATTGAATTTTAATAACTTTATATGATAATTATAAACATTTCCAAAGTATTTAACAAATTGAAGCACGAAGTGTAGTATATACAATTCAAATTATATTTAAAAATTTCATTTAAAATAACAGTTGCACGTAACGATTTGTTTAATAATGAAATGGATATTTTTTCATAAATGATTAATTAATACGTTTCATCATTAAGAAATTAAAATAATGTACCTAATTCATAGTCATTCCATATCGCGTACAATAACTTACGGTTAACTCCGATCTCCGACGTTTTACTTAATTTTAACCTACTTTAATGCTAATCACGACATTATAATATTTTCTTATAAGCTATCTTCCTCGGACTTAATTGCTAATCACTAGATACTTTTTTAGAATTTCGTTTCGGAAAGACGAAGCTGTGAGCCAGGTCATGCGTTTTGATACCTACTATTATTTATTTTCACACTAGCAGCGAAACCTAAATCTTAACAATATATTAAAAACTTTAATGTTGTAGACAATCTAAAGTATTAATTGTAATTAAAAGATGGTGAGTATACGGAATACAGAGTGTTTTTATTCAGATTCAGAGTGCATAAAATGTACACTTTCATGAGTCGACTAAAACATACAATTCTACTTAATGTCTTTATAATCTAATAAATGTTATGATTTGCCGACTCTTAACATTTCAATTATGCCATTTTTAACAATGCTGTATGATATCTCCATAGTACAGACGACAAAATTAACCAATCAACGACAATCAACACTTATAAAGACTTGCGTTTTTCAAGTAAAATAAAATTTCTGCAGCAACGTTTACTTCAACTATAACTATGAAATGTTATATCTATTACAGAATAACTAATTTGAACGTTAAAAATATAATGTTGGTGTTATAATTTATCATCTTACTCGTATCACATAGTTTGTTAAAGCTATCGCCTAAACAAACTATGTGCAGTACACAACATGCAATTTCCATATTATAATTATGTTGTTCAATAATATAAAATATCGCAATATAACTCTATTTAAATGTTCCATAAAACAGTAACATGTATGGGCACTAGTTATTTTAACCTTTATATAATATAATAATATTTAATATTCCCGCAAATACTGTACTGCAACAACTGTATATAATAAATTACAGGTTCGCATTATTTTGAGGCAGTGTTGAGGTCTGAACTAGTTCCGTTTTCTAAACATTAGTCACTATTCGAATAATTACCATTCAATAAGCATTCCATTAGTTTGTACATTTTCATTGGTTTTTAAACAAACCTCAATTATCTAGCGTTTTTATGATTCTTAAGTCATAGCTGACGATAGGAAACCCTGCTTGTCAGATATTTGAGGGTACGCAGACGTTGTTCTAGCGGGGAATTATATACAAACTGATCATATATATTTGAGTATCTCAGATATAAGATGAAGTTGATGTAACAATTTCCCTGCTACAACAACTGGTCTAATGCTCAAAGTTTTGTCACTAAAGGCGCTGATAACAATAGGAGCCACTAGACAAGCCCAAGTTTCAATAAATCTAATGTAGAAAGCATTGCAAGGTCTAAAGTGCGGCTAGTCTATAATGGAACGTTACGTTAAGCTTAATATTTGGAAGGGGGATGATTTATGATACCTACATCGATTAGGTGTTTCATTCAATAGTCATGAAATCTTTAAACGATCTTTAGTTTTTGTGCCCGCCTTTATCACTGACTACTAACTGTTAACTAGAATTTTATAGTTTGAATTTCATAAAGCTAAAATATTACATTACTTTAAAACATTTTAATTTTAAACACGGTACAATCGAATATGGAAATGTTTTGACGATAAAACTTAGTATTTTTTAGATCAAAAATAGTATAATATTTATTTGGGCACAAAATTAATAACCGACAAAATAAGGTCCACTACTGACTAAAGGCAACAATGAGTATTTTTTCAATATAAATAATAATTATTTTATTTGCAGCATAGGTGATATACATAAGCTACAAAGCTAAAGAGTCGGGCATTACTACACACACCAGAAATGACTTTCTAACTCAACGTACTAGATTTATCTTCATAACAGTTAACATGTCTTACACACGTACCCACATTATGTGCACTTATAAGTGTCATTAATACTCATGAACATTATATTGTATTTGATGCAAATTGACACTGCTATTGTTTAGAAAAAAAATACTTCACGGGACTGATTTTCAATCATTAAATAAAACTCATCTGCCCGTGTCGCACTTCTAATACAATACGAGCCAAGAAATGGTATCATGTCTTGAAATGACCTTAATTGTAGGGAATTAAGCAGATAAGTTTAATCTAAGTATTGAGCCCTTAGAAGTCATCTTACATAACTAAAGGTGCGTGTAAGACCTTAGAATAACTACAATGTACAATAAGTAAATATCCACTATAATCTATGGGTAATGCGACAATGTACAGACGCCAGCAGGACGATCTACCACAAAACGTCAAATCCTACATTTTATCATCTTGTTGCGATTGTTTTTAATAGGTTGTCCTGCTAGCCTGTCTACTATGAGAAATAAAATTAACTAGGTATTCAATAACTGAACTTTATAATGAATTATTTGGGTAAAATACATGCTGGATACTTTTATTATTTTATTCGCATGCATGCCACTAATGGAATCTAGCTTGGCGCTATGACAATAGAAATAATATCGTAGTAAACAGATGAATAGCGATCTGTGAATACAAATTCCATTATGTAAATTACCAGTACCCAATGAGGTTATTTTAATATTATTGCTACGGATTTATTACACTTACGGTTTTTAATGAACACGTAATATCTTTATTGGTTTAGCCCAATATCGACCACTCAGCATGCATTTACTAACATGAAGCAAAACCAATTTCCTAAGACATTTTTTTTACATAGCTACCCCAATGTCCGGGGATAATTGAAATTCCTTCATATTGCAATCAAAATTAAAATTTTAAAAATATTATCTAATATAAAACAAACTGCAAAAAAATAAACAAATCGCTTACTCATAACAGTCATGTACAAAATTCTACGGAAACTAATTATAAATAAAGCAAAAGAAGTTGAGCATCAGATTTGTGTTTCTTAAAATATTTGCTACTCCACTCATTTTACCATTGCACGAATAATAATTTGAAACTCGTATGATAAACTCGAACGAACTATTTAGTTTAGGAACTTGTGTGTAGTACTACCTACTCTTTTTATTGTAACTTTGTCTCTCTATTATAAATAAAATCCAATATCACATTCTTTCGATATTAGATTGCTGTTATTGGTAATAATGGCACAATTATTCATGCGAATCTTTGAATCTTACGATCTATATGTGCTAGTAGTAAACAAGATGTACACAAAGATACGATAAGACACGAGGAAGCTGTTTTATGATCGAACATGATACCGATGTCTGAGCTACGTGAATCCGATTCCGTAGAAAATAGATTGCAAAGTAAGTTTTTACGACTCCTATAGTGGCATAATTTTCAGTCGTTTTAGTTTCTACCTCAGACTCACAAAGAAAGAGATTTACGACTAACACTAAATCCATAATTTATTCGTATCCTTCAAGTATGTACATATTTTGTTATTTTATATTAGTTTAATTTAACATCTAGCAATTACGGTTAATATCTACAAATTCACTTGGTAAATTTTGTTAATTTATTCATAAGAACCACAATATCGTGACCTATCTTTCTATAACGTTTAATTTTGTGGTTAACCTCTAGCGTCTACATGTAAGTTGTCGAAAATGTTTCAAATTATTATGTGACTAAAACTGTTGGAAAAATAAGTGGATTTTACAAAAGACCCTCTATTTATCCTCTTCCAGAAGAACCAGATCATCAGCAACGACGTCAGACACGTGGAGGTAAATGATCCAATACATCAGGTTAAAGCAGACGAAGCAAACGGGGAACACGATGCGTGAATACTTGTCGATGTCAGAAGGGGTCATTCCCAAGAGCTTGCTTATATCCTGGAAAGTAAACACGATCTTTATTTACTAAAAACTGTAGTGCGATAACATTGTCGCCAGCGATATACAATTGTGTACACAATACATAAAAAATTGCACAGCATTAATACATGTATAATACGCTTGCCTAATTCGCTTTGGCCTTAAATCTAAACAGTTTAAATTCCATATTACAGATATTACCTTTCCTGGGTGTAGAATATGTGGTGGTGGGCCTGGGTTTTCTTCTTCTCCACCTCCACCGCCACCTCTTCCTCCATTAATTGTGTTCTCAAGCGTTCCACCTTTCGAATGCGCCTTTGGATCGTGCACTTTGAACCGGACCTCCTGAAATAGTTTGACATAAAACTTGCAACAAACGTTATTGAATAATAAAAACGAAAAAAATAGAGGTAGCAAATGAAATTACCGAACAGCTTACCGAAGGCCTTCCCGGAGGACATCGGCCTAAAGTTCCCATCTTCGACAGCGTATGCGGGTCCCCTACGGGTGGACAATCAACTGGTGGCATTTTCTTTTCCGAAGCAATCTTTTGTATTGCTACAAATCTTTGCTTTCTCATTTGTATCCTTTTTGCCATATAACCAACAGTAGCGTATTCTAGAAAGATAGAAAGAGTCTTTTTGAAAATATACTATTGTCTTACGTTATTATTAATGGCAATAAAACTCTCGCACATTTTTGATGTTATATAAAGTATATGTAAAAAAACATGTCGCTTTGCTGGCTATAAACAAAAACTAAATGAGAAATCGCTTTGCAATTACATAAACATGATAATAGTTATAAAATGAGTAAATATATAGTTACCTAATAAACTTGCGAAGACCATGACGAAACAGGTGCCCAAGTAGACGTCAATGGATTTAACGTAAGATATTTTGGGTAAAGCAGCATTCGTTGATGACATCAGCGTAGTCATGGTCAACACAGTAGTCACTCCCAACGCCACCCGGGCAGGAGTTGCATTCCGGTTCAACCAGAATGATACCCATGATATGATTACAATCAAACCAGATGGAATATAAATTTGGATAAGATAGTATCCCATGGAACGAACAAACTGTATCTCACATGCCAGTCGTGAATAGTTTCCTGTAATCAGTGCCATTAAGAATATATTAGACTCGCGTTCACAGTATGTCCAAAAATTAAACAAAATTATGAAATACATCTCCTCTGCTTGAAAGTTTTTTTTTTATAAAAAATAAAAAATAATTAATGACATTTTCATCTTATTATCTAAATAATTAACAATTAAAATCAAGATTATTGTTTGCGTAACAATGTTCAAATAATTGTCAATTATAATACTATAATTTAAGTAGTAAACAAAAATAGACAATAATACTTGACAGTACTAAGTCACACCACTCATAGTGTTTTGTGCAACAATACAAAAGCAGGACGTGAATAGATTCGTGGCTGTTTTTGTCCAGTGTTCCACTTGGTGGTGTATATAATATTTTCGATCGAACAACCCCCGCGTAGTCTAATACCTGTGGTAAGGGAGATCTCCATGGCCCGCTGACGGTGGCCCAGCACCTTGAACTGTGGCAGCGACACCTCGCTTGATACACCGACAGAGTTGGGGCCCTCGTTCCATTTGTATCGGATGTCCCGCATGGTGTAGCCGACTGTGCGCAGCGGACACAAAAATGAAATAACCCCAGGCCCATCGCAATGGGTTTTGCATCGAGTCGTCATTCGGTCGGGGTAAGAGCGGGGGAGTCGCGAGCTCAATTTCGCGCGTCTCGTCGTGCGATTATCGTGTCGTGTTTAGCGTATGTGCTTGTGTCGCGGTACCAATCGTCTGCACACGGGCTGTGGGAGACGGGGTCGGTGGCGAAGCAATGGACGGAAAGTGCTGGGACAGAGTCTATTGCAATATTATGTTACCTGTAGTGAGTGTAACCACAGTCGCACGTTGGCGATGGCCGAGCACCCGGAACTGCGGCAACTGCACTTCGTTGCTCATCCCAACGCTTGATAGCCCATCTCTCCAATGGTATCGAATGTCTCTCATTGTGTACCCGACTCCGGAGACATGCCAAACACACAAAACGCTATCACTTACGCTGCGTAGCATCGCGTTTCCCTCCGCGGCGATGTCGAGGTTGGGACTCGCGGGCACAAGAGGCGAGACATCAATAAGCGGAGCCGAGTGAATCGCCTTAGCTATGTAAGTCCTACGAAACGCTCGACTCGGCTCAACATGGATGATAGAAAAATATAAATCTACCAAATTCTATGATACTATGGTGCTGATAGGCGAAAACGAAACTACTCATACATACGTACGTACGGCTATTGAACATAAAATTTTTGAAATTACCTAATAGTAATTATAGTTGGTGAAAGCAGAATGGAATGGTATCATGCAAGTGCCATATCAGTGCGGTGGAGCTGATGGTGCAAGCACATCAGTGGTGCGAGGGTGTGTCAGTGGGCGCGCACTGTGCCGTCACGCACGGCCTGTGGCGGTGAAGAGCCCGTTGATGCCACCGTCCCCCGCCTCCTTTGGCCCGCGCAGCTATTGCAGCGTCGATGTCTCAGAACCATTTCAATTGCTTTATGCTCGTGTGAACAAAGGCTTACTATTTATGTGTCTGCCTTCTGCGGGTGCTGTATGCGAGAAGGAGACATTCCAAGTTATGAAAACACGAGGGAATCACAGCACGTGTCGACGAGTAAGTTGAACGCTTGTGCTCACAGGATATCCCTGAGTAGCATCTGTGATACAATAAAGTGGTCACAACACAATATCTTTAAGCCTAGTGATAAATTTGCATTGTGGTAGAGTCAAATCAATGATAGGTGAGCACAACACACACGCAATATTTTCAAAATACGGTAACGATTATTTTTCTATCATCGGTAAGGTAATGGTTTGTCTCGCATCGTTTTTGTGATAAGCAAGTACATTTATTTTGGTATGATAAATATTTATAATTACTTGGGTTAGTACAGGTAGGTGTAACGCTATTAATTTGCTTGCCGTAAAGGCTGTTAACTTATTACACACTAAGCGTGCTTATTTTCACCTTTGATATAAAGCTATCCAATTATTCAAACCTAAGCCAAATTCCATAATAACATAAACAAGATTAGCAGTGACATTGCATACTATACATATTATCATTATTAACAATTCAAATCTTTATTGATATAGCCACCAGTACCATAGTCAAGATACTTACAACTCTCAATCTCTATGTGGCAAAGCTGTCGATCCATTGGAAAATATTGTAGATTCATTGGACACGATGCGGTAATTGTTAATCTGAAATTTTATGGCATATTAAAATTATGATTTATAAGACTGAATCAAACCTTAAGTTACGAACACATGTAAGATGGTCATACCTGATGCTTCTCGTAATGGAACCTGAGTAATGTATACGTATGAATTCGTTGCTAGTGGTTGCTATGTGGAAGTAGGATTGCTTTTCGTTTACGAAGAATGTGTCAGGCACCCATATGTTTTTAATAAATTCGGAACCAACTGATAAGGTCTCCACGCCGGTTCTTTTTTTGTATGCTAATCGTGGGTCCGTCCAAAACTGTCTGAAGTAAAAATCCAATGTGAAATCCTGAGGAGAAATATTTTTTTATGTTTTCTCTGATTTCATAGATTCTGTGTTCATGAATGTGAATATCAAAATGTAAGGTCTGATGAAATACAGTTTTTATAAAACATCAGTGCGCATTGTGACTCTTGAAAAACATTAGCAATTGGCTACTTGACAGTTTTTAAAAAAGTATTTAAAAAAACTACAAACGCTTATTTATACCCCGTACAATATTTTCTTTCTCGAAAAAGCTTTATTTAACAAAAAAACAACATTTTTTTTCTTTATTTATTTCAAATTTCGTGCTAAAACGGTTGGTCACGTGACATTTTGCTCTGTGACGTCACATTTCAATAAATATAGAAACTTATCTTGAAACCTGACAGATAGTTTTTGTATATTTTGTGAAATGTGACGTCACATGAAGCTCAATCATGGCCGCCCGTGTTTCGGGTCTTGTAATCCACAGATAAAAAATCGCAAATTTATTTTATAAAAATAAAATATTTACAAATTATCTTAGTAAAAAAAACTATTGGATAATTATCGTTAATTCATAACCTACCATTTCCGACATATTTTATTGTTACAACTGTCAAATAGCTAATTAAATGCGCATGACTGCCATTCGCAGTTTTGTAAAAGCTGTATAAATTTAACGTTTATGGGATATAATGGGAGATATTAATGTTATAAATGAATACATTTTTAATGAAATGGATTACTATTTTACAAACATCTAACATCTGCATGCTATTCAGAAATTTCATCTTACGCAATGTTGTATGCATCGAGATGAAACGCTCAAGAAACATAAACATGTTTTGTACAAAGTCCGAAGGTTCTCATAAGGGTTACGAGTGACAGTTAACAATATGATACAGATACGACACTACATCAAATGGAGCGGTAAGCTTACACAATTATTAAAATCGAACATAACAACAATGTGCATAGTGTAAGTAGGTGTGAAATGAAGCCTACGTAACACAGGTGAGGTCTAGGAATGAACAGGTAGGTGCACTAAGTGGTTGTAGAGGGCAAGGCGTGTGGCACCCACGGCTCGATAAGGCAGTCCTCTCTTAATTGAAGCCAACAAACCGGCACATTATACAAATAGCCATGAATAAAGTTCGGTCCGGGTTTGTAGAACAAATTAACGTTCATTAATGAGCTCGAATCGCGGGTTTGCGACTTGTAAATTAGGCAACTCCCCTCCCTGGGCCATGGGTCACGTCTCACTGTGACCTTCCCAACCTTGATTTGGTTTCCACTTTGGGGTCCTTCACCCAAATATACGCCTACCAAGCTCACAGTTGGATACTTTGGAAAACCGAATGTTGACCTCGATATGCTATTGCGCTCCAAAACATTCTATGATTTCATGCTTGTAGACTTTACGACGTAAAGTCACGGAATTATTACAACATATTATTAATTCAAATATTGACAGCAGGCCAATTTCATCGATGTTCCAAGTTACGGGAGAAAAAGAGAACAACTGTTATGTTGGCAATATTTCTGAAGATACACATATACGTACATACACAACAAACTACAAAATGAATCACGATAAGATTTGAACAGTCGTCGCAAATCCATAGAGCACAAATAAAAATAAAACAGAAAAAAATCTTTAGAAAATTACGTTATTACAACTTTTAATTAACTTGAGAAAGAAAAAATAAATAAAGAAAAAAATCCATATAAATAACAAAAGTGATGATCATCTGTTTGTTAATAAGACAATTAAAGACGTATGAGTGATATACAACAATGCTTTAATGGTAACTTTGAAAATCATGACTCGCGAAAATATTCATGGTCACTGTGAAGTAATTATTACCATAAATGATTTATATGGAATAGAAAACTGTGGAACTGTCTACCGTCTGTCTTGGTTAATGAGATCATCGAAACGAACAGACTTCATCACTTAGTTTCCACATAGCAGCAACTTTGGAGTTACGAGTACTGCCGGACACACAACTGGAAAGAGTTCAAGGTATTGCTTTTCTTATTATGTTGTTTTGTCCAAACGGGTACATTTTAGATGTACTTTCTTAAGCACATAATAAGAAAGCAAGAGGACGGATAAAGGGCGATCTGCTCCACCAAAACGCGGACATGCTCGCAGCCTCGTGTCTGGGGCTGCTCGGTCGCAGCGGCGCGGCCGGAGCGACCGAGACAAGCGTGAGCTGATAGTGGCGAGTACCATGAGCACTTCGGAGACGGAGCTGATAGAGAGCACATACATGGTGACGCCCACCTCCACTGGCGGACCTGCAATCAAGCCCAATCGTGAGTAGCGCGCGCCTCGCGCCGTGAAAACCAAACCAGGGGTCGGTGACGTGCCCCATCGCCTGCGGGCGAGGGCGGAGGGGTCGCAGGCGCGGGGGGGTGGTAGGGCAGTTGGCAGTTCGTCGCTGCGATGCGAACACAGCCTCGGCCGCGTGCGCATCGCCAGTAATCGCCACGCGCCTACCATTGCGATCGAACCGTGGACACGGGTGCTACGATGAGCGGTTTATAATGCTGGTGATCATACTAAGGTACAAAATTCTTGCTATGTATGCGCTGTGTCGGTAAAATTGCTTTGAACTGGTACCATTTTCACTTCAGACAGAGAGCTGATGGAGAGCACGTACATGGTGACCCCCACTTCCACGGGTGGTCCTGAAAACGACGCAATATAAAACACATGTCACGTGTATTTTTATAGCCCATACTAAACTAAATGTTGAAACTCTTCGTTTGTGTTTTCTTGAATATTAAAAAAGTTGCAGTACACTCTGCATTGAACAAACATTTGTTACGCTTCAAAGTTGGCGCATACAATTTTTTTATAAATAAGCTTTTAATAATACAAGTTACAAAATAAACTGAAGCGAAAAAGATTTTTTTACTCGGATACTTCACAACACGATTTGTCATTGTTATGTTATTTATACGAGAAACACGTTTCTACTCTGACTTTAATTTTGTTACGGTGTATAAAAAAAAAAAAAAAAGGTGTATAAACTCAGATGTATAAAAATGTAGCCGCCTACTATCTTTAGACACAAAAATGTTTTTCTCCTTTTCCAATTCCAATTATTTTGTTACAATAAAATCTGAAAAAGGTATCACTTTGTTTTCTTTTTATTTTATCGCGTATTGTGTTAGGATGTACCTATACAGTCACGAGCAAAAATATGTAAACAATTATAACTCTTAATACAATGGAATAAGAGTCAAAGTGTATACATATTGGTGCTCATGACTGTACAACAACCACAGATATTTGCAAGTGGAAATGTACATACATGCATATTATCGACTATTATCCCCGAAGGGTTAGTCAGACTAAGCAATGAGGACAGCAAAAGCAGCCTCTACCAATAGTCCACAGTAAATCAGCTACTCACACAAAAAAAAAACATAAATATATCTGCGATAATAAAGATTTTATTAACATTTTTCATTCAAATGCTCCTCCTATTAATCAACAAATTTAGAGTTACCGTAGTTGTTCATTGGAGGCATCGAAAATATGAAAAAGCTAACAAAAGGTTAAAAAAGTTACGACAATTGACTTTTGAGTCCTAGAAATTTTATACTTGCTAGGATAGTACATTAATAAATTATTATGTGACATAACTTAATGTTCGATTCCATTGCGTTAAACGCTAACACATTAGCATTTTCGCTAATAGATTGGTAGACAAGTGTACACATACATGACAAACACCACTCTATTCGATACGAAATCGAAAACGAATATTCGCTACGAAAGATTGAATAATGTTTATGAATTATTTCTTGGAAGTTTTATAATTAACAATTTAATTAGAACATAAGTCAATCCCATCCCATAATATATCCATTATTGTATTCTACAAGCGTTTCTGCCACTAGTGTGGGCCCTAGGACTTAGAAAGGTTGAATTAATCCCAGTTTTAGATTTTGTTTGTAACTGACGCTAAAGTTTAAAAGTGTATGAGTAAAGGAAATACAATATCGCCATTGCGTCGGCGGCGCGGCGGTGATTGTCCCAAGAGTCGTTTAGGTCAATAGACTAGTTGCCAAGAGCATAAACCTCTTAAGAGTCTCGCGTTGAGCGGCTAGGGTGAAGGTTCGGCGAACAAGGCGGTATACAGCGCTCTTATGTTTGTAGAACCTTTCGTTGAAAATATCAGTTTTCTTTTTCTTTTGGACTTCATATTAAAGATCTTTTTAGCAAATATCACGTAAACATGACTTTTAAAAAACAATACAAGATTAATTGCGTTTTATGGTTTTTTTCTCTATAATATGACATCTTAAGGAGTTTGTGATTATGTTATGGTTAACAAAAAAGCCAAGAAACATGTTCAGATTAAAATTTATTTTATAACGAAGACAGTAACCGATGTTAAAACTAACATTCTTTAATTGTTCTAAAAGTGATACAACTAAATGAAACAGTATTTATAACAGTACTTAGTTTAACAGTATTACGTTTCAAGTGGCTCATTAAAAAAAATCACATCAGTTAACTTTATATAGAAAGCTGCTTGTACTCCTATTTTTTTTATTGTACTGCTATTGTAGGTACCATTTTCGTAATCAATACACACGCACCTCCGGTATAAACTACACAATTTCCATAAGGACAGAAATAATAGCCCTGTATTTTTTTTCATAGATACCGCATTCTGTATAAGACTTTATAGAAATACGATACACTTGTTTGGGTCTCGATGAAAATCAAAGTTGTTTTATTGTTATTATTACATAAAATATTCATACTAACCTCCATAGTTGGGCCTTACTCTTTTATCGTAACTTATACTAAACGAATCCAAAATTGCTGAGATATTGACATCTCCGAACATGCCACCCCCACCGGCACCCCTGCAAAACAAACACACTTTCATTATAATCAGTTCATAAAGTACCTATCGCAAATAGTGAGTCATGTCTAAGTTGTTTGGCATGATGATCAAGTCACCCAGCTTAGTCTTAGTCATAATAGACATTACGAGATAAATTCGGTTCCCAGAGTACAGTACAGTGAGGTACAGTGAGGGTAGTGAGGGTAGACTTCACAGTGACGTAATACCGCTGGCTTGCAGCATATCACATACTACTAGAAAAAAATCAACGAGTCTTTTGGGGTCTCGGTAGCTTAGCGGTTAGAGCAGTGGACCGGCAATCCAAAGGTCATGGGTTCGATTCCCATTCGAGCTTTCCTGAGACTGTTTTTTTATGTATTCTACAACAGGTATGCGCTTGGTCTTCATCTCACCTGATGGTAAGAGACTGGAACTGGCTATCTTATCTCAAACTGTACGGAACACAACAATGCTTTATACATCGTTGTTATGGCGACAGACTTCGATAAGATGGTGGTAGCTAGCCAGGCGGACTTAACAGCCCTACCACCAACCAAATAGAACACATAAAGATGTACCCCCCGCTGGGAATCGAACCCGGGACCTCTGGGTCTGAAACCGGAAGCATAGCCACTAACTAGACCACAGAGGCGATTAAAAAAATTTTTTCTAGTAAACATTTTATCCTACACTACAATATGTTCTTTAACTAGTCTCACGTGTTTAAGATTATCAAAATTATTAGGAAAATCAATTACAAAGTTGAGTCTAGCCAGAACACAGTACTCTAGATTACAATACAGTGTTTTAGTTCAAAAGCTCTTACTGCCATTAGTCCACGTTTCCAAAATTAAAACTGCACATTGGGGCCTACTCTCTTTCTCATCATATCATAATATCTCATTCATAAGTAAGTAAGTAAATAATTTTGAATTTTTTGAATTTTTTCCGAAACGAAATTTTGGCCGATTTTTGTTTTGGAAAAAGAGAGTAGACCCTTAGGTCGAGAGCCCATCGCCGCTTCATGCTGTTGGATGTACTTATGTGGATATGTTGATTTATTGAATAGTAGCACAAATTAAGTCATAATCAATAAACTTTAAAGATATGCTAAGCACTAGCAGACAGTAGGTACATACATCCAACACATACCCACAATAAATCAACATATCAATAAAGGTCACGTTAACCCATCCTATAAGCTAAGACTGTGCAGGTATGAGTTCAAAACCAAAAGCAATTAATATTAAATGCATTGAATAATAACAACACCGCAAAGGAAACTTGTATTTATATAAAGTAAACTTTAAATCTATTTCGGTGTATTGTATTGAAACCAAACACTCACTGTCAATTTCATTTGACAATGACCTACCAGTGATACGGTAATAGGACAGACTGTCGGAAAGCTGTAGTAACAACTATGGCTATAATATCCGATGCTACCTGCATGTTTTAACAGTGAGATTACTTCTTGGCGGGAAAGTTAAAGAGTTAAGTTTAAAGAATTGTTTATCATTTTTAAATAATGAAATAATAATGTTAAATAAGAGTGGATTATTAAGCGTTAAGTATTCGTGAAAGTATATTAGTGTTGACAAATGAAACAGTGCATCTTGACTTTTCAAATTCTTTCAAGAAGGCCGTGTGAGACAAAGTGCCACATTATCATATTTTCTAATACTCTACCCGTCTCATTAATAAACGTTGAATATGGCTACTCCAAATGTTAAATCGGTGTTATAATAAACATGGAGTAATGAATGAGTACACTAATCCGACTTTACTCTCTGAGTAAAAGTTAAACCTCGGCGGTAACCTGTTTAACGAAAGAGTAAAGTTGGGGTACTGTCATTATGTCCTAGATTGACATTTTGTAGTCGGCTATTTTTCTATTGTTGTCGTTGATGTGAGTTGGTTTATGGAATGAAGTAGTAAATTTTAGTTTTCATAAAAAATCCTGCATTCTAAAGTAAAAATCGTAAATAACAGCTTAAAAAAATTAAAATCAATAATTGATTTTAATTAGACGGGGCGATTTTACGTCTGACTGTCAGGTGGTGACTGTTATGTGATGGCTGTCATAGAGCATGCCAACTAATTCTTTTTTACTTTTTAGGTATAAGACTTGCCATTGAAAACACGTTATTCCATGCGTAAGGAATGACTTGATAGTCCAAGCTTACTCCATGTTTATTAATAACGATGTGAATTTAAACTTACTACTTACCTAATCTGAATTTACTAGTCCAAACGTAAGTTCGGATAGCAGGCCATTTTTATTAATGAGGCGGAAGGGATCTACTATTAAAATAAGAAAACGTTCACTATTATCTAACACCAATATTTCTTAAAAAAATAGTTTTCAATTATACTACTATTTGTAGGTACTTAACTAGCGGCCCGCTCGCGACTTCGTCCTCGTGAACATCCTATACCCCGCGACGAATTTCCAAAAATGTTCTTACACACAAACCTTGTACCTACTGACTATTCAGAAACCAACAAAAAAATAATTAGCCAAATAAGTGCAGCCGTTCTGAAGTGATGCAAGTACAAACATTTCGGCAATTGATTTTTATTAATATGGATACTTTATGATTATTTACAATTTGCAATTCGTTATTTATACACTTAAATGGTATTGCCAGATATTTCTATCTCCATTGAGATTTTTTTATTTGTTGACATTATTAGTTAATAAGTGGACATTATTATTCAATCATTTGTTAATTAGCTCCGAACATTCATTAAATGATAATTTATTTTTCAATTTTCATAAGTCAACCTAATTATAATAAAATTTTCCTACAGTGAAATTGTATTAAGTACCGTTATTATTATTTGAAAATTGTAACAAAAAAAAATTATTGAATATAAATGTAGTGCCTAGTAATAAGGCCGCCAATTGTATGTTACTATTAGTTTGTTCTTTTTATGTTATTATGGTTTACAATAAAGAATATTATATCTTTTGACGACCTCCTCGGTCGAGTAGTTTGTACACCGGTTTTCATGGTGTCGCCATTTCTCAAGTCCCGGGTTCGGACCCGGTCGGGTCAATTTAGAAATTATTGTTTTTCTAAATTGTCTCGGGTCTGGGTGTTTTCTATGTATAATAGTAGTATGTATTTAAGTAATTTAAGTATGTTTATTCGTTGTCTAGTAACCATTTAACGAGTTTCTTCGAAGCTTCTCTAGGGCTAGATAATTGCCGGATTGTAGGAAAGATTTATTATTTATTTATCTAGTCAATCTAAATGACTTATTTCCGTAAAAATAATTGTATTAAGCCGATGTTTGATGTAAGTGTCTTAAGGGTGTTTATACCTGGGCCTATTATTATTTCAAATCTAAACAAACTTAATTTAATTAACATTCCAAGTTAACAATTAAAATCATGATATTATTTACTTTAGATGAGTATTAGTAATATCATAATCATAATCAATTTATTTGCATAAAAAGTGGTAGAGAAGTTGGTACAGATAATTTGATCACACTGTTTACCAGAAGCTGGCAGGCAAAATTTCTCTTTTTTATTAAAAGAAAAAAAAAGACAAAACACAAAACTATTAGGGAACAAACTACAACAAATGATAATCAGGAAGTCAAACCGATTTAAATTACAACAATTATAATTACAATCATTAATTAATTATTACAATACGTAAAATAAGTGGGTTACTAAATCCGGGATTGCAATGATTTAAAGAATTCATCTATGGAATAAAAAGAGTTATGTGTTAACCAGTCCCTTAATTTAATTTTAAAAGAATTTAATGGCAATCCTTTGAATTCATCGCACAAACTATTATAATTTTTTATTGCCATGCAGTAGGCATTTCTACTGTACAGAGCAGTCGTTTTAGCAGGTAGAATGAGTTTTTCAGGAAACCTTCTATTAAAATTGCATATGTCTTTTTTCTGTTTAAACAAATGGAACGAAGTTTTAACAAATATGCATATTTCAAAGATGTACATACAAGCTACAGTTAATAATTTGAGTTCCCTAAAAAGAGGCCTACAAGATGTCATAGAATCAACATTGCAGATGGCTCTAATACACTGTTTCTGTGCTATGAGCACCCGATCTGCATGACAAGAATTTCCCCAAAGGAGGATGGCGTAACGTAAAAGAGAGCTGACATAACCGTGATATGCTTGAATGGCTACTTTCTTGTCACTTATCTTTGTTAGTCTCCATAACGCATACGCAAACGAGTTTATCCTACTACACAGTTTCTCAATATGATCGGCCCAGGAACATCGATTGTCTAATACAATGCCTAGAAACATAACATTGAGAGATTCCTTGATAGCCTGATTTTCAAACAATACATTCAAATTGTGTTTTTTACCGTTTTTATTAATGAATTGAATATATGTTGTTTTATTTAAATTTACATTCAAATTATTGTTATTCATGCATTTTATTATTTCATAAATTGTATTATTTATTTAAGCATTATATGTTTGTGTGTCGTTGCATGGTATAACAATAGACACGTCATCAGCAAAAAGTACGCATTCATATTTCGTAACATCCGGGAGATCATTTATGTAGAGCAGAAACAGTAAAGGGCCCAAGACGCTTCCCTGAGGTACACCGACGGCGGTCAATTTCGTGGATGACCTGTATGTGCTCAATTCCATGTCAGAATATTTTTTTTTTATTTCTACATATTGTGTTCTATCACTAAGATAGCTATTCAGCCATTCATTTGCTATGCCTCTTATCCCATAAAGATCACATTTGTGAAGTAGTATATTATGTAATACAAAATCAAAGGCCTTGCTTAATTACCTATATTGAAGCACGTTATATGGATCTAATCACGTGTTATCACTTCATTAATTCTATACAGAAGCCCGATGGCGCAGCGCGTTCGCTTTGCGATCTTGCTGATCAAGCTACTTTCGCAAATCCGGTAGATACCTATATGACAAAATTAAAAAAATCATCCTGAACTCCTCCGTGCTTAGGAAGCTACGTAAAGCAGTTGGTAGTTGTTAAAATCCCTCAAGCCGCGTTGAGCCAGCGTAGTAGGTTATGGCAATATCTCCCTGTTGACCGTTTGGAGGGCCTGTGCCCAGAAAAGATATGCTTAAAGTATAATTGTGAAGAATTGAAGAAGAATGGGCGCAACTGCGCAAGAAACAGCTTATTAATACAGAAATAACATATTTATTTAAAAAATACCTAGTTCGTTACCAATATAATTATGTGTTTTACCAAAAACAACAACTTTAGTAAACCTGAAAAAGAACAAAATCAAACAAAAATCCTAACAAGCGAGTACCTATGCGTGGCTAATGTTTAATTGTCTCAAAGTTTTGCGTTGTCCATACAATTTACATTGAGCACTCCGGACGCAGCGAATAAACGGTGAGGCGTGGACAAACAGTGTTCGTAAACAAACAACGGGCAAACATCGACGTGCAGGAGGTCGGCGTAAATAATTGATTGCATGCATTCGTTATGGGTGCACACAGAGATTCTTAAATATTGTAGGCTTCTTATTTGATATAACTAATATCGCCTAATAACAATTAGGAGATATACAGTATTTTTATTATTAATTAAGGGGATCCTGCACGAAATTGAAAAATTTACGTATTTTAAAGTTACCTACTTGTAATTAGTTAAATACATTAAAAGAACTTACGTAAGTTAGCCTGATCATTGCACAAGGTCGTGGCCTTGTTGAAATTTGAAACAAATTCTTTAAACAATAACAAACAATACATAAATCTAATGACTCCTATTAACATTTTTTTTTCGCGACTTTCTTAATTTTAGGCATAAAACAATAATTCTTACATGAAAATATTTGTATTGATATTCCGCAAGTCACCTCCATCTTAAAAAGTAAATTTTAATTTTTAACGCAAGCGCGTGATGGTTTTGTACAGTTCGCAGAATAAAAACATTGCTCTAATCAAATTACTAGCTTTGAAACTTCAAAGCAGAATTATTCTAATTTTGAATATCAATATGATTGATTTTGCTTTGAAGTTCAATTAAGAGACTAATGTCAGCTTTGCGATCGCGCGGCGCACCCCCTTAAATATCTTAGCTTTTTGTAATATCAGGTACCTAAACCTTTTTAAATTTTTTCCATGTCAGCGATGCATGTTTTTAGGTGATAGTTTAGTCTATAAGTTTAACATAAACATTATGCTATTTTATCCTTTTAAAATAAAAAAATAAATTAAAATAAATAACACAAAGTCGCCGTGTGGTACAGTGGTTCACTAAACGAATGCTACTTAGTTGTAATCTGGTGAAATGTAGATTATTGAAGTCTTCATGACAGGTCGGCGCTAAAAATGTGTGTCGTCTTAGCCCAACATACCCCGGAGTCAGTCCTTCAACCGCCACTATATTGTAAAAGGTACTAGTGCCTGAGGTGAACAAACGATTATTTCAAAAGCTTATGAATAATATTAAGAAAAAGGTCCAACAGTAAAAGTCAAGACTTTACTTGAATAATTTATTTATTTTATAAAATCACACGAGATTCACAAAAGTCAAAATTGAGAGAGAGCGAGTCGAAAGACGTTTATTTGGCAGCACAGTAGCGCCATCTAGTTAATATTATGTTAAAATGTCGATTAGACAGTTTATTTTTCTTCTGTACCAGCTAACTTTATTTATTTATTTAAAATTTAAATGGATTTAAAATAATTGCAGTCTTAACTTTTCAACTGTGGCCGCGCACTGGTCAGTTTTCAATAAATGACATTTCTATTGTCGAGTGACGGCGAGTTCTAAATGTTAATAAAGTTGATAATAGCACATAGAAACAACTTTTAAATAGTAAAGATAGGTTCACTTATTGCATTCCTGATAGGTATCAGGGATTGCAACGTACGCTGACATGCCATTGCGCGAAGCGAAACTAGCAGTTTACCACTTTCAACTATTAAAAAAGCCTAAGTGTAAGGGCACTTGTGCGGCGCACACTTTCTGACACTTGTCCCGCCATGTCGCAAGTTGCTAAAAGCTTACGCGCCTGTATAGGACCGGTGAAATGGCTGCTGTGTAACCACATAACTGGTAATCCAGAATAGTGCGGTGATATCAGCTGTATCATGTTGTATAAAGCGGCCGAGCACTACAGTCAACTGCAAGCCAATCACGCGTCTATTCAAGCACAACTGAACTGGTGAACCGTCCCCTGCCTTTGCAGATTCGTGGCTGTAACCTCAGATTACAGAGAGGTATTGTGTTAGCCCATTTGGTTTTCGCTTAATCACTTGCACGTTCTATTGATTCTGTTCTAGCTGTATATGAGCTACGATTTAGATAGCGCTGTATAGTTTCTGTAATGGTTACCTCAACATTAAGGCTTGAAGCTACGATCCCTTTTTTATTTTTCTGATTGTGAATTAAAAGAAGGTAAAAACATTTATTGAAATCGCCCAACAAAAACATAAAATGTTAACACACACAATAGTAACAAAAAGAAAACAACAAATAAATACATTGCGCCCTGTTCTGTAATGCCAACACTGTGCACAATTCAGTATACACAGCAAGCGATGCCCGCTGCACTAGTGCTGTACACAGCATTATTAATTTTTTTACAGTTTTATACATACACTGCGGTAGGGAATACGCAGATTTTTGTAACGAGTGTTCACATTAGGAAAATCACAATTATGCTACAAATGTATTTTGATATTTCTATTACTGCCCACATAAGAATTTCTTAAAAAAAGTTGCAAACTATTTTTTTTGAAATTTCTCTCTCTTCCTATACTTCGGGTTGTTAATTGCGCGGCCTGAAAAATACGTTGTTATTATAAGCAGCAGAGCCCCAACAAAACACAATCGACATCTTAATCCATGACGCTATGTAAAACAATAAAATAAACTATTTTTTATTTAATAAAACATGCTTTTATAAATGCACGTAAAAACAAAAAATAAGTTATGGGTCGTTCAAGTTGTCTCTATTTCTGGGCTGAAGTGTAAACTATGTGCTTTTATTTATAATATTTGATTGTAAAAGCGTGGGGCGCTGGAAAAAGTATATCTTATACTCTTGTATAACTTGCTGAGAAATCAAGTTAAGCGATGTTACGTGAAGCAGGTTACACAGATTGGCGCTCTAGCTGGAGTTGCAGCACGACTAGTAGGTGGCTCTACATTAAACAGTCTGTTCAAAGTAACAGTTTGTCGAAATCAGACAAAACATGCGCCAGCAGTCAGGAGATACGACATTCACCGACATTTTTAACGTCTCTTCTTTCAGGAAATTAAGTACATAAGGGTAATGCGTCAACAGTGGCAGAATGTAGAGTTCTTGTTCGTGGACGAGATATCGTTGGTTTCCTTTGGTAACCCTTTGGCGGCATAAACGTCATGCTCTTGTGCGACCTCATGCAGCTTCCGCCAGGAAGTTAGTATTAGTATTTGTTAACAAGAAAGTCTTTCCTGTTCCAGCGCCCCACGCTTTTACAATCAAATATTATAATTAAAAGTACATAGTTTACACTTCAGCCCAGAAATAGAGACAACTTGAACGATCCATAACTTATTTTTTGTTTTTACGTGCATTTATAAAAGCGTGTTTTTTAGTGTTTTTTAAACTATTAATTTATTGTATACTTTTTGGTCTAACCTTGAAACCTGATCGTGTTTAAAGTCCATTACGTGGTCTTTCTCACAAGTGCAAACACGACTATGATACGATACTCTATCATGGAATGCTAGTGCCTATCTTCCGGCTTCATCATCAGACCTTGAAACCTAATGGTGGTCTAACCTTGAAACCTGATCGTGTTCAAAATCCATTACGTGGCCTTTCTCACAAGTGCAAACACGATTATGATACGATACTCTATCATGGAATGCCAGTGCCTATCTTCCGGCTTTATCATCAGACCTTGAAACCTAATCGAGGTCAAAGTTCATTACAAGACATTTCTAAGAAATCCAAGACAGCTATGATAAGATTTTCCATCATGAAGCTCCAGTTCATATCTTCCGCCTCCATCATCAGATCAGTTCGACAGTATCATATTATTGTATTGTCATCAGAACTACATACAGCTGCCAATTTTCATTACGCTACGGCCCTTGGAAGATGGTTAAATTAGTTACCTTAGATTCCATTACATAGTTTGTTACATTCAAGCTTTGATTATATTATTATACATATAAGTCTAGATAGACTCTGGCCGTAAAAAAACGTAGAAAAATTTATAGGCCATTTTTGGCCTATAACGCAATCTCTGGCGGTCAGGGTCATTTTGCCGTCAAGCATTGTTCACCTCTCGCGTTTCGGTGAAATTTTTCGCAAAATGACCGTTTGCTCAGTGAAATTCTGTCGAAACTACAAACGGAAATTTTTTTTCGAAAAGGAAAGTCACGTTCCATCTGTAAGTATCGATAAATTTTAATAAAAATTTAAAGTTTAACAATAATAACGGCCATGTATGCGTAGTGTTGCTGGTATCAAAATGTAGAATTCCCATTATTGGTTGCAGAATATAAAAGTAAGTTTAAATATAATAAGTATGATAAAAAATACTCAGTCTTGTAAGTTAGTATTTATACATGGTCTTGTTGTAAATAAAGTAAATACATTAAATATAATTACTATTTGAACGCTTTCAAAGCTTATCTTTTTTTTTAACTGATGTCTGATTTATAAGAGCGTGAATAAATATCACGGTTCCTATTCGATGCCGAATGTTTGTAAAAATATTACTGTCATTTGTGCAAATGTCTAGTTTCACTAGGAATTTTACTGTTTTTTGAAAGAAAGACACATTAGTCAACTTTTTTCTTGTGAATGTCTCTCAAGAAAAAGTAAAATCCTACTGCAACTAGGTATAACAGTAATCTGTTTACAAACATTCGTCATCGAATTTGGCTGGAGTATAGGTTCCGTTCTAAAACAAGAAAAAATATAATACCTACTGTAATATTTTAAAATACTATTATTATAAATTTTTATTGTGGTATTGTATCGATATTCGAAATGAATAAAAAAAATATTATGTTTGAAATGGAATGTACGTAAGTATTTATGTAAGAAGTGTGTGTTTAAGTTATATGTATGTAGGGGATGGTAGTATGTATGCTTCGGAGCTCGATGGCGCATCGACTAGCACGTTCGGCTTGCGATCTTGCCCGCTAAGCAACTTTCGCAATGCCGGGTCGCTGGATGGGTGACCAAATTTTAAACATCTCGAGCTCCTCCGTGCGGCAAATGGCACGTTAAGCCGTTGGTCCTGTTTGTTGTCGTACGATGACAGTTGTTAAAACCCACCAACACGCATTGGGCCAACGTGGTGGGTTATGGCCCAATATCCCCAAGTGCTATCTCCACGTGAGAAGCCTGCGCCCAGAAGTGGGACGTTTATAGGCTGCTGATGATGATGATGACGATGTTTGAGAAAGTGCGGGTATATGTTTGTGCCACTAAAAGGTCAATATTTCTCGTCTTATGTAAACTATTGAACACGGATATTGATGAGCAGTCATCACATTATGTAACCTTTACAACTGTTCGACCACATAGCAACCATTTTAATTTTCAGATTTTCAACTGATCCGGTAGAAAGAAGTCGTTGTCGAAATATTTAACTATAAGGTTTCAACATAAGAAGAAATTAGAGAACATGAAAAATGATGTCACATCCAAACGAAAGTTATTTAAGAAACAAATACAAAAAGAACGCAATTAATTGTTTAGATTTTAATTTAAAATATTTAAATTTTTTATTAAAAAATCAATTTTGATTAAGTATTAAATGTAAATCATCCTACCTGTTGCTTCTATTTCGTCCCTATTACAAACATATCGAACGCACGCATGCTTCCATTAGCGCATTATTTTATTGTACTCGCCCTCGCCTTCAATCAGCCATTTCTTTTAAACACACCAGCTTCTTTTATGCGTTATACCTACATACATATACGATAGACATACCCAATTAAAAAAATTATGTTATGATATGAATAATTTTAAAATTGTATTGTGCATAAATATTTTTTCCCTACTTTATCGGAAATTAGACATTCGCTGGCAACCATTCCCGCTAGTGTCAGTCATAGGCGGCTGTCACGCAAACTTCAAATTCAATACAAAAACCGGGCGGATTTTGAGAAGCGTTTGTACCGCGATGCTCCGTCTAGACATGTATATAGTCAAAGCATACAAGTCGATCTAATAAAAGCGTGTTAAAAACCTTATTTTCTTAACTGCGTATGCAAAGAAACTACTGGCAAGGTTTGATGTGGATCCCCTTGCTAACGTAAATCCAGTTTGATGCCAGTCCACTTTGATATTAGAAATACAGTAGCAATCTACATCTACGGCATAAATCAAATTCGCCAAAGGCGCTATCTTAATACGTAATACCTAATTAACGAAGATACTTATTTGGACGTTCTGCCACAGAGTGTGATACCTCCCTAGGGATGGAGTAGTCTAGACTAGAGGGTTATAAGCTGGCACATGTGGCTTCGCAATTGTCAATTAATGAAATTGCTATTTCACTATGGATTTTTACGAAGTCACTAAGGTACGCGTGACGGGCGTTGTATAAACTTTAACTAGGTGCGGCAAGTGTCGCGCTCGCTGGCAACGTGTTACTATCTTTGAAATAATTGGTGTTTCTGTCAAATTAAACTTTACCAAATTGCAGCACAGATATGTACTGATGATATGGTCAAGTTTTGTAATAGACATAGGTAGTATAAAAGTAAAGTTTATGAAGAAATAAGTTAGCTGACAGTAATCTCTACGTTACCTACGCTAAAGAATAATAATAAAAATAATCAATTTCACAACTATTACACCAATCATCCAAAGGATAAACCTACATAAGTACAAATAAACATCCATAACTAAGTCACAAACGGTCGTGCTCATCACACGAACAATTTGCCCCTACCGGGATTCGAATCCGGGACCGTGGGTTTCGTAGTCAGGGTCGCTGACCACTCGACTACCCGGCCGCCGAATGATTTAGATAATTAATCAGAAGCAACATATTTTTTACGCTACTGATAATGACCGTCTTTACAGGGTAATGGCTTAACGATTACATGAATGACAAACGTTAAAGTACCTTCTAGTGGTGCGGTGGGATATGATAATGAACATCTGGTTATTAAATAAATAAAATATCAGTGTATATTATATTATAAATTTAATGTAGGTCCTTATTATAGACACGATACTCAATGTTTGTTTTGAAGATAAGCAAGACACCTGCCAGCCACCAATACAACAATTGAGTAAAATAGACTAACTTAATTTTTTTTCCAAACCCGCCTCTTTTTATACCACTAAAGTAATTCCTTAGAGCTCTTTTGCACAGGTGGTTAAGGCGATAGGTTTGCGATCGTCGCTAAGAAACTTTCGCAATACCGGGACTGAAATGTTTGACCAAATGAAAACAACTGGAGTTCCTAGGGCTTCGAAAGACACGTAAAACCGTTGGCACCGGTGTTGTCGTCGTAAAATGGATGTCGTTGAAAACTTGGGAGATCTGTGTCAGCAGTGGGACGTTTATAGGCTGATGATGATGAGCTGATTACGGTTATCCCCCGACGATGGTAAGCGGTCACCGTAGCATACCATTATCTGTCATCACATTGGTGTCACCCGACTGGGAACAGGCCTTCCCACATGGAAGACCGCACATGGTGTACTGTAGGCACCCCAACTATGTATGTTAATGTGCATGTATTCACGCCACATATTGTATTATAATCGGTTTTTACTTATAATAAAGCAGTGTATTATAACCAACTCGTTGTTTCACTCGTCTCTTCCCGCTCCCAACAGTACATGGCGACCCTGCTAACAAAGTGAGCCGTCCTTCAAATATGGACTAGTCTTCATTAGCACTGTCGCGTTTGGTGCAAGTTAAATTTATCAAAATTAATTACTATAATCTAAGTCGCCGTGAGCATCAACGTCGGATGTAAAAGTACAGTTTTGTGTCTTTAAATTGAGTAATCAAGCCGGTTTCCGGTCAGGATTCAGCACCAACGATCATTTTCATTCATCAAACTGTAAAAATAGTAATTGAAAAGTGCCATGAATACAGGAAACCAATAATCTTAGCGTTTGTTGACTACGAAACGGCTTTTGATAGTAGAAAATGCCCTGGCGGACTGCAGAATCGATGAGAGATACATCTGGATGCTGAACCACCTCCACGAGAATGCAACAGCTTGTGTCAGCCTTCACAGAAAAACTGAGAAATTTAAACTCGAAGGTGGAGTCAGACAAGGCGACACAATTTCTCCGAAATTATTTACATCAGCATTGGAAGGAGTCTTTCAAAGGTTAAACTGGGAAAATACGGGGTTGGTGAGATTCGCTGACGATCTGATTTTGATATCCGAAAACATCAGGGTCGGCCTCAAGATGAATATCTTGAAGACTAAGATTATGACCGATATACCTAACGCCGGAGACCATCAACTACCCGCAGAAGTCGTTCAGGAGTACATATATCTTGGCCACAAGAATACACTGAGAATCGAAAATCAGACGGCAGAGGTTGATCATCGTATTGCACAGGCCTGGGCCGCACTTGGCGCCAACAAAGACATACTACGCGGCAAGCTACCGCTACATTTGAAATCTAAAGTTCTCGAGCAGTGTGGCAGTGTGTCGCGCAGAGAGGAATAGAGAGAGCAATGCTCGGGATTACCCTGCGTGACCGTAAACGGAATGAATGGATACGGAATAAAACTAAAGTAAGTGACGTAGTAACCACAATCGCGCGTAGAAAGTGGACATGGGCGGGACACATTACTCATTGCTTAAATGGATGTAGAGTCATAGAGTGGAGACCCCGTGCAAACACGAGAGCTCGTGGAAAACCACCCAGAAGATGGGTGATGACAGACGATGACACGCAGGACGAGATTGGACGGAGAGGGCTCAAGATCGCCGGTTATTGATTGAAGGGGTAGAGGCCTACGTCCAAACCTGGTCTAACAACAGGCTGCAATGATGATGATGATGATAAAATTGAGTAAAAATGAGCTCACCGTACAGTAAAGCTGAAGAAAATACTACTACACACATGAAAATAATCAGCGGGCACGCGTCTGTGACCAATTGCATATTGATAGCAATTAGGTACTACATTCTGGCCATTGTTGCGCTGCTTATCTATCTATCTATATATATAAAAATGAATCTATATTTGACTTGATCACGCCATCACGCGTGAACGGCTGAACAGATTTCGCTAATTCTTTTTTTGTTGTGTTTGTAATTGTCAGGAGAAGGTTCTTATGAAAGTAAAAAAAATGTTTTTTTTTTTAAATTAATTATATCAATTTGAATTCAATATTCTTAATTAAGACAGGACGACGTCTGTCGGGTCAGCTAGTCCTTTATAAGATGTAAAGAAAATGCAAGAAAAAATGGTGGCAGCGCGAGGTTAATGAATTTGCACTGAGGAGATATGCAAGCCTGCTCGTCGTCAGCCTGCAGCACTCGGCTGAAAGGCGGAGGAAATTGAAGGAATTATTTAGTGTAAAGGTGATAAAAGCCTATTAAAGTGAAGTGCGTAAAAGTGTGATGTGCGCGACTAAGTAAAACGCGCAATGGTATAAAATAAGTAAAAATTATGCAATATAACTACTAATTTAACAGGAACTGCACTCCTTTATAAATCTCGACAGTTATCCATTAGAATTAAAATATAGTAAAGAAATAATAATAATAAAAGAAAGGGGACTATGTATTAGGTCCTTACATATGAAATTGGCGTTTTGTAAGAGAGGAACTTAAAGTCGATTTTTTTTAAATATAATATGTGTATTTTTTGCTTTTAAGGGGGGAGATGTACTGTACATACTCACCCCAACTATGTAGGGTAATGTGCATGTATTCACGCCACATTATATACAATGTGTATTTGGAATGCACTGTACAAACTTTAGGGGTGGATTCTACACACAAATTAATATAGGTATGTAATAAAAAATTATGCATTAAAAAATTAAATCTCAATAGTTTAGAAATGGCAGCCTTTTTTATTTTGTTACCTTCGATTTTTGCGAGGGTATTAAAAAAACAATAACAAGAAAAGTTTAAAAAAACAGATAATAACCAAATTTATTATACACATACATTTATTAAATTACACTATTTTATTATATGTTTTAAATATAATTTTTTATATTTATTTCAGCTTAGAATCCACCCCTAAAGTTTGTACAGTGCATGCCATTACACATTCTATAATCTGTTTTTACTTATATTATAGCAGTGTATTATAACCAACCCGTTGTTTCACTCGTCTCTTCCCGCTCCGGACAGTACACAAGGGAGATTGAGCCATAACCCACCACGCTCGCTCAATGCGGGTTGGTGGATCGGTGAGTATCGTGGTACATTCTGTCAAAAAAGTTTCGGGAACGAATGATTTGTTTATGATTACAAATTCAATTTTAGTTTTTTTTTGTTGTTAGATTGGCACAACTGTTTATCCATTTTGGCGTGGAGTTTGGATTGCATCTGTTATTTAGATTAAATACAGTGCTGTTTTTATTTAGTTTATATCTAGTGTGTATTGCGAATTTCATAATGGATAAAAACATCGAACAAAGAGTTTGTCTTAAATTTTGGGTCGCCAATGGAATTTCGTTTTCGAAGTCACTGAAATGTTACAGAAGGCTTACCGTGAATCGCCTTTATCAAAAAAACGTGCTTGAGTGGTACAAAGCGTTCAAAAGCGGTCGAGATGTGATGGAAGATTTGCTTCAACTGAAGTTAACATCGCAAAGTGAAGGAAATGGTGACTGAAAATCCTCATTCAAGTTTAAGAGAGATAGACGCTGAACTTTCTGTGTCTCACGAGTCGATCCGAACCATTTTAAATAATCACTTGGGTATGAAACATGTTGCCGCTCGGCTAGTCTCAAAAGACCTGAATTTTCTCCAAAAACTCAATCGCATAAGAGTCGCTGAGGACATGCTAGAACGAATCAATTCCGACCCAACATTCATGCAACGCACTGTGACTGGTGACGAGACGTAGGTTTACGAGTTTGACATGCAAACTAATCAACAAGCTTTGGAGTGGCGCCTTCCGACTGAACCGAAACCGAAAAACCACGCCAAAGTCGATCAAAAGTCAAAGCCATGTTGACTGTTTTCTTTGACTCTAGCGGTGTTCACTCGGAATTCTTGCCGGAAGGTCAAACGGTAAATAAAGAACATTATTTGAGCGTTATGCGGCGCTCAAGGGAGCAAATTCGACGAAAAAGACCAAATTTGTGGAAAAAAAATTCTTGAATTTTGCACCACAATAATGCGCCTTTGCACGAGGCCATCACTGTTAACGAATTTTTGACCAAAAACTCAACAAATGCCATCGAGCAACCACCTTATTCACCAGATATGGCTCCAGCCGACTTCTTACTTTTTCCTAAACCCAAATTACCACTTCGTGGCACCAGACATAAAGGAGAATTTGCGGCGAGAACTGAACTCAATTCCGGAAAAAGAAAATGTTTTGATGGTTGGATTATTCGTTGGCGTAAGTGTATCGTTAGGATTAGGAGCATACTTTGAAGGCAATAAAATAAATTTGGATGAATAACTGATTTTTTTTGTATTATTGATCTTTTCCCGGTAATTTGTTGACAGAGTAGTACGTGTAGATAGACTAGCAACACTAGAGGTATCACGACTTGCCTGTACAAACCTTGTAGAAGAAGGGTACAGCCGAACTGCATTGCTACCCGACGTGATCACGAACTGACCACGTCCCAGATACTACGGAGTTTTGGTGCAGCGCTTTAGTGACCAATGGTAGAATTTTTAAAAAAGTTACGCCAATATACAGGCTGCGCTTGGGTTGCGCAAAAAGCTAAATGACATTTACGGACCTGACATTGTCGCAGTGGCGTGCTGTCAGCTTTGAAGTCTACCTTTTTACTCCTGCACTACTTTTAGTATTGAACTTTCAACCGCCGAAGGTTTATTTATGGCTGAAAAGCAAACCGAACCGAAAATAAAAATGATCGAATACTTTTCATCTTTAAATGTTATTATTAAATCTATTTATTGCAATATCGTTGTTTCTCTTTCTTTCTCATATCAACCAAACTATTTCTTTTAGTCGATTTAGGAATTGTTCATCAAACTTGTATGTTAAAGCCAACGTTAAGATTACTAATCTCTATCGTATACAGAGGCACGAATATATAGTATGTAATGTGGGCTTGGTAGAGGATTCTTCTAAGAACTCACTATTTTTTACAACCATACATTATTAAAGTAATTAGTTGTCTGTCCCAAATGAACTGTTCTCGCTATATTTAGTGCTAAAAATATGCTTTTAAAATATTGAAAAAAGCATTTTTAGCATTTTTCTAGCAGCTGCAAATTAGCATCAAAAATATGCACAAGTGGTTATGGTAATTTTATTGTATTCATTTAGGGAGCTTTTTCTTAAATTGTAATTTGTATGGTAAATATTTTTGTATGTTAGTATGTTAGATGTATGTTATTTTTAGTATTGAATTAGAAGCAAATGTGAAAACATTGACATGTCTAAACAGTGAACATAGCCGACCTTAGTTTGATGACGACTATCTATATAGTATCTCAATATAAATATTATACTCATATGTACTACGTACAAACAATATATCGATAATTATAATATTATTATCGATATATTTAGATCGAAAGCAGTCCCATCCCTATCGCCGGCATCATCCCTGCACACAAAGCATGGAAAGGTGCGGCCCGCCTTTTTAATGTCGTTGTAAACGTCAGGGCGGGCGTTCTGCAGTTAATTATAGTATTTTTTGTACAACATGGTTATTAACTTAAACCAAGCAAAGCTTGCACATTGTACGTAACTTTCTAGATAGCTCATGACTTAGAATTATAATAAATACGTGGAATTATTATTGCGTTTATCTTCAGTAAATTAACATACGTTTTAATAAAAGATATTAATACTAGAATACGCATTATTTTTATGTCAGTTTTCGAAAAATTAACGACTAAAAGTTAGCTACTCAAAAACAGAAATTATTAAACTGTTTACTTACTCCACCACTCACTGCTGATAAAAATACATACATATAATCACGACTATTATCCCCGAATTGTAAGTCAGAGACTGGGCAACTTTTCACCAAATAGTGACTGCACATGTGCTCAGCGTGGCAGATGGTAAGCCCATCGCCGTTTTATGCTGTTGGATGTATGTGCAGTATAATCTATTAGTCGCCTTCTACGACACTCAAGGGAAGAGAGAGGGTGGTAGTATTCGTTCACCGCAACGCGACACGGTTATTTGCGGATATAAGGTTTTTTTAACGGATCGTCTACGGTATAGTGTGAACCCAAATAAATTACTTATATTATTGTCATTAATTGCACGTGAGTGTAAGAGGGTCAAGAAAGTTTCGAAAGGAGGAGTGAATAAATGACAAATACTCGTAAAACTGAAAGAAAAGCGTGACTTCAAACTATGTGACAACTTCCGAGACAATATAAAATTGTTTTGGAAACAGGTGAATATGTCTCGCAGTGCGTCACACAAGTCCAGAATGAATGTGATAAGAGATGGAAAAGGTGAGTTAATGATAGATGAAAAGGAAGTACTTAGAGAATGGAAGAAATATTTAGAGAGTTTGTTTGAGGCGGGTAGGTGGCTCTATGCCAAATGCCTCAAATGAAACCATGAAAGTGATACAAGAGATTGAAGAGAGTGAAAGTGGTATACATGTGCATGAGAATATGAGAGCTATGAGAAGTATGAAGAAAGGAAAGTCAGCAAGATATGATAGGATCACTGTTGAAATGCTGAGAGGTGAGGAAGGACTGGTTACATCCTGGTTGTACCTTACGATTAATAAATGTTGAAATAGCGGAAAAGTACCAGAAGATTGGCGTAAAACTGTGGTGGTGCCGCTGTACAAAGGGAAAGGGGCACGCCAGGATTCTATAAACTACCGAGGGCAGCCTTCTCAGCATTGTCAGCAAGTTGTATGCAAAGGTATTGATTGAAAGGGTGATGCATAAAACGTATTTGGGATGTACAAGCGGGATTTAGGAAGGGAATGGGATGCACGGTCAGGTCTTTTCCTTAAGGTGCTAGACCAAAAAACACCTGGTTAAGCACAAAAAGGTTTACTGTGCATTTGTAGACCTGGATATGGCCTACAATCGAGTCAACAGAAAGGATTTGTGGAAGGATAAGGTGTTGTCTGATTACGGATTGGGCAACAAATTGATTCATGCACTGCAATCTCTGTATGAGGTTTTTCGTGCATGTGTCAGGGTTAACGGCGCATACACTGATTGGTTTGAAATCTTTAGAGGTGTTAAACAGGGATGTGTTGCGTCACCGTGGCTCTTCAATCTGTTTTTGGACAATTGTATGAAAGGCCTGAAAGAACGTGACTTTGGAGTTATGATGAATGGGACCCGTATCAAGTGCCTCCTCTACACTGACGACCAGGTTATACTTGCGTCCTCTGTGGTGGAGTTACAAGATGTGGTGTCCGTTATGAATAATGATTTTGTAAGAAAAAGGATGGAAGTCAATGTTTTTAAGATGAAAATGATGGTGTTTGAGAGAGATGAAGAAATGTCTGACTGTGCGATAATGATAAGCGGCGAAAAAATGGAACAAGTGCGTGAGTTTGTTTATTTGAGGAGTTTGTTCACAAGAAATGGAAAGAAATAAAAGTTAAGAAAGGTAATTCAGTAAACGGCGCTTTGCACTCAGTTATGAGTAGTCGAACCGTGACTTAAAAGGTGCGAATGGCTATTCATAGCGGAGTGCTGGTGCTGACACTAATGTGTGGAACTGAGTCCTGGGTATTGCAGAAGAAGAATGAAAGCAGAATAAATGCAGTAGAGATGCGTTCGTTGTGAGAAGTATGTGGAGTGAAACTGAGCGATAGAGTGAGGAATGATGTGATTCGAGAATGGTGCGGTTTGAAAGATGATATAGTGACTAGAATTGAGAAAGGAATGTTCCGGTCACTTAGAAAGGATGAGTGAAAGTTGATTCACAAAAGAGATATATGGTGCGAATGTGAACGGAACGATTGCGCAAGGGCGTCCCAGAAAAACATTCGCGGTCTAGTTAGAGGTTTTAATAAAAAAGGCTGGTGGACTCAGCGACAAAAACTGCCGGGCGTGCATGAAAAGAAAGATTGATGGATTTGAATGAAGCGAAAGAAGTGTGTAAGGACCGCAGCAGATGGCGATCAGTCTCTGCTTACCCCTATGGCAAACAGGCGTGAGTTTATCTATGTATGTAATAACATTAAATTAAGACAAGAGTTTAAAGTTAAACCTGTATATCCTTTAATCACTAAACTCAATTTAATATCACCCTTAACATACGTTAAAAAATCATGCAATCCGCCTGATGGTTCACGCTGAATATGTATGGGCTTGGAGAAGGTACCTACCGCATGCATGACTTGCGAGTTGCCAATGCGAAGCCTTAGTTATTATGCCTCAGTGCCTAGTAATTTCAGTAAACCACACGTAAACCGGAACGCAATAATATGAGGACTCTATGAGAGACGTGTGGGTGCACCCTCTACTAAATTCCAAACCTATTCTGCGCGCATCATCGGGTTAAACACATGTTAGGTGTAAAGCCGTGTGGTATAGCGGCTTACTAAAAGAATACTAAGAACTCCTCTCTTCCATTATTGCACATACATCTAACAGCATAGAACGGCGATGAGTTAACCGCCTATCACGCTGAGCACATGTGCAATTGTAATTTGGTGAAACGTGGACTATGGCAGTGGACTGCTTCTGCGGACCTCATTGCCAATCTCTGACTAACTTTTTGGCGATAATAGTCACGAATCTATGTTATGTAGGTACAAATACTCTAAACTCAGAAACAATACTACTTAAAAACGAGAACATGCTGTTTCTCGTTTTTTTTAATATCATAGCGATTCTATCAGAACACAACTAAAGATATTCTAATAGCTCATTTACACTCTCGCGCGAGTGGCGAGACGAGCCGCGAGACGAGTGTGTGACTAGTGTGTATGCGCCTCGCCTCGCGCCTCGACTCGTACCTCGCAGTCGCAGCGCTCGCGTCGGGAGCGGTTCGCGGTGCTTACACTCGCGCGCGCTCTTGCATCAGTTGCTTACCGGCATTCTATCGTGCAGGTTGTGCTGGATTTGCGCTATCGATTTTTTGCTGTTTTAAGTAAAATTTTATATTTTATTATTTATATTATTATCTTTAAACTATTGCAGACAGAGAGAATGATTTAGGATCCAAAACACAATTTACATAAAAATATCTAAAAAGTCAATGATGCATGTAAAAGAATATCCGAGGAAATGAGCCGACCCCTGGCAGAGCTAAAAGCAAAAAAGAATTCGCTTATGGCAACCTTCCATCATCATCTTCGGCTCAAAAAACAATCCGCAAAATCTGGCGCATCAGCAGATGACATATTACAAGCTAATATGGCTGTATTATGATTTAATGGAAACATTTTTGGCATCAGTTTAAGTGGTCGATAATACTTTTAATACTGAAGAAGTACTAGTAAGTAAAATAAAACCACTAAATTTCTTTATTACTTTTTATTATTTTTTTACATTGGTATTGGTACTTATTTAAATTTTTTATCTTTTTTTTTTTTTTTTACTAGGTATGGGTTTGCTCTTGATCCCAATCAAGCCCAGGGGCTAAGACAGGATCTATGATGGTGCGAGTTTACCCAGAAGGTGCCTATTTACTCTTACTTTGAAGATGGACGGGTTATATGTACTCGGAAACACAGACGCAGGGAGGGAGTTCCACTCCTTTGCTGTACGCAGTATAAAAGATGTTGAGTAACGCTTTGTGCGACATTTAGGAATATCCACCAAGAAAGGGTGGTAGCCCGTAGTGCGCCTGGATGTCCGATGGAAGAAGGGGGATGGCGGTATGAGCTCATGCAGCTCCAGAGCACACTCTCCGAAGTACAGTCTGTAAAAGACCGACAGACAGGCAACTTTGCGGCGGTGAGCTAGGGTGTGAAATTTGATCTTCACTAGTTCTTTGTCGCCAATTAGCCTCTCAGCTCTGCGTTGAATCGTGTCCAGTGCAGCTAGTTGGTATTTAGCTGAGCCGTCCCACAGGTGACTGCAATATTCCATGCAAGATCGGACTTGAGCTTTATAGAGAGTTAAAAGCTGTCCCGGCATGAAATATCGCTTGACTCTATTTAAGACGCCCAGCTTTTTAGCTGCAGTTTGTGCCTTGGACTCGATGCTGGTGCCGAAGTTGAGGTCTGAAGACAACTCCATGCCCAGAAGGACGAGACTATCGGTAACAGGCACAGATGCACCCTGAAAAGTAGGAGTCAGGTTAAAGGGACTCCTTTTAGCGGTGAATAAACACGCTTGAGTTTTGGTGGCGTTGAAATTTACCAGGTTACTGTCACCCCACTGGCAAACGTGAATTAATGTCTGGTTCGTTCGCTCAACCATGGCCTCTCTCATCAACATCACGTCATCACCACTAGCTTTTGCATCCGAAAGGAATCTCTCTACGACAGTACTGTCATCTGCATACCCAACAACTCCCGGTATCAACAGGTCATTGATGTGCAACAGGAAAAGCGTCGCAGAGAGAACAGACCCCTGAGGAACTCCGGCATCAATAGCCACTGAGTCAGAGGAGCAGCCATCGATGACTACTCTGATCGACCGTTCCGTCAGGAAATCAGCTATCCAACTACAAAAGTCAGCGGGGATACCATACGCTGGAAGCTTGTGCAGTAGACTTGCGTGCCAGACCCTGTCAAAAGCCTTTGAGATGTCAAGTGATACGGCGAGTGCTTCGCCGTGCATCTCGAGGGCCTCACCCCAGTAGTGCGTCAGATAAACTAGAAGATCCCCAGTCGATCGTCTTCGGCGAAACCCATATTGACGGTCACTGAGGAGGTCATTAACTTCTAGGTATGAGAGCAACTTACAGTTTAGAACTCTTTCCATGACCTTACAGAGTATGGAAGTGATGGCGATCGGTCGGTAGTTGCATGGGTCGGCACGACTTCCTTTTTTGGGTACTGGCTGCACATTAGCAAGCTTTCAGCATTTAGGTACGGTTTTTGCCTCGAGAGAAAGGCGATACAAGCGCGTTAGCACTGGTGACAACTCAGGCGCACAACACCTCAGTACCCTTGCTGGTATGCCATCAGGACCACTGGCCTTGTTCACGTCTAGACTAAGCAGGGCTCTACGGACCTCTTTATTGTGGATTGTGATCTCCGGCATCGAAGAATCACAGCGAGGTAAATTTGCTGGTTGTTGAGAGCCGGTGTCTAGACGCGAGTTGCTCGCAAACAGAGAGGCAAATAAACTTGCTTTCTCAGCTGCAGAATGAGCCAGCGACCCGTCAGGTTTCTGCATGGGTGGTAACATAGGACGGCAGAAATTCGCCTCGGCTGACTTCGAAAGGGACCAGAACTGTTTACTACCGCTCGGGTAGGATGACAACTTTGTCCCTATTCGGCTGATGTGATCGAATCTGGCCTTTCGAATAACCCTTTTGCACGACTTGGCGGCCGAATTAAAGGCTCTCTTCTTTGCTCGGATTCTCCGTGCACGGACTTTGCGATCCCGGGCTTGCACCCAAGCCTGGTAAGCAGACTGTTTTCGGGCCTCAGCACGAGTACAGTCCGCATTATACCAAGGGCGGGACTTGTAACCGAGCGGGATGTCGGAGAATGGAATAAAAAACTCCATTCCCTGCCGGATTACATCCGTAATCGCATCGGCCGTACACGAAGGGTCGTTAGAAGAGAAGCATGTTTGCCGCCAGGGATAAGATACAAGGAAAATACGCATCTCGTCCCAATCTGCTGACTCGTATCGCCATACTCGTCTCGTGCCCCTAGGGCTCATATCCGGAGGAGAGCAAATCGATACGGATTTCACCACACAATGGTCGGACGTTCCCAGCGGGGCTGAGACCGATATCGAATGCTTGTGTGGATCGGTTGTCAGCAGTAAGTCAAGACAATTGGGTGTGTGGCCAGCGATATCCGGAATTCGCGTCGCTTGATCCACCAGCTGAGTGAGATTTAGTGCTAGGGAAAACCTTCGCACTTCTCTCCCAGCATGGTCAGTCTTCTGGAACGGGTACAGCCACTCTTTGTGGCGAGCGTTGAAGTCCCCCAGAAAGACAAGCTCCGCCGCTGGATACCGCTGAGTTGTTAAGTCTGCCGTCTCAGTGAGGTAGTCAATGAGCCGAGTCGCCTCCTGATCACCGCCGTGCGATCGGTAGACACAGACGTAGATTATCTTCTCTACCCCAGTGTCCACCAGAAGCCAAATAACGGAGAACCCGGATTTTTCAAAGCAACGGAGACGCCTACAGCAAATGTCATCGCGGACGTACACACAGACCCCTGCACGCTTTTTGAACTTATGCTCAATTGAGTAGCCAGGGTAGTTGAGGTACGCCACGTTCGACGGGGTTGCTATTTGCGTCTCCGTCAAGAAGAATAGGTGTGGCTTCTCAGTCTCAAGATGGTGATGGACCGGATCGAGATTTGAGTGCAATCCTCTGATGTTCGCGAGGTGCACTTTTAATGGGAGGAAGTGCAGCCGTTGTTTACACACTTTCTTCTTGCTTTGCCTTGTCATGTTTTGTGATGAGTGTTGGGGGGAAGGATTTTCAGTCGAGGCGCTACTTAGTCGACCATCGATGTTGCCCTAGGCAAATCCGACCAAAGGGGAACTCACCTGGAGACTGCGGGGACGCCCGAACCCCCATCTTCTTTATTGGTAGCATTACGACTGTACTAAAATTGTAGTATTATTAACGTAAACCAAAATAAGTAAAAAATTAATCAATTTCCAACTAATTAATCAATTATAAACATCAAGCTGCAAATACTTAGTAAGCCAAGAGTTGATGCCGCTAATAATTCAACGTCTTCCTTTATCGCTGGCTCGAAACGAACTGAATGCATCGCGAGAGCACACGAGAGAGTGAACAGACACGCATTAATATTTTATATTAGATAATATCTAAACTAAACTAAACTAAACTTTTTATATTAGATAATATCTCGAAAAAATTACACGAGTGGCGAGGCGAGGGTGTAACGGAGGTATTAAAGTTTGTTCACGGTATGAGGAAATAGAAAAAGTTTAGAAATCAAACGGTTCGCTACCGTTTTAACTACAAAAGTATTTTTTTACATTGTAGCCTTATTATATACGTTACCTACGTTTTACTTTCTCGATTTGTGTCGCGATCAATAATAAAATGTTGGCCAGTATTACAAATTATTTACAATTCTTTGTGCAAATATCAAGTGAAACTCGAATTTTTACGGTTGTTTGAATAAAAGTCACCATTGTTAGTAGATTCCGATAGTCGGATTGGTATCAAGGGGAGCTCCCTCAAAGTTCAGAGGTACGACGAAGGGATGCTTTTTCGCAGTAAACGCGCAAACTTGTATTTTGGAGGGGTTAAAGTGGACTAGGTTATATCGGCTCCAATTCCAGATATGACTTAACATGTTCTCGGTGTCAGTCACAAGTTTACTCCGGCTCTCGATGAAGCTTTCTAGAGAAATATTAGCTCGTCCAGTGTAGAGCGTATCCCCAGTGCTGTCGTCCGCAAAGCAATAAATGCTGTTGTTATGCAACATGTCATTGATATGCAGAATGTAACTTCTGTGCTGTGCAAGGTGCTTGAGCGGATAATTAATTCCCCGCTCATTCACTACCTAGAGGATCACTCGCTGCTCCATGATCGCCAGTATGGGTTCAGACCAAAGCGATCAACGGGTGATCTTCTAGCGTACGTTTCTCACGCGTGGGGAGAAGCGATGGACAAGCATGGTGAATCCCTGGCAGTTAGCCTTGATATCGCCAAAGCTTTCGATAGAGTGTGGCATCGTTCCCTTCTTTCCAAGTTGCCGGCCTTCGGTGTGCCGCCCCGTTTGTGCGCCTGGGTTGCAGACTTTCTAGAAGGGCGGAGGATTCGTGCCCTTTGTGAGGGTAGTTCTTCCGCGTTCTACAAAGTCAATGCCGGAGTGCCGCAGGGTTTTGTGCTCTCAACTACTCTATTTCTTCTGCATATTAATGAAATGTTGTCCTTGGGCAATATTCATTGTTATGCGGATGACAGTACAGTGCATGAGCGGTACTTGGACATCCTGTGGCAAAGCAAGCCGATATCATGGTGAAAATGCAAGAACTGGTTGCCAAACTGAACCTGACTCTCGATCATGTCTCTAAGTGGGGATCTAAAAACCTGGTCGAGTTTAATGCTAGCAAAACCCTGGTTTATGCATTCTCGTCCAAGGTAACTCCCTTCCTTACTCCTCCCTCTCTTCAGAACTCTCCATTACCCATTTCGGTGAAGCTCAGCATTCTTGGCATGGACATCGTCCAGGAACTGAATCTAAAATGCTACATCGAGAGTGCTATTTTAACTGCCTCCCGGAAGTTGGGTATTCTCAATAAGGTGAGGCGGTTTTTCACTCCCGAGCAGCGCTGTTTGCTGTACAAAACTCAGGTGCGATCGAGTATGTAGTATTGTTCTCATCTATGGGACGGCTCCACTAAATACCTCCTCGATTCACTTGATAGACTGCAAAGGCGAGCGGTACGCATTATTGGAGATGCGGAGCCTACAGCCTTCCTTGAGGACCTCCAGCTGCGTAGAGACATTGCTTCTCTCAGTGTTTTCTACCGGAACTACTACGGAGAGTGTTCTAAAGAACTTTTTGATCTTATTCCGCCCTCTCCTATCCTCTCCTGGACTACACGTGCTGGTCTTAGGAAACACCATCATACTGTACAGACTATCAGTACTCGTACCAAAAAATTTGGCAAGTCGTTCCTCTGTAAGACCATTCAGCTTTGGAATTCTTTGCCGGCGCATGTGTTTCCCAGCTCCTACAGTCCTGGGTATTTTAAGCGGGGCGTGAAACGGCAATTATGCAGGCCGTCATGAATGGGAGCGCTCGTTATCGAGCTTATTCCACGGTGGGAGCGCTCTCATCATTTTGGACTGCATCGGCTGCTTACCATCAAGCAGGATGCAGTCACTATGAGGAGTCAATATAAAAAAAAGAAAAAAAAAAGAAGAAACAGAGTAGGGGATAACACACACCCCTGCGGGACTCCAGCATTTACGGGCTTCATATCAGAGCACGAACCGTCGACTAACGACTCTGATGATACGCCCAGAAAGGAAGCTGGCAACCCACGAACACAATTTGTCAGAAAGCCTGTATGATGGAAGTTTAGAGAAGAGAGCCATGTACTATACCCTGTCAAAGGCTTTCGCTACATCCAAGTTGACGGCCAGTGTCTCCCCTTTACTCTCAACAGCCTCCGCCCATCGGTGAGTAAGGTACACTAAAAGATCACCAGCCGAACGACCGCGACGCAAACCATACTGGCGATTAGTGGTTTTCTCTCAAGAAAAAGTAAAAACCGGAGTGACACTAGATATTTACACAAATAATTGTGAATAATTTGTTTACAAACATTCTTCATCGAATTTGTCCTAGTATAGGCAAAGTATGGGGTCGATGTTATGCTTATGATGATTTAAAATGAATATTATGATGTACCTAAAAGTTTCAAGATTTAAGAGAGGGCATTAAGCAAGAAAAACATTAGAAAATATATACAATATGGTGTAGGTATTACGCAACCTAGCGAGAGAGCGCTTCCAACACAGAAATGTTATTTTTATTTAACGCTGGACATGTTGGAAATGTTTCAAGTAACTTTAAAACCGATGTCATGCCGTTACAAACTTTCCCGTGCAACGGAAATCGCTGCCTGAGCTCGTATCGGAAATGTTATCTCTATAGAAATACTGCATATTCAGATTTTTATTCACATCACGCGAGGCGCCGTGCATGCCTTTTTTTTGTTGTTTTGTTTTATAGGTTTTCCAACGGGCAGAGCTACTATTAAAGAGGTTTGTGCTATTTTTATTAATTCTGCATTTGAGTTGAGAGCCAGTTGAGTTAATTAACTATTGCTTGTTTTATTTTCCTGTTTTAAAAATTAACTAGCTTCTACATGCTATGAAAGTAAATTTTATTAGTAACTTCTTACTAGATTATAAATATATTTAAATATAGTATGTTGAAAATTTGTACGAACAATTTGACAGATATGGATAGAATTCTGGAAATTGCTTAAACCATTTATTTGGCGTTGAAATTTCCAAAAATCTATATTCCAAGTTTCATTGTTCGCAATGGAATCCCAACCAGCAAAACAATTTTTAGAGTGGTAGGCTAACAGGGCTCATAAAATGGTTTGTGACATGTCATCGTTCTTATATTAGTCTTGAACAAGTTCGTACGGATTCAAGAATACTCAGTTTTATTACTTAATCTCATATATGTATTAAGAGCATTTCATAACACTATTTTAAGCCTCTTGCTCCTAAATTCACATTTACGAAGACTCATTGCGCTTGAGAAAATCTGTCCTTATAGTCCCATTCTCTAAGCTCATTTGGTTTTATAATAGACTTACTGAATGCTTTTGTAAAATGTCATCCTAATATATAGCATAAGAGTATTGTAAGTATGTTTGTTTCTGATATTATTTAATACTATAAGAAGATTGTCAGCAGTGGTTTGTAAGATATCACAGTAATATTAGATCAATATATTTTCAATACAATTCAAGATCAATTTAAGGTGGTATAATCTAACATCGGTTCTGGAAAGACAACTGTAAGAGCAAGATTTATTTGGCCAATTGTTTTGTTACTGATAGTGTGATTTAAAATTTTGTTACAAAAATTGGACGTACGAAAACTGGTTTCATGGATTTTTCCCAAGGCCATGTTAAATGCTTTAACATATGGAAGTCTTTATTGGTCAAGTATCTAGTATCAATATCTATCAAGTATCTCGTTCTATATCCATATATACAACCATAACATCACCAACGTTGTCCCTTAAATAAAAATACATTCACTTTTAAATCGAGATTAAAAAATCGATTTACTTAAGAAGGGTTTTAGGTAAGAGGTAATTTGCATGGAACCCTAATTAATTCAACATGGCAGTACCATTGGTATTCAGAATGCGAATATTAGTATAAACGATCTTACAGTAGTCTAATACTGCACTGGAAAAATGCAACTATAGATGGCCGCAATATCAATACAAATAAAAAAAGAAAATAATTAAATGATGATACAAAATACCATATTTGATTAGGCGCATCAAGTTTGAAGCGTAAAACAGGGTCTAATTTACAGTAAATAGTTATTCCCATGCCAATACTAAGCAAACACACACCAGATGATAACGACTGATAATTATTATTTGATATTGTTTAATTTTACAATTTTGTGTTGTCACGCTGCACTCTACTTAAATTTAGCACACAGCGCACATTACATGCTGATATTGTTTCGCAAATACCGTGTAATCTTACGAAAACTTAAATTAAACTTGTTGATGCTTACAAGATTCTTACGTTAGACCAATTAAAGCCTAACAAGATATTTAGGTAAAAGCGATATTAGCCTTAAGGCAGCTTAGATTAGTTTTGGAAAAATTACTATAACGGTGAACAGCATTCAATTAGACTGATATTAAAACAAATACGCTTATAATTTTTGCCCAAATCCAGGCTTATACAATGATTTAGAATCAAAGTAAGAGCGAAAAAATAATAGTCTTGAGTCTGTTGTGAGCCTGCTTTTTTCTGGTTGGGATGTCCATTGTTCGGTAGCTTATTTCCTATCTCACTGTTGTAGTTTTGTAATGTAGACCCACCCAATTACTTTAGGTTTAACGAATAGTGATATTTAGGTTTCTTATTTTTTTCCACCATCCACCACTCTTTTTTGTAAATTCTCTATATATGAGGCGAAATCAAGGCACTGCTCTATCTAACCAAATTATGCCACGGGGAAGGGTATGTGAATAGCATTGCGCGTATTTCTCGGTTCCTTCTACCTAATGACAAATGCATTATTCTTTTCGGTAGAAGAGTTTCCTTATTTATGAGACATTTATTCGCATTACAGTACTTACTTACATTCACGTTCCCAAGCCAAATATTTGCCTAAAACAATGGTTTTTTTTCAGATGATTCTACGTGTATATAAGGACAAAAAATAAACGTGTTTTGAATGTATAATAGCACTATATTAATATAAATTTTTACCTAAAAAAGTTATAAACCGGGCTAATTTCGTTAATAGCCCGGTTTTATCTTATTTATTTATCTATATATATATATATATATATATTTACCTTAGCCTTATTTTTAAAGATTTTGTAAATTTTTATGATTATTGACTTGTAAGTACATTATATTTATTATTGAAATTTTGTATTCACAATTCTATATAAATATATGATAAAATATTTACTAGAAAAAAATCAACCAGTCTCAGGAAGCTCGAATGGGATACGAACCCATGACCATTATTACCGGTCCACTGCTCTAACCGCAGTCTATTCCCATTGGAGCTTCCTGAGACTGGTTGATTTTTTTCTAGTAAACATTTAATCCTGTAAGTATGTTGGTGAAAATGGTCAACACTTACGAAAATTGAAAACCATGTTGTTATAGAAATAGATGAACATACATACGAGTACATACATATAATAACGACTATTATCCCCGAAGGGTAATTAAGAGACTAGGCAATGAGGACCGCAAAAGCAGTCCTGTACCATAGCCCACTTTTCACCAAATAGCGACTGTACATGTGCTCAGCGTGACAGGGGTGGTGAGTCCATTGCCGCTTTATGCTATTAGATGTGTTTGCAGTCTTTGGTCCGTTAGTCGGCTTTTACGACACCCAAGAGAAGAGATGGGGCGGAAGTATTCTATGCCGCTACCAGCACGGCGGTAAATAGATAAACAAATGAAAATAAGTTATTTTTGTTTAAAAGCCCAGTTACTAATCGTTTACCTGCACGAGTATCGAAGATCGTTCAAAGACTTGAAGTTCATATCGCTCAGCATAATATTTTGTAACACACAATGTTTATAACGCTTGTTGAATATACGCGCGAAAAGCGCCATAATTCGAGTAGCAACTCGATGGGCGCTTCAGCCGTTTTCGATAAAACACTCGCCGACAAGTGTGCTTCACTTTTCCAATTAACTTTAGTCGGTTTTTATGAGCCTCTAACTGCTTCGAGGAGGTGAATTCTAAATAGGCGTTATGAAGCGACTTAGTTGACAATAATGGGATGTAATACAATATGCAACATTTTAAGTGCTGTTCATCTATTTATTAGACCATGTAACTAGTTTTTAACCGACTTCGAAAAAAGGAGGAGGTTCTCAATTCGGTTGTATGTTTTTTTATGTTTGTTACCTCAGAACTCCGTCATTTATACGCCGATTTAAAAAAATCTTTTTTTATTTGAAAGTATCCTTTCTTTTAAATTGGTCGTTTTTTATCAAAATCCAGTTTTGATGATGAAACTCTCAAGGACTTGAGGGAACTCCTCAAATATTGTAGGCATATCTATAGCGATTTTGGTATTTTCAGCAATATGTTAAGAGGGCACCGCGCGGAGCCGCGCGATCGCAAAAACTGACATAAGCCTCATAATGAACTTCAAAGCAAAATCAATCATATTAATATTTAAAATAAGAACAATTCTGCTTTGAAGTTTCAGACCTAGTAATTTGATTAGAGCAATGTTTTTATTCTGCAAAATGTACAAAACCATCACGCGCTTGTGTTAAAAATTAAAATTTACTTTTTTAAGATGGAGGCGACCTGCGGAATATCATTACAAATATGTTCATGTAAGAATTATTGTTTCATGCGTAAAATTAAGAAAGTTGTCGAAGAAAAATGTTTTTAGGAGTCATTATATTTATGTATTGTTTGTTATTGTTTTAACAATTTGTTTCAAATTTCAATTTTCTTTTTGTTCTTTTAATGTATTTAACTAATTCAGCGCGTAGTACAAGTGACTTAAAAATACGTAAATTTTCACAATTTCGTGCAGGATCCCCTTAAGCATTTACATTCAGAAAGTATCATTTGATGAAGTATAACTGATAAAAAAGACCACAAAACGCCAATGGAACTCCTCAGTGATAAGTATTTCACGGGTGGCGATAAGATATCTCGATTAATATAGTTAAGCGACTATGACGAAACAAAAGAAGGCAGATACCGGAACTCAGTTTTGATGATGGAATCCTTGAGAAATTGGGGGAACTTCTCAAATATTGTAGGCATCCCAAGTAGCAAAGTGTGGTCATGTAAGTATACTAGGACGAGATAATATATGTTTTAGTCCTATAGAAATCCTATTAACGTTTATAGGACCGAATTTGGGCGCACTTTACAAGACTATTGCTACCTTTAATTATTTTGTTACAGTCCGGTAAAGTTGGCACTTCACTATAATATACTATAATATATTGATTTTATCACTATTTTATTGAGTGCTTCTAAAAGTTACTGTGTCCTATCAGGTACACGCACTGAATCAGCGTGATTAGCTCTGTAACGAACTGGTGCATTCCGCTGCTGGTGTTATTTATCCAACAGTGGTAATTATGATGCCATAAGTAGAGCATTTACTTTTCATTAATCTTTCAAAAAGTGGAGTCAAACGTATTTTTTTTATATATAAATATTGGAATTGCAAATCTAAATAACTATACTTTATCATAAAATAATCGATAACTTTTGTGTTTTCACTGTTAAGAATACAAATAAATTAACTTGCGAAATATTTTTTTTATTAAAAATATACGATGATAATAAACATATGTTTATGTGCCTTTAAAAGTAAACATAAGCAATTATTATTTGTATATTCAATAATTATAAGTATATACAGCCGTCATTAGATCGGATGGCGGTCTATATTGTAATGCATTTATCAGGAGCTTTACAATGCATTTTAGTCAAAGTTAATGTTATTATAGGATAATAGTCATGGACACCATATTGTTTAATGGTTGTGAACAGCCGATCACTTTAATAATAGCAAATGCAGGTCACATATAAGTAAAATCATATCTGTAATAGTATCAGGACTTGCAACTTTGGTGCTAGAAATCCATTAGAAGTCACGACAAAGTCAAATCAATCTTATTATAACTTCGACCTATAGTTTCCAAACCCAAAACGTTTACAGAATAACTTTTCTTTTAGAAGAATAAATAAAACGTAAACAAGAATCACTGATAGAAGCTTTGATATTTATTTTTATAACATGCACTTATAAGAATTTTATTAAGTTCTTATAAAAATCATGTAATGTAATCCTGTAAACGTTTCTAAGACTACGTAGGAAGATCGGAAGTGCTTGTAGCGTAAATGGTCTAATAAGATGTTCTCGTAAACGTTTATAAGACTGCGTAATATGATCGAAAGTGCTTGTTGTGTTGTTGTTAATTGTTTATGTTAAATTTACCTTGGCTGGCACCGACTTCAAAACTAATTTTTAAGATTATAAGATTGAGTAGAATAAAGGTTAATTTTGCAAGTAAATTGAACAAACTAAACTACGTAATTATTTTTACGTTTTAGTGCAAGTTTTTCAGTCAAATTTTTTGGAGTCAGTTTTTTTTGGATATATTTACGAGAAAGCCGTGTGGAATAACGGCTCACTAAAAGAATTAGGTGGGGCTAATACAAAAAAAAATCGTCATACTTTAGCCATTTTATGCAAAACATCTACAAATTATGTAAAAAACAACTGTTCTTTTTTAATCTTTTAAAAACTGAAAATTTTCTTCTTTAAAAGAGAAAATTGCGTAAAAATCCAATGCGTGGCCACAGACACACTAAAACGTCGATTTTATTTTATAACATGTAACGATTGGATATACTGTTAGAACAGCCCTGAATCCACAAAGTTGTTCACATGAGAAAGAATGAGTTAAAGCGTAAAATGAAATACCACATCATAATTTATTTCACTGCCCCAGTGATACATCAATTTAAAACTTTTGATGATTGCGAGCGTGAACTCGTTGCAGCGGGTAAACAAGCCGTAGCTATTTATTTATTTAAACTTGCTCCCCTTGCCATTGATAAATATTTATGTCGGACAGTATTCAGCATTTCAACAATTATTCGAAAGTGAATGTATTATGAACTTATGAATGGTGCTACGCTCGTAAAAATTACTTCAGTTATTATTTTATGGACAAAACCGTATAGATTTATTGTATTTACAGTCTGTTTGTCTTGGTATCTCTTTTGTTTTACGTAGAAGTGTATTTTGAAGTACACCGTCTTTTATTTAAATGATAGGTTTCTGTCTTAGCTACGCTTTCGTAAACTTTTCGCGGGATAAAGTAGCTATAATGGTCTTCAATGCTCCATCTATCTTTATACAAAACATCATTAAAATTAATTAACGCTTTAAGGAAGAAACCGTATAAAACAAACAAACAAATTTTTGCTTTATAATATTAGTTAGGATTAGTTAGAATGGTTCATAAAAAAGTAGGTTAGGGCTTAGTGTCGCTTAATCAAGAAGGCATACAATAATAATAAATATTTGTACTGCATTACATCCATTTTATGCTAGAGTACGTTATCTGTCGTATCATTTAAGGAATAACATATTATAGCATATATTTATAAAAAAATTAGTAAATAAATAGGTTAAACCAACAGTGTTTCATGTACCAAGTGACATTTCAAATTAAAGGACGTGACGGACACCATAAAACTTTATAAAACTTTTGTAAAACTACAATTTCATACAATTTGTAACTAAAAGTAAGCAACTGCTTTCAAATATTATTATAATATTAAGGGGAAAATACAAGCACAGGTTTATACTGAGATAGATGACAAAATACACGTCTTCGTCTATCTGTTATTAACACTGTTATTCCAAAACGTGGGCTATATTAAAGTATAAATAACGGTTTCTTTTCATAAGTAAAGAAAGAACTGCAAAGTAAAAGCAAGAAAGACTGGCAAAGACTTAACAAATTATATTATATAAAAATATAATGTTGTATTCAAATAGCGAAACCATATTGTAGACTTTTAATTGGTGCGGCAGGAATAATGAGGTACCGTGTGTCGCGTTTAGATTACAGATGACCACTTGGGATATTATCAATTCAAATTGCATTTGCATTTACTATGAATTATCAATGTCCCTGCTGCTGCTGAAATTTAACTTAGGGTCGGAAATGAAGCCGAGCGCTTTGCTGCTCGTAAGCCTTTATGTACTATAAATGTCACTTGTTTTTACACTAGATCTAGTACCTATCAAACCGTAACATAAGCATGCAACGCTGCTAGTCGTCAGAAATAGGTATTGGGGTGGTTGCTATTCAATCGGAAGCGCGCAATCTCCCTATGAGCCGTGGTCCATGTGGGATGGACTGTGCCCAGCAGTGGGACGTTTATAGGCTGATGACGATGATGATTAATGTTAGAGAAAAATAATAAAATAGTAAATAAATAGACTTTCCTTCACTCACACCAATGGCCTAGCCCTAGAGAAGTTTTTACTAGACAATGGATAAACATACTTAAATACATACTTATCATACATAGAAAACCCCAGACCTGAGACAATTAAGAGAAACAATAATTACAAAATTGACCTGACCGGGGATCGAACCCGGGATGGCGACACCATGAAAACCGGTGTACAAACCACTCGACGACCTCCTTAAGGTCGTTAAATCATAAAATCATAGTAATATATTTATATAACGGCCTTAGCACCCTCTAACGCACAACCTTTTGCTTGCTGGAAAACTGCTGTGCCAATAGTTTATATATTATTATTAATAACTCGAAAACGAAATGGCTAAATAAGAAGGCGAGAAGACAGTATCAATGTCTTATGGAAGGCAACCGCTGCCTCAACGTTTATTTAATAAGTAATATTTCCCCTCGCCACAACACAGTTAACCCGAGCCAAAGTGGAAGTTCAGAAGCGTCTTCGTTTTCCACTTCGTTATCCGTTTTGAATGCACTCGGAGAATAGTACTTATAGCGTAATCTATTTATAAAAATCAATTGTTGTTCGTTTGTCTTACTAAAACTCGAGAATAACTGACCGATTTAGCTAATTTCGATTTTAAAATATTTGTGGAAGCTCAGGGAAGGTTTTAACGGTGATAAACATAAATAAGTAATAAGCAAAGGAAAATACTAAAAACGACATTTTAATAATCCAATACTGTTCCTAGCTGTGAAACATTTGACGTCTTTTCTCTTTTTAGAAATAAAAAATTTCAACAGGTATGTTAATATTTATAGGTGCGTTCAGAAATTTGTCTTTTTCATAGCTGTAGTATGAGATCAGATCTCTTTGGTATGTTTTGTTATAATACAAAACAGTTCTGTTTCAGAAATAAAAAAAGTGTAAAAGTAACAGTTTGTTGTCGAAAAAGAAAATAAATAATTTCAAGACTATTATTAAAATATATCATTAGTTTGTCAGTGCGCAAAATTTTATATTGTCACCTGGTTGTCAAATATTTATAAGTCTGTTTTTATAGCTGAAGTAGCATGAGGACCGATCTCTTTGGACTGTTTTGTTGGGATACAAAACAGTTCTGTTTCAGAAATAAAGTGGGCTTTTTGGCGTGAAATTGAAGCTGAATTTTCTTTAATTTGTGTTTCGTCGAACATTAATGTGTAATAATGGTGGATTAATAACTGTTAAGTGTTCGTGAACGTGCATGAGTTTTGGTAAATAAAAGAAAACCCTGCAACATCACTTTTCAGATTCTCTCAAGAAGTCCGTGTGAGATCTCAATTAAGTCCAACAGCTTTACTGAGTCTCAAGGGGTTTACCATTAAACGTTCATATTATCACTCCTCTACTTTGAGAATTGAAAATAAACTATTACATAATAACTTGACACTGGCTAATAATGTGATGACCTAAAAATTTTGTATTAAGTTTTGACCATATTTTTCACAACAAGGTGGTACGAAGTTCACCGGGTCATCTAGTAATACTTAAATAAAAATCTTTCTACGTCACACCAAAATCCAACCCAATGTAAGATTCTTTTGAAACTTGTCTAAATGGTTAAAGTAGATCAACATTGAATATAGAAAAACACCCAGACCCTTTAAAATATATTTTTTTTAATTGACCTAACCGGGAATTGAACCCAGCACTTCAGAGATGGCGCGACGCCAGAACCACCACTGGACCACGGAGGTCGTAAGTATAAAATGAATAATGTGGTTACAACTGCCGCGTTTTAAATCTCCTCGGTCTAATCGATCACAATTGCGGTTACACTATAAACGCTAAATTCACCTACACAAATTACCATCAGCTATGAATTAGCATTTTACCATACAATACCCACTTTAAATACCACAACCTGTCCACTTCAGTTCAGTTTGTTCACACCGCACTGAAACAAGTTACAAGAAAAAAAAAATATTCGGGAAGGTTGTATGTTCACCTTTTTCAGCTGTCTAAAAATAGACGGGGTGCCGGTGGAAGGGCGGCGCTAAGCCAACGCGCAGGGCAGTCCCGGGACCGGGCCCTGTATCCCAATTTCACCTTTCTAATTTGGACGGCAAAGTTGCAATTCCTTTTAGCCGCCGTTAAGCGATTCTCTGAGCTCTTTTCGCATTAGGCGTATCACATCGGTGAGCATAAGATAGCAAATGCATATTTAACTTTTGATCAGCCTGCCTGTACGGGTAACATCTCAATAGAATTCACTTTAAATTGTAATGAAGGATATTATTATTAACCTGTCATAATTTTTAGCAAGGTGACATATTTATATTTTGGTGAGTGTATCAGCTTAGCATCTTAGCTAATAATTTGGTTTCAAAATTTTATGGAAATATCTCTCATGTGTATTTGTATATATGTAGATAATCCATCAACGTAAAAAATAATAAAAACGAACCCATTAAAATACTTTAAATTTTTATGTTTACATATTTTAAATAATAAAGCTGGCTCTTAACAATTCAAGCTTATTCTGTTAGTAACATAAAACAAATAGAGACCTAGTACGTTGGGTCAGTGTCTACATGATTGGACTATGTAAACAATGATTTTAAAGCCTATATACATGCGTTAGATTAGAATATTGACCGGGAATCAAACTCCCAATGCCCAGACAAAGCAGCTTTGAAGTAACCTCTTGGGCGTGGTCCTACAAACTCTCCGCAAAACGTCAAAACAATTTAATTTTACAACACCTACACTAATATTATAAAGAGGTACCTACAACTTGTTTATTTCTGTAAAAGACCAACCTTTTTGCTGTCTCACTGCTAAGTAAAAGGCTTCATAATTGAAACTAAATCATCGCTTTAATTGATAGATACTAGCTTAATCAAACACTCTTACCAAATGCGGGTTGGTAAACACTTCCGGTAAACACTCCCGGGCCCATGCTATGTAATATGTACTTATCGAAAATTATGGAACACACTTTGTCTGGCCTGTGAATTGAACTCAGACCTACAGATATCGGGTTATTTATTCCACTCGACCTCAGTGGCGTTTGCTATAAGTACAGTGTACTAACCTGTGAAACGTCTAAACCTATTTTTTATTTATTTAGAGGAAGTTACTCTTAGATACCTTTAAGTAATACAAGAGATGGCTCACTCTTGTCCCGGTCAAACATAATGTTCCCGATTGCACGCGAATTGTAACTTAGTACTAAACATTACGAATTTCACAAGATTTACGGGTAGAACCTAGTTTAACTATTATCGTCATCATCGTCAGACTATAACCATCCCCTACTGAACTCAGTCCTCAGTCGGAAATAATACTCGTAGAATATGAAAGAAGATAACCCACTATGCTGGCCCGCTTGATAGGTGTCAACGACTGCCATCTTACGACATCAGCCAAGACACTATTATTTATTCTGTGCCAAGACCAACGGCTTTACATGCTTTTGTTTATCCACTACGTGTACGTACTTGGGATTCATCTTACCTGACGTTAGGTGGTAGGTACTGTAGAAAGGACGATTGGGGGCGTGGGATTGAAACTGTCCTTTTCTTAGTATACGACTTCATATTTATTTACAAGGTTATATATTATATCTTCAAAATATCAAAATAACATGGTAAGTCTACCCATGTTGGCATTTCAGATTGATCTAGATTGATCTCCCCTCAATTCAATTCCACGTTTGACATATTGTCATTTCAAATTACATGTTTTATTTATAAATTACTACAAAGTAAAACCTGCCAGCGCCCTAACATGGTATAAACTCTACAGTACTAAGGATGATCGTGGAAGCACACTTCAACCGGATTCCTCAACTAGGCACTGATTAGCTGGCTGTCTTATCTACTGTCGGAACACAATGATGCTAGTAATTTTGATATTATGGCGACATATTTAGATAAGATGGTAGCTAGCCAGGCGGACTTAAAACTAGCTCTACCAACAACTAAACCGAGTATAGACATGTACCCCTCCCCCCGCAAGGAGTCGAACCCAGGACCACTGGGTCTAAGACCGGTGGTCTAACTACTAGACCACACTGGTTAATATCTTATTTAGTTACCCATCCAAAGACCTGGCATTAAAAAATTGCTTAACTTGCAAGATCGAAACAACGAAACTTAATATAATAATCTGATGTAATATTTACGACCGACCGACGTAGGTACGTAATAAGCCTCGCTTAACGCAAACCACCACTCATAAGCCACAACACTGTAAAAGAATAATCAAAACGGAGCAATGTCATAAAATTCCCGCTACTCCTCCAAACGAAGTGAACGCAACAATTTATATCTTTTAAGAATATGTGAGCTTAGAAAAAAAGCTAGGGGAGAACGTAAAGCTGAAGCTTTTAAAAAATTCACTCCGCCAGTTTCACAGTTTTAATTTCCCTTATGAAAATATTACTGAACTTTGTCGCTCGTGAAAAAAAAAACTCGCTTTTTGCCGGGCCCCGGTTTGCCTCTGTCAAACGTTAGGAATCTAGCTTCGGTGTAGACAGTTATTCGTGTAAATTAGATTTCCACGCTGCACCAAAATCCCCCTTTGAATATTTCATTCGATATTCTTGTGATTGATTGGCACACGAGGATTTTGCGAACATTATGAGCAAAAGTAAAGCCAATTAACCGTGTCGCGTAGAGGTGAAAATTCTTCTAGCCCTCTCTTTCCTTGGGTGTCGTAAAAGGCAACTAACGGACTGCACATATCCAACAGCAAAGAGCGACGATGGGCTCACCACTTGTCACTCTAAGCACATTTGCAGTCGCTATTTGGTGAAAAGTGGACTATGTTGGAGGACTGCTTTTCCTGTCCTCATTGCCTAGTCTCTGACTAACGCTTCGGGGATAATAGTCGTGATTATATGTATGTATGTATGTATGTAAGAGCAAAAGCTACGTCGACTTGTGTGCAACAGTTTCACAGTACCTTTCGTATCATTTTGGTTTTGTTCTTGTTTTGTTTTTAAAACGATTCCTTTTTTGGGTTAGAAAAACCATCACATGGAACGGGTATTTATGTAAACGGAGCATTATTATGTAGATATGTATAGATTTGACTAAGTATGTATTATATAAACCCGGGGATTTCACTGAATTTTGCATCAAAAGGATTCTGCGGTGTTGGGTGTCACACTAAGACAATTATTTTGTTACGGCGGGCAGCGACTTATTAATGAGCTTTTAACAAAGTTGGCCGTTAAGAGAGAAAATGGCTTGAACGGTTTTCGCTCTGTATAATTTTAAGTTTGAAACATTTACACGATATACAATCCTGTCTCCTCTCGTAGGTAACGCAGACATCGGCTTGATTGCATGTACTAGAGGCACAAAAAACATAACAAGGCGTCAATTCATATACCTACTCATTGTACATAAAGGTCCTGAATAAATGTATACTGATGTAAATATTAAGAAAGATGTTTAGAGGTATATAGAGAATATAAAGAGCGTACCGTACTTCATTCGCTTGAGTGGTAACGAAACCAATTTCAATCCGACGCGAGGGTACAACAACGCCCTACCCGACTCTAATATGCCATATCATGGCGGTTTTCACTCGAAAAATTGGTTTTCATACCTAAGGTTAAAAAATGACAGCTAAGTAGAAGTTTGCGTGATCGAGCGGCCGCAGAAGTCGCGTGAGACCGTTACCTGGATCGCGTATGCAAATACGCGAGTTTCTGCGCAATTGTAGTAGAAACTTTATGGTGAAGCAAAAAAGTTACATATTCGTGTAAGTAGTGGTAGGTAGGTAATTCAGTGTAATTGTGAGTAGTTTAGGCCAAGTTAACGTCCTGCTATTTACGTTTCCAACGGTTCAAATCATATATAGCACACGAAAGTAACGAAGTAATCAAAGGGGAAAGGCTTACACGATATCTGTGCTTTTGTTCTAGGCTTCTGAAGTACCCGAACTACAAGCATACTCGTTCTACCTTAATTACGAGTAGTGCACAAATTATTAAATTCGTTAATATAGTTGAGTGCACACTAGCGCCACTCGCGTGTAAACTGCGAAACTCGTACATGACTAAAATTGCACTCATTCGAATTGGTGTAAGTACCCTTTACAATGCAAAAAAATCAAATTATGCGCGTGAAACTTGAAAGTCGGTTGTTTTCGTTTAAAGTTAGTCGTTAAAATCCACCAACCCGCATTTTGCAAACGTGGTGGGTTAAGCATGACCAAGTCTCCTTATGTACCGGCGTCCATGTAGGAAGACACAGGCCTTGCTTTACAGGCGTAATGTGTTGAAGACTATTGACTAAAACCGTAACTTGTGCGCTTCATCGTAGGTACCTTTTTTAAATTGATTATAAAGGTAAAATACCTACGCTTAAATGATGGAATTAAACAAACTCAAACTCAAAAAAGTTTATTATAAAACGTTACACATTTACCCAAGAAAGAGCCACCTGTTTTATGAAGTCTAAAACTAGGGACGGCAAGCTTATTTTACCTACGAGTGTTTAAGTTATGAAAATCACAATTTCTAACAAATGTCTTTTCATACTTCTTGACATACATAAGGTTTTCAAAAAAATAATTGTGATGCAATAGTTAATACTTTGTACCAGCACTAAAGTTCGGGTAGGTACTGCAGGACGTACTAACCAAACTTGGCTAGGTGACATAAACAGAGCTTGTAAAAAACCTTCTGAAAAGCATCGGGGGGATTGCTGTGTTCGTTTCTTATAC